>JARQOD010000003.1:231751574-231894403 GCA_033576555.1 Oophaga sylvatica | reverse complement strand
GTCCTTATGTCACAGATAGGGAAAAGGGTTCCACGTCCCAAGTTTCTACATGCTCAGAAGTGATGGTTCAAACAAAATTTTGCCAGATCAAAGAAAAGTGCAAGAAAAATAGATCTGTCGGCAATTGTAAGACTTGTGGTAAGTCTTTGTGTGGGCAATGTACTGCCATAAATCAAAGGCAATGCCTAAAATGTCAAACACCAAATGTTTAGAAGGTGAATTCTGCGCCATATTTTCATTTTTATGCTCCTCCACCTACATTTTCTCTGCTTTTTGTTCTTCAGTTGTTGTTTATATGTGTGCACTTGAATAAAAAAAAATGTTTGAAAAACGTCTATTATAATTATTGTTATTTTCTGTAGAAAAATAAGAAAAGCAGAAAAAAAACAGTCAAAAGCATTACTGTTGGATCTCACAATAATAATACATTACAAAAAATATAATTATTAATAAATAACCACAAATGAAACTCTAAAAATAAACGAAAACAAGCAAGGAGTCAAAATGACTCCTTTCAGTAGTTCTAGGCGGGGTAACAAGTCCAGTAGTCCTAGTGTTAATACATCGGAGAAGTGCTTCTTCTCAGTGGCGAAGCTGGAGCCATCAGACGCTGCGGTCTTCTGGCTCTGTTCTGTCACGGTAACCCCGTGACAGGCTGTTTTTCAGTATACTACACTGCCAAATTTCATGCAATTGAAGGAAGGATGAATGGACAAGTCTACTGAGACATTTTTGATAAAAATCTGCAGTCATCTACCAGGATGCTAAGGATGAAATGAGTGTGCACATTTCAGCAAGACACTGATACCAAACACACAGCCAAGTAAGCTTTCAATTGGCTTCAGAGAAAGAAAATAAAGTTGCTAGAATGGCCCAGCCAATCACCTGACCTGAATCCAATAGAAAATTAATGGATGGAGCTCATAGCTCATAGAAGGAGCCAATGGAACCTTCAGGATTTGGAAAGTGTTTGTGTGGACGAATGGGCCAAAATAACACCTGAGCAAAGCATTAAAATAATTTCACCATGTAGGAGATGTCTTGGAGCTGTAATCATCACAAATGCTTTTGTACAAAGTATTAAATAAATTTCAGCAAGTGTATTCAACACTTTTTTCAATGCGTCATTTCTCTTTATTGCATATGACGAAATTTATAGACATCAATGGTTTGGTTTCTTTGCCTGTGTGCATTACTAGTTGTTACTAGAGATGAGCAAATTTGTTCGGTAAAGGTTCACCAATCTCAAATTTGGCACGAACGTTGCACATTTGGATTCGTGTTCGGATTCCCAAGCATTTTTGTAAAAATTGTCAAAAGTCGGCCAAAGTTCGGTAAATGACCGAGTTTACTAAGGTCTGTTTCAGACACCAGTGTTTCCGTTAGCAGCATGGGCCACAAAATGGCCCACACATGTAACACGTACCAGCGCCTGGAAATCACTGTTAATGCTGGTCTCTGGTGCTGGGTGCTGAAGTGAAGACTTGAGATGAGCAAACTTTTCAAGGTTCTGTTCGGTTCGGATTTGCCAAACGGACCGATTTTCGCCAAACGGTTTGTTAAACGTACCCGAACCCTATTAGATTCAATGGTAGGTTAAACCAAACACATAGACAACACCTTATGGGGTGACAAAAACCTTCCCAAACAGGTAAAATTAGGGGCAGAGATCATGAAAAGTAGCATCAATTGACCCACTGTAGAAGTTTGCAAATGGCATAATAGCAGCCATGGGCCATGCATGCAGTATCAGGGCCTAGCCCAGCATTTACAGCTTGGAATTGAAGTTTCAATCAGGACCTGGCTGTTAAGGGGGTGGTGTACGCGTTCTTAACTGGAACACCTGATGCCTCATTCAACACGTCCAATTTTTTTTTTATTCCAGCCACACTCAGACAACACAAACATCAGTTTCATATAATACTATTGGTAGAAAATGTAAGGAAAGTAACACAGGTGGTTGACTGAATGTGAATGCAGGACTGCCTGTCTGAGAGACCTACTTTCACAGGCAACGCACCAGATGGAGACCCAACTACGAGTCTCCACATTTCAAAAAATAATTGTCACACACCACCAAAGTGGCACCTTCCTAATAAACCCTTTTAAGTATATTTAGTTTTGGAGCCTCATCAGCAGTGCTTTGAGTGACACTTTTATCCCAGCTCTATCTCAAGCTGGCCCTCTGTGACTGGTCTCCAGCAGCGACTGATACACATGTGATTTACATGTTGCTTCAGTGCAACATGACCAGGTGAGTCATTTCACTTCTTTTAAAACTCTGGTTTTATCGGATAAGACCCCAGTTTTCTTTCTACCTATCATAGGCCGCTGACACACGTTGTACTACAGGCAACTCACCAGATGGAAACCCAATTTGAATTCTCCACATTTCAAAAAATTACTGTCACACACCACTAAAATGGCATCAATTTCCACAGAGAAAAAATTGTCATGACCCAGCTGTCGGGTGATCCGGGACCAGGGGCTCCTTTACTGTCCCTACAACTAGGGGGCAACCTAGCTTGACCTATTCCCCAGGATACATTTTAAGGTGAAGATGACAGGGCCACCACCCTTGCCTTATCTCCTAGGGAAGAGAGGCGTTACTGTGCACCGCAGTACGCCAACTCAACGAACAAGGCAACACAAACAAGAGTAAATTGAAAATACCAAGCAGGCAAATATTCACTCATATATAACAGAGGGATGCACCGCGGAGTGGAGGACGGAGGAATAACCAAAGTAAGAGGAGGGAAGGGAATTATCACATTTACAAACCAAGCAACAGTCACAGATATTTCCTCCAAAACTCCTTCTTATATAAACACATCCTCTCCTCCAAGCCATGCAGCAAAAGCTAGCTCTGACATGGGTTTGAATTAGGACCCACATTATAAAGGGGATGGGAGTAGCCAACCAAGCTCAGCTGAGACTTCATACTCACAGAGTTTCCAACATGGCCGATTAACCCCTGTTCTGCAAAAATAAATAAACACCATTTAAAAAGAAGTGCTTCTTTTCAGACGCTGCGGTCTTCTGGCTCACCTCTGCTTCCGTAACCCCGCTACAGAAACAGTATAATAGGCCTCTACCACGCCCTCTACTTCTACTACAGGCAACCCACCAGATGGAGACTTAACTTTGGGTCTCAAATTTAAAAAAAGAATTGTCACACCCCACTAAAATGGCATCAATTTCCAGAGAGTGGAAACAGTATAATAGGTCTCTGACAAATCTTCCACCATAGGCAACCCACCTGATGGAGACCCAACTTGGAGTCTACACATTTCAAAAAATAATTGTCACACACCACTAAATGGCATCAATTTCCACAGAAAAGAAAAAGTATAATAGGCCTCTGACACACTTTCTACTACATTCAACCCACCAGATGGAGACCTAACTTTGAGTTTCCACATTTAAAAAAATAATTGTCACTCACCACTGAAGTGGCATCAATTTCTAGAGTAGAAACAGTATAGTAGGCCTCTGATACACCTTCTACTACAAGCAACCGACCAAATGGAGACCCGACTTTGAGTCTCCACATTTCATAAAATTGTTTGTAACATCAGCAGCAGTAGCAACAGCAGGCACAAAAGACACCATAAAGATGGCACAGACTGCAATAACGTGAAATCAATACATGACACCATCGCCTAGTCTGCCCAATTTGCGACTGGGGTGCAAAAGTAATCAGAGATCCATGACTTATTCATTTTGATAAAAGTTAGGTGCTCTACACTTTGAGGGGACAGCCGGATGCATTTAGCCATCAGGACCACACCAGCAGTGCTGAAGACACATTCTGAGAGAACGCTGGCTGCCGGGCATGACAAAATCTCCAACCTCTAAGCAAGCTCAAGCCACTCTTCCATTTTTGAAGAAATGTAAAAGTGTCCAAACACCCTCAGATGGCATTGAAATTGAGCTACAGATACTTCTGCACCATCCTCTCCAGTCATTCAGAGAGTGTCAAACTTGTACTCTGTTCTGCTGGTGCACAGGCAGGTCTAAAAAAAATGCGTTAAACAACTCACAGAAATTGCTTATGCCACTTACACTGCTGCTAATGTTTTGGTGATTACGTCTACAACTGGGATGCACACTGTGTACCTCACTGCAGTCTTTGGAAAAAACACTATTAAGATTGTCTACATGAGTGTTTCGATACTCCAGTATGTGCGCATCCCTTTCCAGGAGGGAAGCATCTGGCTAAATTTACTCTTGTGCTGTGGATCTACCAGAGTGGCAATTTGATATTCAGCACTATTGCTAACCCTAAGAATATGGGTATCGTGTTGAAGATAATGCAACAAGAAGGCGAGCATGTGTTGTCACTTCCATGAGGTCCAAGTCCATGCTGTGTTGGTGGCGGGGTAACATTCAAGGTTGCTGTTAGAATCTATTCAGTTTGATCATCCACCATCTTGTTGTGGTTTCTGGCTGCTGGTCTTTTTCCCCTGGTGCTGGGCTTGTCGTTGGTCAGGTGATTGTATCACCCTTTATTACCCTGCACCTGCCTCTCAGTCCTTGCTGGACATCAGTGTAAATCCACTTGAGTTCTGGCTAGGAGCCTTGTTAGCTTTGTGCTAAACTTTGTGCAGTTCTGGGAACTCTAGTTCTGCTTGCTTAGTCTTTTTGTTTTTTCCTTTTGTTTCTGCAGCTTCCTCTATTTACTATGTCTTTGTTGCGAAGTGATCCCCAAATCTTGGCATTTTTGTTACCACCTAATGATCCTTGTTTGACGTCAGTAGAAGCATTTTTTACTGCTATGGGGTTGCTATATGATGACCCAGATCGAGTCACCACAGCTGAGGCAGAGCTCAGACTGCTTAAACAGGGTTTGGGTGATGCTGAGAGGTATTGAACCCTGTTCAGACGATTGTCCACAGAGGTCAGGTGGAATGACCCAGCGCTCAAGAGTCAGTTTTTAGCAGGTTTGAGTGAAAGGGTTAAAGATTTGCTCATTGCTTATCCTGCACCTGTTACTTTGGAATCTGCTATGCAGTTAGCTATCAGTGTGGATAGAAGATTTAGAGACAGGCAGAATAATGAGAAGCCTCCTATAATGCTATACCCAGTCTCTTAGGATAGCCCCATCGACAGCGGGGAGCCAAAGCAACTTGGTGCGATGTCCTCTCATTCACAGGAGGGGGAGAGGAGGTTCTCTGAGGGGCTATGCTTGTATTGTGGTAAGGCTGACCATTTGATTAAGCAATGTGATGTTCGCATAAAGAAAGAAAAGAAAAAAAAGGTCAGAAGGAGCAACACTCCCGTTCGTATTGCATTTTTACGGTCCGCAGGAGTTTTTTTTTCTGGTAATTCCACCTATCGTGGTCATCCAATTGATTTTCAGGTCATGGTGGATTGTGGTTCTGCTCTGAATTTGATTGATCAACAATTTCTAGACAAATATAAATTTGATTCTGAACCATTGTCATCTTCTTTCCCTGTTGTGGCCATTGATAACACTCCCCTGTATCATGGGTGCGTGTCTCAAAAGGTCACTGGGTTCCTGCATTTTGTCAATATGGAACATCAGGAGTGCATTGACTTGTTTGTACTGGATAAATTGCCTGTTTCAGTCGTCCTGGGTTTACTCTGGTTAAAAATGCACAATCCTTTGCTGGACTGGTCGTCTGGTATTATAAGGTACTGGGGTCTGGGTGGTTATGGTAAATGTTGTTATGTTCACATTGCTGCTGTTGTTAAGAAAGAGCTACCTGAAGCCATTCAGGATTTCTGGAAGGTATTTTCTGAAGTTGAATCGCAAGCTCTACCACCCCATAGAGATTATGATTGCGCTATTGAGTTCGTCCCAGGTGCTACACTCCCTAAGAGTCGTTTATTTAATCTGACGATTCCCGAGAGGGAGGCCTTAAAGGAATACCTACAGACTAGTTTCGCTGCAGGTCATATAAGACCCTCTAAGTTTCCTGTGGCGGAAGGAATTTTTTTTGTCAAAAAGAATGATGGGAGCCTTAAGGTACTGTCACACTAGGCGAGATCGCTAGCAATATCGCTTAAGCGACACCGATTTTATGATGCAGCAGCGACATCGTCAGCCACGTCTGTTATGTTACGGTAGCTGAGGAGTGCAAGCAAAAAAGGAAATACACCAGAGCAGTTGGAATCTATGAGATTGCAGTACCCTGACTAACCACCGCAACTAGAGGCAGCCGTGGAGCGTTCCTACGTTGGTCCTAGACGCCTCGTCACAGCCTGAGAAACTAACTAAACCTAAAGATAGAAATAGGAAAGCTATCTGCCCCGTAGCAGAACCCCAAAGATAATAGAAAGCCCCCAAACATGTAATGGCGGTTAGACAAGAGGAAATACTGACACAGAAAGAAAATAGTATGAGCAAACGCTGGGGCCCAAACTATCTAAATAGAAAAGGACAGGAAGGGTACTTACTGCAATCCCAGAAAACCCTGAAAAACACCAACTCTACTAATTTCAAAATCACCTGAGATCACACGACCTCTACCACCTAAATTAGTTCTCTGGTGTAACAAAAACAGCAGCCACTGAAAAAACTGGAAAAAGCAAAAGTACAAAACACAGTGGCTGAACTAAACTGAGAGGGCAAAAGCCCCCGGAGGGGACCCAGAAGGCCCCCACAGAAGTGCAGGACCAAATGCAAAAATATAGCAAAAACACAAATAAGAAATTGTCTTATCTGATAGCAGGAGATGCAGACACGACACAGCAGGCTACAAGGGAAACTGGAAAGAAGGATTCAGACCAGAACAATTGATCACCGGCAACCCTGATGGGAAAATGATTCCCTTAAATAAGACCAATCAGTAACACCTGATTCCCAGTCCTCACAATCCTCACTAGTACCGCTTGTAACCACCAGAGGGAGCCTCTGCTCAGAACTCATCTCAAACCCATTCACAACAGTACCCCCCCCTTGAGGAGGGGTCACCGAACCCTCATTTGAGCAACCAGGTCGGTCAGGATGAGTTCTATGATACGCACGGATAAGTCTCCTAGCATGGATGTCCGAAGCAAACACCCAAGAATTATCTTCCTGACCATAACCTCTCCATTTAACCAAATACTGGAGTCTTCGTCTAGAAAAACGAGAATCCAATATTTTCTCAACCACATACTCCAGATTGCCCTCAACCAAAACAGGGTCAGGAGGCACAGCAGCAGGAACCACTGGCTCAACAAACCTCTTCAACAAGGACTTGTGGAACACGTTATGGATCTTAAATGTCCCTGGAAGAAGCAAACGAAAAGAAACAGGATTAATAATCTCCATGATCTTATAAGGTCCAATGAACCTAGGCTTAAATTTAGGAGATGCTACTCTCATAGGAATATTCTTTGAGGACAACCAGACCAAGTCCCCCACTTTAAACCGAGGACCATCAGTCCTATGCCGGTTAGCAAACCGCTGGGCCTTCTCCTGAGAGAGGGACAACCTCTCCACTACCTGGTCCCAAATCTGCTGCATACGCTCAACAACAGAGTCAACACCTGGACAGACAGAAGCCTCCGTCTGTCCTGAAGAAAATCGAGGGTGAAACCCAGAATTACAGAAAAACGGAGACATCAAAGTGGCAGAGCTAGCCCTATTATTAAGAGCAAACTCAGCCAAAGGCAAAAAAGAGACCCAGTCATCCTGATCAGCAGACACAAAGCATCTTAGATAAGTCTCCAATGTCTGGTTTGTTCTCTCAGTTTGACCATTGGTCTGAGGATGAAATGCCGAGGAGAAAGACAATTGAACACCCAGTTTAGAACAAAAAGTCCTCCAAAATCTGGAAACAAACTGGACTCCTCTGTCAGACACAATGTTCTCAGGAATGCCGTGTAAACGAACCACGTGCTGAAGGAACAACGGCACCAATTCAGAGGAGGAAGGCAACTTAGGTAATGGCACAAGATGTATCATTTTGGAAAACCTATCACAAATTACCCAGATGGTGGTCATTCTCTGAGAAACAGGAAGATCGGAAATGAAATCCATAGAGATATGGGTCCATGGTCTCTTGGGCACAGGCAATGGCATCAACAAAACACTAGAGCGAGAGCAAGCTTGGAGCGAGAGCAAGTCCCGCAGGACTGCACAAATTCCCTGACATCGCGAGACAAGGTAGGCCACCAAAAGGACCGACTAACCAAGTCTCTGGTACCAAAAATTCCGGGATGCCCAGCCAATGCGGAACAATGAATCTCAGACATCACACTCTTTTTCCATTGGTCCGGGACAAACAATTTTCCAACAGGGCAGCGCTCGGGCCTATCCTCCTGACACCCCTCCAGAGCAAGTCTCAAATTGGGCGAGATGGCGGAAAGAACTACACCCTCCTCAAAATAACAGAGGGATCAGATAGCTCAGGAGAGTCCGCAAGGAAACTCCTCGAGAGGGCATCCGCCTTAACATTCTTAGTGCCAGGAAGAAAGGAAACCACAAAATTAAAACGTGTGAAAAACAAGGCCCACCTGGCCTGTCTAGGATTGAGTCGCTTGGCAGATTCCAGATAGACCAGATTCTTATGGTCCGTAAGGACCACCACCTGATGTTTGGCTCCCTCCAGCCAATGTCTCCACTCTTCAAAAGCCCACTTCATGGCCAATAACTCCCGATTACCCACGTCATAATTACGTTCAGTAGGAGAAAATTTTCGAGAGAAAAAGGCACAAGGGTTACTTTTAGAGGTCTCTGGATCTTTTTGGGACAAAACGGCACCTGCCCCAATTTCAGAGGCATCAACCTCCACCTGAAATGGCAGAGAAACATCAGGCTGCCGTAGAACAGGAGCAGAAGTGAATCTCTGCTTAAGTTCCTGAAACGCAGAGACTGCCTCAGGAGGCCAATTCACCACATCAGAACCCTTTCTGGTCAAATCAGTTAATGGTTTAACAATAACCGAGAAATTACCAATAAATTTACGATAAAAATTGGCAAAACCCAAAAATCTCTGAAGAGCCTTTAATGAAGTAGGTTGGACCCAATCACAGATGGCCTGAACCTTGACCGGGTCCATTTCAATAACAGATGGGGACAAAATGAATCCTAGAAATGAGATCTTCTGTATGCCAAAAAGACACTTTGATCCCTTCACATACAGAGCATTCTCTCTCAAAATCTGGAATACAGTTCGAACATGTTTCACATGAGAGTCCCAGTCATTAGAAAAAATCAAGATATCATCCAAATAAACAATCAGAAACTTGTCCACAAAATCCCTGAAAATGTCATTCATGAAGGACTGGAAGACGGAAGGAGCATTAGTGAGCCCAAAGGGCATCACAAGGTACTCAAAATGCCCTTCAGGGGTGTTAAATGCCGTCTTCCATTCATCCCCGTGCTTAATGCGAATAAGGTTATACGCCCCCCTGAGGTCAAGCTTGGTAAACCAAGTAGCGTTTTTCACCCTGGAAAACAGGTCAGAAATCAAGGGTAACGGGTATTGATATTTCACAGTAATATTGTTCAAGAGACGATAATCAATACACGGCCTTAATGAACCATCTTTTTTGGCCACAAAGAAAAAACCGGCACCTAAGGGTGAAGAGGATGGTCTGATATGACCCTTCTCCAATGATTCCTTGATATAAGACCGCATAGCGTCATGTTCAGGTACAGACAAGTTAAAAAGGCGACCCTTAGGGAATTTACTACCTGGCACTAATTCAATAGCGCAGTCATAGCTCCTATGGGGAGGTAAGGATGCAGATTTACTTTCGCTAAACACATCAGAAAAATCAAACAAAAAGTCAGGAACATCCTCAGCCTGGGGGAGGCAGAAAAAACAGGAGTGTTGGCACTAACACATTGGCAGCCCCAACTGGTTACAGACACAGATTTCCAATCCAAAACAGGATTATGAGACTGTAACCAAGGGAAACCCAGCACTATAATGTCATGCAGATTATATAGAACCAAAAATTTGCAGCACTCCTGGTGATCAGGTTCAACCCTCATTATCACCTGAGTAGAAAACTGGGGTTTATTCTCAGCCAAAGGGGTAGAATCGATCCCCAGTAGGGGAATAGACTTCTGTAGGGGTATCAAGGGAAATCCACAACGTTTAGCAAAATCATAATCCATCAGGTTAATAGCTGCTCCAGAATCAACGAAAGCCTGAGCAGAAAATGAGGACAGAGAGCATATCAGAGTGACAGTTAATAAAAACTTAGTCTGAACACTACCCAAGACAACTGAGCGTGCAAAATGTCTTCCCCGCTTAGGGCAGACTGAAATAGCATGAGAGGCATCACCACAGTAGAAACATAACCCATTGCGCTTTCGAAACTCATGACGCTGTGCCCCAGACACCACTCCATCACACTGCATGGGCTCAGCAGCTGGCTCACAAGGCAACACCACTCCACGCATACTTCTCCGCTCACGCAAACGTCTGTCAATTTGAATCGCCAATGACATAGAATCATTGAGACCAGAGGGGACAGGGAATCCCACCATAACATCCTTTACATTATCCGACAGACCCTTCCGGAAAAGGGCCGCCAAAGCGTCGTCATTCCATTTGGTCAGGACTGCCCACCTATGGAATCTCTGACAGTATAACTCAGCGTCATCAAGCCCCTGATTTAATGCCAACAAGGCTTTCTCAGCTTGATCAGTGACATTAGGCTCATCGTACAATAACCCTAAAGCCTGAAAAAATGCATCAACATCACTCAAAACAGGATCCCCAGGTATCAGGGAAAAAGCCCAATCCTGTGGATCGCCGCGCAGGAGAGAGATGATAATTTGAACCTGCTGCGCTGCGTTTCCTGAGGACTTAGATTTTAAGGCAAGAAACAATTTACAATTATTTTTGAAATTCTGAAACTTAGCTCGATCCCCTAAAAACAAATCTGGCATGGGGATCCTAGGTTCCACAACAGGCAACCTAGCAAGATATGCAGCAATGCTCTGAACCTCAGTGGCAAGCTGATCCACACGGCCAGACAACTGTGCAAACTCCATTGGGAGAAAAGATCCTCCCCAGCACCCAGAGATACAGAGGGAAAAAAAAAAAATGCAACAAACAGAAAAATATCTCTGACAACTTTTCTTCCTTCAAAATATTTTTTCCCTTCTGTGAGTACCATACAATTTTTAGGGCCGGTGATACTGTTATGTTACGGTAGCTGAGGAGTGCAAGCAAAAAAGGAAATACACCAGAGCAGTTGGAATCTATGAGATTGCAGTACCCTGACTAACCACCGCAACTAGAGGCAGCCGTGGAGCGTTCCTACGTTGGTCCTAGACGCCTCGTCACAGCCTGAGAAACTAACTACACCTAAAGATAGAAATAGGAAAGCTATCTGCCCCGTAGCAGAACCCCAAAGATAATAGAAAGCCCCCAAACATGTAATGGCGGTTAGACAAGAGGAAATACTGACACAGAAAGAAAATAGTATGAGCAAACGCTGTGGCCCAAACTATCTAAATAGAAAAGGACAGGAAGGGTACTTACTGCAATCCCAGAAAACCCTGAAAAACACCAACTCTACTAATTTCAAAATCACCTGAGATCACACGACCTCTACCACCTAAATTAGTTCTCTGGTGTAACAAAAACAGCAGCCACTGAAAAAACTGGAAAAAGCAAAAGTACAAAACACAGTGGCTGAACTAAACTGAGAGGGCAAAAGCCCCCGGAGGGGACCCAGAAGGCCCCCACAGAAGTGCAGGACCAAATGCAAAAATATAGCAAAAACACAAAATAAGAAATTGTCTTATCTGATAGCAGGAGATGCAGACACGACACAGCAGGCTACAAGGGAAACTGGAAAGAAGGATTCAGACCAGAACAATTGATCACCGGCAACCCTGATGGGAAAATGATTCCCTTAAATAAGACCAATCAGTAACACCTGATTCCCAGTCCTCACAATCCTCACTAGTACCGCTTGTAACCACCAGAGGGAGCCTCTGCTCAGAACTCATCTCAAACCCATTCACAACACACGTCGCTGTGTGGGACATGTAGCAGCGATGTGGCCCCTGCTGCGATGTCGCTGATCATGCACGAACGTTCTGGGCCGTATTTTGATAGTTGGCGTCCTGCTGGTGAGCCTGAATCACTGAGTTAGACACCCTTTATGAACGACGAGCGACCTCGTTGGCGACTCATATGTCAGCGGGGCAGGCGGGACTAGGTTTTAACGCCCCTCAGCTCCGATTGGTGGCCACAACATCACCTCAGCAATAGATGAAAACGGAAAACTGCACCCCCATTAACTTTTCTCTTCTTTACTGGGCAGTTTGCACATAACGAACATGACCACCGTGGAGCGTGTGATTGTGGCAGTTGCATTACCGATGGAGGGAGAACGACAAGATCCTGAAAAAATGAATCCGGGGCAAACGCAATAGCGACACAGACTGGATCGCAGTAGCTGCAAAGCAGAAGGCTAGCAGGACGCAGTATGGAACAATGCTGGAAATTCGTATGAACCACCTGCGCTTGAGAACAATGGAAGGAAGCCCTAATACGTCGTCTTTTATGACGCGGTCGTCCAATCACAAAGCGAGAGCTGTGACATATGACATACAGTGACCACCAATCTGTGCTGAGGGGCGTGGAAAAGGTTGTGCTCAATCACGCCTATCCAGGTCGGGATCTTTAACAATACATGCTGTGTGACAGGTCCCAACAACCGCTGAGGTCGTTATACAGATCGCTGATCGCTGATGTGTCGTTTATCAGATCTTCCTGTTTGGAAGCTAACTAGCGACCATATAGCGATGTACAAACGATCTCTGCCAGGTCGTGTCGTTGTCGTGATCGCTGGTGCGATCGCTTAGTGTGACAGTACCTTAAGACCGTGTCTGGATTTTTGGGAGATTAATAAGATCACTGTGAGCAATCCTTACCCGTTGCCCCCAATTCCTGATTTGTTTAACCAACTAACCGAAGATAAGTGGTTCTCTAAAATTGACCTGCGTTTGGAATATAATTTGCTGCGGGTAAAGGAGGGCGATGAATGGAAGACAGCTTTTAATACCCCGGAGGGTCATTTTGAGTGTCTGGTGATGCCTTTTGGCCATACTAATGCACCCTGCATTTTTAAAAAATTTCATTAATGACATTGAGGCCATTGATGGGTAGGAGTGTTATTGCTTATTTGGACGATATTTTGATCTATTCACCTGATCTAGAGTCGCATTGGCAGAGAGTCCGCGAAGTTCTTCAGATTTTGAGCGAAAATAACCTCTTTGCTTAATTGGAAAAGTGCAAGTTTTCGGTACATAAAATGAGTTTTTTTGGGGTTCTTGGTCTCCTGTGATGGGTTTGAGATGGACCTGGTGAAGGTTCAGGCAGTACTGGATTGGCCTAGGCCTGAATGTTTAAAATCTGTCCAAAGATTTTTAGGGTTTGCCAATTATTATAGAAAATTCATAAAGAATTTTTCTGTTATCGCTAAACCCATAACTGATCTCACCAAGAAGGGTTCTAATACTGTCCAATGGTCCACTGAGGCAGTGGAGGCTTTTGAGCATCTCAAGGGAGAGTTGCTTTTTTAGCCTTTCGTATTTGCTCCTTGTTTCTGATATTCCTCAGACAGTATGGTGAGAACCACAGACTTTTCTGGTGAAGGAGTTGGATTTTTTTGAGATGTTTTGTAGCAGACAATCAGGAGATGTGGTCGGAATATCTACCACTAGCCTAGTTTGCTCTTAATAATCATATGTCTGCCTCGGCTGGGTGTTCTCCTTTTTTTTGCTGTACAGGGAGACATCCATCTTTTGGTCCATTTTCAAAGATTAGGGCGGCTGTGCCTGAGGAGGAGAGTTTTTCTGGAAGTTTGGAAAGGGTTTGGATCAACGTACGCCATAATTTGAAAGAGGTGAATAGGAGGTCTAAGAAATATTTTGACAGGAAAAGAAGGGAGCCGTTGTTCACAGTTGGGGACATGGTCTGGTTGTCCTCTAGGAATCTACGTTTGAAGATCCCTTCTAAAAAACTTGGGCCTAAATTTGTAGGACCCTTCAAAGTGGTTCAGGTTGTCAACTCTGCAGCTGTGAGATTAGACATATCCTCGTCCTGGAGAATTAATTCAGTTTTTCATGTATCTTTACTGAAGAAAGTTGACACGCCAGATAAGGAGGCGATGCCGAATGTTCCTCAAATTGATGAGGATGGCAAGTTTGAGATATCTCGCATATTGGATTACAGGTGGCACAGAAGAAGGTTGCAGTATCTCATGTCCTTGAAGGGTTTCAGTCCCGAGGATAATTCCTGGGTGAAAGCTGAGGATGTCTCGGCCTCAAGGCTGGTTAAGGCTTTTCACAGGAGATTTCCGAATAAAGCTTGGCCAAGAGGATCTGGAGGATCCTCATAAAAGGGTAGGTACTGTTAGAATCTCTTCAGTTTGACCATCCACCATCTTGTTGTGGTTTCTGGCTGCTGGTCTTTTTCCCCTGCACCTGCCTCACAGTCCTTGCTGGACATCAGTGTTAATCCGCTTCAGTTCTGGCTAGGAGCCTTGTTAGCTTTGTGCTATACTTTTTGCAGTTCTGGGAACTCTAGTTCAGCTTGCTTAGTCTTTTTGTTTTTTTCCTTTTGTTTCTGCAGCTTCCTCTATTTCCCTGCTAGGAGGTTACCAGTGTTTTATTCCCAGTCCCTAGATCTTTCAGGGATCCCCTTCCCCCACCTTCAGGTCTTCGCTTGAGTCTAGACTAGGATTGTCGGTTGGTCGCAAGGAATAGGTCGCCCGCTCCATCGTAGGGATTGAGTCTAGTTCTAGTGCAGGGTCAGATTCCCCCCCGCTCTATTCCTGAGTTGCAGACCCATAACAGTTGCTTCCTCTGTTCCCTCCTGCCAACCACTGACAACAGAGAGTGGATCATTATCTTCTTCATCTCCTGACTGTTGTGTGTCACCTCTTCCTCCTCCATTTGTTCCTCGGCTCCTGCATCTTCACTAACAGTTTGTCTGGTACCATGAGCCCCCTTTGATCACTGTAAGCCACCCTCCCATGGCACCGGCCTGTGCGATGACAGTACGGAAACTTGCGATATTGTTATCTCTTCTGTATTCTCTTCTGTTTCATGCTCTTCCTCTGGGACCATCACCTCCTCACGCAGACTATTCAAAGTGTGCTCCAGCATCTAGAAGACTGGAATAGTGATGCTGATAATGGCATCATCAGCGCTAATCATCTTAGTAGCCATTTCAAAACTGTGCAGAAATTCTTCACCTGTGCCCACTCGGCAAGCCTGATTTACACCACGTTCGGACTGCATTGGCCCAGGCAATGAAAAGGCCATACTGCACCAGGGCTCAACGCTGCTGCCACAGCCGCTGCAACATGTGTAGAGTGGAATTCCACCATGTCAGAACATCGCTAAACAAATGGTAGACCTCTGTAGCGAAGCAAGTCGATGACCTGCACGGTGCGATCATCGGAAGTGAGCACACAGCGACCGTGCTTTCTGCAGCAGCACAACCAGGATGGGAAATTGGCGGAGAAATTGAGGTACCACCAGGTTGAGGACATGAGCCATGCAAGGCACGTGTGTCAGGTTACCACAGCATAGGGCCGGCTCTCACTCAACCCGACTGTGGTGGGTAAACAATGGTAGTTTCTGCTGCCGGAGACCTGTGTGTGAACACTTGGAATGGTGACAGAGGAGGAAGACGCAGCAGCTGATAGTGATGGGATGGTCGGTGATTGGCAAGGCGTGCAATTCCGCATTTCAGTGCATTGAGATTCCTACACTAAGGCATGTTTATCGTACATGTGTCGGTTCATGCTTGTAGTTGTCAAAATATTACAATTTTTGCCTTTACTGAGATTTTTATTGCAAATTTGACATAAAAGGTGTGATGGTCATCCTTTGCGGTCTCAAAAAACACCCAGGCTAAGTAACCCTTAAAGCCCCTGTGAACTATTCACTTGCGACTGGTGCTGGCTAAAGCCAGAGTTGGGGCTGAGGATGCAATGCTTGTCATGGTTGCATTACTTTGTGCCTGTGAGGGAAGTCACCTCGTATCCTTATCATCTTCCTCCTCCTCCACCTCCTATGCAGAGTTACTCAACTGCGTACCTCTGGGTTGACACCAAGTAGGATCTACAACCTCCTCATCATTCTCTCTTTCCTTACACTCCTCACCCTGTTGACACCAAGTAGGATCTACAACCTCATCGTCATCATCTCTGCTCTTGCACTCCTCACCTTGAGAGTCACCTTCCTCCTCTTCCTGCCCTGACACCACAGTACAGTCCACACATGCCCCTGGTTCTGAGTCTCATCAGGATCACCTCCATCCTTGGTGGTTAATGTCTGGTGACGAGGCTCTGGATTCTATTCAGACAGAACTTAGTCCGGCACCTGATACAACATGAAAAAATTATGGGCATCAGTGCAAATGCTTTCCTCCTCAGGATTCTGTGATTTTTTGGAGCAGATCTCTGATGCCCATGAAATAGAATGTGTGAACAGCTCTTCAGAATGGACCATCTGAGGTTCCCCATAGTCAGTTGGGCGTTTGGAAATTTTTGACGAGGGGGAAAACAAGAGTGAATGAGGTGCCACCTCTGAGAATTGTACTGTGTGTGATGTTAAGTGGAGGAAGAGGAGGAGTGGCCTCTTGGTGCAGCATTTGCCATCCGCTGGAGCACTTTCTCTTTCTGAGCCTCATCTACAAGGCATACCACTGTGGGGCTGCCAAAGTAAGGGAATAGAGCAGCCCGGCCAGTAACAGATGTTGTCAGTGATCTTTGGATAGGACGAGATGGTGTTTGTTCATTTGAGCTTTTATTCACATTAACACTTATCCCACTTACACGTCGAACACCAAGCCTATTCCCCCTTCCACCACAATCTCGCTTTTTCCCACCCATGTTGTAAGTAGCCTTTCCCTCTTGTACCTTGCTGTTTCACAACCTTAGGCCCACAGCTGTCAGTCACCCGTCACTAAATGAACAATCACTCTTTATTTTCTTAGATAGTGTGCCTGAACAACACTGTTATGCCTAACGATTTTTAAGTGGAAATCTTGCCTTCTGATTTGTCACTGAAACACAGTTTTAGCACAAACGATTTGGAGTAGTTAATTGGGCCTCGTGGCTGCACTTCTATATTAGGCCTTACGATTTTTAAGTGGAAATCTGTCTTTCTGATTTGTCTATGAAGCACAAGTTTTCTCACAAATGATTTGGAGCAGCTAATTGGGCCTCATGGCTGCACCACAATATTAATTAATTTTAATTAAAGTATATTAGAGATTAGATTATGACATTAAACAGATAGAGAATTAAGATTAATAATTTTAGTTTTGAACCACCCCTCTAATGACTCTTTAATATTTGAATAAAATATTTATTCAATCCTTGCCTATCTAACATTGCTGTATGTCAACAATGGACACTATGAGAAAAGTACAAGATCTTGCTTGTAAAACTCCTGAGTTGTTTCTGCCATGCTAAAGTTTTGGTATGTACAATTTCTAAAATTATTAATTATAAAGCCAATTTGTTTTACATCTTCTATATCTCGCAAATTCTTATGTGTCATCTTGACCATTTGTCAAGCAGTCAGGTTTTGTACTCATGGACAACTGTTGACTGACAGAACACAACACAGAAGAAGTGCAGTTGTAAGTGTGCGTGTCCTTATCTAAAATGATTTCTTAAGATGCATGACGTTGCCTTCTCTGTAACAGGGTAAATGTATATGTATGCATATATAAAAACATTTTTTTTTTCGGCACTGACCATTTTAACTCTAACTGTGACACTTTAAGAGACACCAGTTAATAATCATAAGATGATATTTATTGCAGTGTTTTAGGAACAGTTAGTCATAATTACTGAAATTGAATATATATATTTTTTGCAACCATTTTGAATTTATTTAGTGCATCTAAAATATATAGAAAACCTCCTTGTGTAGCCTAAATTTGCATTCATAATGTAACAAGACTAGAGATGCGCGAACGTGCTCAGTGATAGTCGGTTATCACTCGAAATTCATGGTGCTCGGATGTGCTCATTACTCGGCAAGCAATGGGCGGTTCTCGATGTAAAACTCGAATCTCCGTTCGCATCTTTGGAGCCTGTTACTCAGCAAATATGCATGCAGGGATTGCCTATGAGTCACTGTAATACTTTAGCCATCTTGGCTGTGGCATTACTGTAATTGGTTGGGTGTGTGTGATATCATCATAGGTTAGAAAAGGACAGGTGTCGTCAGACTTTACATACTGACGCCTTGTCACACTGGGTGAGGGAGAAGTAAGGTGCACAACAATGGGGAGATGGAGGGGGAAGTCCAAACACTAGGGAAGGGGGCAGTGTAGACCCCTAGGCAGATATAACAACATCCTGTCTGCTCTAAACATCCCTAAATAGGTTCTGCACCTATCGCCGAGCAGGAACCTAGTCCCTGCCGTACCCTAGCGATAGGACCTGAATAGGGAGGGGTCGGGGTGTACACTAGTCAGCCTCCACTACAACTAAAGACTGAGAGGGTGGACAAAGGAGGAGATGCACTTAGCTTTAGAATACCACCAAGATATAACCGCAGCAATCCTCCAAGAGACTCCAAGAAGACACTTGCCGACTGCTAGGACTTCCAACAAGACAGAGGGATATTGAACTAACACCAGCGCCCTGCTAAATGTATTTAAACCTTCAGCAAAGGTGTGTTAATTAGCAGCAGGAGGTGGAAGTAACTGTTGGGTCCTAGAGGGAACAGGATATCACTCCATAACAGAGATGAAAAAATCAAGCAGGTGCTTGTAGAGCTAAACGCAAAGACGCAAAGACTTTCTACAGCCCTATCTAGGATGACTGTCTGTCACACCAGAAAAATATATAGAATTGAGAGTCCTCAGTGGTTGAAACCTTTTAATGGCTAACTGAAAAGATGGTAACAAATTGCAAGCTTCGGAGTCTACTCAGGTCTCTTCA
The DNA here is from genome assembly GCA_033576555.1 of Oophaga sylvatica. Classification (NCBI taxonomy): domain Eukaryota; kingdom Metazoa; phylum Chordata; class Amphibia; order Anura; family Dendrobatidae; genus Oophaga; species Oophaga sylvatica. The sequence continues at coordinate 231,875,497 of JARQOD010000003.1, read as the reverse complement.
TCAGGCATAGACTAACACAAAATCTGAAGAATCACATATTTATGGCTAACATGGTAGAAAGATCTTTCCTGTCACACCCATAACATTCCATTACATAAACTGCTTATTGGAAAGAAAGAGTGATTATCTAGGCTTGTGTGCACAGTATAAGGGCTCTTTCACATGTCCATGTATCTGGTATGTGTGGTGACAGTTTTCACACATACCAGAGACACTGACACACATAGACACATCAAAATCTAGGTTGCTGTGCACATGTCAGCGTGTTTCCACGGACCGTTTGTCCATGTCAAAACATGCAGACATGTCCATTTCTTACCGTCAGCATGGGCTGCAAAACGTCCCGCACACGTGCACACACTTAAGTAAATAATTTAAAAAATAGCGTGGGGACCCCTCTATTCTTGATAACCAACCTTGCTGAAGCTGACAGCTGAGGGTTGCAGCCCCTAGCTTGAAGTTTTGTTTGGCTGGTTATAGGGAATAGAGTGGAACCCAAGCCTGATTTTCTTAAATTATTTATTTACAGCGCAGGAGCCAGCTAATGAATACCCTCATCAGTCGCTTCTGCTGTGTCACGCTGTCTCTGCATAAGGAGGACTGGGGTCTATGCTGACCCTAAGCTGGGGTCCTGACTAATCCCTCTACCTGGAGGTACTGTTGATGGTACAGAGGTCCAGGCCGCCAGCGTAACCCTATCTCCTGTGAATCCCTGACAACTGTAATCTAGTTCTGAGAAGGACCCTGATTACCACCACAGGGAACGGGAAGGTAACTGCCTACACACAGTATAAGACGAACGAGACAGTACAAGGGGTAAAATAAAAGACACCTTGCATACAAAACAACAACTACAGAGAGAACACCAAATGGTAAGGAGATAAATAATAAAGCGAGGAGAGGAGAAAACCACAACAGGTACTCTTAGCCTTTAGACTTCTCAATATGATCCGCTCTGCTGGTCTGCATGAATGCTTTCACCGACACTTCCCTAGCAGACAGGCAGGTATATGAAGAAATCCAATTATCGCAACATTAATTGCAGCTGAGCGAGGCTGGTCTTGTCCAGCACAGAGAGAGGGAGAATTAACTCTCTCACTGCCGAAAAACACCCAGCAGCAGAAACTCAGCTGTGAGAAGTCAGGGTGTGCAATCGCGACGATCTTCGCAGCGACACACCCGTGACAGTACCCCCCCCTTCTACGAGGGGCCTCCGGACCCTCAGGGCCGGGTTTATTTGGGTGAGTAGTGTGGAAGGCCCGAACCAATCGGTCTGCGTTAATATCCGACGCAGGAATCCACATCCTCTCCTCAGGACCATACCCCTCCAATGAACAAGGTACTGAAGGGACCGGCGATTCAGACGTGAATCGATGACTCTCGACACCTGGAACTCCAAGTTACCATTGACCACCACAGGAGGAGGAGGTAAAGGTGAAGGTATCACCGGCGGCACATACCTCTTAAGCAACGATCTGTGGAACACATTATGAATTTTAAATGTGGGAGGGAGGTCAAGACGGAATGCAACCGGATTAATTATAGAACTGATCTTGTATAGCCCTATGAACCTGGGACCCAGTTTCCAGGAGGGAACCTTAAGTTTTATATTCTTGGTGACAACCATACCAGATCGTTCACACTTAGGTCCGGACCAGACACTCTCCTCCTATCAGCCATACGTTTGTATCGGTTCCCCATAGTACGCAGATTATTCAGCACTCCTCTCCACACTGAAGCAAGTGACGACGAAAATCGTTCCTCCTCAGGAACCCCAGAAGAGCCCCCCCTACTGAAAGTACAAAACTGGGGGTGAAAACCATATGCCCCAAAAAACGGGGCCTTACCAGTGGACTCGCTCCGCCTATTATTTAGAGCAAACTCCGCCAGAGGCAAGAAAGAAGCCCAGTCCTCCTGGTTCTCTGACACAAAACACCGGAGATATGTCTCCAAGCTCTGGTTCAGACGCTCTGTCTGACCATTGGACTGCGGGTGAAAAGCCGATGAAAATGACAACTGCATCCCCCGCCGTGTACAAAATGCTTTCCAGAATTTGGACACAAACTGAGACCCCCGATCCGACACCACATCGGAGGGTACCCCGTGAAGTCTTACAATCTCCCCAATAAACACCTGCGCAAGAGTTTTAGCATTAGGAAGAGCAGGAAGAGCGATAAAATGTGCCATCTTGCTGAACCTGTCCACTACAACGAGTATGACTGTTTTACCCGAAGATGGCGGGAGGTCCGTAATGAAGTCCATAGACAGATGAGTCCACGGACGCTCCGGGATCTTCAAAGGTAAGAGGGTCCCAGACGGACGGGTATGTGGGGTCTTAGAGCGCGCACAAACCTCGCAGGACGCGACAAAAGTTACCACCTCCCTATGTAAGTTAGGCCACCAAAACCGGCGCGAGAGGAGATCCTCAGTTGCTTTACTCCCTGGGTGTCCTGCCAAAGCTGAATTATGGTGTGCCTCGATCACCTTTTGTCGCAACTGATTTGGAACAAACAGTCTCCCTGGAGGTCCTACAGGGGCATCCCCCTGAGCCTCCAATACCTCCTCCTCAAGCTCAGAGCATACTGCCGACACCACCACCCCCTCCTGAAGGACCGGAACCGGGTCCTCCGTATTCCCAGCCCCTGGGAAACAGCGAGATAAGGCATCCGCCTTAACATTTTTTGACCCAGGACGATATGTGACGACAAAATTAAACCTGGTAAAAAACAACGACCACCTAGCTTGTCTGGGATTCAGACGTTTAGCGGACTCTAAATATAGCAGGTTTTTGTGATCAGTAATGACGATGACTGGGTGGACTGCCCCCTCCAAAAAATGACGCCACTCCTCAAAAGCTAACTTAATGGCCAAGAGTTCCCTATTGCCGACATAATTCCTCTCGCGGACGACAATTTTTTAAAGAAGAAGGCGCACGGATGCCATTTACCAGGGGACGAACCTTGTGACAATACTGCTCCCACCCCTACCTCGGAAGCGTCCACCTCAACAATGAACGGCTGTGACGCATCAGGCTGAATAAGTATGGGTGCTGAAGCAAAACATTTTTTCAAGGTAGAAAACGCTTGACAAGCCTTGTCAGACCATTTTGAAAAATCCGTCCCTTTTTTAGTCATGTCTGTGAGAGGTTTAACTATGGACGAAAAATTACGAATGAATTTCCGGTAGTAGTTAGCAAACCCCAAGAAACGTTGTAATGCCTTAAGATCCTCTGGCAGATCCCACTCAAGAACTGCCCGCACTTTCCCAGGGTCCATACGAAAACCGGATGCTGACACCAGGAATCCTAAAAACTGAAGTTCCTGTACGGCGAACACACACTTCTCCCATTTGGCGTACAGTTTATTATCCCGCAAGATCTGTAACACCTGTCTAACATGCTCCTGATGAGACACAAGATCCGGCGAGTAAATTAAGATATCATCCAGATATATGACCACAAACTGTGCCATTAGGTGGCGAAAGATGTAATTTACAAAGTGTTGAAACACCGCCGGGGCAATACTCAGTCCAAATGGCATGACCAGGTTCTCATAATGCCCCTCCGGAGTGTTAAACGCCGTCTTCCACTCATCCCCCTCCTTCATCCTAATCAGATTGTACGCCCCTCTGAGATCCAACTTAGAGAACCATTTGGCACACACGATCTGATTGAAGAGATCGGGAATAAGTGGGAGCGGATACGGATCTCGGACCGTAATCCGATTAAGCTCACGGAAATCCAGGCAAGGGCGTAGGCCTCCATCTTTTTTCTTCACAAAGAAGAACCCCGCGGCCACCGGGGAAGATGAAGGTCTAATATGCCCCTTAGCCAGACTCTCTGAAATATAATCCTTCATGGCCTGTCTCTCAGGACCAGAAAGGTTATACAACCTAGATTTCGGTAATTTGGCCCCAGGGATCAAGTTAACAGAACAGTCATATTCGCGATGAGGAGGTAATTCTTGACACCCTTTCTCCGAGAATACATCCTCAAAGTCTACCAGAAATGGAGGTAAGGCCCTAGGAGCGACCGTACCAATGACCGTATTCATGCAATTTTTATTACAGAATTCACTCCATTGACTTATCTCTCTGGATTGCCAATTAATAACCGGGTTATGCTTAGTTAACCAAGGAAGGCCCAGCACTATAGGAGTAGGAAGACCCTCCAACACATAACATGACAACAGTTCTTTATGTAACGCCCCCACTTGAAGATCTATGTTATGCACTGCTTGCAAAAAACTTCCCTGACCGAGAGGTCTGGCGTCGATCGAGAATATGGGGACGGGTTTAGCCAACACACTCAATCGCATACCTTGAACCCGGGCAAAGCGAGCATCCACCAGATTAGCCCCGGCCCCACTATCCAGAAGAACATATATCCTCTCAGTTCTCGCACCCACCACCACCTCCGCCGGTACGAGAAACTGAGACGAATTTAGGGACGAAATACTTACTCCCAGATTGCCGTCCACCACACAATCTGGGATCAATAGTTTTCCGGCGACTTCTCAGTCTGCAAAGAACGGGATGGACACCCCCCAATAAAATGTCCCTTTTTCCCACAGAAGAAACAACTTCTTGTTTTGTGGCGCCCCACCGATCCCCTCCCCGGAATGATGTCCCTCCTAATTGCATAGGCTCCTCTGGACTGACTAGGGGAACCTCCGTATAAGGGACCCTTGAGGAAGGTAGAGTCATAACAGGGGGCGAAGTTACCCCACACCTCTCCCGAAGAGTCTGTCAATACGAATAGCAAGGGCCATAGCGGCCTCCAGTGACGCGGGGGGGTCATACTGTGCCAGCACATCCTTTCATTTGTCAGATAAACCTTGACAAAACTGGCTCCTAAGAGCCGGGCCATTCCACTGGGTGTCTGTGGCCCACCTACGGAACTCCGAACAGAATTCCTCCGCCGAACGATCTCCCTGCTGTATCCTAAGTAACTTAGATTCAGCAAGGGAGACCCGATCCGGGTCATCATATACAAGACCCAGAGCTGCAAAAAACCCATCCACTGACTGGAGAGCTGGGGAGCCCGGGGGGAGAGCGAACGCCCAGGATTGGGGGTCTCCTTGTAGGAGCGAGATGACAATCCCCACCCTTTGTTTTTCACTCCTAGATGACCGAGGTCGCAGCCGAAAGTACAATTTACATGCCTCCCGGAAAGCAAAAAACTTGTCCCGCCCCCCAGTGAATCTGTCAGGGAGAGCTACTTTAGGTTCAGGTCCGGCCTGCTCCGGGGGGTACAAAACCTTGGACTTAACGTCCGCCAGCTCCATGGACAAACTCTGCAACTGCCGAGCAAGACTGACTACTGGATCCATGGTGACTGGAGAAAATCTTTAGGGGTCGGTGAAAATGTCACGCTGTCTCTGCATAAGGAGGACCTGGGTCTATGCTGACCCTAAGCTGGGGTCCTGACTAATCCCTCTACCTGGAGGTACTGTTGATGGTACAGAGGTCCAGGCCGCCAGCGTAACCCTATCTCCTGTGAATCCCTGACAACTGTAATCTAGTCCTGAGAAGGACCCTGATTACCACCACAGGGAATGGGAAGGTAACTGCCTACAAACAGTATAAGACGAACGAGACAGTACAAGGGGTAAAATAAAAGACACCTTGCATACAAAACAACAACTACAGAGGGAACACCAAATGGTAAGGAGATAAATAATAAAGCGAGGAGAGGAGAAAACCACAACAGGTACTCTTAGCTTTAGACTTCTCAATATGATCCACTCTGCTGGTCTGCATGAATGCTTTCACCGACACTTCCCTAGCAGACAGGCAGGTAAATGAAGAAATCCAATTATCACAACATTAATTGCAGCTGAGCGAGGCTGGTCTTGTCCAGCACAGAGAGAGGGAGAATTAACTCTCTCACTGCCGAAAAACACCCAGCAGCAGAAACTCAGCTGTGAGAAGTCAGGGTGTGCAATCGCGACGATCTTCGCAGCGACACACCCGTGACATGCTGTCACTGTTTTTAGTGGCAACAGGTGTAGGCTGATGGGAGTCATAGTCCCATCAGCCATCGCCTGCTGTCATTGTTCTCACTTGAATACAACTCTCATAATTCTCCCCTGCTTGCGCGTTTCGCCGGCAGAGCAGGGGAGAATGATGAGAGTCATCTTCAGCATTAGCACTGGGGAACAGTGCTTACTGTAATGCTGCTTCCCTGGCGCCCGTCTGTGTGGTACTGATGTGGCACAAGCGTGGCATACGGTTGCCACACATGTGCCGCAAGTGTTACACACACGACACACGGACACTGACATCTCCGATACTTGTTTTTCCGGTATCAGGAAGTGTGAAACCAGCTGTTAGGGGTCGAGTTCCCGCTTCTGCACAAGGGGAATCTTGAGCCATCCCGGCTGCGGTCTCCCATTCGTCTCCGGCCGCAGTGGACTCTGCTCAGCTTAGACGTCGGTCCCAGTGTCTCGCCCAGTCTAACAGTGTGCAGAGCATTACTGCTGCATATCCAGGCTCTGCTATTGTGGCCAGTACTGGTTAGCGGCGAGCAGACATCTTTAGGACGAAGTCCTTGTTTTTCCCTTCTGAGCATGCCCAGTGTGAGATCTCTCATTGGAGATCAGGGGTCACATGCTCAGGTACTGCAGCAGCTCCTATTGGTCCGCCAGGAAGGTCCTTTGACTACTGGTGTTCTGGAACAGTTTCATTGGTCCTTGTTTCTGGCAGGTCCTGTAGCTGTTACTATAAAAGGGTGGCATGGCTGGGCCGCCATGCGCTAGTGTCAATCTTTATATGCTTTGCGCCAGTGTGGTCATGCGTGTGTGTGGTTAGGGCCCGGCTGAAATAAGCCCCTAGAATACCGACCTAATCGGTGAGGAGTTTGGTATGCTAGCTCGTCAGGGTCGGTGTCCTAGATGCCCTAGATTACCGGCATAACCGGTGAGGAGTTTGATAGCCATATTCATGGCCTGGCGTTCAGATGCCATAGATTGCGGGTGACTCCCGCGAGGACATTAGCGCATGAAAACGTTCTATGTTCGCTTAGCAGTTAACTGTGTACTGGGTGCCTGACAGGACACAGAAGTTTGTCTCAGCGGCTCTGTGACGTAACAGGGTTCGCTTTCAACGCTAGACAGTGCCCTAGCGTGTTTATTTTGCGACTCAGTTGTGTTAAGTGAGTTCGCACACATCGCCATATAGCGCTGCGGCACTCCTTCTAGCGGCTCTGTGGATTAACAGAGTTCGCACATATTGCCACAGCGCGTTACGGCGTTTATTTTGGCGACTCTGCGGGATAACAGAGTTAGCTTCTTGCGCCATTTTACTAGCAGCAGGCTCTGCCTGCACGGTGGACCCTGGGCTGTGAACACACCTCTCCACATCATATATTTGGTGCATTCCGCAGACCCTAACACCGGCCTAATGAATCAGTGGCCTGCTGTTTTGTTTCGGTAGCTGAGGAGAAACTGCAAAAAATAGCCAAAGTAGCAATACACCAGATAGGCTGGAAACTATTGGATTGCAGTAACCTAAACTAACCGCCACACTAGAAGTAGCCGTGGAGCGTACCTACGGTGATCCTAGATGCCTCGTCACAGCTGGAGAGATAACTACACCTAAAGGCAGAAAGATGAAAGCTATCTGCTCCGGAGCAGAATCCCCAAAGAAATAGGAAGCCCCCGAACATGTAATGGCTGTTAGACAAGAAGAAAACACAGACACAGACAGAAAATAGAATGAGCAAACGCTGGGGCCCAATCTGTCTAGATAGAAAAGTATAGGAAAGAATTCTGACTGCAACCCAAAAAACCCTGACAAAAATACCAACACTTCTGATTAACAAAAAAACCTGAGATCACACGATCTCTACCACCTAAATCAGATCTCTGATGTAACACACAGCAACACAGCAAATAAAAAGTGACAAAGGAGCAAAGCAAAAGAGCAAGCATAAAATGAGCACAATTGCAGCGCAAGAGCCCCAAAAGGGGACCAGGCTGCAGTCCACTGCAAGCAGCAAACCAGCAGTGAAAATCCAACAGAGGAAAAAAAAAGGCAAAACACTTATCTGAATGAGAGCAGGAAAACAAGCTGTGCTCCAAGCAAGAGCAGGAGGAACAATTGATTACCGGCAAGACTGCTGGGAACTCAGGTCACTTATATCATACCATTCAGAGCCAGCTGAAGGCCATTCAGTAATTAGTTCATTACCCTCAGCAACCACCGGAGGGAGCCCCAGCTCAGAAGTCACCTCCAAGGTATTCACAACACCTGCAGTGTTTTGCTAGTGCTGAAGCTGTGTCATCACACTAACAGCCCTTCTAAGGGCTAAACATTTGCTTTGCTGTTTGTAACACATTCAGTCTGCATTTAGCCTACGGAGAGAGAGTGATTCACAGGAGCAGGGAGAGTGACAGAATCCAGTCTGTAGATAGTGATTAGGCCTGTGCAGTCCATTGGCAAACATATAGCTGCAGCTTTTTTTGTGGGGGCTCAAAAATTGGATATATTTTGACCAACAAGTATTAAGTGCTTTGAGGTCCTTTTTTGTGTTATATAACACACCACAAAATCATTGAAACATTTTCCTGGGCTACATTTCTCAGTCTTACTCTATTCCAAAGTGTGAAGTACATTTCTGTGATCTCTAAAATTGAGGAAAAGGTTTTAAAATTTTTGTATGCTTCCATTTCTCATCCCTATAGTGTTACGTGGTCTGTGAACATTTCTGTGATCTCTAAAACTGATAAAAAAAATTGAAACATTTCTTTGGATTGAATTTGATTGTAATCCATAAACTTTCTATTACTTTATGGTGGAGTAAATTCCCAAAAACTGCTTTGATTGCTGCAGGTGTACAATTTTTTTATTTTATTAAAAATAAACTTTGTTTCAAGAGACCTAGCAATTACAAAATGCGTAATGCGTGCATTAAGAGATGGGGAAGTGAAAGTGCTGATCATGGTGCATGCAGATGCTGAGGACATGGGGCAGATGCGAATAAGCATGTTGCTAGAGCACAGGAACCATATCCATCCATGATACATAGGTTCCTGTTCCACTTTGCAGGGATTCACGGTACACCACTTCTGAAGCCACTTCTGAAGAGCAGTGTGAACAGGTGCTCAATTGGATAGCAGATAATTCTTCCAGCAGGCTTGGAAGCAACACACAATCTTTCAAGCAGTCCAGTCTCACCATCCTAAAGCCTGGATCACTTAATCCTCACTCTGATTCACCACAAGAACATGACGGTGGGGAATGGCAAATTTGGGATAAGGAGGAAGATGATAATGAAACACAATTGCCTCTATGTATTGTTTTTGCTAAGTCACAAATAGAGATGAGCGAGGAGTGAAATATTCGGACTCGCTATACTCGTACCGAATACATTGTAATACTCGGGTATTCGGTACGAGTAGCGAGTCCAATGTTAGTCAATGGAAAATGCTAGTAATTGTCTGCTGGACCCTACAAAGCGGTCTGGGGGCTGAGCAAAAGGCTAAAAAATGTGTAAATGTTGAAAAAATGTATGCTGTAAACAAATGTATATAACATGGTGGCACCTGGTCAGGGGCTGCACGAGTGGTTTTACACCACTGCTTCACTACAATGTACAAACACTATTTGAAGTCCTGTTTTTTTGCCGGCAGAGCGGGACTTGTGCACCACTTACGTAGTGGCAGTGCTATATCAGAAGTGCCGTAAGAGCGCGTGATGATGGATGCGATCTTCTAACAGCTAAGTGTGTAAGTGGTGTAAGGAGAGCGATCTGCCCTAGGTGCTGTGTGATGGTTAACACAGGAAGAAGCCACCCATAATCATCATCACAAGGGATTCACAATCATAAAGCATGGACTACTGTCCTTTTTGTTCTACTGCCACTGCCCAATGTGTAGGCATAGACATAGTGTCTTCAAAACATTAGCCCTAGGGGCTGTATCATGGTTGACGTGTGAAGGAGGCATCAAGAGCCAGACAATTATGAAAGTAAACTACTAGCTCAGTAGTTCCAGTGCCCAATGTGCAGGCATAGACATAGTGTCTTCAAAACATTAGCCCTAGGGGCTGTATCATGGTTGACGCAGGAAGGAGGCTTCCAGAGCCAGACAATTATGAAAGTAGACTAATAGCACGGTAGTTCCAGTGCCCAATGTGCAGGCATAGACATAGTGTCTTCAAAACATTAGCTCTAGGGGCTGTATCATGGTTGAAGCAGGAAGGAGGCCTCAAGAGCCAGACAATTATGAAAATAGACTACTAGCACAGTAGTTCTAGTGCCCAATATGCAAGCATAGACATAGTGCCTTCAAAACATTAGCCGTAGGGGCTGTATTATTGTTGACGCAGGAAGGAGGCCTCAAAAGCCAGACAATTATGTAAGTAGACTACTGTTAGGGTCTGCGGAACGCACCAAATATAAGATGTGGAGAGGTGCGTTCGCAGCCCAGGGTCCACCGTGCAGGCGGAGCCTGCTGCTAGTAAAATGGCGTAAGAAGCAAACTCTGTTATCCCGCAGAGTCGCCAACATAAACGCCGTAACGCGCTGTGGCAATAAGTGCAAAACTCTGTTACTCCACAGAGCCGCTAAAAGGAGAGCCGCAGCGCTATATGGCGATGTGTGCGAACTCACTAAACACAACTGAGTCGCAAAGAAAACACGCTAGGGCGCTGTCTAGCGTTGAAAGCGAACCCTGTTACGTCACAGGGCCGCTGAGAAAAAGTGCTGTGTCCTGTCAGGCTCTCAGGTACACAGTTAAGTGCTAAGCGTACATAAAGCGTGATCATGTGCTAATGTCCTCGTGGGAGTCACCCGCAATCTATGGCGTCTGAACGCCAGACCCTGAATACGGCAATCAAAACTCCTCACCGGTTATGCCGGTAATCTAGGGCATCTAGGACGCCGACCCTGATTAGCTAGCACACCAAACTCCTCACCGATTAAGTCGGTATTCTAGTGGCTTATTTCAGCCGGGTCCCTAACCACACACACACATGACCACACTGGCGCATAGCATACAATGGTTGATATTAGCGCATGGCGGCCCAGCCATGCTACCCTTTTATAGCAACAGCTACAGGACCTGCCAGAAACCAGGACCAATTAAACTTGTTCCCGAACATCAGTAATCGCAGGGCCTTCCTGGCAGACCAATAGGAGCCGCTGCAGTACCCGAGCATGTGACCCCTGATCTCCAATGAGAGATCTCACTCTGGCATGCTCAGAAGGGAAAACGCAGGACTTTGTCCCAAAGACGTCTGCTCCAACACTGGCTATAATAGCAGATCCAGGAAAGGCTGCAGCAAGTCACTGCACAGTAGTGGAGTGGGCAAGATGCTTGGACCGACGTCTCTGCTGAGCAGGCTCCACTGCGGCTGGAGATGAATGGGAGACCGCAGCAGGACTGGTTCGAGACTCCCCTTGTGCAGCAGCGGGAACTCGAACCCTAACATTACCCCACCTCCTAGGGCCCCCCTTCTCTGGGCCTCGCTGCGTTCAAAGGCAGCGATGAGCTGCGGAGCGTGAACATGCTCGGCAGGCTCCCAAGACCTATCCTCAGGCCCATAACCCCTCCAATCCACCAAATAAAATTTTTTGCCTCGTACCACCTTGTACCCAACAATGGCGTTCACCTCATGATCGTTGGTAGATGAACCCGACGTCCCGGCAGATGACTCGGAAAACCGGGAAATGGCCACGGGTTTCAGGAGGGACACGTGAAAGGTGTCAGTGATACCAAGGCGAGGCGGAAGGGCTAGGCGGTAAACCACCGGGTTCACCTGCTCAAGAACTTTAAAGGGGCCCAAAAAGCGAGGTGCCAACTTGGTGGACTCTACACGTAGCCTGATGTTTCGGGCAGAAAGCCACACTAGGTCACCCGGAGCAAATGTAGGAGCGGGGCGCCGATGGGCATCGGCCGAAGACCTCATCCTCTCTTTGGAGGCCTGAATGGCATCCTGTGTGCGGTCCCAAATGTCCCTGCCTCCACAGCCCAGTCTGCCACCCTGGAATCGGCGGAAGACACGGGCATGGGCACTGGTACCCGCGGATGCTGACCGTAGTTCAGGAGGAATGGGGTCTGTCCGGTGGAGTCAGCCACAGCATTATTTAGAGCGAACTCAGCCCACGATAGCAAGGATGCCAAGTCATCCTGCCTGGCAGAGACAAAATGTCGCAAGTATGTGACCAAGGTCTGGTTGGCCCTCTCTACCAACCCATTCGTCTCGGGATGGTATGCAGAGGAGAGATTCAACTCAATGCTGAGTAAACGACACAGCTCTCTCCAGAACCGAGACGCAAACTGGGGACCTCGATCACTGACAATTTTGTCTGGCATACCGTGAAGGCGGAAAATATGCCTAATGAATAATGCTGCCAAGGCCCGTGCAGACAGTAACCGTGGTAACGGCACTAAGTGCACCATTTTGGAGAAGTGGTCGGTTATCACCCAGATGATGGTGCAGCCCCGAGACTTGGGTAAGCCCACCACAAAATCCATCCCGACCATTTCCAAGGCCTGTCTGCCACCGGTAAAGGGAAAAGTAACCCAGCTGGCCGTTGTCGAGGGGACTTATTCTTGGCGCAGGAGATGCACGCCTGAACGTATTCCCTGACATCACGGGCCATCTGCGGCCACCAGTATGTTCTCGCCAGCAACTCAGAAGTCCTTTTTGTCCAAAAATGTCCACCCACCCTGGACGAATGTGCCCAAGAGAGTACTTCCGGTCGCAAATTGATGGGCACAAAAGTCTTGCCCGGAGGCACAGACTCAAGCGAAACCGGAGCCACCGTTCTTAGGCTTTCTGTGGGGACAATAAGCCGAGGTTCCTCCTCCACCTCCTCAGAGGACACCACGAGCGGGATAGAGCGTCTGCGCGAATGTTCTTCTCACCGGAGAGGAAATGGAGGGTGAAATGGAACCGGGAGAAAAACAAGGACCATCTGGCCTGACGGGAATTTAGCCTCTGGGCTGTCTGCAAATACACCAAGTTCTTGTGGTCCGGAATATGGAAGGACGAGCCCCCTCCAGATGATGTCTCCACTCAGAGAAGGCCAACTTCATAGCCAGTAACTCCCTGTCCCCGATGGAATAATTCCTCTCTGCTGGTGTAAAGGTCTTGGAAAAGAAGAAGCAGGGATGCTTCCGACCTTGGGCATCCTTTTGAAAGAGTACTGCTCCAGCACCAACAGAAGAGGCATCCACCTCTAAGATAAACGGTTTATCGACATCGGGGCGATGTAAGATGGGAGCACTGGCGAAATGCGACTTGATGGAAGAGAACGCCTTTGTGACCTCCTCTGACCACAACTTGGGATTAGCTCCCTTCTTGGTGAGGGCTACCAAGGGAGCTACCAAAGTAGAGAAGTGGGGAATGAATTGGCGATAGTAGTTAATGAACCCCATAAAGCGCTGCACCGCCTTAAGGGAGTGGGGTTCTTGCCAATCCATTACAGCCTGTAGTTTGGTAGGATCCATAGCCAATCCCTGGGTGGAGATGATATAGCCCAGGAAAGGTAGAGACTCCTGCTCAAACATGCACTTCTCCAACTTCGCATATAGGGAATTTGCTTGCAAGAGGTCGAAGACCTTGCAGACATCTCTCCGGTGGGAGGCCATATCTGGAGAAAAGATGAGAATGTCATCCAGATAGACTACCACCGAGGTGGTCAACATATCCCGGAAGATGTCATTCACAAAGTCTTGGAAGACAGCTGGGGCGTTACAGAGCCCAAAGGGCATTACCAGATATTCATAATGCCCATCCCTGGTGTTAAATGCCGTCTTCCATTCGTCCCCCTCACGGATGAGAATCAGGTTATACGCACCCCGCAGGTCTAACTTAGTAAATACCCTTGCTCCCCGAAGCCTGTCAAAAAGCTCAGAGATTAGCGGCAAAGGATATTTATTTTTCACGGTGATAGCGTTGAGACCCCTATAATCAATGCACGGACGTAATTCTCCGTTCTTCTTCTGCACAAAGAAGAACCCCGCTCCTGCTGGTGACGCCGACTTCCTAATGAATCCCCTTGCCAAGTTCTCCTGAATATATTGGGACATGGCCTCTGTCTCAGGAAGAGAGAGGGGATAAACCCTTCCTCTAGGAGGCTCAGCTCCAGGCAAGAGGTCGATAGGACAGTCATAGGGGCGATGAGGCGGAAGAGTCTCCTCAGCCTTCTTCGAGAAAACGTCAGCATAAGACCAATAGACCTTGGGAAGAGGAGAGAGGTCTATGGGTATCTCAGTGGTGTTGACCTGCACACTGTCCCTAATGCATCTGCCTTTACATAAATTACCCCAACCCAGAATTCTCCCTGAAGACCACTCAATATGGGGAGAGTGGTGGCGGAGCCAGGGTAATCCCAACAAAACCTCATCTATACCCTCAGGGAGGATAAAAAATTATATATTCTCCTGATGGGAAGGAGACATATAGACAAGGTGAGTGGGACAGACTGATGGGTGATTTGTGAGGGCAGAATTGCTCCGTTCAACACCCGTACCAATACTGGTTCAGCCAGCAACACCAAAGGCATGGTGTGGCGAGAAGCAAAGGAGAATGACATAAAATTCCCCTCTGCCCCAGAATCCACACACAGCTTGACGGGTAGGGTGGTAGAACCGTGGGTAATTATCCCCTTGAGGAGCACTTTAGGGGCAAAACTCATGGCGTCCAGTGACCCTGTTCCTACGTTACTGGGCACGACCTTTTATTCAGCCGCTGTGGACATCGGTTGGCAAAATGTCCCTGCTGCTGGCAAATATAACAAATCGGGGATGGACGAGTGACCCGAGATTTAGATCCTGCAGGAGCAACCTCCTGAAGGTCGGGCGCCTGAACGGGCAACTCCAGAGGGGTGGTGAAGGTTGGAGCCAACCGAACCCTCTGCCTACACTGGGCACGTTCCAGCCTCCGCTCGTGGAAACGGAGGTCGACGCGGGTGGAAATAGCGATAAGCTTCTCCAGTGTGGCAGGAATCTCTCTGGTAGCCAAGGCGTCTTTCACATGACCCGCCAGTCCTCTCCAGAACACGGGAATGAGGACTTTATCTGGCCACTCTAATTCCGAGGCCAGAGTCCGAAATTGGACAGCAAACTGGCTGACCAAAGCCGAACCCTGGGTACTTGCCAGCAGTTTGAGCGCCGTATCGTGGGTGATCTGAGGTCCTAGAAAAACCTTTTTCAGAGCCTCCAGAAAACGAGAAGCACTCCGCACCACACGGTCGTCGCGCTCCCACAGCGGCGTTGCCCACTCCAACTATCTGCCCGACAGAAGAGCTATCACAAAGCCCACTTGTGCCCGATCCGTGGGGAAACGTGCAGCCAGAAGCTCGAGGTGTATGGAGCACTGACTCACGAATCCCCGACATTGCTTGCTGTCACCAGCAAACTTGTCTGGAAGCGGGAGGTGGGACAATGTAGGGACAGAGGTGGCAGAGGACAAACTGGCTGCAGCTACGCTAGCAGCCTGAACAGCGACTGCGGTAACATCCACAGCTGAGGTTGTGCGCTCAAGAGCCGCCAACCTACCCTCCAGCTGCTGGATGTACAGCTGTAAACGCTGTTCATCCGCCATTTTACTAGCCAGACCCTGGCGCTAATATTATGTTAGGGTCTGCGGAACGCACCAAATATAAGATGTGGAGAGGTGCGTTCGCAGCCCGGGGTCCACCGTGCAGGCGGAGCCTGCTGCTAGTAAAATGGCGTAAGAAGCAAACTCTGTTATCCCGCAGAGTCGCCAACATAAACGCCGTAACGCGCTGTGGCAATAAGTGCGAACTCTGTTACTCCACAGAGCCGCTAGAAGGAGAGCCGCAGCGCTATATGACGATGTGTGCGAACTCACTAAACACAACTGAGTCGCAAAGAAAACACGCTAGGGCGCTGTCTAGCATTGAAAGCGAACCCTGTTACGTCACAGGGCCGCTGAGAAAAAGTGCTGTGTCCTGTCAGGCTCTCAGGTACACAGTTAAGTGCTAAGCGTACATAAAGCGTGATCATGTGCTAATGTCCTCGCGGGAGTCACCCGCAATCTATGGCGTCTGAACGCCAGACCCTGAATATGGCAATCAAAACTCCTCACCGGTTATGCCGGTAATCTAGGGCATCTAGGACGCCGACCCTGACCAGCTAGCACACCAAACTCCTCACCGATTAAGTCGGTATTCTAGTGGCTTATTTCAGCCGGGTCCCTAACCACACACACACATGACCACACTGGCGCATAGCATACAATGGTTGATATTAGCGCATGGCGGCCCAGCCATGCTACCCTTTTATAGCAACAGCTACAGGACCTGCCAGAAACCAGGACCAATTAAACTTGTTCCCGAACATCAGTAATCGCAGGGCCTTCCTGGCAGACCAATAGGAGCCGCTGCAGTACCCGAGCATGTGACCCCTGATCTCCAATGAGAGATCTCACTCTGGGCATGCTCAGAAGGGAAAACGCAGGACTTTGTCCCAAAGACGTCTGCTCCAACACTGGCTATAATAGCAGATCCAGGAAAGGCAGCAGCAAGTCACTGCACAGTAGTGGAGTGGGCAAGACGCTTGGACTGACGTCTCTGCTGAGCAGGCTCCACTGCGGCTGGAGATGAATGGGAGACCGCAGCGGGACTGGTTCGAGACTCCCCTTGTGCAGCAGCGGGAACTCGAACCCTAACAACTACTAGCTCAGTAATTCCAGTGCCCAATGTGCAGGCATAGACATAGTGTCTTCAAAACATTATCCCTGGGGCTGAATCATGGATGACGCAGGAACGAGGCCTCGAGAGGCAGACAATTATGAAAGTAGATTACTAGCACGGTAGGTCCAGTGCCCAATGTGCAGGCATAGACATAGTGTCTTCAAAACAGTTGCCCTAGGTTAGCCCTAGGGACTGTATTATGGTTGACGCAGGAAGGAGGCCTCAAGAGCCAGACAATTATGAAAGGAGAGTACTAGCATGGTAGTTTCAGTGCCCAATGTGCAGGCATAGACATAGTGTCTTCAAAACATTAGCCCTAGAGGCTGTATCATGGTTGATGCAGGAAGGAGGCCTCAAGAGCCAGACAATTATGAAAGTAGACTACTAGCATGGTAGTTCCAGTGCCCAATATGCAGGCATAGACATAGTGTCTTCAAAACATTATCCCTGGGGCTGTATCATGGTTGATGAAGGAAGCAAGGCAGGTCTAAGGGGCCAAACAATTTTAAAGCTAGGACTAATAGCACAGTAGTTGCAGTGCCCAGTGTCCAGGCATAGCCATAGTGTCTCCAAAAATTTGCCCAAGGGGCATGATACCATGGTTGATGAAGGAAGAATGGTCTGATCACAAGTGCTTCCAATGGGAAATAATGAACGGAACATTGTTTTTAGCTTATTGACCATGAGGTACATGTGGGAGAAGCAGGAGTTGAAAACATGTGTAAGAAGAAGAAAAGGGATATTTGTATGGGAAGGGATGGATGTGATCACCAGTTGCAGCAAATAACGTTTTGGGTGACTTTAGGTTGGGATACTGTCATCTGGAGGGTCTAAATACTGTTGCAAAATCCTGTCCTTGTTAAATTTTATCAGAGTCAGCCTCAACAGTGTGCATGTATCTGTGATGATTGCCCCAGCTGCACTGAAAACACGCTCTGACATCACACTAGCAGCAGGGCAGGCCAACACCTCCAAGGCATATAAGGAGAGGTCTGGCCAACTATACAGCTTGGATACCCAGTAATTAAATGGAACAGAAGCATCAGGAAGGATGCAGGTATGGTCACTTAGATAATCCTTGACCATCTTGTTCAACTTCTCCCACCTTGACAGTGTTACGGGTCCAGCTAGTCCTTGCTGATGAGCCAGTTTATTGAAGATGGCCCAGTTTGTGGACATTTTAACACCACCTCTTTTGGACCTGATTGGCGTGTTCCTCCCCATTAATGCATGCTCTTGCACAGAGCTGGTACCTCTGCTAACAGCGGCGTCTGAGGGTGCTGTTGTCATCAAATGATGGACAATGGCCCTCTTGAAGGATTCAATTGTGAAACCCCTCGGTGACTGCAACAGGAGCGAAGGAAATTTGTCCTTGTACCGTGGGTCTAGAAAGGTGGCCAACCAGTATAGGTTGCTATTGAAAATGTGGATAACGCGAGGGTCTTGGCACAGATAGTCAGATATGAAGTGTGATATGTGTGCCAAGCTGCAAATCTTCTGTGACCCCAGAAGGAGGAACAATACCCATCCTCTCCTCACACTGACTCTCCTCCTCCACCTCCTCCTCTCCAGCCCACCCAAGCTGGACAGAGATGAAGCTGGGGTTGGGAGTCCCCTCTGTAGCATGAGGTATCCCCTCAGTACCACTGAAAAAGAAATTCTCACCCTCCTCATCTTTGTCATCATCTTTATCCCCCAATCTTGCCTGATGATATTGGCTGGGCTGGGTAGGATCACCCATCGTGAAATCTTGCTCCATACCCAGCTGCTGGGCACTCAAAGATTCCATTTTTAGATTATGCAGTGATTTTTTCAGCAGACATAGGATAGGGATGGTTACGTTGATAATAGCCTGATTACCGCTGACAAGCTTGGTGCAGTACTCAAAATTATCAAGCACCTCACAAATATCAGCAACTCGACAGTTGTTATGTGTCGTGGCTGAGTCAGTGAGACGGGCATGTTTAAGCTGGTATTCAGCAAGTGCTCTCTGCTGCTCACTTATCCTTGCCAACATATGATATGTTGATTTCCAGCGTGTTGGCAGGTCGAAAATGAGTCGGTGGTTTGGCAAATTAGATTGCTTTTGAAAAGCTGTAAGACCGGCAACAGCGTTTGAGGAATGGCGGAAATTGACACAAATTTGCCGCACTTTCTCAAGTAGGTACGGCAAGTCAGTGTATGTTTTTATAAATTTCTGCACCACTAGGTTCGGCACGTGAGCCATGCATGGCACATGTACCAGCTTCCCGAGCATTAAAGCCGCCACCAGGTTACGCCCATTATCGCAGACAACCAGACCGGGTTGGAGTTGCAGTGGGGAAAGCCACTGATCGGTCTGTTTTATTCCTTGCCACAGCTCTGCTGCAGTGTGTGGTGTTTTTCCTAAGCAGATCAGCTTCAGCAGAGGGTGTTGCCGCTTTGCCTATGCGCTGCTGTACAGCTCTCAGCTTTGGAGTGATGTGGAGGGTAATTCAGCATAGGATGACGAGGCGTAGGAGGAGGAAGAAGAGGGTAGACAGGACGTATATGATGAGGCGGAAACCCTAATTGAGGTTGGACCCGCTATTTGTGGCGTGTGTAGGATATGTGATGGTCCAGTTTCAGACTTTGTCCCACCCTCCACCAGGTTGAGCCAGTTTGCCATAACAGAGATGTATTGTCCCTGGCCACAAGTACTTGTCCCGTGTGTGTTATAAGGTGGACCTTCCCGATGACAGCGTTGGTGAAAGCACGCTTTAGATTGTTTAAGACGTGCTGGTGTAATGCAGGGACGGCACATCGGGAAAAATAGTGCCGGCAGGGAACCGAGTATCGTGGGGCAGCGACAGTCAACAGATCATGGAAAGACTGTGTTCTGATAAGCCTAAACGGCAACATCTCCACGGCTAGCAACTTGGCAATGTGCGCTTTCAGTATTTGTGCTTGTGGGTGCGTGGCTTAGTATTTACGCCTCCTTTCATACATCTGGGGCACGGACAACTAGACGCTTGGCTGAGACTAACAAGTAGATGAGCTTGTTGTGTCCTGTGTCTGTGCAACCGCAGCTTGTGAGCAAGAGGTATGATGATCACCTGCTTCCTGCCCAGCAGATTGGGAAGGATGGATCACAGGCGACATGGCAGTGGTTTGACCCGCAGACACGGATTTGGTACCCTGTTGTTCCGCCCACTGATTAAGGTGCTTGGCTGCCATGTGTTTCCACATACTGGTGGTGCTTTGGTTTCCTTTACCCTGGCCTCTGCTCAGCTTCGTATGGCAGATGCCAGAGATGACAACATTTTGTTCAGAAGGACTATTGAAAAAATTTTCCAGACAGCGGCTGAACGCACCCTTGCCTTGACTTGGGGTACAGAGGGATAGCTCTTGGCAACATTTGGCACACTTTGCATTGTGCTCAAACCAGTAGCCCTTGGAGCCTTTGTTGGTGCTACATATTCACCTTCTTCCTCTGTGCTGCTGTGCTGGCTATGCGTGCCAATAGTCCAGGTTGGACCACCTCGTCATCCATGTCATCCTCCTTCCTTGTTGGTATTGTCGACTGGCCAGATTGCAACTGTGTGTCATCACCATCAGCCTCGATCTCTTCACCCGGTATATCAGGTGGACGAAAGTGGCTTTCTTCTGGCCGTGGGTTTTCAAATATTTGGCCATCATCAACGGACAATAACTCCTCACGTTCCTCTTCAATGTCGCGCGGTGAGAGGCCAGAGGCAATGAAAGGAAATGGACCAAACAGATCCTCGGAGTGGCCAAGGTTGGGGTAAAATGTTTCCTGTGACTTCTGAAGGGGTGATGAACTAGGAACAAGTTGAGAATAGGATGACCCAGCGTTCTCTGTATGGACAGGAGACTGTTTTGTCATGGACGATTGGGTGCTGCCAGAAAATTTTGCTGAGGCCTTATCAGCTATCCAAGACAGTATCTGCTTTTGTTCTTCGGGCTTCCAGACCAATTTACGTTCTAGACCAGCAAATTTCGCCAGGAACCTAGATGCATCAACCTTCTTCAGTCTCCCAGACTCTGTGCCTTCTTGGGCACCAATGACAACCCCACGTCCACGTCCGTATCACTTCACAACAGCCTTTTTAGGAATTTTGGATTTTTTTGCCATAGTTGCAGATGTTCAAATGCAGATACTAGGGAACATGGAGCAGTTAGTGCTTTGTGGAAGGTAGCACTACAGGCTAGTACTGCTTTATGTTTTACAAACAGCACCGCAACTACACAAAAAAATTGCCCTGAGGTTTAAGGTGAGATTACGCGCCCCAGTCACCACACAAGACAGCGGTGCTGCTTCTAAAAAATTGCCCTGAGGTTTTAAGGCGAGATTATGCACCCCAGTCACCACACAAGACAGCGGTGTCAGTTGTGAAGTACCGTGCGTCCTATTCGCTGTGAACACAGCACCGCAGCAGCACAAAAAAATTGCCCTGCAGGGGTAAATGTGACCCCAACAATAGCTGGGAAAACTGACACTACTCAGTCCCTGACCTTATACTTTCAGCTCTGAAAAGAGCTTGTGGGTTTTACAGAGAATTTCTGGATGATTTGCACAAACAAACAACTCTCCCTAGCAGCTGCTCACTCCCCCTACACTAGCTGTGTTCTGCATGCAATGTGCAGAAAATGGTGGCGCCAGGGCTTATATAGAACCTATGAATCATAACCTATGACTCATGTATGACGCTGGGCGGCCAGCCAGTCATAGTAATGCCACAACCAAGAACACTGCGGCATTACTGTGATTGGCAAATGCTGGGCGGGAGATCCAAATACTGCTAGGCGAGTAGTGAAGTACTCGCTATGTCCCGAGTACCGAGAGTACTTCATTACTCCCCGAGTACCGAATACTCGCGATTATACTTGCTCATCCCTAGTCAGCACATGACCACATGTATGGAAATCACTGGCACCAGAGAATCCTGACAGCATGCAGTTAGCACTGTAAGAATTCAGAAGTCTGCATTCTCATAGAATGACTGCAGACTCATCACAAACTTGGACAACTCCTTTAATGCTTCTAACATAAATAAAAATATGAGAATTAGTATCACAAAAAAAAAAATTTACATCTAGGTACCTTATTGATGACATTGTGTCTGGAGTCGTACTCTTTCTTTTCTTCTTCATATTGTCCAGACTCCATAAGTTTTCTCATCCACAGCCGTCTCTGCAGACTTCTATCTTCTTCGGTCATGTGCAGCACATCCCCACATGATGCCCTTAAAGATAGCAATGTCATTATAATGCACATGAATAAAAATTTCTATCCTATGCTGAGCCCTTGAACAAATAATTGCTCCTCTTATGGTACATGCTCTCCACACTGCCCTCTCCTTTCCATACTGCGCCCCTCTTCACACTGTTCTCTCACACTGAGTATCCCCTATATGGCCCAGTCTCTAAACTGTGGCCCCTCATCACCCTTTGTGACAAAAACCTGATTCCAACAAAGTGAATGAGAAACGTGAAGTCTCAAGCACACGTTGCAGAAAATAATCTGCTGCATGTCAGTTCTCTGTGCATTTTTGCCCTGCGTTTTTTATCATTGACTTCACTGAAATCAATAAAAAACGTAGGCAGAAACGTGTGTTTTGCGCCTGCGTTTTTTCTGCCAAGAGATGCAGAAATTGTGCAGAAATTTTATTCAACGTGTGCACATACCGTTATCGGTATTATATTGCTCACCCACAGACTATTCAGTGGTCTGGAGTACATTTCCTTGGTATATAACCTGCAAACGTGCATGAGACACAATTGCCAACAAGTGGTGTTGTTACATCAGCAAGTCAAAAGGAGGACCAGGGTGCAGAAGTCGAAGACAAGGTCACTGACTCAACCTGGGAAAGTGACATGCAGAGTGAGGACAGGAGAGCACAGGGGTTGGGATCCGCAGCACCACAATAGGAAGGAACAGGCAGTTGGGTTTCCAGAGACACAATGCGGGCAACTGTTCTCCAGAGCACCAACATGGGTGAAGTTGCGAAGCCAAGGGTTAGGTGTTCCAGAGTCTGGTGCTTTTTAAAGACAGTGCAGTTGACCCAAAAAAAGGAATTTGCAACATATGCCATGCCAGCATCAGCAGGGGCAGCAGAACTACCAGCCTGACCACCACCAGCATGCTCAGGCAAATGCATGCAAAGCACCTGACTGCTTGGGATGAACGTCAGGGTCCAAAAACAGTGTCTGCGGGTGACGCCATTGCCTCTTCTCATATTCTTCGTGCATGCCAATCCCCTGTCCATGATGTAGGCGAAGATGACTCCCAAACTGCACCTGTCGTTGCACACTGGCAACCACCATCAGCAACCAAGTCCATGTCCTTGTCCCAGCGCAGCGTTCAGTTGTCCCTACCCAAGTCCTTGGAACACAAGTATAAACACGCAGCCACCTACCCACAGGCTACAATGCTAAATGGCCACATTTTCAGAATGCTTGCCCTGAAAATGTTGCCGTTCAGGCTTGTGGAGATAGAACCTTCCCACAACCCCAGTCACCACTATTTCACTCGATGTGCCATCCCTGTCTTACACAAGCATGTGTCCCATAATATACACCGTGCCCTGTGTAAGGTTCTATGTATATATTCCTGAAACTCAGTTTGTTCGTCAGCCATTTTACTTTCTGTCTTGCTGCAGCTATCTTGCCCTCAGTCAAAATGGAGTTTCCAGCTTGCATGTTCCTGCCCTGATTCTCTCCTTTGCTTCTTAAGCAGCCACAGATGAGCAATCAGTGCTTCAGAATCTAGCCTGCAGTGAACCTGTGACTTGACTCCTGTAAGCCTTGGACCTTGTACTCCAGCTATTCCTACTGAGGAACTCTGAAGCACTTGTGGACTCTGAACCCTGCTCTTTGAATACCCACGTTTGCATGGACTTACGGTAACAGAGAAGAAGATCCTGAATCTGTATTGGAGAGTGATTGCTGAGCTTGGATTACTCTGGCCTGCTGTGTCTCCTGTTTCTGTGTCTGCAAACTGTGTGACTATTTCTGCCAACTTGTATGAAGTAATACAGGACTTTTCTATATCAAACCTGTGACTCCTGTGTTTTCATCGCACCCAAGCACAAGACGCTATATGAACTGTACTACATACATTACAAGATTCTGAAGCCAAAACGTTAGTGTCTGCTGGGTCTGGAAGGCTGTGTCTGCTGTACTGTGGATATCAGACGTCCGGTTGTACTTTCTGTGATGACAGTGGTTGTGACTTCTCACAACCATTCCAGGTGAGCAATTCCCTTAAGTTTTTTCTTTTTGCAGTGTTACCACAGGTAAACACTATTGTTTTTTTTTTTCCTTTCTTTTCTCTTTTTTGTCTGCTGTAACTCTGGATATCAGATGTCTGGTTGAAACTTTCTGTAATGATAGTGGTTGTGACTTCTCACAACCATTCCAGGTGAGCAGTTCCCTTAATTTTTTTTTCTCTCTGCAGTGTTGCCACAGGTGAACACTATTTTTTTTTTTTCTCTCCTCTTCTTCCAGTAATCCTGTCTTAAAAGATCTGGAAAATGGAGGCCCGCATAAAGGAACTTTGCGGAGTGACTGATAATATCCTTGCAGATTTGCAGAATATAAAGACCCGTTTTACAAACCTACAGGACCTCAATAATCACAATTTGCAAGTGGTTGGACAGACTACCCAGGATTTGCGAGCCAGGATTGAGGTTCTAGAGGGGCGAGTCCAGGCTCCTGCCGTAGCCCTGAGTGCTGGGATCCCAAGTTGCCCCCTTTTCGTTTTGGCGGTGAACGTGAGAAATTCAGGGGATTTATTAATCAATGCAATCTTTTTTTTTCTGCACATGCTTCACAATTTCCCACTGAACGATCTAAGGTGCTTACTATAATTATGTTGCTTACCAACAAGGCTTTAATGTGGGCAAACCCTCTGATTGAGACTGAGGATGATTGTTTGAATCACCTTGATGATTTTATTTCAGCCATGGGGCAGGTGTTTGATGACCCCAATCGAGGTGCAACAGCTGAAGCAGCCATGTTAGCTTTGCGCCAAGGTAAGCACTCGGTAGCTGAATATGCCTTGGATTTCAGGAGATGGGCCCTTGATACCACCTGGGACAGTTCCGCCAAAAAATCTATTTTTCGAAAGGGATTATCTCCACTGATTAAGGATGAACTTGCTCGTGCCGACCCTCCCACTGCGTTAGGTGACTTTATTAACTACTGCATCCGTATTGATACTCGTCTGACTGAACACAGGCAAGAGAGATGGTTCGAAAGCAATCATACTAACCTTTTCCTACCTTCCTCTCCAGCTAAGGAACCTTTGAGTAGGATCACAAGGGAACCTGAACCTGAACCCATGCAGGTAGACTCTTTACAACGACGGGTTAGTGATGCACGCAAGGAACATCGTTTTAAGGAGAATCTATGTTTCTATTGTGGTAAGTCAGGGCACTTCATTATAAACTGCCCCAGCCGTTCTCGTAAGACTACTGCAGCACTCATTCATTGTGAGTGTTGCGAGAGGGGATCTGTCAGGTCCGAGCCTCAGGCTCCAGAGAGATCTGCAGCAACAGATCTTGATTTCTCGGACTTAAACTCCGTTACCTCTGAGGACGTTGACTGTGTAAACGCTGCCATTTTTCAAGTTTCCTCAGCGGTGTCCCAGCTGAGTTGTAAGAAAAACAATTCTCATTGCTTTCTTTCCATCAAACTCTGGGTTGACTCAGCTTGGGTGTCTAGCTCTGCTATGATCGACTCAGGGCAAGTGGAAATTTTATGGATGTCTCCTTTGCTCTGAAACAGGGAATACGTTCAGTGAAGAAGGCTACTCCAGTACAGATGGAAACTGTGGATGGCTCCCTGCTGACCTCTGGACCAGTGGATCAGGAAACAGAGCCTTTGAGGGTTCTTATGGGTAAAGATCATCAAGAGAAACTGTCCTTTATGCTTATCTCTTCTCCCCACTTTCCCATTATTCTAGGGCTACCATGGCTGCAGGCTCAGAATCCTACCATTAATTGGGAGACCAAGGAATTACACTTTCCAGAGAAACAGATGAGTCCAAAAGTTTCAGCTTGCTCTGTTCCTAAAGGAATCATGTCAGTCCCTGAACTACCAGCTGTATACCAGGACTATGTGGATTTATGTGACAAGAAGAACGCTGACCAGCTTTCTCCTCACCGTCCATATGATTGTCCAATTGAATTATTGCCTGGAGCAGAGATACCTTTTGGTAAGATCTACCCCCTGGCGGGGCCCGAGCTAAAGGCTTTAAAGGATTACATAGATGAAAATCTAGCCAAGGGCTTCATACGCCCCTCTTCATCTCCTGCAGGTGCACCCATCTTCTTTGTAAAGAAGAAAGATGGATCTCTGAGACCATGCGTAGACTATAGGGAACTCAATAAGGTTACTATTAGAAACCGTTATCCATTGCCTTTAATCCCTGAGTTATTGGAGAGAGTGCGACATGCCAAAATTTTTTCTAAACTAGATCTTCGTGGGGCCTATAACTTAGTCCGTATTAGACCTGGGGATGAATGGAAGACTGCATTCAGGTCACGCTATGGACACTTTGAATATCTAGTTATGCCTTTTGGTCTGAGTACCGCCCCAGCCACTTTCCAACACTTGGTGAATGACATCTTCAGGGATCTCCTAGATACATTTGTGGTAATTTATTTGGATGATATTCTAATTTTTTTTAACTCCACAGAGGAACATCATGGACATGTGAGAATGGTCTTGGAACGTCTAAGACAAAATCATCTTTACATCAAACTTGAAAAGTGTGAATTCCATAGGACCGAAATTCAATTTCTGGGGTATGTACTGTCTACACAAGGAATTAGTATGGATGGAAGCAAAACCCAAGCCATCAAGGATTGGCCAAGTCCTAGAAATGTGAAGGAGGTACAGCGCTTCATCGGGTTTGCCAACTTCTATAGACGTTTCATTAGAAATTTCTCTGAGGTAGTGTCACCTATCACTCAACTTACCTGGAAAGAGTCTAGGTTTTCCTGGACTCCCCAAGCCGAGGAAGCATTTTCCCGTCTAAAAGATAAATTTACCACTGCACCTATCCTAGTACATCCCAACCCCGAGCTTGCCTTCATAATAGAGGTGGATGCTTCAGACTGTGCCGTTGGAGCTATACTCTCTCAGAGAACAGGTGAGAAGAATGTCTTGCATCCCTGTGCCTTCTTTTCCCAGCAGTTGTCTTCGGCTGAGAGGAACTACGATGTGGGCAATAGAGAGTTGTTGGCCATTATTGCCGCCTTCAAAGAATGGAGACACCTTCTTCAGGGAGCTGCACAGCAAATAGTCGTCCTGACAGACCATCGTAACCTTGAGTTTATCAGGTCGGCTAAGTGCCTGACTCCTCGCCAGGCTCGCTGGAATCTTTTCTTAAACCAATTTAATTTTATCATCTCTTATAGACCAGGATCGCGCAATGGAAAGGCTGATGCACTCTCTAGGATTTACTCAGCAGAGACACGTCCAATTACTCCTCCTAAGACTATTCTTCCTGACTCTAGATTCCTAGGAGTAATTCATAATCAAGACCTACTTAAGGACATCAAGGAAGCATACCATGCGGATTCCTTTTTGGCACAACCCCCAAGGGACGTAAGTCTTGTCTTTAAGAATGGTGTGTGGATTCAGGGACAACGTCTGTATATTCCTGAAACAGTCAGATTAAGAGTATTGCAACTCATTCACGATTCCAAGATAGCTGGGCATAGAGGAATTCTAAAGACACAGGAATTTCTTTCTCGTTTCTTTTGGTGGCCCACTTGCAGGAAGGATATTTTGAATTATGTCACTTCATGTGAGGTCTGTGCAAGATGCAAAACACCTCGCTCCTCACCAACTGGTCTGTTACAGCCTCTTCCCACCCCGTCCCGCCCGTGGGGATCCATTTCTATGGACTTCATTGTGGAGTTACCAACCTCTCAGGGGAAGAACACCATTCTAGTGGTGGTTGACCGTCTAACAAAGGCAGCTCATTTTATCCCTTGTGTCGGCTTACCCACTGCAAAACAGACATCAGATTTGATGATTAAAGATGTGTTTCGCTTACATGGAGTACCGGATGAGGTTATTTCGGATCGAGGGGTGCAATTCACTTCTAGGTTTTGGCAAAATTTCTGTGCAGCATTGGACATTAAAGTAAACCTTTCTTCTGCTTTTCATCCCCAGACTAATGGACAGACCGAACGAACCAATCAAACCCTGGAGCAGTATCTCCGCTGCTTTATCTGCCACCTACAGGATGATTGGGTGGATCTACTTCCATTAGCTGAGTTCTCGTATAACAACTCTCAGAGTGCCTCCACTAAACAGTCTCCTTTTTACTCTAATCTAGGTTATCATCCTAACATTCTACCACGATTTCCCATAGAAACGCCTTTACCAGCAGTGGCGGAAAGAATCACGTCTTTACAGAAGAATATGGATCTTCTAAAGGAAAATCTGGAATCGGCTCAAGAAAGGTACAAGAAAGCAGCAGATAAATTTCGTAAACCTGCACCAGCTTTCAAGGTAGGAGACTTGGTCTGGCTGTCAACCAGAAATCTTAAGTTAAGGATTCCATCGTCTAAGTTGGGACATAAGTACATTGGACCCTATAAAATCAGTAAAATTATAAGTGCCGTTGCTTGTCGTCTTCAACTGCCCAGAACTATGAGAATCCACCCTGTCTTTCATGTATCCCTACTAAAGGCTGCGACACCCAATACGTTTCCTGGACATTCCTCTCCTTGCCCTGACCCAGTGCTAGTCGATGGTCAGGAAGAATTTGTGGTGGAAAGGATTTTAGATTCCAGGTTGTATAGAAATCAGTTACAATATCTGATTAAATGGCAGGGCTACCCAGTGGAGGACAACTCATGGGAACCGGTCAATAACGTTAATGCTCCTCGCTTGCTCCGTCAGTTTCATCAGAGGTACCCACACAAGCCTGGTCTGAGGTCATCCGGAGGTTGTCCTTAAGGGGGGAGTAATGTAAGGTTCTATGTATATATTCCTGAAACTCAGTTTGTTCGTCAGCCATTTTACTTTCTGTCTTGCTGCAGCTATCTTGCCCTCAGTCAAAATGGAGTTTCCAGCTTGCATGTTCCCGCCCTGATTCTCTCCTTTGCTTCTTAAGCAGCCACAGCTGAGCAATCAGTGCTTCAGAATCTAGCCTGCAGTGAACCTGTGACTTGACTCCTGTAAGCCTTGGACCTTGTACTCCAGCTATTCCTACTGAGGAACTCTGAAGCACTTGTGGACTCTGAACCCTGCTCTTTGAATACCCACGTTTGCATGGACTTACGGTAACAGAGAAGAAGATCCTGAATCTGTATTGGAGAGTGATTGCTGAGCTTGGATTACTCTGGCCTGCTGTGTCTCCTGTTTCTGTGTCTGCAAACTGTGTGACTATTTCTGCCAACTTGTATGAAGTAATACAGGACTTTTCTATATCAAACCTGTGACTCCTGTGTTTTCATCGCACCCAAGCACAAGACGCTATATGAACTGTACTACATACATTACACCCTGACTAATGTTGTGACTCAGAAGGTCCACTTAACCATGGACACCTGAAGTTCTTAAGGCAAGGCATGCTACATTTCCCTGACTGCACACTGGGTGATATTGTGGAAGACGGGACCCTGTCGGACCCTGGGATATAACTCATACTATTGACTCCGAAGATTGTGGGTCCTGTTTCAGTCAGGCTTGCCCCCACCTTCTACAGCGGTTCCTGCACCTCCTCCTCCTCCTCACTCTCCATCTCACAGACTGGTCTGTGGCTCATGCCCCTGAACCTACAAACAGGCATGGTCCTATGTGACAATGGGCCGTAACCTGGTGGCAGCTCTGAAGCTTGGCAATCTCACACACTTTCCATGCCTGGCCCACATAATCAACCTAATGGTTCAGCGGTTTCTCAAAACCCACTAAGATCTTCCTGAGCTACTTGTGAAAGTGATCCACGTGTGTGCCCATTTCTACAAGTCAGCTACAGCTACTTCCAACCTTGCACTGCTGAGACAGTGTTTGCAACTGCCAGCTGGTCTGCGATGTCACATGTTGGAACTCAATGTTACATATGTTGGCAAGGCTATGTGAGCAGCAGAGGGCAGTAGTTGAATACCAGCTATAGCATGCATGTCGTTATTCTGGTCAGACTCTGCACATAAGAGCTGATAAGTGGGCATGGATATCTGACATCTGTGCGGTTCTCGAAAACTTTAAGTACTTGACCAAGATGGCGAGCGGCTATAACGGCATAATCTGCATCACTATCCTACTTCTCTGTCTACTGGAATGCTCACTGTTCACAATTAAAGAGGAAGTTTTGCAGGCAGAGCAAGTTGGTATGGAGCAAGAAACTATACTGGGAGATGCTACACGGCCCAGCCTCACCTCATCTTCTCAACGCAGATTGGGTGATAATGAGGAGGAGGAGGAAAAGGAGCTGGTTGCATGCGCTACAAACATTAGTACCCACACCACCTTCATCCCGTCTGTTCATCGTGGATGTCCTGAAGACGAGGAGAAAAGGTAGGACGAGGTGGAGGATGAGGAGGACAGTTATCCTCTTGGTGGGGACAGAGACGTATTGGCTGTTGGCAGTCTGGCACACATGGCTGAGTTTATGTTCTGCTGCCATTCCCATGAACCTCCCATTGTCACCCTGTGGTATTCGCAGGATGCAGTGACGAGTCGGAGACGGAGCAAGCTTAAACTGAACCTTTATATAAGGGTTATCGGGATAACTAGTATGCTGATACCTGTTCTCCTTGCAGGGAAAGTGTACAACAGTACACAATTAATTGGCTATCAGGCAGGTGCCAATGACTATAGGGCCGCAATAGGGCCATCTAAAGGTCCTAGAACTATAATTAACAGTTAATGGAGTGTCACTTATCCTTCTCTGACGTCCGACAGAGCTGTTGTCTGGGAGGTGTCCATTCGGCGTCTCAGCCACTGGGCTCAGCCGACGAGGAGCTGTCGTAGGCTTCGGGCATTCCTACACCCAGGTGCAGATGGGGCACAACAGGCCCTGGAGTGGGGCAGTGGCGGCTGCGGGTGGCAGCACACAGGCCACAGCCGTAGGCTGGAGTGGTGCAGTGACGGTCAAGGGTGGCAGCGCACAGGCCGCAGCCGCGGGCTGGAGTGAGGCAGTGGCGGCCGTGGGTGGCAGAGTTCTCCTGCCTCTTCGCTTCGCTCGGGATCATTCTCTCCCGAGTCACGTGAGTCCCTGTACTTCCACACGCGTGGCCGCTGGCTTTGTCGTGCTTTCCAACCCCCGTCAGGTTCCTCTTTCCTGCCTCTTGTCTACCTCTGCGTCAAGTGCCCCCTGCTGGTCTCCTGTGCTCCTTTTATAGTCGCCCCGCCCCCATACCTTTCAGAATAGTCTCTTGGCCGCCCTGCAGGTACCTTCCCCCTAGGAACTTAAGTGACAGCCCTGTTGGTTCTGGCCTGGTCACACAGTGGGGGCTCTCTATCCTACAACCCTTCTAGACTCATGTTACAAAGAGTACTTTACATCTTTCCTTCCTGTGGTGGAGAGGTGTAATAAAATGTTGCAGTACCAGAAGGCCCTAGTTGAAGAATTATTTTAAAAATTCCCATCTGACAATGCTGGCAGCAGAGGTCCCATTTCCTTTGACAACCAAGGAGTGGAGACAAGGGAGACACACACCAGATGCAGCATTGGGAGGGGAACACTCTTAAAGTTCTGGGACAGTTTTTTCAGACCCTCCCATCACCCAGGCCCTGATGCGCATGGTACTCTGACAAAGAAGGAAAAGTTTTGGAAAATGCTGAAGGAGTACCTTGCCAACTGTACCAGCATCCTCCATGATTCCTCTGTGCCTTACAACTATTGGGTATCCAAGCCAGACACATGGCATGAAGTATCTCTCTATGCCTTGGAGGGGGGTATTATAACTAGAGATGAGTGAACATTTCAATGTTCGGTTCGTATTACTTTCGCCGAATTTGCAATATTCGCCGATTAATTCGTCAAATATTTGCCGAATATAACAGACCGCCATTCAGCTCAATGGATGGCAAAACAAATGCATGCACAACACCTTTTAATGGCCCTAAATGCTACCAAAACACATCAAATGAGGGACAGACACCAGGAAAGTGGCCTAAATTAATCCAGAGTACAAATTTTTGCATGGCACTGCAGCAATCAGCCAGACATGAGGTATCGGGGTGTGGGACAGCATTTTCAGCTTTCAATTGAACATCACAGTAAGACAAGGTGGGTGAGGGATCTATATAGGCCCCCTTTGTTGGGAGCCCTGATACCACATGCAGCACCTCTACCTGCTTTCATGCTGAACCACACTCAAGTGGCTCAAATATCAGTTTTGTAGACTACCATTGTCAGAAAATTTTAAGGATAGTAACATGGGTAGTTGAGTCCAAGGGAGTGGAGGCCTGATGGTGTCGGTGGCCTACTGCTACAGGAAACACGCATGAAGGAGACCCAACCAGGAGTGTTCACATTTCCAAAAATTATTGTCAGACACCACCAAAGTGGCAACAATTTCACCACAGTAGAAATAGTATAATAGGGACTGACAGGTCTTCCACTACACCCAATCTAGCAGATGGACACCCAACCAGGAGTGTTCACATTTAAACAAATGAGGGCCTTACACCACAGAAGTGGCATCAATTTCACCACAGTTGAAATAGTATAATAGGGACCAATAGGTTTTCCACTACATCCAATCCAGCAGATGGACACCCAACCAGGAGTGTTCACATTTAAACAAATGAGGGCCTTACACCACAGAAGTGGCATCAATTACACCACAGTAGAAATAGTGTAATAGTAATAGATAGGTTTTCCACTACACCCAATCCAGCAGATGGACACCCAACAAGAAGTGTTCACATTTCCAATAATTATTGGCAGCCACCATCAAAGTGGCATCAATTTCACCACAGTAGAAATAGTATAATAGGGACCGACAGTGAAAAGATTAACTTTGGTGACCTCGGCGGCGGAGTGATCCACAGCGGGAGCATTATAAATAAATGCAGGCCTATTGGACACCATTCTTCTTTTGAGGTTCACACCATCAGGATGTTCCATCCCCTCTCCCTCAGAGTAGCAGTCATATACCTGCCCCCAGGCTCATTCATCCACTTCCTTGACTACTTTTATACGTTGCGGCCGCTCTTCATGTCCTCAGAATTGACAACCCTTATCCTGGGAGACTTCAACAGCTCCACCTCCCTCCCCAACTGCATCCCAGCTTCTATCTCTAGCTAATTCTCATGGCCTCTCACAACTTTCAAACTCTGAGACACACAAAGGCGGTATCACCCCTTATCTGGACTTTGTCCAGTTCAGTTCAATCTCCTACCTAGATGACTCACCTCTTACCCTTTGTCCCCCATGAAATTAGGAGCATAAATACAACTTAGACATTTTTAGGTGCTCCATAAAAACACATCTGTTTAGGGCGGTCTATCACGTTCCCTAATCAAAGTACTTTTCATATATATAGCTTATTCTCTACTTCTCTGAATATAATTCATCATCAAACTCAACCGAATCTTCACATTCATAAAAATTAGTGTCAGACTCCAACAAAGTGGCATTAATTTTACCACAGTAGATATAGTATAATAGGGACCGACAGGTCTTCCACTACACCAAACCCAGCAGATGGACACGCAAGCAGAACACTTTGTCATTACTTTTCATCCAATCATGTATTCTTACATTCATGATTGCATTATTTTGTTCTTACATTTATGCATGAGATCCTATTGTATGCTGCATTTATTGAAGAGACTGCATATATGATTGTTCTACCATTTGAATAACATCTTATCCTGTTGCTATTCATGCAACAGTTTGGATTCATGCAGTTATACTACGTGTTTGCACATATTGCTCAAGTGATTTTTCAGGCTCCACATTATAGCAGGCGATGTGTTTTGTTCTGAACTAACATTTTGGTGTGCTGATCATTTATATACTTGTGATTAGAGTTGAGCGAAACAGGTCGGCCAGATCCAAAAGTCGCCGACTTTCGCCAAAGTAGGGTTTCGTTGGCCGAAACCCGACCATAGCGTGCAGTCGGCCATGCGGTCGTCGACCCCAGCGCCTAAGTCGATTTTCCCATAATGCTTTCGGGCGCCTTTTTTCAGCCAATGAGCAAGCACGTACACTGTGGGCAACGAGATGACATGTGCAGCGTCCACCACCATCTTAGAGAAGGGCATTGCAGTAATTGGCTTGCTTTGGGGTGCGTCATAGTGTCTATAAAAACCCTGAGCGCCGACCTCCATTTAAATTTTTCTGCCGATATTAACAGTAGGGAGAGGTTGCTGATGCTGTTTATCAGCAGGGAGAGAGTTAAGCAGGAAAGAGAAGTTCTTATGTGCTTGTGCTGATAGCAATTGTGCTGTACAGTTAGTGTGCAGTGACAGGGGAGGATTTTCTTGTGTGCAGCAGTGCTGGTTATTAGGCTGCCTGATAGCTGTATTGCTGTGTGTACACTGCTGTGCAGACTGCTTTTTACACAGCACTAATACTTTTAGTCTTTTTTTTCTGCACAGTTACCGACCGTTCATTTTTTCCCACACAGTATAGAGCTGTACGCTCCTCACACTCTACCGTGTACCGGCTGAAATCACAGGCAAATACATGCTGACTATCTGTGTGTGACTCCGGAAATACTGTATATACGGAGATTGCAATTTTCCCCTACACCGTATACAGCTGTACACTTCTGAGACAGTACCGTATATCTGCTCTTTGTATTATGGTCAAATCCATACTGAGTGAGCGTCTGTGTTTGACTTCGGAAATATATACGGAGATTGCAATTTTCCTCTACACCATATACAGCTGTCCGCTTCTGATACAGTACCGTTTATCTGCTCTTTGTATTATGGTCAAATCCATACTGAGTGAGTGTCTGTGTTTGACTTCGGAAATATATATGGAGATTGTAACTTTCCCCTACACCGTATACAGCTGACCACTTCTGATACAGTACCGTACATCTGCTCTTTGTATTACGGTCAAATCCATAATGAGTGAGCGTCTGTGTGTGACTTCGGAAATATATACGAAGATTGCAATTTTCCCCTACACCGTATACAGCTGTCTGCTTCTGATACAGTACCATATATCTGCTCTTTGTATTACGGTCAAATCCATACTGAGTGAGCGTCTGTGTGTGACTTCGGAAATATATACGGAGATTGCAATTTTCCCCTACACCGTATACAGCTGTCTGCTTCTGATACAGTACCGTATATCTGCTCTTTGTATTATGGTCAAATCCATACTGAGTGAGCGTCTGTGTGTGACTCCGGAAATATATACGGAGAATTAAATTTTCCCCTATGCCACATACAGCTGTACTCTCCCCATACAGTACCATATATATATCAGCTGGTATTTTTGGTACATTTTCCCAAACATGAGGAAGTATGGTGGAAGAGGCCGCGGACGTGGGTGGGAGGGGCCAGCTGGGAATGATGGTGGTGGTGGTGGTGCATCTGCTGGTAGTGCCAAAAGCCCAATAGCACCTAAGGCAGGAAGTGTTGAGCCTGCGTCATCTTCTGTCTCCAGAAGGCCTGGAAGGCTCCCTTTTCTGGGAGTAGGTAAACCGCTTTTAAAGCCGGAGCATGAGGAACAGGTTTTGGCTTACATTGCCAAAACAGCCTCCAGCTCTATCGCCTCCTCTTCTGAAGTTTCAAAAAATGCAAGCACTGAGTCATCAGTGCAGGCTCCTGGTCAGGAACAACACCTTTCCTTGTGTCCTTCACCCCCACCAAAAGTGAAGGATGTGGCAGGCCACACTTCAGATTACTCCAAGGAGCTCTTTTCACATACCATGCCTGGATTATCAAGTCAAATCCTGAATTCCGCAGTCCAAGATGAATATGACATGGAGGGCACTGATGCACAGCCACTGCCATCTGATTCTGCTGGTACATTCACAAGGAGCACTGCATTGCCCTCGCAGTCTACTGAGCCAGGATCTGACCCTGATGAAACTCAGGTGCCCCTTCCCGCGCACTATACCACCTTACATGGTGACACAGAGGAAAAGTGCAGATAAAATTGAAGAGGAGGTGATGGATGACCAAGTTGTTGACCCGGACTGGCATCCATTGTTGGAAGAGTGTGCCGCTGGCAATAGCTCAGAAGAGGAGGAATATCCGCGGCAGGCATCGACATCGCAGCTGTGGTTATCTGGCAGGCCCATAGCAGTCCAAAAACGTGTTAAAAAAAGAAAAACAGTTGCAGGACAGCTTGTCTAGACTGTCAAATTAGCACAGCGTGCAAGCCTTGAAAATTTATCCCACAGTAGGAAGAGTGCAGTGTGGCACTTTTTTGACCAAAATCCTATTGATGAGGCAAAGGTTATCTGTAAGAAGTGCGGAAGGACCTTTAGTCGAGGGAAAAATCTCCGAAAACTGAATATCAGTTGCATGCTTAGACATTTATACAC
Organism: Oophaga sylvatica; assembly: GCA_033576555.1. Taxonomy (NCBI): domain Eukaryota; kingdom Metazoa; phylum Chordata; class Amphibia; order Anura; family Dendrobatidae; genus Oophaga; species Oophaga sylvatica. The sequence continues at coordinate 231,839,359 of JARQOD010000003.1, read as the reverse complement.
CATAGACTTGCAAGCGAGGACGGACTACAAAACCTCACTGGCTTTGAATGCCTACATTGCCAAACTGATCTCATTAGAGATGATGCCCTTCCGTTTGGTTGAAAGCACAGCATTTCGAGAGTTCATGGCCTACGCTGTTCCACACTATGACCTATCCAGTCGGCATTTCTTTTCTAGAAAAGCCATCCCTGCCCTCCACCTGCTTGTGAAAGACCGCATTGTCCATGCACTCAAACAATCAGTGAGTGGAAAGCTGCACCTCACAACAGATGCATGGGCCTGTAGGCATGGCCAGGGCCGTTACGTGTCCATGACTGCACACTGGGTTAATGTTGTGGATTCAGGGTCCACAGGGGACAGCGACGGTGGGACAGTGCTGTCTAGCCCATGGTACAGGCAACAGTTGGCTGTAGGCGTTCGATCCTCCTACTCCTCCTCCAGAAGCAAAAGCTCGTCGACAGAGCACAGTCGCACGAGCACTCCATCCACAGATGCCTGTGTTGCACCTGAGGTGTCCCACTATCGATCAGCTAGTGGTAAGCATCAGCAGGCTGTTTTACAGATGATGTCTTTGGGCGACAACAGACACACCGCGGAGGTACTGGCTGTCTACTTGCAGCGAGAAACTGAGTCATGGCTGGGCAGTCTACATCTTGAGCCAGGCAAGGTAGTCAGTGATAACGGCCGTAATTTTGTGGCGGCCATAGCCCGGGCAAAACTCAACCACATACCTTGCCTGGCTCACACCAAGAACCTGGTGGTGCAGTGCTTCATAAATAATTATCCGGAGTTACCAGCCCTGCTCCATAAGGTGCAAAGACTGTGCTCGCACATCCGTCGCTCGCCCCTAGACTCCAGTCGTATGCAGAGGCTGCAGCGATCACTCCACCTCCCCAAGCACCGTCTAATCATAGACGTTGCAACAAGGTGGAACACCACCATGCACATGGTTGACAGGCTGTACGAACAGAGGCAGGCTGTAATGCATTTGTTGGAGGATCCACGGGCAGGCAGTTTGAAGGCGGACATGGAGTTGTCGGATGTGCAGTGGTCAAAGCTGAAAGACCTCTGTAAAGTCCTTCAGTGTTTTGAGGAATGCACATGGCTGGTAAGCGCAGACGATGCCATCATAAGCATGAGCATCCCACTTATGCGTCTGCTCATGCAAACTTTGACGCACATTAAGGATCTGGCGTCTGCAGCAGAGGAGGAGGAGGGAAGCCTTCATGACAGTCAGGCATTGTCTGCTCAGAGAACTGTCCTGGACGAGGTGGAGGAAGAAGAGGAAGAGGGGGATGATGAGGATGAGGGGGATGATTATTTTGGGGAGGATGATGCTTCTCCGCTGGCAAGAGAAAATGTTGGCTTGCCAAGGTCAGGTACAGGGTTTGTGCGTGAATGGAGGGATGTGGATTTGGCAGAAAGTGCTCCTCCACCCACCACTGGCAGTGCATCATTGACACATGGAACATTGGCCCACATGTGTGATTATGTCTTGTGGATCCTAAAAAGGGACCCCTCACTGCCAAAATTATTAAGGATGACGACTACTAGTTGGCCAGCATCCTCGATCCATGCTATAAAGGCAAATTACAGAACATCATGCCACAGGAGAACCTAGAGCTAATATTGGCGAACAAACAAGCAACTCTGGTAAACCGTTTGTTAGCGGTATTCCCAGCACACAGCAGTGGTGCAGGTTCTACCACGAGCCATACTGGGCCAAATGGAAGAGGTGTTCGTAGTGCACACAGCCGAAGTGGCGTTGGAGACAGGGGTTTCATGACCATGTTGTGGTCTGATTTCTCGAGTAACGCTCACACGATTGTAATACTAAATCGATTGCAACAGACAGGAGACAACAGTTGTCAACTATGGTTCAAAATTACCTCTCCTCCCCTATGGATGTTCTCCCTCACAGTTCATTCCCCTTTGACTACTGGGCCTGTAAACTGGACACCTGGCCTGAATTGGCACAATATGCCTTACATGAGCTCGCTTGCCTTGCTGGTAGTGTGCTATCAGAAAGAGTCTTCAGTGCTGCTGGATCAATCCTGACAGAAAGAAGGATCTGGCTGTTGGCCCAAAATGTAGGTGATCTCACCTTCATTAAAATGAACCATGCCTGGGTTTCAAACGATTTTGTTCCACCTTCCCCTGATGACACATAGGTTGCCAGCAAAATGGCTCGCTTTGTCCTCCTCTTCCTCTGACTTCTCCAATTCCTCCATTTGCAGCTGCTGAACATCCAGCCTACACCTCAACATATGCCAGTTTTTCCACCACCCTAACTGGGCTGCCCTCCCTAGTCAGCACCTGGCGCACCCGGGTAAGTGCCGGTGCCCTGAGCAGGTGGGGGGGCCCACTCGCCTTCAGAGACACCGGCGTACTATGAGGGGCCCTGTGACAGTTCCCGCCGCCCACAAGTGTGCCCCCCCTGCTAGGTCAGGGCCCCAGCACTTGCAATACTTACCTCTCCCTGCTCCACCGCTGTGACATCTTCGGCGTTTCCTGACAGTGACATTCAGGTCAGAGAGCGCGATGATGTCATGTCTGTGCGCTCTCTGCCTGAACAGTCACAGTGCAGAGAGCTAGAAGATGGCGACGCTGAGGAGTCCAGAGTAGAGCAGTGGCCAGAGAGGAGAGGTATGGGGAGCATTATACACTGGAGAATTATATATGGGGCCCATCATACAATTGAGCATCATAGATATGGCCCATTATACACTTGAGCATCATCCATGGGGCACATCATATACTGGAGCATCATATGGGGCCCATTACATATGGCGAATCATATGCGGCACATTATATATGGAGCATCACATGGAGACCATTATATATGGAGCATTATATATGGGGACTATTATATTTGGAGCCTTATATGGGTTTCATCATACACTGGAGCATCATTTATGGGGCCCATCATATACTATAGCATCATATGGGGTTCATTTTTTATGAAGCATCATATAGAGCCCTTTATATATGGAGCATCATATGGAGCACATATGGGGCCTATTCTGTATGGAGCATTATATGGAGCCCATTCTGTATGGAGCAATATATGGGGCTCATTATTCTGTATAGAGCAATATATGGGGCTCATTATTCTGTATGGCGCACTATGTGGTGCCCATAATACTGTGTGGAGGACTATACTGTCCGTTTTTTGAGCTATTGTAGAATTTAAAATAGATATCACTTATGTAATGTAAGAAGTGACGTATTTGGCATTGTACTATACCTATATTTCTCTGCCGTATCGGAGCATCATGAATTGTGGTATGTGTTAAAGGGGCCTATGAAAACCTGGAGCCAGCACTGCCCCCCCACAACTTTAGCCAAATAACCCCCAGCTTTCAATGCGTTACTATTATTATAAAGTTAATTAAGGTTGCCAAGCTTAAGTAATAAAAATTGATGTCCTTGACACTGAAATGGGCCCTGTAGGTGTGTTTACTGTCCTCCCTCCCCTGCTGACTTTAATTTGACATTGACTTGCATTGGGGTCGGATTTTTGACTCCGACCCGACCATTTCCGTTAGTCGGCCGACTTCGTTCGATTCGACTTTTGAGAAAGTCGGGTTTCATGAAACCCTACTCGACCTGAAAAAAGGCAAAGTTGCTCATCTCTACTTGTGATATTTTGTCTTATTGGATAATGATGATTTTTTTTGTCTTCTTGAGGGCAAGGCTCTATTATGAGCATGTTTGCACAAGTCATTGTATGACTTCTAAATGTTTTTACTGGAGTCTTTTTGTGTTTCTATTGTACCTAATAAAGTATTGTTATTATCTTTATAATTATTTGGGTATTCCTCATTCATATGGTCTGTAGTCTCACTTGTTCATGTTTCGGGAATGGGAACATACAACAGGATCAATAACAGGGCAGCTATGGTTAAGTATGAGATTCAGGATTTAGCCTACAGCAAATACTCATCTACCCAACACCCATTACCAAAGAGCGTTTGATGCGCGTCAGAAGATAGGTGTAACAGATGCGTGTCTCAAACTAGGTATAAAAAATGCCCGTGAGAAATTGGATGCCAAAGATGCACAATAAGGACAAAAAGAAAGCGTTTAGGGAATTAAAGCAAGTAGGTAGTGATGAGGCATTAAATAAATACAGAAGACTGAATAAATTCTGTTAAAAGCAAATCAAGACAGCAAAGATTGAGGCAGAGAGACTCATTGCCAGAGAAAGCAAAAATAATCCCAAAATATTCTTTAACTACATAAATAGCAAGAAACTAAAAAATGATAGTGTTGGTCCCCTTAAAAATAGTCTGGGTGAAATGGTGGATGAGGATCAGGAAAAAGCCAATATGCTAAGTGACTTTTTTTCAACTGTATTTACACAAGAAAATCCCATGACAGATAACATGATCAGTGATAAAAAAAATTTCTCCATTAAATGTCACCTGCTTAACCCAGCAGGAAGTACGGCGGCGTCTAAAAATCACTAAAATTGACAAATCCCCGGGTCCGGATGGGATACACCCCCGAGTACTGCAGGAATTAAGTACAGTTATAGATAGACCATTATTTTTAATCTTTAAAGATTCCATAATAACGGGGTCTGTAACACAGGACTGGCGTATAGCAAATGTGGTGCCAATATTCAAAAAGGGGGCAAAAACTGAACCTGGAAATTATAGGCCAGTGAGCTTAACATCTACTGTGGGTAAAATCCTGGAGGTTTTTTAAGGGATACTATATTGGAGTATCTGAGGCTGAATAACCTCATGACACAGTATCAGCATGGGTTTACGAGGGACCGTTCTTGTCAGACTAATCTGATAAGCTTTTATGAAGGGGTAAGTTCAGGACTGGACCAAGCGAATGCAGTGGACGTGGTGTTCATGGACTTCTCAAAAGCTTTTGATACAGTGCCACACAAAAGGTTGATACATAAAATGAGAACAATGGGGATAGGGGAAAATATGTGTAAGTGGGTTAAGAACTGGCTCATAGATAGAAAACAAAGGGTGGTTATTAATGGAGCACACTCGGACTGGGTCACGGTTAGCAGTGGGGTACCACAGGGGTCAGTATTGGGGCCGCTTCTCTTTAACATATTTATTAATGACCTTGTAGGGGGCATACAGAGTAGTATTTCAATATTTGCAGATGACACTAAACTCTGCAGGGTAATAAATACAGAGGAGGATAATTTTATATTACAGGAGGATTTATGTAAACTAGAAGCTTGGGCTGATAAATGGCAAATGAGCTTTAATGGGGATAAATGTAAGGTCATGCACTTGGGTAGAACAAACAAGATATATAATTATGTGCTTAATTGTAAAACACTGGGCAAAACTGTCACTGAAAAACCTGGGTGTATGGGTGGACGACAAACTCACATTTAGTGGCCAATGTCAGGCAGCTGCTGCCAAGGCAAATAAAATAATGGATGCATTAAAAGAAGCATAGATGTTCATGAGGATAACATAATTTTACCTCTATACAAGTCACTGGTGCGACCACACTTAGAATACTGTGTGCAGTTCTGGTCTCCGGTGTATAAGAAAGACATAGCTGAACTGGAGCGGGTGCAGAGAAGAGCGACCAAGGTTATTAGAGAACTGGGGGGTCTGCAATACCAAGACAGGTTATTACACTTGGGGTTATTTAGTTTGGAAAAACGAAGGCTTAGGGGTGATCTTATTACAATGTATAAATATATGAGGGGACAGTACAAAGACCTTTCTAATGATCTTTTTACTCTTAGACCTGTGACGGGACAAGGGGGCATCCTCTACGTCTGGAGGAAAGAAGGTTTAGCCATAATCACAGACGCAGATTCTTTACTGTAAGAGCAGTGAGACTATGGAACTCTCTGCCGTCTAATGTTGTAATGAGTGATTCCTTACTAAAATTTAAGAAGGGACTGGATGCCTTTCTTGAAAAGTATAATATTACAGGCTATATTCACTAGTTTCCTAGATACTGCATTGATCCAGGGAACTAGTCTGATTGCCGTATGTGGAGTCGGGAAGGAATTTTTTTCCCCAATGTGAAGCTTACTGTTTGCCACTTGGGTTTTTTTTTGCCTTCCTCTGGATCAACATGTTAGGGCAGGTTAGGATAGGATATGGGTTGGACTAGATGGACTTAAAGTCTTCCTTCAACCTTAATAATTATGTAACTATGTAACTATGTAATCTAGAAGATAGCGTCCAAACAATTTCAAAGTGACATGTCCCCTACTGTATGGCGTTATTAGCAGAAGAATTTTTTTGGGCCTGTCGATAAGGCCTGTATAACATTGACAAGATGAGCCAAACAATTTCAAAGTGACATGTCCCTTACTTTATGATGTTAGTAACAGAAGAATTTTTTTGGGATCTGTCGATAAGGCCTGTATAAGATTGACAAGATGAGCCAAACAGTTTAAAAGTGACATGTCCCCTACTGTATGACTTTAGTAACAGAAGAATATTTTTGGGTGGGAATGGGAACTTGCAACAGGATCAATAACAGAGCGGCTATGGGAAGTACAAGATCCAGGATCCAGCCTACAACTATTACTCATTTACCCAACACCAATTACCAGAGAGAGTTTAATGCTCGTCAGAAGATAGGTTTCAAACTCAGATCTCAGCTGCTGCATCACGTTTCTAAAAAAAATAAAATAAATTAATTTTAATGTGCAACAGCTCTGCACACAGAACAATTTCAATGCCACCAAATAAAAAGGATGGATATAGCGGGCTGTATCATGTTTATCAACAGAAAAAAAAAAATAATTCAATGTGCTTGAGGTCTGCAGACAGCTTCATATTACCACCACAAAATGACAATGTGGGATACAGCAGGCTGTATCTCATTCAGCTATAGAAAATATTCTAATTTTTTTTTAATGCGCTCTAGGTCTGCAGACAGGTTCATAACACCGCCACAACATGACAATGTGGGATACGGGGGGCTGTATCTCATTCAGCTATAGAAAATATTCTAATTTTTTTAATGTGCGTTAGATCTGCAGACAGGTTCATATTATTGCCACAACATGACAACATGGGATACGTCAGGCTGTTTCACATTTAGCGACAGAAAAAATTCTAATTTTTTTTTAATGTGTCTTAGGTCTGCAGACAGTGTCATATCCCTGTAGATTTTGAGCCCTTGCGGGCAGGGTCCTCTCTCCTTCTGTACTTGTGTGTGCCTTGTATTGCTCACGTTTACTGTACTTGTCTATATTTGCCCCTTTTCACATGTAAAGCGCCATGGAATAAATGGCGCTATAAAAATGTATAATAATAATATCACCAGAGCAGTAAATGACAAGGGGGGGATATATAGCAGGCTGTTTCACATTTATCAACAGAAAAAAATAAGATTTTTTTTAATGCATGTTAGGTCTGCAGACAGGTTCATATCACCACCACAACATGACAATGTGGGATATGGTGGGCTGTTTCACATTTATCAACAGAAAAAAATAAGATTTTTTTAATGCGTGTTAGGTCTGCAGACAGGTTCATATTACCACCACAACATGACAATGTGGGATATGGTGGGATGTATCACATTTGGCAACAGAAAAAAATTAGAATTTTTTTAATGTGCGTTAGGGCTCCAGACGGGTTCATATCACCGCCACAACATAACAACGTGGGAAACAGCAGGCTGTTTCACATTTAGCAACCGAAAAAATTATAATTTTTTTAACCCCTTAACGACCACCGATACGCCTTTTAACGGCGGTCATTAAGGGTACTTAAACCACAGCGCTGTTAATTAACGGCGCTGTGGAAAAAGTGAATAGCGCCCCCCAGAGGCGCATTTTCTCCGGGTCTCGGCCGAGACCCCAGAGAACATGAATCGGGTCGGTTTTTTTACCGACACCGATGTTGCAATCGCCGTTATTAACCCTATAACAGCGACCGCAACAAAACAAAAAAAAAAATGTTGTTCCATTTAATTTCTCTGTCCTCTGATGTCAACGGACATCAGGGGACAGAGAAAAAGGGTCCCCGGGACCCCCCTTGTGTCCCCCCTTGTGGCCCGCAGGCCCACCTGCTTCCTCCGGTGGGCGCCGCCATCTTGAATGGCGGGCGCATGCTCAGTGCGCCCGCCGCGTTCTGCCGGGGGGTGGGCAATTTTCTCTGGGGTCTCGGCTGCCGAGGGTAGCCAAGACCCCAGAGAACATGATCGGGGTCGGTATTTACCAACCCCGGTGTCGCGATCGCCATTATACTAAGTATAATGGCGACCACAAAAAAAAAAGATTTCTCTCCCCTCTGATGTGCGAGATAATGAGGGTCCCCAGGTCCCCCGATCGCCCCCCTATACTTACCGGTGTCCTCGGTCCTCCCGCAGGCCCCAGGATCCCGGTGTCTTCTTCCTGGAAAAAAAAAATGGCGGGCGCATGCGCAGTGCCCCGCCGATCTGCTTGGCGGCAGATTCAAAAAAAGTTTCATTCATTCTCACAAAAGTACATTTTGATCACTGTGATAAACTATCACAGTGATCAAAATAAAAAAAACAGTACATAACCCCCCCATTTATCACCCCCTTAGTTAGGGACATATAATAAAATATAGAAATTATATTTTTTTTCATTTTTCTGTTAGGGTTAGGGTTAAGGCTAGGTTAGGGTTATAATTAGGGTTAGGGTTATAATTAGGGTTAGGGTTAGCATTAGGGTTAGGGTTATAATTAGGGTTAGGGTTAGGCTGGGTTCATACTGCGTTATGGCAGATTCCTTAATTGTTGTAGAAAGAGTTTTATGTCTTTCTACAACAATTAGCTTGCAATTTGTTACCATCTTTCAGTTAGCCATTAAAAGGTATCAACCACTGAGGACTCTCAAGTCTAAATATTTTTACAACAATTAAGGAATCTACTTCCCTGACCTTTTAGGGTCATCACAACACAATACCAGACCCCAATCAGAGGGTAATAAAACTTTCACTCCTTATCTATGAACTAGTCATATTTATGTTCATCCTTCTGCCATAATGACAGTTCTGCTTCACGTCACCTGTCTTACCTATTGCATTATTCCTGTGTTCTCTTGTGTATAAATATGTGATTCTTCAGTTTTTGTTTTAGTCTTTGCCTGATGAAGAGACCTGCGTAGTCTCGAAAGCTTGCAATTTGTTACCATCTTTTCAGTTAGCCATTAAAAGGTATCAACCACTGAGGACTCTCAAGTCTAAATATTTTTCTATCTACTGGCTAACACGGTACGAAGATACACATCTTTCCTACACTACACATCTAGATATGTTCCTTAGGGGGTCTAGTTTCCAAAATGGGGTCACTTGTGGGGGGTTTCCACTGTTTAGACACATCAGGGCCTCTACAAATGCGACATGGCGACCAGCCAATTCCGCGTTGAAAAAGTCAAACGGAGCTCCTTCCCTTGCGACCTCTGCCGTGCGCCCAAAAAGTGGTTTACCCCAACATATGGGGTATCAGCATGCTCAGGACAAATTGCACAAAAACTTTTGGGGTCTTGTTACCCTTGGGAAAATAAAAATTGGGGTGAAAAGATCATTTTTGTGGAAAAAATATGATTTTTTATTCACGGCTCTACATTATAAACTTGTGTGAAGCACTTGGAGGTTCAAAGTGCTCACCACAGATCTAGATAAGTTCCTTAAGGGGTCTTGTTTCCAAAATGGGGCCACTTGTGGGGTGTTTCCACTGTTTAGGCACATCAGGGGCTATCTAAACGCGACATGGCATTCAGCCAATTCTGCATTGAAAAAGTCAAACGGCGCTCCTTCTCTTGCGACCTCTGCCATGCGCCCAAAAAGTGTTTTACCCCCACATATGGGGTATCGGCGTATTCAGAAGAAATTGCACAACAAATTTTGTGGTTCATTTTCTCTTTTAACACTTGTGAAAATAAAAAAATTGGTTCCGAAGTAAAGCTTTTGCAAAAAAAGTTAAATGTCAATTTTTTCCTTCCACATTGCTTCAGCTCCTGTGAAGCACCTGAAGGGTTAATAAACTTTTTGAATGTGGTTTTGAGCACCTTGAGGGGTGCAGTTTTTAGAATGGTGTCACTTTTGGGTATTTTCTATCATATAGACCCTCAAAGTGACTTCAAATGTGATGTGGTCCCTAAAAAAAAATGGTGTTGTAAAAATGAGAAATCGCTGGTCAACTTTTAACCCTTATAACTTCGTAACAAAAGAAAATTTTGTTCCCAAAATTGTGCTGATGTAAAGTAGACATGTGGGAAATGTTATTTATTAAGAAATTTGTGTGACATATCTCTCTGATTTAAGGTCATAACAATTTAAAATTTGAAAATTGCTACATTTTCTAAATTTTCGCCATATTTCCATTTTTTTCATAAATAAACACAAGTCATATCAAAGAAATTTTACCACTAATGTGAAGTACAATATGTCACGAAAAAACATTCTCAGAATCAGCGGGATTCGTTAAAGCGTTCCAGAGTTATAACCTCATAAAGTGACAGTGGTCAGAATTGTAAAAATTGGCCCGGTCATTAAGCTGCAAAATGGCTCTGTCACTAAGGGGTTAATGTGCCTTTGGTCTGCAGATAGTTTCATATCACCACAGCACTAAATGACAAGGTGGGATACAGCAGCCTTTTTCACATTTAGCAATTGAAAAAATATTATTTAGAATGCTATATTAATGCATGGAACACTATAGAAGCAGTGCACAACACACTTGTAGGACATGTGCCTAGCTGGCTTTGTCTGTGGAACTCAGTAATGGCCCCCAAAAAAATTCCCAAAGGTAAATTTTACAGCCACATTGGACACTATCTAGGTACACTATCTGACTGATATGCAGCCATCTATATAACTAGCTAAAATGTGGAATACAGCAGGCTTTTTCACATTTAGCTACTGAAAAATATTATTTAGAATGCTATACTCATGCATGGAGCACTATAGAAGCAGTGCACAACACACTAATTGGAGTTTGCTACAAGACACCTAATAAAGGTGAACAGGTAGAGGATGAAATGCTACAAGAAATTAAAAAGGCAGCAAACAGTAACAGGGTTCTTATAATGGGGGATTTTAACTATCCAGACAATCAATGGGGCATAGTATCTTCCGGTTGTGCTAAAAGCTACAATTTCTTATCCACAGTTCAGGACAATTACTGTACCTCTCTCAGATGGTAGATGAACCGACCAGGGGAGGTAATCTGCTGGATCTGGTTTTGTCAAATAGACCAGATACAATTTCAGATCTACAGGTAAGGGAGCATTTGGGAAGCAATGACCATAACATGGTAAGCTTCAATGTAATTTTCAATCAAATATTCAAAAGGGGTAACGCCAAAACCTGGAACTTTAAGAAAGCTGATTTTAACAAATTAAGGGAAGAGCTTAATCGTATAGACTGGGACAGCGTCATAATACTTGGGGATATCGAACATAAATTAGGCATTTTTAAGGAAATACTACTAGAATCCTGCAAAAAACTTATACCCCCTGGTAATAAAATGCCAAGGAATAAAAAGAAACCATTATGGATGAACAGGACAGTACAAAATTTAATAAGACAAAAACAAAGGTCATTCAAAATCTTAAAGCCGATATAGCATTTCAGAATTATAAAGATCTAAATTAGAAATGTAAAAAAGAAATCAAGCTGGCAAAGTTATCTACAGAGAAACAAATCGCCAACGACATTAATATAAATTCCAGAATTTTTTATAAATACATCAATGCCAAAAAGAAAAAAATTAGATGGCATCGGCCTCTTAAAAGATGATAATAACAAGATAATCACAAAGGACAAAGAAAATGCAGAGATATTAAACAGGCACTTTTCATCCGTGTTCCCCAATAAACTGTCTGTTACAGGGATCATTGAACAAGGCAAATTCGCAACCTGATATAACTAGTTTAACACAAAAAGAAGTGCATTTATGTCTGAGCAATTTAAACATTGAGAAATCCCCCGGCCAAGATGACATTCATCCACGGATACTGAGGGAACTGAGCTCAATAATTGACAGACCAATGTATTTCATATTTTTAGACTCTCTTGTAACAGGGGTGGTGCCACAAGATTGAAGGATGGCTCACGTGGTACCAATATTTAAGAAAGGTAAGAAGCTGGATCCGGGCAACTACTGTCCGGTAAGCCTGACATCGGCAGTGTACAAAATTTTTGAGGGCATTATAAGAAATGACCTGCAGAAATATATTGCAGAGAATAATATAATAACTGACAATCAACATGGATTCATGAAGAATAAGTTGTGTCTAACTAACATGTTGAGTTTCTATGAGGAGGTCAGTGCAAATATGGATGTAGGTAGTGAGGCTGATGTGATTTATCTGGACTTTGCAAAGGCATTTGATACAGTTCCACATAACAGACTAATACTTAAACTACAGAAGTAAGGACTGGGGGAAACTATATGCAGATAGGTAAGGAATTGGCTAAATGACAGGAAACAAAGCGTTGTCATAAATGGTACGTTCTCTAAATGGGATACAGTGAGCAGTGGGGTACCACAGGGATCTGTGCTAGGACTCTGATTCTTTTTAACCTCTTTATTAATGACCTTATGGATGGCATTGAGAGTAAAGTGTCAGTCTTTGCTGACGACACCAAACTATGCAGGATATTAAAATCTGACCTTGACATTACAATATTGCAAAACGATCTGAATAAGATGACTGAATGGGCAAACACTTGGCAAATGAGATTTAATATAGATAAATGTAAAGTAATGCACCTAGGACAGAGTAATCCTATAGCTGCATATACATTAAATGGGAGAATACTTGGGACTACAGATCAAGAGAAGGACTTGGGTATTCTCATTACAAGTAAGCTGAGCAGCATTACTCAATGTCAAGCAGCAGCTGCAAAAGCAAACAAGATTTTAGGATGTATAAAAAGAGAGATAAATTCCCACGATCCCAACGTATTGTTACCAATCTAGAATATGGGATCCAGTTTTGGGCTCCACATTTTAAAAAGGATATTCAGTTAGAATCAGTTCTACGACGGGCAGCTAGATAATTACAAGGAATGGAAGGCTTCTCATATGAGGAGAGGTTGGAAAAGTTGGGCTTGTTTAGCTTAGAAAAAAGACGCCTCAGAGGGGATCTCATTTACATGTATAAATATATGTGTGGCCAGTACAAAACACTGGCACATGACTTGTTCCTTCCAAGGACCATGCTGAGGATTAGGGGGCACTCATTACGGATGGAAGAAAGGCGATTCCGACAGCTAAACAGGAAAGCGTTCTTTACAGTTAGAGCAGTCAGAATGTGGAATGCTCTACCACAGGAGGTAGTAATGGCAGACACTATAACAGCTTTTTAAAAAAGGGCTGGATGATTTCCTTGATACACAAAACACATAACATTGTGGGTTAGAGTTAGATTAGTGACCAAATGTACAGTTGGTGGAGAAAGGATAAACTTGATGGACCTAAGTCTTTAATCAACCTACGAAACTATGTGTTAGGGATCGAGTTCCCACTGCTGCACAAGGGGAATCTCGAACCAGTCCCGCTGCGGTCCCCCATCCATCTCCGGCCACAGTGGAGCCTGCTCAGCGGAGACATCGGTCCCAGCGTCTCGCTCAGTCTAATACTGTGCAGAGGCTTGTTGCTGCCTCTTCTGGTTCCTCTATTATGACCAGTGCTGGAGCAGGCAGTCTTGGTGTTAAGTCCTGCGTTTCTCCATCTGAGCATGCCCAGAGCAAGATCTCCCATTGGAGATCAGGGGTCACATGCTCGGTTACAGCAGCGACTCCCATTGGTCCACCAGCAAGGGCCTGAAACTGCTTGTGTTCTGGAACAGTTTCTCATTGGTCCTTTTCTGGAAGGTCCTGTAGCTGCTACTATAAAAGGTGCGCATGACCGCTCGGCCACGTGCTAGTATCAATTGTGTTATGTGCTTTGCGCCAGTGTGATCATGCACGTATGTGGTTTGGGCTCGGCTGAAATAAGCTCCTAGAATACCGACAACTCCGGTGAGGAGATTTGTATGCATGTGTTCAGGGCTTGGCTGAAATAGCCTCTAGAATACCGGCTACTCTGGTGAGGAGTTGCTTGTTTGCGTTGCTGACTGCATAACCACGGACCGCTATCCTCACAGCAGTTATCTGTGTACTCCTGTGGTGTTAACAGGACACAGTCTCTATCTCAGCGTCTATGTCAGCGACTCTGTGGTGTAACAGAGTTCGCTCATACCGCCATATAGTGCCACAGCGTCTATGTTTGCGACTCTGTGAAGTAACAGAGCTCGATTATACCGCCATATCCTGTCATCCTTACTAGCAGCAGGCTCTGCCTGCACGGTGGACCCCGGGCTGCGAACGCACCCATTATTTATAATTATTTGGTGCGTTCCGCAGTCATTAACAGTATACTAGCGCCAGGGTCTGGCAAGTAAAATGGCGGACAACCAGCGTTTGCAGCGGTATATCCAGAAGCTGGAGGGTAGGAGGGCGACTCTAGAGGGCACAACCTCAGCTGTGGATGTTACCGCAGTCGCTTTTCAGGCTGCTAGTGTGGCTGCAGCCAATTTGTCCTCTGCTACCCCTGCTCTGACTTTTTCCCGCCTCCCACTTCCAGACTAGTTTGCTGGTGACAGTAAACAATTTTGAGGTTTCGTGAGTCAGTGCTCCATACATTTAGAGCTTCTGGCTGCACGTTTTCCTACGGAGCGGGCGAAAGTGGGTATTATCATATCCCTTTTGTCGGGCAGGGTGTTGAAGTGGGTAACGTCGTTGTGGGAGCGCGATGATCGTGTGGTGCAGAGTGCTCTTCTCTTCTTGGATACTCTGAGACAGGTCTTTTTAGGACCTCGTGTCACCCACGATATGGTGCTCCAACTGTTGGATATCACCCAGGGTTCATCCATGGTCAGCCAGTTCGTCGTCCAATTTCGAACTCTGGCATCTAAGCTGGAGTGGCCAGATAAAGTCCTTATACCAGTGTATTGAAGGGGACTGGCAGACCATGTGAAGGACGCCTTGTCCACCAGGGAGATTCCCGCCACACTGGAGGAGCTCATTACCATATCTACCCGCATCGACCTCCATTTTAACGAGCTGAGGTTGGAGCAGATCCAGTGAAGGCAGAGGTTCTGGCTGGTGCCCACCTTCGCCAGACCTCTTGAATCTTTCATTCAGGTGCCCGATTCCCCTGAGGCCATGGTGGTTTCTCGAGCGAGACCTAAGTCTCGGACCGCTCGAGTACCTGTTATTTGTAATGTTTGCCAACAGTTAGGGCATTATGCTAATAAATGTCCACAGCGGTCGGGAAACGACCGCGTCTAGTAACCATAGGAGGGGGTTCACTAGACACAGCAGTACATGCCTCCAAGTTGTCCTTTAAGGGGACAATCAAATTAGGCTCATCCACTATAACAGTTATGCTTTGTGTAGACTCTGGAGCTGAAGGAAATTTCATGTCCTTTACCTTTGCTCTCCGCCACTCAATACCTCTGGTGATGCTCGCCAAACCAGTGACTGTTCGAGTAGTGAATGGGTCGACATTGCCTTCACAAATCACACATCAGACCATCCCTTTCACGTTATCTATGTCCCCTTCCCATCAGGAGATTATCTCACTTCTTGTCATTCCGAGGGAATAGACGAGACATTGCTGGAGATGCCCTGGCTCCGTTTCCATTCCCCACATATTGAGTGGATCTCTGGGAGGATATTGGGTTGGAGTGAGTCGTGTAAAGGCAGATGTATGAGGGAATGCATTCAGGTCGCTACTACAGAGATACCCGCAGATCTTACTTCCCTTCCCAAATACTATTGGGCTTATGCAGACGTGTTCTCCAAGAAGGCTGCAGAGATCATTCCGGCTCACCGTCCCTATGATGGTCCTATTGACCTCTTGCCCGGAGCAGAACCTCCTCGAGGATGAGTCTATCCCCTTTCTCTCCCGGAGACAGAGGCTATGTCTCAATACATTCAAGAAAATCTGGCAAGAGGATTTATTAGGAAGTCAGTGTCACCTGCAAGGGCGGCGTACTTCTTCGTTTAGAAGAAGAACGGAGAATTACATCCATGCATCGATTACAGGGGTCTTAACGCCATTACCATTAAGAATAAATACCCCTTGCCCCTGATTTCTGAGCTCTTTGATAGGCTCCGGGGAGCAAGGGTATTTACCAAATTAGACCTGCGCGGTGCTAATAACCTGATTCGCATCCGTGAGGGGGACGAATGGAAGACGGCTTCTAATACCAGGGATGGGCAATATGAATATCTGGTGATGCCCTTCGGGCTCTGTAATGCCCCAGCCGTTTTCCAAGACTTTGTTAACGACATCATCCGGGATATGCTTTCCACCTCGGTCGTAGTCTATCTGGATGATATTCTCATCTTCTTTCCAGATATTGACTCCCACTGGAGAGATGTCTGCAGCGTCTTTGACCTCTTGCAGGCAAATTCCCTTTATGCAAAGTTGGAGAAATGTGTGTTTGAGCAGAAGTCTTTTCCATTCCTGGGCTATATCATCTCCGCCCAGGGATTGGCTATGGATCCTGCCAAACTACAGGCTGTGATGGACTGGCAAGAACCCCATTCTCTTAAAGCGGTGCAGCGCTTTATGGGGTTCATTAATTATTATCGCCAGTTCATTCCCCATTTCTCAACTTTGGTAGCTCCCTTGGTAGCCCTCACCAAGAAGGGATCAAATCCCAAATTGTGGTCCGAAGAAGTCTCCAAGTATCACGAACACCGCACTGCACTTGCTCACTGAGCCAGTGCGCGTGTCCTGAATAAGACAGACTGCACTCAAAGATACCTGTGGAGCGGGGCAGTAGCGGTGAAGATGCGTGCTTCAGACTAACAGGACCCGAAGCACATGACTGCCAAGGGGTGGCGCCGGCCACAGGTCTCTCAGAGGAAGCAGTAACAGATAGAGAATGCTTCAGGCCAGAGGACCTTGAAGCACGTGACTGCTGGTGGGCGTGGCCTAAGCACCAGAGAGCTATGAGCGGAAGGAAAACTCCTAGAAGGGTAACTACGGGACAGAGTTACCAAGGGGCATAGACAAAACGGATAGTCAGGATAGCCAGGTCATAAACAGAGGGAGCAACAGTACAAGAGGAGCAGGCAGAGAATAACCAGAACGTAGCCAAGGAATCAGAAAACCAGAACGGGCAAATATAAAGTACCAAGACAGTAGACAAACTCACAACGAAGAGACGGACCGGGTCAAAACCAAACAAGCAACAAGATCAGGCACAAGGCACAGGCACACAGGAGGTCAACTAACTCAGCCGAGGGCAGGAGTATAACTGACACCAGACCTAGGTCAATTGGCAACTAAATAGCCGCCCTCTGCCAGAGAGAGGCTGAAACCATTAACCCAGTCTGACCAGGACGGGACAAAGACAAAACCCCGTCCTGGGTCATGACACCAAGGCTTTCACCTCAATTAATATGAAAATAGATTGTGAGCACAACCTTAATGGAAATGGTGCTTAAAGTCTAGGTTCCCACACCGGGTACTAATGACAAAGAAAAGACTAAGCACTCAACTTAATAATTTATTAGTAGTATCTTCAAAACGTTTCGGTCTTGGTGACCTTCATCAGTACTACTGAAATAACAATTCAAATGCATAAGAATTTGTACAGACAAAAAAGGAAAAAGCATAATAAACTAAAGTATATACAAAATATGTCTATATGGGTCTAAATCAAGAACAAAAAGAAAACGAGTGGATTGGCTACGAGTATGCATAGACAGTCGTGGTGGTATCCTAAATAGGAAAATCAGGAAAAAATAGCGCCATACCTTATATGTATATAGAAAATGGCTCCTAGAGAGACAGGTGCCCCAAGTGAAGAATGCTGCCTAAATAAGGGTATAATAATTGTGAAAATGGCTCTGAGTATCGACCGTGAATAGATAGTGACCAAATAGGCAGTACTTACATAAAAATAAGAGTGGCTTATGACAAAGCTGAGAAAATTGAGAAATTGACAAAAATCAGTGGTGTATTGTCAAAGTAGAAAAAGAGCTTATATAGCATATGTATTAAATTACCTCTGTGGTAATGCCGAGTGTCTAATATTGAGGTATCCACCGCTATGAAGACTGGGGCTGTACAAGAAAAAAAAAAATGGGGCATAGGAGTCATATAATGTTAAGAGTTACACATGATGCGCATTGGAGAAAATCATCGCTACAATACCTTACCCTTTCTGGGCTATATCATCTCTGCCCAGGGACTGGCTATGGATCCTGCCAAACTACAGGCGGTGATGGACTGGCAAGAACCCCATTCTCTGAAAGCGATGCAGCGCTTTATGGGGTTCATTAATTACTATCGTCAGGTTATTCCCCACTTCTCAACTTTGGTAGCTCCCTTGGTAGCCCTCACCAAAAAGGAAGCAAATCTCAAATTGTGGTCAGAAGAGGTCTCCAAGGCCTTTACTTCTATTAAGTCCCATTTTGCTAGTGCCCCCATCCTACATCGCCCCGATTTTGATAAGCCGTTTATTTAGGAGGTGGATGCCTCGCCCGTTGGTGCTGGAGCAGTCCTCTTCCAGAAGGATGCTCAAGGTCGGAAGCATCCTTGCTTCTTCTTTTCCAAGACCTTCACACCAGCGGAGAGGAATTATTCCATCGGGAACAGGGAGTTGCTAGCAATGAAGTTGGCCTTGTCTGAGTGGAGACATCTGTTGGAGGGGGCTCGCTTTCCCTTCCAAGTTTTCAGTGATCACAATAATCTGGTGTATTTACAAACTGCCCAGCGGCTAAATTCCTGTCAGGCCAGATGGTCCTTATTTTTCTCCCGATTTCACTTCACCCTCCATTTTCTTTCGGGAGAGAAGAATATCCGAGCTGACGCACTCTCTCGCTCCGTCGTGTCTTCCGAGGAGGAGGAGCCGCGGCTTATTGTCCCCTTTGAAAGCCTGAGAACTGTAGCTCCGGTGTCACTAGAGTCTGTGCCTCCCGGCAAGACTTTTGTACCATCTAATTTGCGACCGGAGGTTCTCTCTTGGGCCCATTTTTCCAGGGTGGGTGGACATTTTGGGAAAAAAAGGACATCCGAGCTACTGGCGAGGACTTACTGGTGGCCGCATATGGTCCGGGACTTTGGAGAATTTATTCGGGCATTTGTCTCCGGCGCCAAAACTAAGTCCCCTCGTCAACAGCCAGCTGGGTTACTTTATCCATTGCCGGTGGCAGACAGGACCTGGGAGATGGTCGGGATGGACTTTGTGGTAGGCCTACCCAAGTCTCGTGGTTGCACCATCATATGGGTTATCACCGACCACTTCTCTAAAATGATGCACTTGGTATCGCTACCCTGGTTACGTTCTGCACGGGCCTTGGCGGCACTGTTTATTAGACACATCTTCCGCTTACACGGTATGCTGGACAAAATTGTCAGTGACCGGGGTCCCCAGTTTGCGTCTCGGTTCTGGAGAGAGCTTTGTCGCCTTCTCAGTATAGAATTAAATCTCTCTTCTGCCTATCATCCCGAGACAAATGGGTTGGTAGAGAGGGCCAACCAGACCTTGGTCACATATCTGTGTCATTTTGTTTCAGCCAGGCAGGATGACTAGGCATCCTTGCTACCATGGGCGGAGTTTGCATTAAACAACGCCGTGGCTGATTCCACTGGACAAACTCCATTCCTCCTTAATTACGGTCAGCATCCGCAGGTTCCTGTACCTATGCCCGTGTCTTCCACCGACTCCAGGGTGGCAGACGGGGCTGTGGAGGCACGGGACATTTGGGACCGCACTCACGATGCCATTCTGGCCTCCAAGGAGAGGATGAGGTCCACCGCCGACGCACATCGGCACCCCGCTCTGACTTTTGCCCCTGGCGACTTAGTGTGGCTCTCCGCCCGTAACATCAGGCTGTGAGTAGAGTCCACTAAGTTTGCACCTCACTTCATGGGTCCCTTCAAGGTCCTCGAACAGGTCAATAATGTGGTCTATCGTCTAGCCCTTCCGCCACGCCTGGGTATCACCGACACATTCCATGTCTCCCTCCTGAAACCCGTATACTTGTCCCGGTTTTCCGAGTCATCTGCCGGGACATCGGGTGCATCTACGGATGACTATGAGGTGAATGCTATTTTGGGGTGCAAAGTGGTACGTGGCAAAAAGTTTTATTTGGTGGATTGGAGGGGTTATGGGCCTGAAGATAGGTCATGGGAGCCTGCTGAGCGTATTCAGGCTCCGCAGCTCATTGCTGCATTCGAGAGTAGCGAGGCCCAAGGAAGGGGGGGCCCTATGGGGGGTAATGTTAGAGGTTGAGTTCCCGCTTCTGCACAGGGGGAATCTTGAGCCATTCCCGCTGCGGTCCCAAATCCGTCTCCGGCCGCAATGGAGCCTCCTCAGCAGAGACGTCGGTCCCAGAGTCTTGCACAGTCTAGTACTGTGCAGAGGTTTGCTGCTGCCTCTCCAGGTTCTGCTATTGTAGCCAGTACTGGTCAGCGGCGAGCAGACGTCTTTGGGACTAAGTCCTGCGTTTTCCCTTCTGAGCATGCCCAGGGTAAGATCTCTCATTGGAGATCAGGGGTCACATGCTCAGGTACTGCAGCAGCTCCCATTGGTCCGCCAGGAAGGTCCTGAAATTGCTTGTGTTCTGGAAGGTCCTGTAGCTGCTGCTATAAAAGGTGCGCATGGCTGCTCGGCCGTGCGCTAATATCAATTGCGTTATGTGCTTTGCGCCAGTGTGATCATGCACACATGTGGTTAGGGCTCGGCTTAAATAAGCCCCTAGAATACCGGCACGTCCGGTGAGGAGATTTGTATGCACGTGTTCAGGGCCTGGCTGAAATAAGCCCCTAGAATACCGGCTTCTCCGGTGAGGAGTTGCTTGTTTGCGTTACTGACTGCATGACCATGGACTGCTATCCGCATAGCAGTTGTCTGTGTATCCCTGTGGTGTTAACAGGACACAGTCTCTATCTCTGCGTCTCTACCTCAGCGACTCTGTGGTGTAACAGAGTTCGCTAATACCGCCATATAGTGCCACAGCATCTATGTTTGCGACTCTGTAAAGTAACAGAGTTCGCCTATACCGCCATCATACTAGCAGCAGGCTCTGCCTGCACGGTGGACCCCGGCCTGCGAACGCACCCACTATTTATATTTATTTGGTGCATTCCGCAGACCCTAACAGGAGGGGGCTCGCTTTGCCTTCCAAGTCTTCACCGACCACAAGAATTGGGTATATCTTCAGACAGCCCAGCGGCTTAATTCTCACCAGTCCAGATGGTCCTTGTTCTACTCCCGGTTTCATTTCACACTCCATTTTCTCTCAGGAGAGAAGAACATTCGTGCCGACGCTCTCTCTCGCTCTGTGGTGTCCTCTGAGAAGGAGGAGGAGCCTTGGCTTATTGTCCCCACAGAGAGCCTGAGAACAGTGGCCCCGGTTTCGCTAGAGTCTGTGCCTCCGGGCAAGACTTTTGTGGCTACCAATTTGCGACCAGAGGTACTCTCTTGGGCACATTTGTCCAGGGTGGGTGGACACTTTGGGGCAAAGAGGACATCTGAGTTGCTGGCGAGGACATACTGGTGGCCGCATATGGTCCGTGACGTTGGGGACTATGTTCGGGCGTGTGTCTCCTGCGCCAAGAATAAGTCTCCTCGACAACGGCCAGCTGGGTTACTTTACCCTTTGCCGGTGGCAGACAGGCCCTGGGAGATGGTTGGGATGGACTTTGTGGTGGGCTTACCCAAGTCTCGGGGCTGCACCATCATTTGGGTAATCACCGAACCAGCGTTGTTCGTTAGGCACATCTGCCGTCTACACGGCATGCCGGACAAAATTGTCAGTGACCGAGGTCCCCAGTTTGCGTCTCGGTTCTGGAGAGAGCTTTGTCGTCTACTCAGTATTGAGTTAAATCTCTCTCCAGCATACCATCCCGAGAAGAATGGGTTGGTAGAGAGGGCCAACCAGACCTTGGTCACCTATCTGCGACATTTTGTCTCAGCCAGGCAGGATGACTGGGCATCCTTGCTACTGTAGGCTGTTTGCACTAAACAATGCTGTGGCTGACTCCACCGGACAGACTCCATTCCTCCTAAACTACGGTCAGCATCCGCAGGTTCCGGTGCCCATGCCTGCGTCTTCCGCTGACTCCAGGGTGGCAGACTGGGCTGTGGAGGCATGGGACATTTGGGACCGTACCCAGGATGCCATTCAGGCATCCAAGGAGAGGATGAGGTCCTCCACCGACGCACATCGGCGCCCCGATCTGACATTTGCTCCTGGGGACTTGGTGTGGCTCTCCGCCCGTAACATCAGGCTGCGAGTTGAGTCCACTAAGTTGGCACCCTGCTACCTGGGTCCTTTCAAAGTCCTCGAGCAGGTTAACCCTGTGGTATACCGTTTGGCTCTTCCTCCACCCCAGGGTATCTCTGACACCTTTCACGTATCCCTCCTGAAACCCGTGCTCATGTCCCAGTTTTCGGTGTCATCTGCCGGGACATCGGGTTCGTCTACGGACAACCATGAGGTGAACGCCATCATATGGTGTAAGGTGGTACGGGGCAAAAGATTTTATTTGGTGGATTGGAGGGGTTATGGTCCTGAGGATAGGTCCTGGGAGCCTGCGGAGCACGTTCACGCTCTGCAGCTCATCGCTGCTTTTGAACGCAGCGAGGTCCAAAGAAGGGGGGGCTCTAGGAGGGGGGGTAATGTTAGGGATCGAGTTCCCGCTGCTGCACAAGAGGAATCTCGAACCAGTCCCACTGCGGTCCCCCATCCATCTCAGGCCACAGTGGAGCCTGCTCAGCGGAGACGTCAGTCCCAGCGTCTCGCTCAGTCTAATATTGTGCAGAGGCTTGTTGCTGCCTCTTCTGGTTCCTCTATTATGACCAGTGCTGGAGCAGGCAGTCTTGGGACTAAGTCCTGCGTTTCTCCATCTGAGCATGCCCAGGGCAAGATCTCCCATTGGAGATCAGGGGTCACATGCTCGGTTACAGCATCGACTCCCATTGGTCCCCCAGGAAGGTCCTGAAACTGCTTGTGTTCTGGAACAGTTTCTCATTGGTCCTTTTCTGGAAAGTCCTGTAGCTGCTACTATAAAAGGTGCGCATGACCGCTCGGCCACGCGCTAATATCAATTGTGTTATGTGCTTTGTGCCAGTGTGATCATGCACGCATGTGGTTAGGGCTCGGCTGAAATAAGCCCCTAGAATACCGGCACCTCCGGTGAGGAGATTTGTATGCACGTGTTCAGGGTTTGGCTGAGATAGCCTCTAGAATACCGGCTACTCCGGTGAGGAGTTGCTTGTTTGCATTGCTGACTGCATGACTATGGACCGCTATCCTCACAGCAGTTATCTGTGTACTCCTGTGGTGTTAACAGGACACAGTCTCTATCTCAGCGTCTATGTCAGCGACTCTGTGGTGTAACAGAGTTCGCTCATACCGCCATATAGTGCCACAGCGTCTATGTTTGCGACTCTCTGAAGTAACAGAGCTCGCTTATACCGCCATATCCTGTCATTACTAGCAGCAGGCTCTGCCTGCACGGTGGACCCCGGGCTGCGAACGCACCCATTATTTATAATTATTTGGTGCGTTCCGCAGTCCCTAACACTATGTAACTATATAACTACGTATGTGTCCTGCTGACTTTGTCTGTGGAGCTCAGTAATGCCCCCCCCCAAAAAAAAATTCCGGAAGGTAAATTTTACAGCCACACTGGACACTATCTAGCTACACTATCTGACTGATATACAACCGCCTAACTAGCTAAAATCTTGCTGTTAACAGTAGCAGCATCAGGAGCAGCCTCTCTGCGCTGTTACAGTGTCAAAATGGCACTAAAACAAGATGTCTGCTATTTATATGGAGATAGACATGTGATTTCAGCAGCCAATGACACGAGCCATAGTGTCAGGACATTGTGGGTGTTTCCTGTGCTCTGACTTGCTAGCCACAATGTGCATACATAAAGATAGGAAAAAGAAATGACTGCTGTGCTTACAAGAACGCCGTGCCTCTGAGCTCTGCAAACCCCCTCCCCTCATCAAACACCGTGCCAAACGCTCATGATACACCCCCCATTATTGTTGCTAAAGAGCTGAAAATATTTTTTGTGGCAACACAAATATTTTCCTGCACTTTTACCAAATGTTACTGATTTTTACAGATTTTGTAAAATTTTGCTCGTGTTTCCGATCACGAATCCGAATGTGCCATATTCATGCCGAATTTATGTTTGGCGATCGTTTTCTGAACAAATTCGCTCATCACTAATTATAACTGATACTCGCATAAGACTGTCAATTGAAATTGCTGACAGGTTTACTCTTATCAAAATGAACAGGGGTTGTATTGGGCCAGACTTCTCTTCTGTACACCACTGGATGACAGCAGGGAACATAAACTAAAATGCAGTGTTTTAGTGGGTTTTTTTTCTGGTGTATTCCCATGTATCCATTCACACCCAAACATGGGTATATGCTTCAGGATTTTGTCTTTTTTGTCATCCTCCTCCTACTCGCTCCACCACCATGTCATCAGGGTGATTATAGTACCCTCGCAATAAACTTTTTAAAGGTGATTATGATGCCTGCATTAACAATTTTTAGTGGCCTACCTCGAATATTCTTTTATAGGGATGACCGACTTTGCCTTTTGGAGGGTTGAGTCGGGTTTCGTGAAACCCGACTTTCTTAAAAGTCGAGTCAAACGAAATCGTCCGACTATCGGGAAAAGTCGGAGGTCCGACTGAAACATGAAACCCAATGCAAGTCAATGGGGAAGCAAAATCGACAGGGCGTGGAGGACAGTAAACACACCTACAGTGCCCATTTCAATGACAACTACATCAATTCTTATTACTTAAGCTTGTCAACCTTCATTTACTTTATAATAATAGTTACGCATTGAAAACTGGGGGTTATTTGGCTAAAGTTGTGGGGGGGCAGGGCTGGCTCCAGGTTTTCGTGTGCCCCGGGCGAAAGAGTGTCAGTGGGCCCCTTTAACACATACCACAATTCATCATGCTCCGATAAGCCAAAGAAATATAGATGTAGTACAATGACAAATACTTCACTTCTTACATTACATGACTGATATCTATTTTAAATTCTACAATAGCTAAAAAACGGACAGTATATTCCTCCATGCAGTATTATGGTCACCACATAGTGCGCCATACAGAATAATGAGCCCCATATATTGCTCCATACAGAATAATGAGCCCCATATAATATTCCATACAGTATATGATGAGCTCCACATAATGCTCCAGAATATGATAGTCCCCATATAATGTGCATACAGTATAGGACGGTCCCCATAGAGTATAATGAGCCCCACATATTGCTCCATACAGTATAATGAGTCGCATATAAAGCTCCATACAGTATATGATGGCCCTATATATTGCTTCATACAGAATGGGCTCCATATAATGCTCCATACAGAATAGGCCCCATATGTGCTCCATATGATGCCCCATAAATAATGAACCCCATATGATGCTCCAGTATATGATGGGCCCCATGGATGATGCTCAAGTGTATAATAGGCCCCATGGATGATGCTCAAGTGTATGATGGGCCAATACACTGTGTGCAGAATTATTAGGCAAATGAGTATTTTTATCACATCATCCTTTTTATACATGTTGTCCTACTCCAAGCTGCAGTAGCGTAGCTACTGGGGGGCAGAGATGGCGGTGGCCCTGGGCCCTGCGCTCTGAGGGGGCCCACCGGGAGCTACGCTACTGTAACTGTATCGGCGTGCACAGCACGCCGATACAGTTACATTCTGGGGCAGAGCAGGGAGAATCGATCTCCCTTCTCTGCCGCCGGCCGCTTTGCCCCGCCCGTCTTCGGAGGGTCAGCTGTATCGGCATGTAACCAATACAGCTGACCGCATTGAGAGAGAAGGAGCGAGCGCTCCTTCTCTCCCATAATCCCACTCTCAGCGTCTGACAGGGGCGCAATGAGTCACTGCCGGCGCCCGCTGTCAGGAGATGAGGGAGACGAGACCAGTGAGCAGCGCAGGAGCGGAAGCAAGAGAGGTGAGTACAGGATTATAAATAAGACTGCTTATGGGGGGTGCATTATAAGTAAGGCTGCCTATGGGGGTGCATTATAAATAAGACTGCTTATGGGGGGTGCATTACAAGTAAGGCTGCCTATGGGGGTGCATTATAATAAGACTGCCTATGGTGTGCATTATAAATAATACTGCCTATGGGGTGCATTATAAATAAGGCTGCTATGGGGCTGCATTATCATATAGAGACTGCCTATGGGGTTCATTATAAATAAGACTGCCTATGGGGTGCATTAAAATAAGACTGCCTATGGGGTGCATTATAAACTAAGACTGCCTATGGTGTGCATTATAAATAAGGCTGCCTATGGGGTGCATTATAAATAAGGCTGCCTTATGGGGTGCATTATAAATAAGACTGCCTATGGGGTGCATTATAAATAAGGCTGCCTATGGGGGCTGCATTAGCATATAAGGACTGCCTATGGGTGCATTATAAATAAGATGCCAATGGGGTGCATTATAAAAAGGCTGCCTATGGGGTGCATTATAAATAGAGCTGCCTACGGGGGTGCATTATAAATAAGGCTGCTATGGGGGTGCATTATAAATAAGGACTGCTTATGGGGGTGCATTATAAGTAAGGCTGCCTATGTGGTGCATTATAAATAAGATCTGCCTATGGGGTGCATTATAATAAGACGCCTATGGGGTACATTATAAGTAAGACTGCCTATGGGGTGCATTATAAATAAGGCTGCTTATGGGGGGTGCATTATAAATAAGGCTGCCTATGGGGGTGCATTATAAATAAGGCTGCCTATGGGGTCATTATAAATAAGACTGCCTATGGGGTGCATTATAAATAAGGCTGCCTATGGGGTGCATTATAATAAGGACTGCCTATGGGGTGCATTATAAATAAGGCTGCCTATGGGGTGCATTATAAATAAGGCTGCTTATGGGGGTGCATTATAAATAAGGCTGCTTATGGGGGTACATTATAAATAAGACTGCCTATGGGGGTGCATTATAAATAAGGCTGCCTATGGGGTGCATTATAATTAAGGCTGCCTATGGGGTGCATTATAAATAAGACTGCCTATGGGGTGCATTATAAATAAGGCTGCCTATGGGGTGCATTATAAATAAGGCTGCCTATGGGGTACATTATAAATAAGACTGCCTATGGGGGGTGCATTATTAAATAAGACTGCCTATGGGGTGCATTATAAATAAGACTGCCTATGGGGTGCATTATAAACAAGGCTGCCTATGGGCTGCATTATCATAAGAGACTGCCTATGGGGTGCATTATAAATAAGACTGCCTATGGGGTGGATTATAAATAAGACTGCCTATGGGGTGTATTATAAGTAAGGCTGCCTATGGGTGTGCATTATAAATAAGGCTGCCTATGGGGTGCGTTATAAATAAGGCTGCCTATGGGGTGCATTATCATACAGAGGCTGCCTGTGGGGGTGCATTATATATAAGATTGCCTATGGGGTGCATTATGAATAAGGCTGCCTATGGGGTGCATTATAAATAAGGCTGCCTATGGGGTGCATTATAAATAAGGCTGCCTACGGGGTGCATTATCATCAGAGGCTGCCTATGGGGTGAATTATAAATAAGACTGCTAATGGGGTACATTATAAATAAGGCTGCCTATGGGGTGCATTATCATACAGAGACTGCCTATGGGGGTGCATTATAAATAAGACTGCCTAAGGGGTGCATTTTAAATAAGACTGTCTTTGGGGTGCATTATAAATAAGGCTGCTTATGGGGCTGCATTATCATACAAAGGCTGCCTATGGGGGTGCATTATAAATATGACTGCCTATTTGGGGTGCATTATAAATAAGGCTGCCTATGGGGTGCATTATAAAAAAGGCTGCCTATGGGGATGCATTGTAAATAGGCTGCCTATGGGGTGCATTATAAATAAGGCTGCCTATGGGGTGCATTATAAATAAGGCTGCCTATGGGGGTGCATTTAAATAAGACTGCCTATGGGGGTGCATTATAAATAAGGCTGCCTATGGGGTGCATTATAAATAAGGCTGCCTATGGGGGGTGCATTATAAATAAGACTGCCTATGGGGTGCATTATAAAAAAGGCTGCCTATGGGGTGCATTATAAATAAGGCTGCCTATGGGGTGCATTATAAATAAGGCTGCCTATGGGGTGCATTATAATGCAAAGGCTGCCTATGGGGGTGCATTATAATTCAAAGGCTGCCTATGGGGGTGCATTATAATACAAAGGCTGCCTATGGGGTGTATTATAAATAAGTCTGCCTATGGGGTCATTATAAATATGGCTGCCTATGGGGGTAATTATTAAATAAGTCTGCCTATGGGGTGCATTATAAATATGGCTGCCTATGGGGGTGCACTATAAATAAGGCTGACTATGAGGTGCATTATAAATAAGACTGCCTATGGGGGTGCATTATCATACAGAGGCTGCCTATGGGGGGTGCATTGTAAATAAGGCTGCCTATGGGGTAAATAATAAATAAGGCTGCCTATGGGGTGCATTATAAATATGGCTGCCTATGGGGTGCATTAAAAATAAGACTGTCTGTGGGGTGCATTATAAATAAGGCTGCCTTTGGGGTGCATTATAAATATGGCTGCCTATGGGGTGCATTAAAAATAAGGCTGCCCATGGGGTGCATTATAAATAAGGTTTCCTATGGGGTGCATTATAAATAAGGCTGCCTATGGGGGTGCATTATAAATAAAGGCTGCCTATGGGGGTGCATTATAATACAAAGGCTGCCTATGGGGGTGCATTATAATACAAAGGCTGTAGTCTAGCTATGGGATGCATTATAAATAAGGCTGCCAATGGGGTGCATTATAAATAAGGCTGCCTATGGGAGTGCATTATAAATAAGGCTGCCTATGGGGGTACATTATAAATAAGGTTGCCTATGGGGGTACATTATAAATAAGGCTGCCTATGGAGTGCATTATAAATAAGACTGCCTATGGGGTGCATTATAAATAAGGCTGCCTATAGGGGTGCATTATAAATAAGGCTGCCTGTTGTGTATCGGTAGCTGAGGAGGACAGGAACAACAGCAGGGCAGCAGAACACCTGAGATGTTGGTAACTGATGGGTTGCAGATTCCTAAACTAACGACACAACTAGAGGTAGCTGTGGAACGTTCCTACGTTGATCCTAGACGCCTCGTCACAGCCTGAGAGATAACTATACCTAAAGGCAGAAAGATGAAAGTTATCTGCCCCGGAGCAGATCCCCAAAGAAAATAAGAAGCCCCCAAACATATAATGGCGGTTAGACAAGATGAAAACACAAACATAGGCAGAAAATAGATTGAGCAAACGCTGGGCCAAAAACTGACTAAATAGGATAGGAAAGGAGAGATTACTTTCTGCAACCCAGAAAACGCTACAAAAATCCAACAATTCTGATTTCAAAAATACTGAGATCACACAATCTCGCCACCCACTAAATCAGATCCCAGTGTGAACAAAACCAAGCTGCAGCCGCTGAAAAAACAGGAAAAAGCAAATGAGCAAATAACAGTGGCTGCAGATAAACTGTGAGGAGCTCAGGCCCCAGGAGGGGACCTGGCTGACCTCCACAAAAATGCAGAAAACAATGCAAAAAGCAAGCACAAAAATAAAAGCAAGAAATATCTTATCTGAAAGCAGGAGATGCAGGCAAGACTCCAGCAAACTTCCAAATGAACCAGGAACCACAATTGAGACAAGAACAATTGATCACCGGCAACCATCATGGGAGGGAACCTCCCTTATATCAGACCAGTCAGTGAACCCAGATTGCCATTCCTCGCTGAAAGGTTCAGTACTGTCTGTAACCACCAGAGGGAGCCTCTGCTCAGAAACCATCTCTAGCACATTCATAACAGTACCCTCCCCTTGAGGAGGGGTCACCGAACCCTCACTTGTGCAACCAGGCCGATCAGGATGAGCTCGGTGATAGGCACGGATCAGTCTCCTAGCATGGATGTCCGAAGCAAACACCCAAGAATTGTCCACCTGACCATAACCTCCACTTAACCAAATACTGGACTTTCTGTCTAGAAAAACGAGAATCCAATATTTTCTCAACCACATACTCCAGATTACCTTCAACCAAAACAGGGTCAGGAGGCGCAGCCATAGGAACCAACGGCTCGACAAACCTTTTCAATAAGGACTTGTGGAACACGTTATGGATCTTAAATGTCCCTGGAAGAAGCAAACGGAAGGAAACAGGATTAAGAATCTCCATGATCTTATAAGGTCCAATGAACCTGGGCTTAAACTTTGGAGATGCAACCCTCATAGGGATATTTCTTGAGGACAACCAAACCAAGTCCCCCACTTTAAACCGAGGACCATCAGTCCCATGCCGGTTGGCAAACAGTTGGGCCTTCTCCTGAGAGAGAGACAACCTCTCCACTACCTGGTCCAAAATCTGCTGCATTCGCTCCACAACAGAGTCAACACCCGGACAGACAGAAGCCTCCGCCTGTCCCGAAGAAAATCGAGGGTGAAACCCAAAATTGCAGAAAAATGGAGACATCAAGGTGGCAGAGCTAGCCCTATTATTAAGAGCAAACTCAGCCAAAGGCAAAAAAGAGACCCAGTCATTTTGATCAGCAGACACAAAACATCTCAAATAAGTCTCCAAGGTCTGGTTAGTTCTCTCGGTTTGTCCATTGGTCTGAGGATGAAAAGCAGAGGAAAAAGATAATTGAACACCAAGTTTAGAACAAAATGTCCTCCAAAATCTGGAAACAAACTGGACTCCTCTGTCAGACACAATGTTCTCTGGAATGCCATGTAACCGAACCACGTGCTGAAGGAACAAAGGCACCAATTCGGAGGAGGAAGGTAACTTAGGTAATGGCACAAGATGTATCATCTTGGAAAACCTATCACAGATTACCCAGATAACGGTCATTCTCTGAGAAACAGGGAGGTCGGAAATAAAATCCATAAAGATATGGATCCATGGCCTCTTGGGCACAGGTAATGGCATTAACAAACCACTAGAGCGAGAGCAAGGCTTGGAGCGAGAGCAAGTCCCACAGGACTGCACAAATTCCCTGACGTCACGAGACAAAGTAGGCCACCAAAAGGACCGACTCACCAAGTCTCTGGTACCAAAAATCCCGGGATGACCAGCCAACGCGGAACAATGAATCTCAGACATCACACTCTTCTTCCACTGGTCTGGGACAAACAATTTCCCAATAGGGCAGCGCTCAGGTTTATCCTCCTGACACCCTTCCAAGGCCAGTCTCAAATTGGGCGAGATGGCGGAAAGAACTACACCCTCTTTCAAAATAACAGTAGGATCAGATAACTCAGGAGAGTCCGCAAAGAAACTCCTCGAGAGGGCATCCGCCTTAACATTCTTAGTGCCAGGAAGAAAAGAAACCACAAAATTAAAACGTGTGAAAAACAAGGCCCACCTGGCCTGTCTATGATTAAGTTGCTTGGCTGATTCGAGATAAACCAGATTCTTATGGTCGGTGAGGACCACCACCTGATGTTTGGCTCCTTCCAGCCAATGTCTCCACTCTTCAAAGCCCACTTCATGGCCAATAACTCCCGATTACCCACGTCATAATTATGTTCAGTTGGAGAAAATTTTCGAGAGAAAAAGGCACAAGGGTTACTCTTAGAGGTCTCTGGATCTCTTTGGGACAAAACGGCACCTGCCCCAATTTCAGAGGCATCAACCTCCACCTGAAACGGTAGAGAAACATCAGGCTGCCGTAGAACAGGAGCAGAAGTGAATCTCTGCTTAAGTTCCTGAAACGCAGAGACTGCCTCAGGAGGCCAATTCACCACATCAGAACCCTTTTTGGTCAAATCAGTCAATGGTTTAACAATACCGGAGAAATTATCAATAAATTTACGATAAAAATTGGCAAAACGCAAAAATCTCTGAAGAGCCTTTAATGAAGTAGGTTGGACCCAATCACAGATGGCCTGAACCTTGACCGGGTCCATTTCAATAACAGACGGAGACAAAATGAATCCCAGAAATGAGACCTTCTGTACGCCAAAAAGACACTTTGATCCCATCACATACAGTGCATTCTCTCTCAAAATCTGGAACACAGTCCGAACATATTTCACATGAGAGTCCCAGTCATTGGAAAAAATCAAGATATCATCCAAATAAACAATCAGAAATTTATCCACAAAATCCCTGAAAATATCATTCATGAAGGATTGGAAGACGGAAGGAGCATTAGTGAGCCCAAAGGGCATCACTAGGTACTCAAACTGCCCCTCTGGGGTATTAAACGCCATCTTCCATTCATCCCCGTGCTTAATGCGAATAAGGTTATACGCCCCCCTGAGGTCAAGCTTGGTAAACCAGCTAGCACTTTTCACCCTGGAAAACAGGTCAGAAATCAAGGGTAACGGATATTGATACTTCACAGTGATCTTATTCAAGAGACGATAATCAATACACGGCCTCAATGAACCATCCTTTTTGGCCACAAAGAAAAAACCGGCACCCAAGGGTGAAGAGGATGGTCTGATATGACCCTTCTCCAATGACTCCTTGATATAAGATCGCATAGCATCGTGTTCAGGTACAGACAAGTTAAAAGGCGACCTTTAGGAAATTTACCACCAGGCACTAATTCAATAGCGCAGTCGTAGCTCCTGTGAGGGGGCAAAGATGCAGATTTACTTTCACTAAATACATCCGAAAAATCAGTGAAAAAATCAGGAACATCCTGAGATTTGGGAAAGGCAGAAAAAACAGGAGTGTCGGCATTAACACATTGGCAGCCCCAACTGGTCACAGGCACAGATTTCCAATCCAAAACAGGATTATGAGACTGTAACCAAGGGAAACCTAGTACAATAATGTCATGCAGATTATACAGCACCAGAAATTTTTGCAACTCTCCTGATGATCTGGTTCAACCCTCATTATCACCTGAGTAGAAAACTAGGGTTTATTCTCCGCCAAAGGGGTAGAATCAATGCCCAGTAGGGGAATAGACTTCCGCAGGGGTATCACGGGAAACCCACAACGTTTGGCAAAGTCAAAATCCATCAGGTTAATAGCTGCTCCTGAATCAACAAAATCCTGAGCAGAAAATGTGGACAGGGAGCAAATCAGGGTAACAGTCAACAGAAATTTAGTCTGAACACTACCCGAGACAACTGAGCATGCAAAACGTCTTCCCCGCTTAGGGCAGACTGAAATAGCATGAGAGGCATCACCACAGTAGAAACATAACCCATTGCGCTTTCGAAACTCATGATGCTGTGCCCCAGAAGTCACTCTATCACACTGCATGGGTTCAGAAGCTGGCTCACAAGGCAACACTATCTCACGCATACCTCTGCGCTCACGCAAACGTCTGTCAATTTGAATAGCCAATGACATAGAATCATTGAGACCAGAGGGAGCAGGGAATCCCACCATAACATCCTTTACATTCTCTGACAGCCCCTTCCGAAAAAGGGCTGCCAAAGCATCATCATTCCATTTGGTCAGGACTGCCCACTTTCGGAATTTCTGACAGTACAACTCAGCGTCTTCAAGACCCTGATTTAATGCCAACAAGGTTTTTTCAGCTTGATCAGTGACATTAGGTTCATTGTACAATAACACCAGAGCCAGAAAAAATGCATCAATATCATTCAAAACAGGATCCCCAGGTGTCAGGGAAAAAGCCCAATCCTGAGGATCGCCGCGCAGGAGAGAGATGACAATTTGAACCTGCTGTGCTGCGTTACCTGAGGACTTAGGCTTTAAGGCAAAAAACAACTTAGTTATTTTTGAAATTCAGAAATTTAGCCCCATCCCCCAAAAACAAATCTGGCATGGGAATCCTAGGTTCCACAACCGGCAACCTAGCAAGATAGGTAGCATAACTCCGAACCTCAGTGGCAAGCTGATCCACACGGCCAGACAACTGTGCAAACTCCATTGATAGAAAAAAAAAATCCTCCTCAGCACCCAGAGAAAAAGAGGGAAAAAATGCAACAGACAGAAAAAAAAAAATCTCTGACAACTCTGACAACTTTTTTCTTTCCACACTATTTTTCCCTTCTGTGAGTACCATATAATTTTCAGTTATGGCCGGTGATACTGTTGTGTTTCGGTAGCTGAGGAGGACAGGAACAACAGCAGGGCAGCAGAACACCTGAGATGTTGGTAACTGATGGGTTGCAGAATCCTAAACTAACGACACAACTAGAGGTAGCCGTGGAGCGTTCCTACGTTGATCCTAGACGCCTCGTCACAGCCTGAGAGATAACTACACCTAAAGGCAGAAAGATGAAAGCTATCTGCCCCGGAGCAGATCCCCAAAGAAAATAAGAAGCCCCCAAACATATAATGGCAGTTAGACAAGATGAAAACACAAACATAGGCAGAAAATAGATTGAGCAAACGCTGGGGCCAAAAGCTGACTAAATAGGATAGGAAAGGAGAGATTACTTTCTGCAACCCAGAAAACCCTACAAAAATCCAACAATTCTGATTTCAAAAATACTGAGATCACACGATCTCGCCACCCGCTAAATCAGATCCCAGTGTGAACAAAACCATGCTGCAGCTGCTGAAAAAACAGGAAAAAGGAAATGAGCAAATAACAGTGGCTGCAGATAAACTGTGAGGAGCTCAGGCCCCAGGAGGGGACCTGGCTGACCTCCACAAAAGTGCAGAAAACAATGCAAAAAGCAAGCACTAAAAGAAAAGCAAAAAATATCTTATCTGAAAGCTGGAGATGCAGGCAAGACTCCAGCAAACTTCCAAATGAACCAGGAACCACAATTGAGACAAGAACAATTGATCATCGGCAACCATCATGGGAGGGAACCTCCCTTATATCAGACTAGTCAGTGAACCCAGATTGCCATTCTCGCTGAAAGGTTCAGTACTGTCTGTAACCACCAGAGGGAGCCTCTGCTCAGAAAACCATCTCTAGCACATTCATAACAGCTGCCTATGGGGTGCATTATAAATAAGGCTGCCTATGGGGGTACATTATAAATAAGACTGCCTATGGGGTGCATTATAAATAAGGCTGCATATGGGGGTACATTATAAATAAGGTTGCCTATGGGGGTGCATTATAATACAAAGGCTGCCTATGGGGTGCATTATAAATAAGGCTGCCTATGGGGTGCATTATAAATAAGACTGCCTCTGGGGTGCATTATAAATAAGGCTGCCTATGGGGTGCATTATAAATAAGGCTGCCTATGGGTGCATTATAAATAAGACTGCCTATGGGGCTGCATTATCATACAGAGGCTGCCTATGGGGTGCATTTATAAATAAGACTGCTTATGGGGTGCATTATAAATAAGGCTGCCTATGGGGTGCATTATAAATAAGGCTGCTTATGGGGAATGAAATATAAATAAGGCTGCCTATGGGGAATGCATTATAAATAAGGCTGCCTATGGGGGTGCATTATAATACAAAGGCTGCCTATGGGGGTGCATTATAATACAAAGGCTGCCTATGGGGGTGCATTATAATACAAAGGCTGCCTATGGGGGTGCATTATAATACAAAGGCTGCCTATGGGGTGCATTATAAATAAGGCTGCCTATGGGGTGCATTATAAATAAGACTGCCTCTGGGGTGCATTATAAATAAGGCTGCCTATGGGGTGCATTATAAATAAGGCTGCCTATGGGGTGCATTATAATTAAGACTGCCTATGGGGCTGCATTATCATACAGAGGCTGCCTATGGGGTGCATTATAAATAAGACTGCTTATGGGGTGCATTATAAATAAGGCTGCCTATGGGGTGCATTATAAATAAGGCTGCCTATGGGGCTGCATTATTATACAGAGTCTGCCTATGGGATGCATTATAAATAAGGCTGCCTATGGGGGGTGCATTATAAGACTGCCTATGGGGTGCATTATAAATAAGACTGCCTATGGGGTGTATTATAAATAAGGCTGCCTTTGGGGTGCATTATTATACAGAGGCTGCCTATGGGGTGCATTATAAATAAGTCTGCCTATGGGGGGTGCATTATAAATAAGACTGCCTATGGGGGGTGCATTATAAATAAGACTGCCTATGGGGTGCATTATTATACAGAGGCTGCCTATGGGGTGCATTATAAATAAGACTGCCTATGGGGTGCATTATAAATAAGGCTGCCTATTGGGTGCATTATAAATAAGACTGCCTATGGGGTGCATTATCATACAGAGGCTGCCTATGGGGTGCATTATAAATAAGACTGCCTATGGGGTGCATTATAAATAAGGCTGCCTATGGGGTGCATTATAATACAAAGGCTGCCTATGGGGGTGCATTATAATACAAAGGCTGCCTATGAGGGTGCATTATAATTCAAAGGCTGCCTATGGGGTGCATTATAAATAAGGCTGCCTATGGGGTGCATTATAAATAAGACTGCCTCTGGGGTGCATTATAAATAAGGCTGCCTATGGGGTGCATTATAAATAAGGCTGCCTATGGGGTGCATTATAAATAAGACTGCCTATGGGGCTGCATTATCATACAGAGGCTGCCTATGGGGTGCATTATAAATAAGACTGCTTATGGGGTGCATTATAAATAAGGCTGCCTATGGGGTGCATTATAAATAAGGCTGCCTATGGGGCTGCATTATTATACAGAGGCTGCCTATGGGGTGCATTATAAATAAGGCTGCCTATGGGGGGTGCATTATAAATAAGACTGCCTATGGGGTGCATTATAAATAAGACTGCCTATGGGGTGCATTATTATACAGAGGCTGCCTATGGGGTGTATTATAAATAAGGTTGCCTTTGTGGTGCATTATTATACAGAGGCTGCCTATGGGGTGCATTATAAATAAGACTGCCTATGGGGGGTGCATTATAAATAAGACTGCCTA
The DNA here is from genome assembly GCA_033576555.1 of Oophaga sylvatica. Taxonomy (NCBI): domain Eukaryota; kingdom Metazoa; phylum Chordata; class Amphibia; order Anura; family Dendrobatidae; genus Oophaga; species Oophaga sylvatica. The sequence goes on along the minus strand of JARQOD010000003.1, from coordinate 231,802,509 downwards.
TGGGGTGCATTATTATGCAGAGGCTGCCTATGGGGTGCATTATAAATTAGACTGCCTATGGGGTGCATTATAAATAAGGCTGCCTATGGGGTGCATTATAAATAAGACAGCCTATGGGGCTGCATTATCATACAGAGGCTGCCTATGGGGTGCATTATAAATAAGCCGGCCTATGGGGTGCATTATAAATAAGGCTGCCTATGGGGTGCATTATAAATAAGGCTGCCTATGGGGCTGCATTATTATACAGAGGCTGCCTATGGGGTGCATTATAAATAAGGCTGCCTATGGGGGGTGCTTTATAAATAAGACTGCCTATGGGGTGCATTATAAATAAGACTGCCTATGGGGTGCATTATAATACAGAGGCTGACTATGGGGGTGCATTATACTACAGAGGCTGCCTATGGGGGTGCATTATAATACAGAGGCTGCCTATGGGGAGTGCATTATAATACAGAGGCTGCCTATGGGGGTGCATTATAATACAGAGGCTGCCTATGGGTGTGCATTATACTATATTGAGGACTATCTGGTGTATTATGCTATATGGAGGCTATCTAGGGGGTCATCATACAGTGTGGGATTATAGTGGCGGGGCCATCATACAGTGTTGGAACCATTAAATAGTTTGGGGATATTAAGGGGTCAGTATATATTCAGTGAGGGGGCATCACACTGTGTATAGGGGAGCTGTACAGGGGGGAGACTCGGGACATTATTAAGTGTAAAGTGGGCACTTATTGTTATAGGGGAACTCTGGTTACTGTAACTGTCAAAGGGGCACACACAGGGCAATATTACATTCTAGGGGACAAAATGCGGGCACTGTTTTCTAGGGCACTTGCACCTGGCATTACTATATTCTAGAGGGGTGCTTTAGAATTTAGAGGTCACACAGAACCACACAATAGGTGCAGTAATAGGGACACATACGGTAGCAGCGGCTCAGCATTGGGGTATCAGGAGCAGTAATAGGGACACATATGACAGCAGCGGCTCAGTATTGGGGTATCAGCAGGATGAGGAGTTTGTGCAGGTTGAGAATAGTCCAATTGGTGACCGTGACAGTGCCGAAAATATAAGAAGTGAAACGTGTCTTTGTTGTATTCTCTGCAGTCGAGTCCTGGCTGGAGGATTCGTCATGTCAGTCTGGGCCAGATGGAAAAGACATGAAAAGTGAACAATTCCATCAGAAAGAAGGTCAGCGGTAAGTCATTATCTGTAAATCTGCTGTAATCTATTATATGTTCTGTAGGACTGGTATTATTTACCACTGACCATATGGCGGTGATATCAATATTGGTCATTTTATATATAGATTATTTTTGGCAACAGCGCGGTCATTTGCTGAGGTTCTCTGGTTAGGGGCCCACTCAGAAGTTTCGCCCCCCCTAAACCGAAACCCCAGCTACACCTCTGCCAAGCTGTATAGGCTTGAAAGCCAACTGCCAATTATGTAAATCAGGTGATTTGCATCTCTGTAATGAGGAGGGGTGTGGTCTAAAGACATCAACAACCTATATAAGGTGTGCTTAATTATTAGGCAACTTCTTTCCTTTGGCAAAATGGGTCAGAAGAGAGATTTGACGGACTCTGAAAATTCAAAAATTGTGAGATGTCTTGCAGAGGGATCCAGCAGTCTTGAAATTGCCAAACTTTTGAAGCGTGATCACTGAACAACCAAGCGTTTCATGTCAAATAGCCAACAGGGTCGCAAGAAGCGTGTTGATAAAAAAATGCTCAAAATAACTGACAATGAATACAGGAAAATCAAGCGTGAAGCTGCCAAGATGCCATTTGCCACCAGTTTTGCCATATTTCAGAGCTGCAACGTTACTGGAGTATCAAAAAGCACAAGGTGTGCCATACACAGGGACATGGCCAAGGTAAGGAAGGCTGAAAAACGACCACTTTTGAACAAGAAACATAAGATAAAACGTCAAGACTGGGCCAAGAAATATTTTAAGACTGATTTTTCTAAGGTTTTATGGACTGATGAAATGAGAGTGACTCTTGATGGGCCCGAGGCTGGATCAGTAAAGGGCACAGAGCTCCATTCCGACTCAGACACCAGCAAGGTGGAGGTGGGGTACTGGTATGGGCTGGTATCATCAAAGATGAACTTGTGGGACCTTTTCGGGTTGACGATGGAGTGAAACTCAACTCGCAGACCCACTGTCAGGTTCTGGAAGACACCTTCTTCAAGCAGTGGTACAGGAAGAAGTCGGTATCGTTCAAGAAAAACATGATTTTCATGCAGGACAATGCTCCATCACATGCATCCAAATACTCCACAGCGTGGCTGCTCAGTAAAGGTCTAAAAGAAGAAAAAATAATGACATGGCCCCCTTGTTCACCTGATCTGAACCCATAGAGTACCTGTGTTCCTCATAAAATGTGAGATCTACAGGGAGAGAAAACATTACACCTCTCGGAACAGTGTCTGGGAGGCTGTGGTGGCTGCTGCACGCAATGTTCATCGTAAACAGATCAAGCAACTGACAGAATTTATGGATGGAAGGCTTTTGAGTGTCATCGTAAAGAAAGGTGGCTATGTTGGTCACTGATTTTTTTTTTTGTTTTTGAATGTCAGAAATTTTATTTCTAAATTTTGTGTTGTTATATTGGTTTACCTGGTGAAAATAAACAAGTGAGATGGGTATACATTTGGTTTTTATTAATTTGCCTAATAATTCTGCACAGTAATAGTTACCTGCACAAACAGATATCCTTCTAAGATAGCCAAATCTAAAAAAAACACTCCAACTTCCAAAAATATTAAGCTTTGATATTTATGAGTCTTTTGGGTTGATTGAGAACACAGTTGTTGTTCAATAATAAAAAGAATCCTCTCAAATATAACTTGCCTAATAATTATGCAAACAGTGTATAATTCTCCAGTGTATGATGGGCCCCATTTATAATGCTCCAGTGTATAATGGGCCCCGTATATGATGCTCCAGAGTATGATTGGCCTATATAATGCTCCATATATAATGGGCCCCATTTATAATGCTCCAGTGTATAATGGGCCCCGTATATGATGCTCCAGTGTATGATTGGCCTATATAATGCTCCATATATAATGGGCCCCATTTATCATGCTCCAGTGTATAATGGGCCCCGTATATGATGTTCCAGTGTATGATGGGCACCATTTATAATGCTCCAGTGTATGATGGGCCCCATGGATGATGCTCCAGTGTATGATGGGCCTATATAATGTTCCATATATAATGGGCCCCACATGATGCTCCAGTATATGATGGGCCCCATTTATAATGCTCCAGTGTATGATGGGACCCATGGATGATGCTCCAGTGTATGATGGGCCTATATAATGCTCCATATATAATGGTCCCCATATGATGCTAGAGTATATGATGTGCCCCATGGATGATGCTCCAGTGTATGATGGGCCTATATAATGCTCCATATATAATGGGCCCCATATGATGCTCCAGTATATGCTGGGCCCCATTTATAATGCTCCAGTGTATGATGGGACCCATGGATGATGCTCCAGTGTATGATGGGCCTATATAATGCTCCATATATAATGGGCCCCATATGATGCTCCAGTATATGATGGGCCCCATGGATGATGCTCCAGTGTATGATGGGCCCCATTTATAATGCTCCAGTGTATAATGGGCCCCGTATATGATGCTCCAGTGTATGATGGGCCACATTTATAATGCTCCAGTGTATGATGGGCCCTATCTATGATGCTCAAGTGTATGCTGGGGCCCATATACAATTCTTCAGTGTATAATGCTTCCTATATATTGCTCCAAACATTAAAAAAAATGAAATACCTCTCCTCGCTGGGCACTGCTCTACTCTGGACTCCTCAGCATCGCCATCTTCTAGCTCTCTGCACTTGGTCAGGCAGAGGGCGTACAGACGTGACGTCATCGCGCTCTCTGACCTGAATGTAACTGTCAGGAAACGCAGAAGAAGTCACAGCGGTGGAGCAGGGAGAGGTAAGTATTGCAAGTGCTGGGGCCCTGAGCAAGCAGGGGGCCCATTTTTGGGCAACGGCACTGGCACAGGGCCCCTCATAGTACGCCGGTGTGTCTGATGGCGAGTGGGCCACCCCACCGTCAGAGACACCGGCGTACTATGAGGGGCCCTGTGCCAGTGCCGTGGCCCACTAGTGGGCCCCTCATTTGCACTCGCCAGGGTGCGCCAGGTGCTGACGCCGGCCCTTTGAAACCCTGGCATGGTTCATTTTAATGAAGGTGAGATCACCTACATTTTGGGTCGACATCCGGGTCCTTCTTTCTGTCAGGATTGATCCAGCAGCACAGAAGACTCTTTCTGATACACACTACCAGCAGGGCAAGCGAGCTCCTGTAAGGCATATTGTGCCAATTCAGGCCAGGCGTCCAGTTAACAGGCCCAGTAGTCAAAGGGGAATGAACTGTGAGGGAGAACATCTATAGGGGAGGAGAGGTAATTTTGAACCATAGTTGACAACTGTTGTTTCCTGTCTGTTGCAATCGATTCAGTATTACCAGTCGTGTGAGCGTTACACGAGAAATCAGTCCACAACATGGTCATGAAACCCCTGTCTCCAACACCACTTCGTCTGTGTGCACCACGAACACCTCCTCCATTTGGCCCAGTACGGCTCGTGGTAGAACCTGCACCGCTGCTGTGTGCTGGGAATGCCTCTAACAAACGGTTTACCAGAGTTGCTTGTTTGTTCGCCAATATTAGCACTAAGTTCTCTTGTGGCATGGCATGATGTTCTGTAATTTGCCTTTATAGCGTGGATCGAGGATGCTGGCCAACCAGTAGTCGTCATCCATCACAATTTTGGAAATCCGGGGGTCCCTTTTTAGGATTCGCAAGATATAATCACACATGTGGGCCAATGTTCCAGGTGTCAATGATGCACTGTGAGTGGTGGGTGGAGGAGCACTTTGTGCCAAATCCACATCCCTCCAGTCACGCACAAACCCTGTACCTGACCTTGGCAAGCCAACATTTTCTCTTGCCCACTGAGAAGCATCATCCTCCCAAAAATAATCATCCCCCTCATCCTCATCATCCTCCTCTTACTCTTCTTCCTTCACCTCGTCCAGGACAGTTCTCTGAGCAGACAATGGCTGACTGTCATGAAGGCTTCCCTCCTCCTTCTCCTCCTCTGCTGCAGACGCCTGATCCTTAATGTGCGTCAAATCAGACGCATAAGTGGGATGCTCATACTTTTGATGGCGTCGTCTGCGCTTACCAGCCATGTGCATTCCTCAAAACACTGAAGGACTTTACAGAGGTCTTTCAGCTTTGACCACTGCACACCCGACAACTCCATGTCTGCTCTCAAACTGCCTGCCCGTGTATCCTCCCACAAATAGAAATAAAAGTCCAGCTCACCAGTGCAGCATACCAGAGATCGGAGCAAGGAACCGCTGTGTCAGACGTAGAACATTGCAAAAAGAGAAAATCCAGCTCAACGATGAAGTGAAGATAAAAAAATCTTTATTCATTTGTCATTCCAAATACAGAGGAGTATCAGCATAGATAGCAGCAGATGAATGCATTATCATAACGCATTCATCTGCTGCTATCTATGCTGATACTCCTCTGTATTTGGAATGACAAATGAATAAAGATTTTTTTATCTTCACTTCATCGTTGAGCTGGATTTTCTCTTTTTGCAATCCTCCCACAAATGCATTACAGCCTGCCTCTGTTCGCACAGCCTCTCAACCACGTGCATGGTGGAGTTCCATCTTGTTGCAACGTCTATGATTAGGCGGTGCTTGGGGAGGTGGAGCGATTGCTGCAGCCTCTGCATACGACTGGATTCTACGGGCGAGCGACGGATGTGCGAAACCCAGTCTTCGTACCTTATGGAGCATGGCTGTTAACTCCAGATAATTATTTAGGAAGCACTGCACCACCAGGTTCAAGGTGTAAGCCAGTCAAGAAATGTGTCAGAGTTTTGCCAGGGCTATGGCCGCCACAAAATTCCGGCCGTTATCACTGACTACCTTGCCTGGTGCAAGATGTAGACTGCCCAGCCATGACTCAGTTTCTCACTGCAAGTAGTCAGCCAGTACCTCCGCGGTGTGTCTGTTGTCGCCCAAAGACATCATCTTTAAAACAGCCTGCTGACGCTTACCACTAGCTGTTCGATTGTGAGACACTTTGTGTGCAACACTGACAGCTGCGGATGGAGTGCTCGTATGACTACGCTCTGTCGACGAGCTTTCGCTTCTGGAGGAGGAGGAGGTCCCACCGCCGCTGTCCCTGTGGACCCTCCATCATCCACATACACCCAGTGCGCAGTGATGGACACGTAACGGCCATGCCTACTGGTTCCATGCATCTGTTGTGAGGTGCACCTTTCCACTCACTGATTGTTTGGGTGCATGGACAATGCGATCTTTCACATGCAGGTGGAGAGCAGGGATGGCTTTTCTAGAAAAGAAGTGCCGACTGTGTAGGTCATAGTGTGGGACAGTGTAGGCCATGAGCTCTCGGAACGCTGCGCTTTCAACCAAACGGAAGGGCATCATCTCTAATGAGATCAGTTTGGCAATGTAGGCATTCAAAGCCAGTGTACGCGGATGAGAGGATGAGTACTTTCTTGTCCTACTCAGAGTGTCTGCTAGGGTGAGCTGGACTTGAGAGCTGCATATGGGTGAACTAGCGGTGGACATGATGGACTGAGAGGGGGTTGGTGACTGTGATGGTGGTGGTGGTGATGGTGATGGCCTAGATTCAGTCTTTCGTTGCATAAACATTGTGATTCCCTGACTGCTTTGGCCTTGCGACGACATCTCAACATTTCTTGCTGGTGGTGTGCTAACCGGTGGGCTTAAAGTGGGGGAAGTGATGGAGCGTTGCTGGATACCGTCAGTCGGAGCAGGTGCACATGTGCTACCTGAGGTTTTGTAGTCCGTCCATGCTTGCAATTGCATGGTGATTAAATGTCTAAGCATGCAACTGGTATTCAAATTTGGGATATTTTTCCCTCGGCTAAAGGTCCTTCCGCACTTCTTACAGATAACCTTTGCCTCATCAATGAGTTTTTGGTAAAAGAAGTGCCACACTGCACTCTTCCTACTATGGGATAAATTTTCAGGGCTTGCACGCTGTGCTAATTTGACCGTCTGGCCAAGCTGTCCTGCAACTCTTTTTGTTTTTTTTAACACGTTTTTGGACTGCTACAGGCCTGACAGATAACCGCAGCTGCGATGTCGATGCTTGCCGTGGATCCTCCTCCTCTTCTGAGCTATTGCCAGCGGCACCCTCTTCCCCCAATGGATGCCAATCAGGGTCAACAACTGGGTCATAAATCACCTCCTCTTTAATTTCATTTGCACTTTCCTCTGTGTCACCGTGTAAGGTGTTAGAGTATGTGGTAAGGGGCACCTGAGTTTCATCAGGGTCAGATTCTGGCTCAGTAGACTGCGAAGGCAATGTAGTGCTCTGGGTGAATGTACCAGCAGAATCAGATAGCAGTGGCTGTGCATCATTGCACTCCATGTCATATTCATCTTGGACTGGGGAATTCAGGATTTGACTTGATAATCCAGGCATGTGTAAGGGGTCGAGTTCCCACTTCTGCACAAGGGGAATCTCGAGCCATTCCGGCTGCGGTCTCCCATTCGTCTCCGGCCGCAGTGGACTCTGCTCAGCTTAGACGTCAGTCCCAGCGTCTCACCCAGTCTGGCAGTGTGCAGAGGATTACTGCTGCTCCTCCAGACTCTGCTATTGTGGCCAGTACTGGTTAGCGGCGAGCAGACGTCTTTAGGACAAAGTCCTTGTTTTTCCCTTCTGAGCATGCCCAGGGTAAAATCTCTCATTGGAGATCAGGGGTCACATGCTCAGGTACTTCAGCAGCGCCTATTGGTCTGCCAGGAAGGTCCTGTGACTACTAGTGTTCTGGAACAAGTTTCATTGGTCCTTGTTTCTGGCAGGTCCTGTAGCTGTTATTATAAAAGAGTGGCAATGCTGAGCCGCCATGCGCTAGTATTAACCATTATATGCTTTGCGCCAGTGTGGTCATGCGTGTGTGTGGTTAGGGCCCGGCTGAAATAAGCCCCTAGAATACCGACTTAATCGGTGAGGAGTTTGGTAAGCTAGCTGGTCAGGGTCGGTGTCCTAGATGCCCTAGATTACCGGCATAACCGGTGAGGAGTTTGATTGCCGTATTCAGGGCCTGGCGTTCAGACGCCATAGATTGCGGGTGACTCCCGCGAGGACATTAGCACATGATCACGTTCTATGTTCGCTTAGCACTTAACTGTGTACCTGGGTGCCTGACAGGACACAGAACTTTTTCTCAGCGGCTCTGTGACGTAACAGGGTTCGCTTTCAACGCTAGACAGCGCCCTAGCGTGTTTATTTTGCGACTCAGTGGTGTCAAGTGAGTTCGCACACATCGCCATATAGCGCTGCGGCACTCCTTCTAGCGGTTCTGTGAAATAACAGAGTTTGCACATATTGCCACAGCGCATTGCGGCGTTTATTTTGGCGACTCTGCGGGATAACAGAGTTCGCGTCTTGCGTCATTTTACTAGCAGCAGGCTGCATGTTATGTGAAAAGAGCTCCATGGAGTAATCTGAAGTGTGGCCTGCCACATCCTTCACTTTTGGTGGGGGTGAAGGACACAAGGAAAGGTGTTGTTTCTGACCAGAAGCCTGCACTGACGACTCAGTGCTTGCATATTTTGAAACTTCAGAAGAGGAGGCAATAGAGCTGGAGGCTGTTTCGGCAATGTAAGCCCAAACCTGTTCCTCATGCTCCGGCTTTAAAAGCGGTTTACCTACTCCCAGAAAAGGGAGCCATCCAGGCCTTCTGGAGCCAGACGATGACACAGGCTCAACACCTCCTGCCTTAGGTGCTATTGGGTTTTTGGCACTACCAGCAGATGCACCACCACCACCACCATAATTCCCAGCTGGCCCTCCCGTCCACGTTCGCTGCCTCTTCCACAATACTTCCTCATGTTTGGGAAAATGTGCCAAAAATACCAGCAGATATATGGTGCTGTATGAGGAGCGTACAGCTGTTTATGGCGTAGGGGAAAATTTAAATCTACGTATATATTTCCGAAGTCACACACAGACGCTCACTCAGTATGGATTTGACCGTAATACAAAGAGCAGATATACATTACTGTATCAGAAGCAGACAGCTGTTTATGGTGTAGGGTAAAATTGCAATCTCCGTATATATTTCCGGAGTCACACACAGACGCTCACTCAGTATGGATTTGACCGTAATACTAAGAGCAGATATATGATGCTGTATCAGAAGCGGACAGCTGTATACGGTGTAGGGGAAAATTGTAAATCTCCGTATATATTTCCGGAGTCAGACACAGACGCTCACTCAGTATGGATTTGACCGTAATACTAAGAGCAGATATATGATGCTGTATCAGAAGCGTACAGCTGTATAAGGTGTAGGGGAAATTGTAAATCTCCGTATATATTTCCGGAGTCACACACAGATGCTCACTCAGTATGGATTTAACCGTAATACAAAAACAGATGTATGGTACTGTCTCAGAAGCTTACAGCTGTATACGGTGTGGGGGAAAATTGCAATCTCCGTATATATTTCCGGAGTCACACACAGATAGTCAGCATGTATTTGTCCGTGATACCAGCCAGTACACGGTAGTGTGTGAGGAGAGTACAGCTCTATACGGTGTGGGAAAAAATGAACGCTCGGTAACTGTGCAGAAAAAAAGAATAAAAGTATTAGTGCTGTGTAAAAAGCAGTCTGCACCTCAGTGCACACACAGCAATACAGCTATCAGGCAGCCTAATAACCAGCACTGCTGCACACAAGAAAATTCTTCCCTGTCACTGGCAGGCAGCCTAATAACCAGCACTGCTGCACACAACAAAATCCTCCCCTGTCACTGCACACTAACTGTACAGTACAATTGCTATCAGCACAAGAACAGAATAACTTTTCTTTCCTGCCTAACTCTCTCCCTACTGACAAACAGCGTCAGCAACCTCTCCCTATGCTAAAATCGGCAGAAGTAAAATGGCGGTCGGCGGTCAGGGCTTTTATAGCTACTGTGATGCCCCCCAAAGCAAGCCAATCACTGCAATGCCCTTCTCTAAGATGGTGGTGGCCGCTGCCCATGTCATCTCATTGCCCACAGTATATGTCCTTGCTCATTGGCTGAAAAAAGGCGCCTGCAAGCATTATGGGAAAACCGACTTGGGCGCTCGGGTCGACGACCACATGGCCGACTGCACGCTATGGTCGAGTTTCAGCCAATGAAATCCAACTTTGGTGAAATTCGGCGACTTTTGAATCTGACCGACCTGTTTCGCTCAACTCTAGTACCCAAAATGCCAGCAGATATATGGTACTGTTTCAGAAGCGTACAGCTGTATATGGTGAAGGGGAAAATTCTAAATCTCCATCTTTATTTCGAGAGTAACACACAGACGCTCACAGGCTCAGTATGGATTAGACCAGAATATAAAAAGCAGAAAAAGGGTACTGTATCAGAAGCGTACAGCTGTAAATAGTCTAGGGGTCATTTTAAATCTCCGTAAATATTTCTGGAGTAACACACAGACGCTCACAGGCTCAGTATGGATTAGACCTGAATATAAAAAGCAGAAATAGGGTAATGTATCAGAAGCGTACAGCTGTATGCAGTCTAGGTGTAATTATAAATCTCCGTATATATTTCCAGAGTCAGACACAGAATCTCAGTATGGATTAGACCAGAAAATAAAAAGCAGAAAAAGGGTACTTTATCAGAAGCGTACAGCTGTATACAGTGTTGGGGTAATTTTAAATCTCCGTATATATTTCCGGAGTAACACACAGACACTCACAAGCTCATTATGGATTAGACCAGAATATAAAAAGCAGAAAAAGGGTACTGTATCAGAAGCGTACAGCTGTATACAGTCTAGGGGTAATTTTAAATCTCCGTTTATATTTCCGGAGTAACACAGACGTTCACAGGCTCAGTATGGATTAGACCAGAATATAAAAAGCAGAAAAAGTGTACTGTATCAGAAGATACCAGGTGTATACAGTGTAGGGGTAATTGTAAATCTCCGTATATATTTCCGGAGTCAGACACAGACGCTCACAGGCTCAGTATGGATTAGACAAGAATATAAAAAGCAGAAAAAGGGTACTGTATCAGAAGATACCAGGTGTATACAGTGTAGGGGTAATTGTAAATCTCCGTATATATTTCCGGAGTAACACACAGACGCTCACAGGCTCAGTATGGATTAGACCAGAATATAAAAAGCAGAAAAAGGGTATTGTATCAGAAGCATACAGCTGTATACAGTGTTGGGCTAATTGTAAATCTCCATATATATTTCCGGAGTAACACACAGACGCTCACAGGCTCAGTATGGATTAGACCAGAATATAAAAAGCAGAAAAAGGGTATTGTATCAGAAGCGTACAGCTGTATACAATGTTGGGCTAATTGTAAATCTCCATATATATTTCCGGAGTAACACACAGACGCTCACAGGCTCAGTATGGATTAGACCAGAATATAAAAAGCTGAAAAAGGGTACTGTATCAGAAGATACCAGGTGTATACAGTGAAAGGAAAATATATCCATAAATCATAAATTATATAATAATTAATGTGTTTAAAGTTAAAAGAAATTCATAAAAATTGAATAAATAAATTCATAAATATTCAGGCAAAAATAGATTTACATAAAAAACCTTTATTAGATCGTGGTTTAACACAGTATATAAGACACACACCGAAAATAATCATATATATGGCACAAAAGTTATATTGTCAGTGAATAATAATGAGGTTCAGCATAAAAATCATATCCACCAAGAGCTATGTATAAAAAACAATAAGAAAATCGTAAAATCAAAAAAGGTGAGTATAATTCATATCAGAAAAAATATATACCATATATTTTATTGGTAACGAATTGTGCAATAAAGTGCAAAATGTGCTGATAATCAAGACAATCCCCTTAATTGTGTTAAGCTTACAATTATATGTGCAAAAATGCTGAACTAAAGTGCAATGCTAATGTGCTGGACTAAAAAAATGCAAAGTGATATAAATTAGCTCACAGCAACAAAACTAAACTCCCTACCTAATTGGAAAGATATATATACAAGATATCCTTACAAAGTGCAAATAGTGCCAAAAAAGTGCAAAATAATGCTAAAAGACACAATAGAGATTCTCCCCTGAATTAAGGTTCACAATAATATGTGCAAATGTGCTAATCAATAAGTGCAAATAATGCAAGATTAGCTCTCAGCAAAGAGCTGAGCACCCCACCTGCAATGAATTAATTACTCACAGGGGGTATGAAACATAAATTACATAGGTAAAAAATCTTAATAAAATATAAATGTGATCCCAGCGGATGTGTCACTCATATGGGGGGGAGAATGCTTATCACTGGCCATAAACTACCAATGTCGCCATGTTAAATAAACAAATCAATAGCCCAAATTCATTACCTTGATAAAAGGGTCAGGCTGTCAGGCAGACGGTGTGTAACGCGCCCCGACGCGCGTTTTGGAATTACTCCTTCGTCAGGGGCTGAACCTCATTATCATTCACTGACCATATATCTTTTGTGCCATATACCTTTTGTACGTCCTTGCTCATTGGCTGATAAAAGGTGCCGGCAAGCATTATGGGAAAACCGAGTTTGGCGCTCGGGTCAATGACAGCATGGCCGACCTCACGCTATGGTCGGGTTTCGCTCAGCGAAACCCGACTTTGGTGAAAGTCGGCGATTTTTGAATCTGACCGACCTGTTTCGTTCAACTCTATTCTTTTATATATATGTATACCACCAAGCGGTAAATGTTTTTCAGCCCATTCACTTAGCGCATGGGCATTGTCAGTCTAAGATACCCACTTCTTAATAATCGAAAAAAAAATGTTTTCTGAGGCCCTACACTATGTCTTTCAAAGGGGTATTGGAGTGCCTACTTCTAATTTTGTGGCATCCTTTGCACTTAGTACATATGCTTTACCCGTCTAGGAGACTCACGCCTTAGTAATGAGAAAAAATCCTTTTGACTCTGGGAAAATTTTTTGAACCCAAAAGATCCAGTGGGTTCTATTAGTTTATGATCCAGTACCTTGTTGTTGGCTGTCAGATGGTTGTCACATAGGGAGTAGAGATGAGCGAACCTTTCAAGGTTTGGTTCAGTTCAGCAATCATTTCGATATTCGCTGAACATGTTCGTCGAACGGTTCGTCAAACATACCCAAACCCAATTGAATTCAATGGGTGACAACACCTTAAGTGGGGACAAAAAGATTCCCAAACAGCTCAAATTAGGGGCAGACACCAGGAAAATGGCATAAGTGACCCAGAGTACAAATAGTATGATTGCACAGCATGGATGTACAGTATGAGACAGGGCTTGGCCAGCATGCCTAGCTGAAATACTGATCAGTAACAGGTGGGTGAGTGACAGGTGTAGTATGTTGCTCTGAGAGAACTGCCAAATTCAGGCAACACACATGATGGACACCCAACTTGGAGTCCAAACATTTCCAAAAATAAGCGGCAAACACCAGGAAAAGTGGCAAAAATTGACCCACAGTAGAAATTCGATAATGGCACAGCAGCAGTCAACCATGAGCCATGCATGAGGTATCGGGATCTGGGCCAGCATTTAGTGGTTTGAATTTAAGTTTAAATTAACATGGGTGAGGGACGAGTGTAAGTCTTCTTTGCCACTGCTCTAACTGATTTTTTGCCAAGCCACACTCAGGTGGCACAAATATCTGGTTGGTAGACTACAATTTTTAGAAACATTTAAGAATAGTAACACAGGTAGTTGACTGATGATCAAGTTACCCACAGTAGAACATTTTATAATAGCACAGAAGCAGCCAGCCATCGGCAATGCATGAGGTGTTAGGACCTGGACCACCATTTAGAGCTTTGAATTGAAGTTTCAGTTAAGGCAAGGAGGGTCAGTGAGCATTGTAAGCCTTCTTTGCTGGGAGACTTGATTCCTCATGTAACAGTTCAAACTTTTTTTTGCCCAGCCAGACTCAGGTAGCACAAATATCAGCTTGGTAGAGCACTAATGTTAGAAAAATGTAAGGATAGTAACACAGGTAGTTGAGTGATCAATTGACCCACAGTAGAACATTTTATAATGGCACAGCAGCAGTCAGCTATGGGCCATGCATGAGTTTTCAGGGTCTGGGCCAGCATTTATAGCTTTGAATTGAAGTTTCAATTAAGACGAGGTGGGTGAGGGATCAGTGTAAGACTGCTTTGCTGGGAGCCCTGATACCTCATGCAATAGCTCAAACTGCTTTTTTGCCCAGCCACACTCAGGTGGCGCAAATATCTTAGTAGAGAACAAATCTTATAAAAGTGTAAGGATAGTAGCAGTGATGGTCCAGAAGCCCTACTCAACAGGCAACACACATGAAGGAGACCCAACTTGTAATGCAAACATTTAAAAAAATTATTGTCACACACCACTAAAGTGGCATCGATTTCCCCAGAGTAGAAATAGTATAATGTGGCTCTGACATCCAGTCTACTACAGGCAACCCACCAGATGTAGACACAACTTGGAGTCTTCACCTTTCAAAAAATTATTGCCACACGCTTCTAAAATGGCATCAATTGACCCAGAGTAGAAATAGTATAATTATCAGCTTTTTGATAACTTCTGTTACTGGATAGGCTACTCGACTCCCTTTGGCAGCCACACTGAGGTATTATTATTATTGTTGTTATATTGCCATTTATTCCATGGCGCTTTACATGTGGAAAGGGGTATACTTAATATAAACAAGTACAATAATCTTAAACAATATGAGTCATCGACTGGTACTGGAGGAGAGAGGACTCTGCCCATGAGAGCTCACAGTCTACAAGGCCTGCGTGAGGATACAATAGGTGAGGCCAGACCTGCTTGTGCAGCGGTATGGTGGAACAATGGTTACTGTAGGTTGTAGGCTTGTTGGAACAGGTGGTTCTTCAGGTTCCTTTGGAAGATTCTGATGGTAGGCGAGAGCAGGATATGTTGGGGTAGAGTTCGAGAGTAGAGGGGTGTTGGCAGCGGATTATTCGGGATACTCTCCAAGCGTGTGACAACAGAGCTTCTTTATTCAGGAACCAATCATTTGTGTGTCTCTATCTGTGCATCATCTACAGCAGGCTGCTTCTCTCATACGTATGAAAAAGCAGGGGCAGTAGTATAACCAAGAGATTAAAAAATAGATAATAGCGACTTGGAATATAAAAATCAACTTTTATTGAGAAATTATTTAAAAAATATCACTAAGAAAAACAAATGAAAAATAAAGGCAGATGTTCAAAAAAGTGCGTTACCATATAAACAGAAGAGCGTGGCAAATCTTTAGTAAGTACCCGCAAAAAACAAAAACACAAAAGTCCAATGCCCAGAGGGAGCTACCTAGCAGCAAAAGTCAGCAGAGCTGGATTGGGTGAGATTGTTCCTATCTTACCTATACAATATGAGTACTGATATTTTGAATAACCACTTTTCTGAGATTGATCAATATCTTGTGTGATAGGCTACACGAATATTTTTTTCTTCCTTTTGACATGATATTCCCAGGTGATTTATATGTTCTAATGCTGCTTGCAAGGGATACACGGTGTTATAAAGATTAAGTGTACGCCAGGTCCTCAGGATATGTAGTTGCATTATTAGTCTGAGTGGCATTGAGACCACCATTTCTCCTGTACCCTCATTTTTGGCATTGCAGGGATTAGTGAACAAATGGTTTAATCCCTGTCCTTCTTTACTTTGTCATTGTGAGCAATGAGTCCTCTCTATACTGTCTTTTGTATTCTAATCCCTGAATCGTTACTTGAGGCAGACTGCTCTGCATTATACTGTATATGTTATTTATTGACACACACCTTGGCATGTTAGTCTGAACAGTGTTTATATGGTGGTTTAGTATTGCTGCTTAAACCATATTCCATTTGGTTTAGTTTATTTATGTACTCTGGTTAGCTCCATGCTATTTCATGCGGTTTGATCGAAGGTGTCCATTTTTTTGTGTTTTCTTTTTTGTGGGTACTTAGTGGAGATTAGCCACGCTCTACTGTTTATATGGTAACACATTTTTTTTCACATCTGCATTTTATTTTTCATTTGTTTTTCTTAGGGATATTTTTAAATAATTTAAATAAGTCGCTATTATCTACTCTGCTTTTGTTATACACAGACACAGGAAAACAGGAAATACAGTCACATGCTCTCCCTGTGTGAGCCTCTGGGACTATTTTTTTTAATTTTATAAACAGCATACAAATCTAGCAACTAAACACTCATAGACAGGAATAGAATTGTTGCACCAAACATATTCCAACACCCCCACTCAACAACTACTTATCCTGAGAGTCCCATTGCGATTCTGAAGTCCACAAACTCAGCTCTTGATAATGGCTTTGTCATACCATTAGCTATCATCTTGTCAGACTCGCAATAAACAAACTCGAGTACACCACGTTCCACTAAGTCTCGTAAGTGGTGATGTTTTACATCAATGTGCTTAATCCTTGCACTAATCTTCTCACTGCTGGCAAGTTTAATGCATCCTTGGTTGTCCTCATAGATAACTGTTGGCTGAGCTAGTGGCTTGCCGAAATCTTCCAAATGTTGTTTCAACCACATTACTTCCTGACTTGCATAATGAGCAGAAGACATATATTCTGCTTCTGTAGAAGATAATACGACTGACACTTGTTTTCTGCTGGACCAAGAAATTGAATTTTCTCCTAACTTGAACAAGTAACCACTTGTTGATTTCAGATCATGTGAATCTCCAGCCCAATCTGCATCCACATAACCTCTGAGAGTGAGATCTCCTGATGCAGACATCTTAAGATTTAGCCTTTGAGTTTCTTTAAGATATTGAAGAATTCTCTTAATTGCATTCCAGTCTCTTTGGCTTGTCTTGCTTACAATTCGGCAAATAATTCTGACTGTGGCTGTGATATCCGGACGAGCTGTGGTTGCTATATACAGAAGCACCCCCCACTGTCTGTAAGTCTCATTGCTGGGTAGCAGATATTCTTCTCCTTCCAACTTTAAGTAGGATGGGTCCATTGGTGTTGACGCACCTTTGGCTTCTGATATTCCAAACTGGTTTAGGATTGCGGAAATTTTAGAACTTTGGTTGAGAAGAAAACTCCCATCTTCCTCTCTCTGGATTTGGATTCCAAAATAATGTCACATTTCCAAAGTCCTTAGTCTCAAAGTGCTGGTTGAGAATTTCACCAAGCTTTGCAATTTCTTTTTCATTGTGGTAGCTCAGTAAGCTCCCATGTCTGGAGTTGGTGACTGGACTCCACCTCTTCATAAGCAGCATTTATCCACTTCTGCTTCTCATGGACAGGCAGTTTTTGCATCTCTTGCCATGACTGTGGCTCTGGTTCACGAAGTGTTCTGACAATATAAGAAAAGCATCTAGCTGGGACACCTTTGTTTCACCTTTCTGATCTCCTGACTGGAGGTTGACTTGGTTCTTCTGTGTCTTCCTTGGTGGATTCAAAGCTTATCCATACTTCAGTGTTTTCCTTTTAGGTGTCTGGGTTTGGTGATTGAGATTCTTGTTCTTGCTTCATAGGTTGAATAACTGGTGTAACTTCTTGGAATTTGAGCGATACAGAGTTTTCATCAATCACTACATCTCTGCTGATTGTTACTGTGTTGGTCTCTGGGTGCAGGATTCTGTATCCCTTTTGAGTTTTGCTATAGCCCACCAGGACTCCTTGCTTTGCGTGTGATTCCCACTTGGAACGTTTTTCTTTGGGAACATACATAAACATTTTGCTTCCAAATATCTTGAGGTGCTTCAGGTTAGGCTTCTCACAGTTCCATAGCTCATATGGAGTTTTATTTGGGACTTTACCTGGCACTCTGTTTTGAAGTTAGCAAGCTGTCATGACGGCTTCTTCCAAATACGCTGTAGGTAGATTCCCATCAAACAACATATTTCTTCCACTTTCACAGAGAGTACGGTTCTTTTTCTCTGCAATGCCATTTTGTTCTGGGTTGTAATTGGTAGTCTGGAACACGATTCCATTCTTTTTCAAAATGGTTTGCACCTTACCACTTGTATATTCGGTTCTATAATCTGCACGTAGGGCTTTTGGCATTCTTCCAAATTTATTAAACACTATAGCAAGATATTCCTCAAGTTTCTGTGGAACTTCATGCTTACTGTGAAGCAGGTAGGCGACTGTATATCTGGAGTAGTCATCAATAAATGTGAGAAAATATTTCTTCTTGCTAGGAGTTTGAACACTCATTGGACCACATACAGTACAGACCAAAAGTTTGGACACACCTTCTCATTCAAAGATTTTTCTGTATTTTCATGGCTATGAAAATTGTAGAATCACACTGAAGGCATCAAAACTATGAATTAACACATGTGGAATTATACATTACACTTTACAAAAAAGTGTGAAACAACTGAAAATATGTCTTATATTTTGCTGGTGACACTGTTGGGGATTTATTCAAAATTGAAGGCATAGTGAACCAGAATGGCTACTACAGCATCTTGCAGCAGCATGCTATTCCATCTGGTTTGCGTTTAGTTGGACCATCATTTATTTTTCAACAGGACAATGACCCCAAACACACCTCCAGACTTTGTAAGGGCTATTTGACCAAGAAGGAGAGTGTTGGGGTGCTACGCCAGATGACCTGGCCTCCACAGTCACCAGACCTGAACCCAATCGAGATGGTTTGGGGTGAGCTGGACAGCTTACCGCTTCAATTTTGAATAAATCCCCAATAGTGTCACCAGCAAAGCGCCCCCACAACATCACACCACCTCCTCCATGCTTCACGGTGGGTACCAGGCATGTAGAATCCAGCCGTTCACCTTTTCTGTGTGCAAAGTAGTAATCAAAGCAAAAGGTGGCTACTTTGAAGAACCTTGAATATAAGACAAATTTTCAGTTGTTTCACACTTTCTTGTAAAGTGTAATGTATAATTCCACATGTGTTAATTCATAGTTTTGATGCCTTCAGTGTGATTCTACAATTTTCATAGTCATGAAAATACAGAAAAATCTTTGAATGAGAAGGTGTGTCCAAACTTTTGGTCTGTACTGTACATCTGTATGTATCAGATCCAGAGACTGTGCAGATCTACTGGTGATTATTTTAGGAAAAGATTTTCTGGACATTTTCCCTTTAAGACAGCTAGGGCAGATCAGTGCGCCTGCGCAGGAGCCCGACGGGACGGAAAGACGAGGCTGGCTTCGCTACAAGATGGGAGGCGCCGAACCGGACCGTGACGCCCATCGGATCGGACCGGACGGCGGAACGCCCCTGGGTGAGTATAATATAACTCATTTTTCTTCAAATTCAGGTGATATCGGGGGCTTATCTACAGCATTACAGAATGCTATAGATAAGCCCCTGATGGCGGTGGCCGCATCTCATAGGGCAAAAATGGGGTGACAGATTCCCTTTAAGGAATGTACGGATCCGGGAAATAGTTTCGAATTTTGAAGGAGTCCAGCATTAACTTGCGGCAGAGAGCATACGGGTTGCCGTCATCTATGCCTTGTAGATTAGGGCCAGAAAGAGCATTTGCTCTAGTAGATTGCAAGTGCTTCATCAAGTGGCCTCTCCTCCTCTTCCTCCACCTTAACATCAAACACCATAAAGTCCTCACAGGTGGTCCCCAATTAACCTTGTTTCCTGTGGCATCACAATTCTCCAACCACTCAACTGACTCTGGGGAACCTCAGATAGGAAAGTCTGCAAAACTGATCAAACATTCTATTCCACGGGCATCAGAGGTCTGAATTAAAGCCTGGTGTCTACACCAGAGTATTATCCAAAATGATTTGCATCATGAAATGAGGTATGGTGAATGCACCAGACTATAATCCCAATGATTTAGATTCTGAAATGAGGCCTGGTGTCTGCACCAGAGTATTATCCCAGAACAATTTGCATTATGAAATGAGGCCTGGTGCCTGCAACACAGTATTAGCACATAGGATTTATATTACGAAATGTGAGCTGGTGCCTGCCTCGGAGTATTATCCCAAACAATTTTGATTATGAAATGAGGCCTGATGCCTGCACCAGAGTATAAGCCCAAACTATTTGAATTAGGAAATTGGGCCTGGTGCCTGCACCCCAATATTAGCATAAATAATTTTGATTAGTAAATGTGACATCATGAGTCCTGACTGTAACACAGTATTAGCCCAAATGATTTGAATTAGGAAATGGGGCCTGGTGCCCGTACCCCAATATTAGCCCAAATGATTTTGATTAGTAAATGTGACCTCCTGAGTCCTTCCTGCAGCACAATTTTAGCCCAAATGATTTTGATTGGGGAATGGGCTTGGTGCCTGCATCATAATATTAGGCCTAATGATTGTGATTAGCAAATGGGGCCTCGTGCCTGTACCCCAATATTAGCCTAACAATTTTGATTAGCAAATGTGACCTCCTGAGTTCTTACTGTAGCACAGTGATTTTGAGCAGGAAATGTGGACTCCTGATTGCACAACACTATTGGCACAAACTAGATAGATGCTTGCAAGGTCAATTTCACACAGGACAGGATCGTAAGACAATTTGCAGTAGCAGGAGAAGTTTCTCTGTGCTGTTACCAGGGCCGGCTCCAGGTTTTCATGGGCCCCGGGCGAAAGAGTCTCAATGAGCCCCTTTAACACAGACCACGATTCATGATGCACAGATACTGCAGAGAAATATGGGTATAGCACAACGCCAAACACTTCTCTTCTTCCATTACGACTGATAGCTATTGTAAATTGTACAATAGCTCAAAAACCGCCAAATCCTCACAACGCACAGTACAGACTGGACAGTACAGTCCTCCATACAATATTATGGGCACCACAGTCTCCCCCTCATCACCCATATAATACCCCTGTAATGTAAGTAGTACAGTTCATATAGCGTCTTGTGCTTGGGTGCGATGAAAACACAGGAGTCACAGGTTTGATATAGAAGGTCTTGTATTACTTCATACAAGTGGCAATAATAGTCACTCAGTTTGCAGATACAAAAGCAGGAGACACAGCAGGCCAGAGTAACTTAAGCTCAGCAATCACTCTCCACAACAGGTTCAGGATCTCTTCTCTGTTACCGTAAGTCCATGCAAACGTGGATTTATCAAAATAGCAAGGTTCCAAAGTCCACGAGTGTTCCAAGGTTCCACAATAGGAAATAACTGGAGTACAAATCCAAGGCTTCCAGGAGTCAGGTCACAGGTTCACTGCAGGCTTGATTCTGAAGCACTGATTGCTCAGCTGTGGCTGCTTAAGAAGCAAGAGGAGAGAATCAGGGCGGGAACATGCAAGCTAGAAACTCCATATTGACTGAGGGCAAGATAGCTGCAGCAAGACAGAAAGTAAAATGGCTGACGAACAAACTGAGTTTCAGGAACATGTACACAGAACCTTACATTACTCCCCCCTTAGGGACAACCTCCGGATGACCTCAGACCAGGCTTGTGTGGGTACCTCTGATGAAACTGACGGAGCAAGCGAGGAGCATTAACGTTATTGACTGGTTCCCATGAGTTGTCCTCCACTGGGTAGCCCTGCCATTTAATCAGATATTGTAACTGATTTCTATACAACCTGGAATCTAAAATCCTTTCCACCACAAATTCTTCCTGACCATCGACTAGCACTGGGTCAGGGCAAGGAGAAGAACGTCCAGGAAACGTATTGGGTGTCGCAGCCTTTAGTAGGGATACATGAAAGACAGGGTGGATTCTCATAGTTCTGGGCAGTTGAAGACGACAAGCAACGGCACTTATAATTTTACTGATTTTATAGGGTCCAATGTACTTATGTCCCAACTTAGACGATGGAATCCTTAACTTAAGATTTCTGGTTGACAGCCAGACCAAGTCTCCTACCTTGAAAGCTGGTGCAGGTTTACGAAATTTATCTGCTGCTTTCTTGTACCTTTCCTGAGCTGATTCCAGATTCTCCTTTAGAAGATCCATATTCTTCTGTAAAGACGTGATTCTTTCAGCCACTGCTGGTAAAGGCGTTTCTATGGGAAATCGTGGTAGAATGTTAGGATGATAACCTAGATTAGAGTAAAAAGGAGACTGCTTAGTGGAGGCACTCTGAGAGTTGTTATAAGAGAACTCAGCTAATGGAAGTAGATCCACCCAATCATCCTGTAGGTGGCAGATAAAGCAGCGGAGATACTGCTCCAGGGTTTGATTGGTTCGTTCGGTCTGTCCATTAGTCTGGGGATGAAAAGCAGAAGAAAGGTTTACTTTAATGTCCAATGCTGCACAGAAATTTTGCCAAAACCTAGAAGTGAATTGCACCCCTCGAACCGAAATAACCTCATCCGTACTCCATGTAAGCGAAACACATCTTTAATCATCAAATCTGATGTCTGTTTTGCAGTGGGTAAGCCGACACAAGGGATAAAATGAGCTGCCTTTGTTAGACGGTCAACCACCACTAGAATGGTGTTCTTCCCTTGAGAGGTTGGTAACTCCACAATGAAGTCCATAGAAATGGATCCCCACGGGCGGGACGGGGTGGGAAGAGGCTGTAACAGACCAGTTGGTGAGGAGCGAGGTGTTTTGCATCTTGCACAGACTTCACATGAAGTGACATAGTTTAAAACATCCTTCCTGCAAGTGGGCCACCAAAAGAAACGAGAAAGAAATTCCTGTGTCTTTAGAATTCCTCTATGCCCAGCTATCTTGGAATCGTGAATGAGTTGCAATACTCTCAATCTGACTGTTTCAGGAATATACAGGCGTTGTCCCTGAATCCACACACCATTCTTAAAGACAAGACTTACGTCCCTTGGGGGTTGTGCCAAAAAGGAATCCGCATGGTATGCTTCCTTGATGTCCTTAAGTAGGTCTTGATTATGAATTACTCCTAGGAATCTAGAGTCAGGAAGAATAGTCTTAGGAGGAGTAATTGGACGTGTCTCTGCTGAGTAAATCCTAGAGAGTGCATCAGCCTTTCCATTGCGCGATCCTGGTCTATAAGAAATGATAAAATTAAATTGGTTTAAGAAAAGATTCCAGCGAGCCTGGCGAGGAGTCAGGCACTTAGCCTACCTGATAAATTCAAGGTTACGATGGTCTGTCAGGACGACTATTTGCTGTGCAGCTCCCTGAAGAAGGTGTCTCCATTCTTTGAAGGCGGCAATAATGGCCAACAACTCTCTATTGCCCACATCGTAGTTCCTCTCAGCCGAAGACAACTGCTGGGAAAAGAAGGCACAGGGATGCAAGACATTCTTCTCACCTGTTCTCTGAGAGAGTATAGCTCCAATGGCACAGTCTGAAGCATCCACCTCTATTATGAAGGCAAGCTCGGGGTTGGGATGTACTAGGATAGGTGCAGTGGTAAATTTATCTTTTAGACGGGAAAATGCTTCCTGGGCTTGGGGAGTCCAGGAGAATCTAGACTCTTTCCGGGTAAGTTGGGTGATAGGTGACACTACCTCAGAGAAATTCCTAATGAAACGTCTATAGAAGTTGGCAAACCCGATGAAGCGCTGTACCTCCTTCACATTTCTAGGACTTGGCCAATCCTTGATGGCTTGGGTCTTGCTTCCATCCATACTAATTCCTTGTGTAGACAGTACATACCCCAGAAATTGAATTTTGGTCCTATGGAATTCACACTTTTCAAGTTTGATGTAAAGATGATTTTGTCTTAGACGTTCCAAGACCATTCTCACATGTCCATGATGTTCCTCTGTGGAGTTAGAAAAAATTAGAATATCATCCAAATAAATCACCACGAATGTATCTAGGAGATCCCTGAAGATGTCATTCACCAAGTGTTGGAAAGTGGCTGGGGCGGTACTCAGACCAAAAGGCATAACTAGATATTCAAAGTGTCCATAGCGTGACCTGAATGCAGTCTTCCATTCATCCCCAGGTCTAATACGGACTAAGTTATAGGCCCCACGAAGATCTAGTTTAGAGAAAATTTTGGCATGTCGCACTCTCTCCAATAACTCAGGGATTAAAGGCAATGGATAACGGTTTCTAATAGTAACCTTATTGAGTTCCCTATAGTCTACGCAGGGTCTCAGAGATCCATCTTTCTTCTTTACAAAGAAGATGGGTGCACCTGCAGGAGATGAAGAGGGGCGTATGAAGCCCTTGGCTAGATTTTCGTCTATGTAATCCTTTAAAGCCTTTAGCTCGGGCCCCGCCAGGGGGTAGATCTTACCAAAAGGTATCTCTGCTCCAGGCAATAATTCAATTGGACAATCATATGGACGGTGAGGAGGAAGCTGGTCAGCGTTCTTCTTGTCACATAAATCCACATAGTCCTGGTATACAGCTGGTAGTTCAGGGACTGACATGGTTCCTTTAGGAACAGAGCAAGCTGAAACTTTTGGACTCATCTGTTTCTCTGGAAAGTGTAATTCCTTGGTCTCCCAGTTAATGGTAGGATTCTGAGCCTGCAGCCATGGTAGCCCTAGAATAATGGGAAAGTGGGGAGAAGAGATAAGCATAAAGGACAGTTTCTCTTGATGATCTTTACCCATAAGAACCCTCAAAGGCTCTGTTTCCTGATCCACTGGTCCAGAGGTCAGCAGGGAGCCATCCACAGTTTCCATCTGTACTGGAGTAGCCTTCTTCACTGAACGTATCCCCTGTTTCAGAGCAAAGGAGACATCCATAAAATTTCCACTTGCCCCTGAGTCGATCATAGCAGAGCTAGACACCCAAGCTGAGTCAACCCAGAGTTTGATGGAAAGAAAGCAATGAGAATTGTTTTTCTTACAACTCAGCTGGGACACCGCTGAGGAAACTTGAAAAATGGCAGCGTTTACACAGTCAACGTCCTCAGAGGTAACGGAGTTTAAGTCCGAGAAATCAAGATCTGTTGCTGCAGATCTCTCTGGAGCCTGAGGCTCGGACCTGACAGATCCCCCTCGCAACACTCACAGTGAATGAGTGCTGCAGTAGTCTTACGAGAACGCTGGGGCAGTTTATAATGAAGTGCCCTGACTTACCACAATAGAAACATAGATTCTCCTTAAAACGATGTTCCTTGCGTGCATCACTAACCCGTCGTTGTAAAGAGTCTACCTGCATGGGTTAGGTTCAGGTTCCCGTGTAATCCTACTCAAAGGTTCCTTAGCTGGAGAGGAAGGTAGGAAAAGGTTAGTGCGATTGCTTTGAACCATCTCTCTTGCCTGCGTTCAGTCAGACGAGTATCAATACGGATGCAGTAGTTAATAAAGTCACCTAACGCAGTGGGAGGGTCGGCACGAGCAAGTTCATCCTTAATCAGTGGAGATAACCCCTTTCGAAAAATAGATTTTTTGGCGGAACTGTCCCAGGTGGTATCAAGGGCCCATCTCCTGAAATCCAAGGCATATTCAGCTACCGAGTGCTTACCTTGGCGCAAAGCTAACATGGCTGCTTCAGCTGTTGCACCTCGATTGGGGTCATCAAACACCTGCCCCATGGCTGAAATGAAAGCATCAAGATGATCCAAACATTCATCCTCAGTCTCAATCAGAGGGTTTGCCCACATCAAAGCCTTGTTGGTAAGCAACATAATTATAGTAAGCACCTTAGATCGTTCAGTGGGAAATTGTGAAGCATGTGCAGAAAAAAAAAGATTGCATTGATTAATAAATCCCCTGAATTTCTCACGTTCACCGCCAAAACGAAAAGGGGGCAACTTGGGAATCCCAGAACTCGGGGCTACGGCAGGAGCCTGGACTCGCTCCTCTAGAACCTCAATCCTGGCTCGCAAATCCTGGGCAGTCTGTCCAAACACTTGCAAATTGTGATTAGTGAGGTCCTGTAGGCTTGCAAAACGGGTCTTTATATTCTGCAAATCTGCAAGGATATTATCAGTCACTCCGCAAAGTTCCTTTATGCGGGCCTCCATTTTCCAGATCTTTTAAGACAGGAGTACTGGAAGAAGAGGAGAGGAAAAAAAACAATATGTTTACCTGTGGTAACACTGCAGAGAGAAAAAAAAATTAAGGGAACTGCTCACCTGGAATGGTTGTGAGAAGTCACAACCACTATCATCACAGAAAGTTCAACCGGACATCTGATATCCACAGTTACAGCAGACAAAAAAGAGAAAAGAAAAAAAAAACAATAGTGTTTACCTGTGTAACACTGCAGAAAAAAAAAAAACTTAAGGGAATTGCTCACCTGGAATGGTTGTGAGAAGTCACAACCACTGTCATCACAGAAAGTACAACCGGACATCCGATATCCACAGTTACAGCAGACACAGCCTTTCCAGACCCAGCAGACACTAACGTTTGGCTTCAGAATCTTGTAATGTAAGTAGTACAGTTCATATAGCGTCTTGTGCTTGGGTGCGATGAAAACACAGGAGTCACAGGTTTGATATAGAAGATCTTGTATTACTTCATACAAGTGGCAATAATAGTCACTCAGTTTGCAGATACAAAAGCAGGAGACACAGCAGGCCAGAGTAACTTAAGCTCAGCAATCACTCTCCACAACAGGTTCAGGATCTCTTCTCTGTTACCGTAAGTCCATGCAAACGTGGATTTATCAAAATAGCAAGGTTCCAAAGTCCACGAGTGTTCCAAGGTTCCACAATAGGAAATAACTGGAGTACAAATCCAAGGCTTCCAGGAGTCAGGTCACAGGTTCACTGCAGGCTTGATTCTGAAGCACTGATTGCTCAGCTGTGGCTGCTTAAGAAGCAAGAGGAGAGAATCAGGCGGGAACATGCAAGCTAGAAACTCCATATTGACTGAGGGCAAGATAGCTGCAGCAAGACAGAAAGTAAAATGGCTGACGAACAAACTGAGTTTCAGGAACATGTACACAGAACCTTACAACCCCATGCAGGATGTCACCCCTCCATCCCCCATATAATGCTCCATACAGGATACTGGTCCCCATATAAAGCTCCATACAAAATATGGAGCTCTCCTCTGCACTGTGCTGCTTCTGCACTGTTATGGCTCAGGAAAGGGCGCCGTGGAAAGACTCCCATCATCATCATTGCCTGCCCATTATCATCATCATTGCCTGCCCATCATCACATTGCCTGCCCATTATCATCATCGCCTCCCATCATCATCATTGCCTCCCATCATCATCATCGCCTCCCCATCATCATCACTGCCTGCCATAATCATCAATGCTGCCATAATCATCATTGCCTCCCATCAATATCATCTGCCTGCCCATCATCATCACTGCCTGCCCATCACATCATGCTCCATATGCCTCCCCATCAATATCATTGCCTGCCCATCATCATCACTGCCTGCCCATCATCATCAATGCCTGCCCATAATCATCATTGTCTCCACAGCAATATCATTGCCTGCCCATCATCATCAATCATCATTGCCTCCCCATCATCATCATCATCACTGCCTTCCCCACACCATCACACATACAGCAGACACACACACACACAAAGCATCGCACTACATACACACAGAGACACATACACAGACACACACACACAAACATCTCACCTGTCCGGCGTCCGCGCACTCACTGCCACAGCCGGCCGCTGAATGATGACGTCATTCAGCAGCGCTGCTGTGAGAGGAAGCGCCGGCGTCCAGGCGCCCCCTGGAGTCCGGAGGCGGAGCTGCGGCAGCGGAGGCACGGGGAGAGGTGAGTATTGAGCCGGCCGCAGCCGGGGCCCTGAGCAAGCGGGGGGGCCCAGTGGCGGCGCTGACACTGCTAACGGGCGCCGGGGTGCCAGACGGCGAGTGGGCCCCCCCGCCTGCTCAGGGCCCCGGCACTTGCCCGGGTGTGCCGGGTGCTGACGCCGGCCCTGGCTGTTACACTGAGAAAACAACATGTACACTTTTTTTGGAGAGGGAATGTGAATTTGGGAGGCAATGACAGAAACTCTTGTGTCTTGACATTGTGGATGGTTTCTGTGCCCTGATTGGCTGCCAGAATGTACACACATTAACCCCTCTTTGCCATCCGATGTACTATCCCATCCATCCAACACTGACAATCAGACCATGGACGGATAGTACGTCGAAGCGATCAGCTGCGCTCCCGGGGGGAGCGCAGCTGATCGCAGCCGGGTGTCAGTTGTTTATCACAGCTGACACCCGGCACTATATGCCAGGAGCTGCTCCCTGCACATTAACCCCTGGCACACCGCGATCAAACATGTGCCAGGGGTTAATTTTTACCACACGCGGAACGGTATAAAGCCCCCCCCAAAGGAAATTCATGAATTGCTGATTTTTGTTCATTCTAACCTCCCAAAAATCGAAATAAAAAGCGATTAAAAAATGTCACGTGCTTAAAAATGATACCAATAAAAAACGTCAACTTTTACCGCAAAAAATAAGACCTCAAATGACTCTGTGGGCCGAAATATGCAAAAATTATAGCTCTCAAAATGTGCTGATGCAAAAACTATTTTTTGCAATAAAAAGCGTCTTTTAGCGTGACAGCTGCCAAACATAAAAACCCGCTATAAATAGTAAATCAAACCCCCCTTTATCATCCCCTTAGTTAGGGAAAAATAATAAAATTAAAAAAATGTATTTATTTCCATTTTCACATTAGCGTTAGGGTTAGGGTTGCGCCTAAAGTTAGGGTTAGGTTTGCGCCTAAAGTTAGGATTAGGGTTAGGGTTGGGATTAGGGTTAGGGGTGTGTTAGGGTTAGGTTTGTGGTTAGGGTTATGGTTAGGGTTGGGACTAAGGTTTGGGGTGTGTTGGGGTTAGGGCTGGAGTTAGAATTGGGGGGTTTCCACTGTTTAGGCACATCAGGGGCTCTCCAAATGTGACATGGCGTCCGATCTCAATTCCAGCCAATTCTGCGTTGAAAAAGACAAACCGTGCTCCTTCACTTCTGAGCTCTGCCATGCACCCAAACAGTAGTTTACCCCCATATATGGGTATCAGCGTACTCAGGACAAATTGCACAATAACTCTTGGGGTCCAATTTCTTCTGTTACCCTTGGGAAAATAAAAAATTGGGGGCAAAAATATCATTTTTGTAAAAAAAAAAAAGATTTTTTGTTTTTATGGCTGAGAGCAGGCGCTGAGGAAGCCTGCAGCACTGCCTGTGAAATCGCTGGTCTATCCTGTAATGTTCCACCCTGGGACAAATAAAAAAAGTTAAAAAAATGAAAATAACAAGTGCAAAATAAAAATTTCAAAATAAAGGAAAAAAAATATTCCCCAATAAATTCATTTCTTCCTGTAAATAAAAAAACAAACCAATAAAAGTACACATATTTGGTATCGCCGCGTCCGTAATGACCCACGCTATAGAACTGTCCCACTAGTTAACCCCTTTAGTGAACCCCTTAAAAAGAAAAAGCAAAAAACAATGCTTTATCATTATACCGCCGAATAAAAAGTGGAATAACACGTGATCAAAAAGACTGATATAAATAAACATGGTACCGCTGAAAACGTCATCTTGTCCCTCAAAAAACGAAGAAATAAAAAAGTTATAGCTCGCAGAATAAATTGATGCAAAAATAATTTTTTTTTTAAATTGTTTTTATTGTATGAAAGCACCAAAACATAAAAAAATGATATAAATGAGGTATTGCTGTAATCGTACTAACACGAAGAATAAAACTACTTTATCAATTTTACCACACGCGGAACGGTATAAAGCCCCCCCAAAGGAAATTCATGAATTGCTGATTTTTGTTCATTCTAACCTCCCAAAAATCAAAATAAAAAGCGATCAAAAAATGTCACGTGCTTAAAAATTATACCAATAAAAACGTCAACTCGTACCGCAAAAAATAAGACCTCAAATGACTCTGTGGGCCGAAATATGCAAAAATTATAGCTCTCAAAATGTGGTGATGCAAAAACTATTTTTTGCAATAAAAAGCGTCTTTTAGCGTGACAGCTGCCAAACATAAAAACCCGCTATAAATAGTAAATCATACCCCCCTTTATCACCCCCTTAGTTAGGCAAAAATAATAAAATTAAAAAAATGTATTTATTTCCATTTTCATATTAGGGTTAGGGTTAGGGTTGCGCCTAAAGTTAGGGTTAAGTTTGCGCCTAAAGTTAGAATTAGGGTCAGGGTTGAGATTAGGGTTAGGGGTGTGTTAGGGTTAGGTTTGTGGTTAGGGTTATGGTTAGGGTTGGGACTAAGGTTTGGGGTGTGTTGGGGTTAGGGCTGGAGTTAGGGCATGGCGTCCGATCTCAATTCCAGCCAATTCTGCGTTGAAAAAGTCAAACCGTGCTCCTTCACTTCTGAGCTCTGCCATGCGCCCAAACAGTAGTTTACCCCCATATATGGGGTATCAGCGTACTCAGGAGAAATTGCACAATAACTCTTGGGGTCCAATTTCTTCTGTTACCCTTGGGAAAATAAGAAATTGGGGGTGAAAATATCATTTTTGTAAAAAAAAAATGATTTTTTGTTTTTATGGCTGTACGCTATAAACTTCTGTGAAGGATTTGTGGCTTCATAGCGCTCATCACACATCTAGATAAGTTCCTTGTGGGGTCTATTTTCCAAAATGGGGTCACTTGTGGGGGTTTCCACTGTTTAGGCACATCAGGGGCTTTCCAAATGCGACATGACGCCCGCAGACCATTCCATCAAAGTCTGCAAAACATCACTACTTCCCTTCCGAGCCCTAACGTGTACCTATGCAGTAGTTTTCTCCCACACATGGGTATCAGTATACTCAGGACAAATTGGACAACAACTTTTGGGGTCCAATTTCTCCTGTTACCCTTAGGAAAATAAAAAGTTGGAGACTAAAAGATCATGTTTGTGGAAAAAATATGATTTTTTTATTTTCATGCTCGGGCGTTATAAACTTTAGTGAAACGCCTGGGGGCTCAAAGTTCTCACCACACATCTAGATAATTCCTTGAGGGGTCTAGTTTCCAAAATGGGGTCAATTGTGGGGGGTTTCCACTGTTTAGGCACATCAGAAACTCTCCAAACATGACATGGCGTCCAGCCAGTTTGCGTTGAAAAAGTCAAACGGCGCTCCTTCCCTTCCGAGCTCTGCCATGCACTCAAACAGTGGTTTACCACCACATAAGGGGTATCAGCGTACTCACGACAAAGTGCACAATAACTTTTGGGGTATTGTTACCCTTGGGAAAATAAAAATTGGGGTGAAAAGATCATTTTTATGGAAAAAATATGATTTTTTAATTTTTTGGCTCTACTTGGGGGTTCAAATTGCTCACCACAAATCTAGATAAGTTCCTTAGGGGGTCTAGTTTCCAAAATGGGGTCACATGTGGGGGGTTTCCACTGTTTAGGCACATCAGGGGCTCTCCAAATGCAACATGGCATCCAATCTCAATTCCAGCCAATTTTGGTTGGAAAAAGTCAAATGATGCTCCTTCCATTCCGAGCTCTGCCGTGCGCCCAAACAGTGGTTCCCCCCACATATGGGGTATCAGCGAACTCTGGACAAATTGGACAACAACTATTGTGGTCCAATTTCTCCTGTTACCCATGGGAAAATTAAAAATTGGTGACTAAAATAAATTTTTGTGGGAAAAAAATAGGATTTTTTATTCTCATGCCCGGGCATTATAAACTTGTGTGAAGCACTCGGGTGTTCAAAGTGCTCACCACAGATCTAGATAAGTTCCTTAGGGGTCTAGTTTCCAAAATGGGGTAACTTGTGGGGGGTTTCCACTGTTTTAGGCACATCTGGGGCACTGCAAACGGAACATGACCCCCATCAACGTCTGCATTCCAAAACGTTATTATGTCCTTTCCAAGCCCTGCCGTACGCCCAAACAGTTTTCCTCCACATATGGGGTATCAGCATACTCAGGACAAATTGAACAACAACTTTTGGGGTCAAATTTCCTTGGGAAAAATCGAAAATTTGGGACTCAAGAATCATTTTTGTTGAAAATTGTTTTTTTTTTCTCACCCAGGCATTATAAACTTTTGTGAAACACTTGGGGGTTCAAAGTGCTCACAACAGATCTAGATAAGTTCCATAGGGGGTCTAGTTTCCAAAATGGTGTCACTTGTGGGGGGTTTCCACTGTTTAGGCGCATCAGAGGCTCTCTAAACGCGACATGGCGTCCCATCTCAATTCCAGCCAATTTTGGTTTGAAAAAGTCAAACAGTGCTCCTTACCTTACAATCTCTGCCGTGTGCCCAAGCAGTGGTTTTCCCCCACATATGGGGTATTGATGTACTCAGGAGAAATTGCACAACAACTTTATCTGTCCATTTTCTCCTTTTACCCTTGTGAAAATGAAAAAAAGTTTGTAAAAGATAATTTTTGTGACTAAAAAGTTAAATATTCACTTTTTCCTTCCACGTTGCTTCAGCTCCTGTGAAGCACCTGAAGGGTAAATAAAATTCTTGAATGTGGTTTTGAGTACCTTGAGGGGTGCAGTTTTTAGAATGGTGTCACTTTTGGGTATTTTCTGCCATATAGACTCCTCAAAGTGACTTCAAATGTGAGGTGGTCCCTAAAAAAATGGCTTTGCAAATTTTGTTGTAAAAATGAGAAATCGCTGGTCAAATTTTAACCCTTATAATTTCCTAACAAAAAAAATTTTGGTTCCAAAATTGTGCTGATGTAAAGTAGACATGTGGGAAATGTTATTTATCTACTATTTTGTGTGACATATTTCTCTGTTTTAAGGGAATAAAAATTCAAAGTTTGAAAATTGCATAATTTTCAAAATTTTCGCCATATTTGCATTTTTTTCAATTATAAATGCAAGTTATATCGAAGAAATTTTACCACTATCGTGAAGTACATTATGTCATGAGAAAACAGTCTCAGAATCTCAAAGATCCGTTGAAGCGTTCCAGAGTTATAACCTCATAAAGAGACAGTGATCAGAATTGTAAAAATTGGCCCACTCATTAGCGTGCAAACCACCCTTGGGGTGTAGGGGTTAAGCTAATTTGAAAAAAAAATAGAATTACACTCTTTCACTCCTCTGACCTATACACAACCCCACCCCTCATAAAACATGTCCCCCCTCACCATACAGAACCACTAACCTAACCAAAGTCCTAACAAAAGCATTAGTGGAATTGTGATCATTTACTGAACTGAGAGCAAATTTTGCTGACTTTGAAGAAAAATGGTCAGGAAATCGAACACAAATCATTCATGCCAAATTTGAGATTAGCGAATGTTTTGCTAACAATCTTGCTCATCTCTAATAGGGAGTACTCACACTGCATTACAGGATTTCACAATCAGGACAAGAGAGTTTGAACAGTAAGTACAGAAGATTCTGGCCTCCTCCATATCAGGTTGAGTAAATGCAAAATGCTCCACTATATTCCCCAGCAGGGTTGATGAAATAACATTCCTTGATGTTGGTACGTTAAACTAATCGCTTTTTTCATGGCTAATTCAGATGGATTCTATTCTCTAATAATACCGCTCTTATCTGCAATTCATCAACAGTGAGGTGTAGGTATAGCCAGGGCCGGATTAACGTAGGGGCTGATGGAGCTGCAGCTCCAGGCCCCTTGTTAGAGATAGGCCCAGTAGAGTAGCTACCGGGGGGGGGGCAGAGGGGGCGGTGTTACTTTCTGCGGCATGGCAGGGAGAATCAATCTCCCTGCTCTGCCGCCCGGCCGCTATGGGGCCCCTGAGCAGGCGGTGGGGGGCCCGGTGCCAGCAGTGGGCCCCCCGCCCGTCATCGGAGGGTCAGCTGTATCGGCATCCAGCCAATACAGCTGACCGCATTGAGAGAGAAGGAGCGAGCGCTCCTTCTCTCCCATAATCCCCCTCTCAGCGTCTGACAGCAGGCGCGATGACGTCACTGCCCGGCGCCGGCAGTCAGACGAGGGAGAGCAGTGAGCAGCGCAGGAGCCGGGAGCAAGAGAGGTGAGTACAGAATTTATTATTTTTGTAAAGGGGGTACATTATAGTACAGAGGCTGCCTATGGGGTGCATTATAAGTAAGGCTGCATATGGGGTGCATTATAAGTACGGCTGGATCTGGGGGTGCATTATAAGTAAGGCTGCCTATGGGGTGCATTATAAGTACGGCTGGATATGGGGGTGCATTATAAGTACGGCTGGATCTGGGGGTGCATTATAAGTAAGGCTGCCTATGGGGTGCATTATAAGTACGGCTGCCTATGGGGTGCATTATAAGTAAGGCTGCCTATGGGTGCATTATAAGTAAGGCTGCATATGGGGTGAATTATAAGTACAGCTGGATATGGGGGTGCATTATAAGTAAGGCTGCCTATGGGGTGCATTATAAGTAAGACTGCATATGGGGTGCATTATAAGTACGGCTGCATATGGGGTGCATTATAAGTACGGCTGGATCTGGGGGTGCATTATAAGTAAGGCTGCCTATGGGGTGCATTATAAGTACGGCTGCCTATGGGGTGCATTATAAGTAAGGCTGCCTATGGGGTGCATTATAAGTAAGGCTGCATATGGGGTGAATTATAAGTACAGCTGGATATGGGGGTGCATTATAAGTAAGGCTGCCTATGGGGTGCATTATAAGTAAGGCTGCCTATGGGGTGCATTATAAGTAAGGCTGCCTATGGGGGTGCATTATAAGTAAGGCTGCCTATGGGGTGCATTATAAGTAGGCTGCATATGGGGTGAATTATAAGTACGGCTGGATATGGGGGTGCATTATAAGTAAGGCTGCCTATGGGGTGCATTATAAGTAAGGCTGCCTATGGGGTGCATTATAAGTAAGGCTGCCTATGGGGTGCATTATAAGTAAGGCTGCCTATGGGGGTGCATTATAAGTAAGGCTGCCTATGGGGGTGCATTATAAGTAAGGCTGCCTATGGGGTGCATTATAAGTAAGGCTGCATATGGGGTGAATTATAAGTACGGCTGGATATGGGGGTGCATTAAAAGTAAGGCTGCCTATGGGGTGCATTATAAGTACGGCTGGATATGGGGGTGCATTATAAGTACGGCTGGATATGGGGGTGCATTATAAATACGGCTGGATATGGGGTGCATTATAAGTACGGCTGGATATGTGGTGCATTATAAGTACGGCTGCATATGGGGGAGTGCATTATAAGTACGTAAGTACAGCTGGATATGGGGGTGCATTATAAGTAAGGCTGCATATGGGGTGCATTATAAGTAAGGCTGCCTATGGGGTGCATTATAAGTACGGCTGGATATGGGGGTGCATTATAAGTACGGCTGGATATGGGGGTGCATTATAAATACGGCTGCCTATGGGGTGCATTATAAGTACGGCTGGATATGGGGGTGCATTATAAGTACGGCTGGATATGGGGTGCATTATAAGTACGGCTGGATATGTGGTGCATTATAAGTACGGCTGCATATGGGGGAGTGCATTATAAGTACGTAAGTACAGCTGGATATGGGGGTGCATTATAAGTAAGGCTGCATATGGGGTGCATTATAAGTAAGGCTGCCTATGGGGTGCATTATAAATAAGACTGCCTATGGGGTGCATTATAAATAAGACTGCCTATGGGGTGCATTATAAATAAGACTGCCTATGGGGTGCATTATAAATAAGACTGCCTATGGGGTGCATTATAAATAAGACTGCCTATGGGGAGTGCATTACAATATAGAGGCTGCGCTATATTATGGGCCTCTGCCTCTCAATGCTGCCCTATATACTATGGCCCCCATTCAATGCTACTCTACAGTATATACTATAATGGGCCTCTGAGAGGCAGATTATAGTATATAGCGTAGCATTGAATGGCCCATAGTAATATAGGGCAGCATTGAGAGGTCCATTCTAGTATATAGCGCAGCATTGAATGGCCCATAGTATATATAGGGCAGCATTGAGAGGCCCTCTCAATGCTGCCCTATATATACTATGGGCCATTCAATGCTGCGCTATATATACTATGGGCCATTCAATGCTGCGCTATATATACCATGGGACATTCAATGCTGCGCTATATATACTAGAATGGGCCTCTCAATGTTGCCCTATATTACTATGGGACATTCAATGCTGCACCATATACTAGAATGGGCCTCTCAATGTTGCCATATATCTGTGTATGGGGCCTCTCTGACGCAATATTACTAATGTGGCTATGTATGGCAGTATTATTGAGATGGCTATGTGTGGCAGTATTAAGGGGGCTGTGTGTGGCACTATAAGGGGGCTATGTGTGGCAGTATTAAGGGGGCTGTGTGTGGCACTATAAGGGGGCTATGTGTGGCAGTATTAAGGGCCGTTTAGACTGTCCAAATTCTTGTCTGATCGGCCGGACTTTAATTTTTTCCCAGGGTGCCCTGAGGCTGAGAAGGTTGAGAAAAACTGCTATAGGAGGAGGTCAGACTGAGGTGTGAGTTGTGTGTTCCTGTGGAGCAGGTACTAATGTTATAATACATCTTGTGCTGCTGACATATATACAGACATGTTACTGCTATGTATAGCTGTGGTACTGGTATATAAGCAGGTACTAATGTTATACATAGATGTGCTGCTGACATATATACACACACAGTACTGGTATATATGGCTGTGATACTGGTATATAGGCAGGTACTAATGTTATAGATGGGCTGCTGACATACATACAGACACAGAACTTGCCATGCGCCTTGACTGACATGGTTTAATTGCTTCACTTATCTGGGTGTTTGCAGGGTCTGAAGTCCCTGTTATGCCCAGGTGCCCCCAAATCACTTCAGGATAGGCCAATGTTTTACTCTTATCCGTTCTTGGGTGTTTTGGCTGTGTGTTTTGAGTCATCCTGTTGGACCCTCATCTTGCGACTGAGACCAAGCTTCCCAACACTGGGCAGCATATTTTTCCCCTGAATGCCTTGCTAGTCTTGAGATTTCACAGTTTAGCGTTCAGTGAATAACCGTTTATTTGCCTCATAAGTTACTATCAGCGTGATAACCATAACAGACTTTCTATATCCACTGTATTTATATTTGGCATGTATCATATATTTACTTTGTTTATATCTTTTTACGTTACATTTTTGGCCTTTGTGAATTGCCGTGTTTGGCCCCGCCCCTTGCTCCGCCCCTTGCCCGCCCCTTCAGCTCCAGGCCCATCATGTTCTTAATCCGGCCCTGGGTATAGCATATGACAAAGGAGTCTTTATGGCAAATTATAAATGCACTTTTTTAAGGAAAAACACATAAAATGACAAATAATAACATAGACATAAACAGGATGGCTAAGAACCATAAACCCTAGTGATAGATGATTAATCTCTAGCAATAGTGCAATGATAGAATATGCATCCTACCAAAGTAGGGGCAATGATATTCAATCAAGCATGAATAGAGCTAAGATATGGCCTGGGACTTTAGTTGTGTGCTAATGTGAAGGAACCATTCCTAGAAAAGGGACATAGAGTGCAGTTACTCTTGCCAAGTAAAACACAGTGAACTAACGTAAGTTCAGTAATCAGGCGCATAACTGTAATAGATGCATGGGCTGCAACCACACCAGGGCCCTAGAGCCCTGGGATCCCAAAAGGCTGCTTTGACTCATATGACAAGATCATTATTATTGAAGACTTTCAACAATTTGGGTCCCTGTTGGAACTTTTGCATTTGGGCCCACTAGCTTCTAGTTACGCCATTAGCAGTAATATTCAGATTTGATATGAACAGAGAAGTGGGACTCAAGAAACTAGGGCCTGGGGAATTTATAGAATAGTTGCAATCCATAGAATATGTTCTGCTCTGTTTGTGGATTTATTATGATGGCAAACAAAAATCTAGAATCTCAACCTCCTTTTTTTCTTGCATCCATGTTTGCTCCCTTCTCCTGGTTGAATGTGATAGACATAGGTATTTTTACAAACACGCTAACTATATTGATTTCAAACTGGATTATCAGCTAATGACAACCTCATATTTCTAAAATTAAACTGAGTTGTTGAACACTGGAGTGGTCTGCTGCAATCTGTGGTGGAATCTTGATGTTTATTCTGGTCAGTGTTTTGATTGAATGTGCAGGGTCCTTCAGAGAGTAAGGGCCCCGTCTCACAAAGCGACGCACCAGCGATCCCGACAACGATATGCACTTGTCAGGATCGCTGGTGTGTCGCTACATGATCGCTGCTGAGCTGCGAAACAGGCAGCTCAGCAGCGATCAGGACAGCGACACTGCGGGTAAAGTCGCCTAGTTACCCGCAGTGTACGTTGGATACCAGCCCGCTGATGCAGGGAGCTGGTAACCAAGGTACACATCGGGTTTCCAGGCGCTGCGCGGTGCCTGGAAACTCGATGTGTACCTTGGTTACCAGCTCCCCTGCCGCAGCGCGCTGGTATCCAACGTACACATCGGGTTTCCAGGCACAGCCCCGCGCCTGGAAACCCGATGTGTACCTTGGTTACTAGCTGATCGCTGGTCTCCTGCCTGCCACACGCAGCGATGCGTGCTGGCCAGCGGGAGACCAGCGATCAAAAAAAAGTCCAGACATTTCTGACACGACCAGCGATTCACAGCAGGGGCCTGATCGCTGGTACGTGTCAGACATAGCGAGATCGCTGCAGAGATCGCTGTTGCTTCACAAAACTTGTGACTCAGCAGCGATCTCTCTAGTGATCTCACTATGTGAGACGGGGCCCTTAGTCAATTCCCTTAATTTACTCAGCATGCCCTAATAGGTAGGATGTCTCATTTCCTGACAATACAATAATGTGCGTTGTGAATGTTTAGGTTTGTACAAGAACTGAATATCCACAAAATAACATCTTATCTGACTGCTACTTGATGTGATAAGTCTCCTCGCAAAGAAGAGCCTGGACTATGGATGTAATGTATAATCCACAGCACTTGAAATAAAAGGTTTTCACCCAGTGTGTAACAGCTTTTCTTTTCAGAAGTACATTCTCAGCCAGTAGCTCCAAATGTCCCCGGGACTCTTGAGTTTCTAAGTGTTTTATCAGTTGGCCACTTCAAAATCAACAGGGCAAGATGACAATAAATTGACATCTTTCAAGTACCTACTTTGTCAAAGCAAAAGACTGGAAAATGGCCATTATTGCTTCTAAAATTAGATACTAATTGATGAAAGGTCAATAAGGGCAGAAATCAGAATGTTCATTTCTCTGCGTCCTGAAAGTGTGCAAATATTAGAGAACATCTAAGAATTTGTGTGCTAAAAAACAGTGTCTTGTAACATGCTGCAATATATCGTTAACTGATTTAGTTTCTCGGCTAGCTTATATATGGAATGTGTGAAAAACTAAAAACAAGTGTTTTATTAGATGGCAATTATTATAATGGTACCACATATAGAAAGTTTTAGGTGATTTTGAAAGAACGATGTAAACTCTGCCAAGTACCGCTAGGCCGAGCCCTCCACCTGGGACAGCACGGGCATACACTGACACTTGCACCTGATGGACCACTTGACAATATATATATAGCACTCGGACACAGCGCCCCTCTGCCGCTATAGCATTAGCCGATAGTGCTTTTCCTTATACAGTAGACTGTGAGCCCTCGCGGGCAGGGTCCTCTCTCCTTCTGTACTTGTGTGTCCCTTGTCTAGCACACGTTTATTGTAGCTGTCTAGATTTTCACTTTTCATATGTAAAGCGCCATGGAATAAATGGCGCTATATAAATGTGTAATAATAATAATAATACAGTGAGGCCATTATATAGCTATTTTCCAGTAGGCTCCAATTTTACACATGCCGTGCAGCACCCATACGCAGCGCTTTTCCTTTGCTATCATTAGCTATTAGCGCTCATCCAGTTTCTCGGTGCCAGCTCTCAGTTACTTACCTTCTGTGACTTTTTTACAAACCTTACAACATCCGTTTACCTTTGAGTTCTGTACATATATTCTGATGAAGGCTGATGTTATATGGCCGAAAACGTTCAAATACTATTTATGTACATCGCTTTAATCTGGTTCGGATGCAAATAGAGGAAACCACAGCAACAACACATTTTTTTGTCCTATCATTTGCCATTTGAGTGCCAAGTTATTTGACATTAATATTCCCTTCCTGTCAATAATAAAATTGTGAGCACAAAGTCATGGAAGACCCAAAACCACTGTAGCAGTGAGGTCATGTAGGATGAAAAATGATACTTCCTCCCTGTGAAAACAACCAGTAGTAACTAAGTTACACAGGCTCTGCAGTATGGAACCCAACAATCTGATTAAGAGGAGAATTATCCAAGGAGTATAGCTTTATAGACACATCTAAGGAGATTAGGGGAACCCTCAGTTTCTTACCTACAGCAGCATCCAAAAACTTATCTCAGACTCCATAATCCACAAAAGCATAATCCTCAAGATGTTTATCAGAAAAAGAAACAATTGGCAAAAGTAATTTTTTCATATTTATGGGGTACCTGAGCACCTAGCCGGGCAGCCCCTGTCCCAGCTATATGCAGTTGTTTCCCATTGGCTTCAGGATTGGACACTCACAGACAAGGTGACATTGGGAACTGCAGAGAAGACCTTGCCGCTGATGCCATCTTTGTTATTTCAACTTCTGAGACGTACCCACTTCGCTGATCTGCATATATTCACTGATGTCCTCCCGGAATACAGAGAGAGAGAGTAAATCTCTTCTAGCTAAAAATTTTGCCAGAGGCTGTTCTCATATTCTCCTGTCCAGATGGACTGCTAAAGTTATGGTGGCAGCTTCAAGAGACCCTTGAGGAGAGTGATGGACCAGTATATGTTTAACCCCTTAACGACCGCCGATACGCCTTTTAACGGAGGTCATTAAGGGTACTTAAACCACAGCGCCGGCTGTGGAAAAAGTGAATAGCGCCCCCCAGAGGTGCATTTTCTCCGGGGTCTCGGCTACCGGGGTAGCTGAGACCCCAGAGAACATGAATCGGGTCGGTTTTTACCGACACCGATGTTGCGATCGCCGTTATTAACCCTATAACGGCGATCGCAAAAAAAAAAAATGTTGTGCCATTTAATTTCTCTCTCCTCTGTTGTCATCGGACATCAGAGGAGAGAGAAAAAGGGTCCCCGGGACCCCCATGTGGCCCCCAATTCCCCTCTTCTCGCCCCAGGGCCCTCCGCTCTCCTCCTGTGCCGCCGCCATTGAAAAAATGGCGGGCGCATGCTCAGTGCGCCCGTCGCAATGTGCTGGGGGGATGGGCAATTTTCTCTGAGGTCTCGGCTACGGGGGGTAGCCGAGACCCCAGAGAACATGATCCGGGTCGGTATTCACCGATCCTGGTGTTGCGATCGCCGCTA
This sequence comes from Oophaga sylvatica, assembly GCA_033576555.1. Lineage (NCBI taxonomy): Eukaryota > Metazoa > Chordata > Amphibia > Anura > Dendrobatidae > Oophaga > Oophaga sylvatica. The sequence goes on along the minus strand of JARQOD010000003.1, from coordinate 231,761,354 downwards.
TACAGCATAACGGCGACCGTAAAAAAAAAAAAAATGATTTCTCTCCCCTCTGATGTGCGATCACATCAGAGGGGAGAGAATTAGGGTCCCCAGGTCCCCCGAAGCCCCCCTGTACCTGCCGGTGTCCTCCGGCAGGTCCCCCTGTCCTCCGATCCTCCCGGTCTTCTTCCTGTAAAAAAAAAATGGCGGGCGCATGCGCAGTGCGCCCGCCGATCTGCTTGGTGGCAGATTCAAAATTGTTTCATTCATTCTCCAGAAAGTACATTTTGATCACTGTGATAAACTATCACAGTGATTAAAATAAAAAAAATAGTACATAACCCCCCATTTATCACCCCCTTAGTTAGGGACATATAATAAAATATAGAAATTATATTTATTTTCATTTTTCCGTTAGGGTTAGGGTTATAATTAGGGTTAGGGTTAGCATTAGGGTTAGGGTTAGCATTAGGGTTAGGGTTATAATTAGAGTTAGGGTTAGGCTGGGTTCATACTGTGTTATGGCAGTCCGTTACAAGGACTGCGTTACACCGTGGTATAATGTGGTGTAACGCAGTCCGTTAACGCTGCCATTCACCCCCATTTGAGGGCATATCGCGACGCATGCCGTAAAGCGGCATACGTTCGCGACGTGCCATCATTCAGTGACGGAGCCTCGGACGCGTGCTGCAGTGTCTGGGCTCCGTCACCGCTAGTGCAGATGAATCATCTGCTGATTCCTCTGCGCTAACGGGTATAACATAATGCGATCGCGTTATGCTATACCGTTACCAGCCCGTCAATGCTATGTGTTGAACGGGCTGGTAAAACGCAAAATGAACCTAGCCTTAGGGTTAGGGTTATAATTAGGGTTATAATTAGGGTTAGGGTTACAATTAGGGTTAGGGTTAAAATTAGGGTTAGGGTTACAATTAGAGTTAGGGTTACAATTAAGGTTAGGGTTACAATTAGGGTTGGAATTAGGGTTGGGATTTAGGTTAGGATTAGGGTTGGGATTAGGGTTAGGGGTGTGTTGGGGTTAGGGTTGGAGCTAGAATTGAGGGATTTCCACTATTTAGGCACATCAGTTGGTCTCCAAACACGACGTGGCGTTCAAAAAGTCAAATGGCGCTCCCTCCCTTCCGAGCTTTGCCGTGCGCCCAAACAGTGGTTTACCCCAACAAATGGGGTATCAGCGTACTCAGGACAAATTGCACACCAATTTTGGGGTTCTAATTTCTCCTGTTACCCTTGGGAAAATAAAAAAAATAGCTGGCTAAAAAAATCATTTTTGAGGAAAAAAATGATTTTTTATTTTCACGGCTCTGCGTTAATAAATTTCTGTGAAGCATTTGGGGGGATCAAAGTGCTCACCACGCATCTAGATAAGCTCCTTGGGGGGTCTAGTTTCCAAAATGGTGTCACTTGCAGGGAGTTTCTACTGTTTAGGCACATCAAGGGCTCTGCAAACACATGACGCCCGCAGAACATTCCATCAAAGTTTGCATTACAAAATGGCGCTCCTTCCCTTCCAAGCACTCCCATGTGCACAAACAGTAGTTTTCACCCCACATATGGGGTATCAGCGTACTCAAGAAAAATTGCACAACAACTTTTTGGGTCCAATTTAGTCTGTTACCCTTGGGAAAATAAAAAAATAGCGGGCTAAAGAATCATTTTTGAGGAAAAAAATGATTTTTTTATTTTCACGGCTCTGCGTTAATAAATTTCTGTGAAGCACTTGGGGGTTCAAAGTGCTCACGACACATCTAGATAAGCTCCTAGGGGGGTCTAGTTTCCAAAATGGTGTAAATTGCAGGGGTTTCTACTGTTTAGGCACATCAAGGGCTCTGCAAACACATGACGCCCACAGAACATTCCATCAAAGTCTGCATTACAAAATGGCGCTCCTTCCCTTCCAAGCACTCTGATGCGCACAAACAGTAGTTTCACCCCACATATGGGGTATCAGCGTACTCAGGAAAAATTGCACAACAACTTTTTGGGTTCAATTTCGTCTGTTACCCTTGGGAAAATAAAAAGATAGCGGGCTAAAGAATCATTTTTGAGGAAAAAAATGATTTTTTTATTTTCACGGCTCTGCGTTAATAAATTTCTGTGAAGCACTTGGGGTTCAAAGTGCTCACCACACATCTAGATAAGCTCCTTGGGGGGTCTAGTTTCCAAAATGGTGTATCTTGCAGGGGGTTTCTACTGTTTAGGCACATCAAGGGCTCTGCAAACACAACATGACGCTGCAGAACATTCCATCAAAGTCTGCATTACGAAATGGCGCTCCTTCCCTTCCCAGCACTCCCATGTGCCCAAGCAGTGGTTTCACCCCACATATGGGGTAACAGCGTACTCAGGAAAAATTGCAAAACAACTTTTTGGGTCCAATTTCTCCTGTTACCCTTGGGAAAATAAAAAAAATGGCGGGCTAAAGAATCATTTTTGAGGAAAAAAATGATTTTTTATTTTAACGGCTCTGCATTAATAAATTTCTGTGAAGCACTTGGGGGTTAAAAGTGCTCACCACACATCTAGTTAAGCTCCTTGGGGGGTCTAGTTTCCAAAATGGTGTCACTTGCAGGGGGTTTCTACTGTTTAGGCACATCAAGGGCTCTGCAAACACAACATGACGCCCGCAGAACATTCCATCAAAGTCTGCATTACAAAATGGCAATCCTTCCCTTCCAAGCACTCCCATGCACCCAAACAGTGGTTTCACCCCACATATGGGGTATCAGCGTACTCAGGAAAAATTGCACAACAACTTTTGGAATCCAATTTCTCCTGTTACCCTTGGGAAATAAAAAAAATAGCGGGCTAAAGAATCATTTTTGAGGAAAAAAATATTTTTTATTTTCACGACTCTACGTTAATAAATTTCTGTGAAGCACTTGGGGGTTCAAAGTGCTCACCACACATCTAAATAAGTTCCTTAAGGGGTCTAGTTTCCAAAATGTTGTCATTTGTGGGGGTTTCCACTGTTTAGGCGCATCAGGGGCTCTCCAAACGCGACATGGCGTCCAATTTCAATTCCAGCCAATTTTGGTTTGAAAAAGTCAAACGGCGCTCCTTCCCTTCCAAGCCCTGCCATGCGCCCAAACAGTGGTCCCCCCCACATATGGGGTATCAGCATACTCAGGACAACTTTTGTGGTCTAATTTCTCCTGCTACCCTTGGGAAAATAAAAATTGGGGACTAATCGATCAGGTTTGTGGAAAAAATATTACTTTTTATTTTCATGCCCGGGCGTTATAAACTTCTGTGAAGCACTTGGGGGTTCAAAGTGCTCCACCACACATCTATATAAGTTCCTTAGGGGGTCTAGTTTCCAAAATGGTGTCACTTGTGGGGGGTTTCCACTGTTTAGACACATCAGGGCATCTACAAACGCGACATGGCTCCAGCCAATTCTGCGTTGAAAAAGTCAAATGGCGCTCCTTCCCTTCCAAGCTCTGCCATGCACCCAAACAGTGGTTTATCCCCACATATGGGTATCAGCATGCTCAGGACAAATTGCACAAAAACTTTTGGGGTCTTGTTACCCTTGAGAAAATAAAAATTGGGGTGAACAGATCGTTTTTCTGGAAAAATATGATTTTTTATTTTCACGGTTCTATGTTATAAACTTCTGTGAAGCACTTGGAGGTTCAAAGTGCTCACCACACATCTAGATAAGTTCCTTAGGGGGTCTAGTTTCCAAAATGGGGTCACTTGTGGGGGTTTCCACTGTTTAGACACATCAGGGCCTCTACAAACACGACATGACGTCCAGCCAATTCTGCGTTGAAAAAGTCAAACGGCGCTCCTTCGCTTCCAAGCTCTGCCATGCACCCAAACAGTGGTTCACCCCCACATATGGGGTATCAGCATGCTCAGGACAAATTGCACAAAAACTTTTGGGGTCTTGTTACCCTTGGGAAAATAAAAATTGGGGTGAAAAGATTGTTTTTGTGGAAAAAATATTTTTTATTTTCACTGTTCTTTGTTATAAACTTCTGTGAAGCACTTGGAGGTTCAAAGTGCTCACCACACATCTAGATAAGTTCCTTAGGGGGTCTAGTTTCCAAAATGGGGTCACTTGTGATGGGTTTTCACTGTTTAGACACATCAGGGCCTCTACAAATGCGACATGGCGTCCAGCCAATTCTGCGTTGAAAAAGTCAAATGGCGCTCCTTCCCTTGCGACCTCTGCCGTGCGCCCAAAAAGTGCTACCTTTTTTTCTTGTGTATATATGAGTTGGTGACTCTAGGTTTAGCACCTGTTCACACTGAATCTATGTTTGGATGTGCCGGTCAGTTTTTTGATATGTATTCATTTACCTTCTACCTGAGCACTCCACCTGGTGGTCACAGGCTTTTTAATTACAACAGGTTCATCACCCCTCCACAGAGATGTAGATTTTAGTCTGAAGAGAGGACTCATATGTTCCCATGCAGACAGACTTTTCTAAGCGAGTATAGGCATTAGTTAGGACCTGATATACGAGAAGAGCCTTGACGTGGCTATCAGGCTCACATAATTTGGCCATCTTATGCGCTAAGACTTCTCAATTTTTCATATTTCTAAGGTAATGATGCAATTCATTTTTCATATTTTTCATATTTCGTGTTTGCAAGCTATAGCGCTACAGTGTGCTACCTTTTTTTCTTGTGTTTTTTTCATATGAGTCTGAACGATTATTGTTGTTGTAGATTGAATTGATGTTTGTGAATTGTTGAATGACTGCTGCTTACCTCTATCAGCTTTTACTGTTTATTGCACTCCTATCCTTTGGGAGGAACAGGACACAGGGACGCAGATTGTTTATCACATTGAACAATCAATATTTGCTAATATGTTGATTACCCAGTGGATAAGTCCATGTAGCTTGTTGACCAGCAAACAGTGAAGGTCAAACTATGCAGATTGTTTAAATACACAAACAATGAGAGTTGATCTCATCCCACCTACCATCTGACCTGTGGATGATGGCCTTAAGGACAGATGTGGGTATAAAAAGGACCTTTATCCTTCTGTAGAGGTAGTTTACAGAACAGCAGCCAGGATACCATGGCTCCAACCAGAGGGATACAGATTTGAGACACTTTACAGGAACTTACCTTAAGGGACCACTGTACCAACAGGAGGAATGCAGATCTGATACATTGACTGTCACTGAACCCATGGAGACGTTTGTAGAAGCCATAATGGAAACATCTGTTAACCTGACCCCATAGAGACGTTCAGTAAAGTCAGATTTGGACCATCCGGTCACCTGACACCATGGAGATGTTTGGAGAAGCCAAGTTGGGACTATCAGGACCCCTGTCCACATAGATTAATGGATTGTCAGCTTTCTAAGATTGTTGTTACTTCCTCTCTGTTGGTGCGCACCAAAAGTGGGCTGCCACAAGTGGGGGTAGTCGGCCCTGGAAGCCTTGAATTTGCAGATGCTCTAATCTCAGCAAGCCAAATGAAGGATGAGGCTCTGTCATTTGCAGAATCTTGTGTTTTTGCTGGGACTGCTCTGTATATTATTGTCTGTTGGTGGTTCAAGAAAGCATTGCCACACTGTTTTACCCTCACCCTGTGTTGCCTGAGTAATATTTTGCCACAGGGAATAGGTGTGGCATGAGCCCTGGTCCATGCTTCTCCCATCGTCAAAGCTAAGGCAAAAAGCGCATCGGGGACATGCAGGTCAGATACGGGGTTTGTACTTACTGGTCAGTAGTGTTGAGCAATACTTTCCAATATTGGGAAATATCGGATCGGATTGGATCAGACCGATACTCAAAAAGTATCAGATATCGCCGATTCCGATACCGGAAACCAATGCAAGTCAATGGGACAGAAATATCGGAATTAAAATAAACCCTTTCTTTCCTTGTAGGTTAATTGTACATGAAGGAAAACAACTAAGAATAATGTAGAATGTATTGGGGGAGGTGGAGGAGACATTAAAGGCATAGAGGTTTAGCCCAATCAAATGGAATAGCAGGAATAATTTTTTTTTTCTAAGACGTTCTCAGTTACAAAGAAATTGACTATGTTGTTAACCTTTTTTCTATTTTGGCACATATGTATGTTTCACTACTTCCATGCTCTTCACCTTCTTTTTTACTTCTCCCACACTTTCTCCTTCATGATCCTCAGCAGCAGCATCTTTTTCATCAACTTCTTCTTCACCTTATTTATCTTCTTCTTCTTCACCTTCTTCCTCTTATTCTTTTTTTTACATTCTTCATATTCTTCTTCTTCAACTATTATTCTTCTTCATATTCTAGTTCTTCATCTTCTTCCTATTCATCTTCTTCATCATATTCTTATTTGTGACAGGCATTCCTGTAGTTGTTATCTCTAAAAGTTTGAAGATTACACCTTCCGTTCTTGCTGTCACAAAAGATTTACAACAGTATTTGTCCGCTTTCAGTTTGGCCTGCAGCAGCAGGCATTTTCCAGGGGCACCACGAGGAGGAACGGACTCACCCCCATTCACTGCTTAGTCTTCTTCTGCTTATAATTTAGAGCATATCTTTTGCTCTGATTTTTTGTGTTATGCTTAATGTTCTTCTGCTTTTTGTTCTTCTGCTTCTTGGTCTTCTGTCTCTTGTTCTGTATCTTGTTGGTTGTCTTCATGTTCTTTGTCCTCTTGGTCATCTTCTTCTGGTTAATCTTTTTGTTCTTCTTTGGGGTGGTGTTCAGGCTCGTCGTCTTCATGAGAGAAATTGATGTGATTGTCACAATAATAATTGCAAAATATTAATCATCCAAGAAAAATAAATAATAAATAACGTGAATATTAGTAGTGACAATACCACCAAAAGTGTGGATGGCAGACCACCGGAAATATGTAAAATATCCAAGAATGGAGAGAGGACACCAAGTGACAGGACAGTGACAAAAAAATCAATAGTGACACACTATGGATAATCAAATATAATTTTATTAAGTTAGATAGACATAAAATGAAAAATTATTATAACAAAATGTGCACATATAGAAAAATGTATGTGCTCAAAAAGCACCCAGGTAATGGATAGATGTATAAATATAGAATAGGCAGCATGTGATATGTATATACAAAATAATGAACATAGTGAACCTCAAATAAATAAATATATACAAATCACATAAAACGTGTATAAATATTTTTCACCAGCATTTTTTATGTATAGGTTTTTATGCAATAGATATTGTTGATATTTATACACGTTTTATGTGATTTGTATATATTTATTTATTTGAGGTTCACTATGTTCATTATTTTGTATATACATATCACATGCTGCCTATTCTATATTTATACATCTATCCATTACCTGGGTGCTTTTTGAGCACATACATTTTTCTATATGTGCACACATCGATATATTAATTAGTTCAGGTGTACACTATTAAACACATAATCTTACATGGTGTTGTGCTCATTCCATATTAGACATTAGATTATCCGGGCTATCGTCTGTTGTACACTATTTATTATTTATTAGAGTATAAGTTTATATACACTATTTTGTTATAATAATTTTTCATTTTATGTCTATCTAACTTAATAAAATTATATTTGATTATCCATAGTGTGTCACTATTGATTTTTTTGTCACTGTCCTGTCACTTGGTGTCCTCTCTCCATTCTTCGTCGTCTTCATGGTTGTCGTCCTTGGGGTCGTCGTCTTCTTTGGGGTGGTCTTCAGGGTCGTCGTCTTCAGGGTCATCGTCTTCAGGGTCGTCGTCTTCTTCGGGGTGGTCTTCAGGGTCGTCGTCTTCAGGGTCGTCGTCAGGGAGATCCAGAGTGATTACCAAAAACCATTTAAAAAATCTTCAACTTGGAAATGTAGCTGAAGGTGCAAGAAGGCTGAGTAACTGCCGAGAACCAGCTGACTGTCCTGGAACCTGGATGGGTAGTAGAAGGAACAAGAGCCAATGGCACTACCGAGGACCAGCTGACGGTACTGGAACATGGTTACTAAGAGGTACCTGTGCTAGAAAGCACTAACAAGGACCAGCAGACGTTGCTAGAACTCGGATACCAAGATGGAATCACCTATGCCAAAGGCACTGCCGAGAACCAGCTGACGGTACTGGAACCCGTATGGGTAGCAGAAGGTACAAGAGCCAATGGAAGTAACGAGGACCAGCTGACTGTGCTGGAACCCAGAGGGGCAGCAGAAGGAACAAAGCCAATGGCACAACCGAGGACCAGCTGACGGTACTGGGACACGGTTACTAAGCAGGAGGTACCTGTGCTAGAAAGCACTAACAAGGACCAGCAGACGTTGCTGGAACTCTGATACCGAGATGGAGGCACCTAGGCCAAAGGCACTGCCGAGAGTCAGCTGACGGTACTGGAACCCGGATGGGTAGCAGAAGGTACCATGAAAAATAAAGTTGCAAGGCCGTGAGCCAGCCGCAGTTACCGAATCCCACAGTCCTACATGGGGTGCTTGTCCTATTGGCACTACGGAAACAGACTTTATTTCCATATCCCGCAGCCCACATAGGAAGCACCTATACTGCAGGCACCATAGAGTCGGCTAACCCGACAGCAACACGACAGGACAAGATATTGGAGGCAAAGTGACGTTAACACTGCCCGGAAACAGCTGGCATGCTGTAACCTGGCTGGGCAGGAGGGAGTACCCATGCCAAAGACAATTCTGAGCAGCAACTGGCGATGTTGGAGCCCAGGGATGAGAGTAGAAACAAAGTGGAGGCAGAGGCCTAATTGGAACAAGTTTAAAATCTGTACTTGTGTGTGTTTGGACACAGCAGGAAAACTTGCCGGCTACACAGCTGGGGATCAGTTGACTTTACTGAATGCCAATAACACAGGAGCATATGTTGACTGTGCAGACGGCACTTCCGAGCAGCAACTGGCGATGTTGGAGCCCAGGGATGTGAGTAGAAACAGAGTGGAGGCAGAGGACAAATTGGAGCAAGTTGAAAATCTGGACTTGTGTGAGTGTGGACAGAGCAGGAAAGATTGCCAGCTACACAGCTGGGGATCAGCTGACATTACTGAACCCCAATAACACAGGAGCTAGTGTTAACTGTGCAGACGGCACTTCCGAGCAGCAACTGGCAGTGTTGGAGCCCAGGGATGAGAGTAGTAACAGAGTGGAGGCAGAGGACAAATTGGAGCAAGTAGAAAATCTGGACTTGTGTGAGTGTGGACAGAGCAGGAAACATTGCCAGTTACACAGCTGGAGATCAGTTGAAATTACTGAACCCCAATAACACAGGAGCTAGTGTTGACTGTGCAGATGGCACTTCCGACCAGCAACTGGCGATGTTGGAGCCCAGGGTCAAGGAGGGTGTAGGCTGAGGCCTAGTGTGAGCAAGTTTAATCTCTGGTGTAACTTGAAATTGGAGGTAGCAGGACTGTTTGCCGGACACACAGCAGGGGAACAGATGGCATTACTGAAACCCCACAAACACAGGAGCGAGTGTTTTTCTCTGCGCATACAGCACTTCTGAGCAGCAACTGGCGATGTTGGAGCCCAGGGTCAGTCAAGGTGTAGGCTGAGGTCTAGTATGAGCAAGTTTAATCTCTGGTGTAACTTGAAATTGGAGGTAGCAGGACTTATTGCCAGACACACAGCAGGGGAACAGCTGGCATTACTGAACCCCACAAACACAGGAGCTAGTGTTTTTCTCTGTGCATACAGCACTTCTGAGCAGCATCTGGCGATGTTGGAGCCCAGGTTCAGTCAGGGTATAAGCTGAGGCCTAATGTGAGCAACTTTCAAATCTGATGTAACTTGAAATTGGAGTTAGCAGGACTTATTCCAGGACAAACAGAAGGGGAA
>JARQOD010000003.1:231701714-231751474 GCA_033576555.1 Oophaga sylvatica | reverse complement strand
AAAAAAACAGAAAATATCTTATCTGAGAGCAGGAGAAAAGGCAAGACTCAGCAAGCTTCTAAGTGAACCAGGAAACAACGTTGAGACAAGAACAATTGAACACCGGCAACCATGATGGGAGGGAACCTCCCTTATATCCAGCCAGTCCGTGATTCCTGATTGCCAATCCTCATTGAATGGTTCAGTACTGTTTGCAACCACCAGAGGGAGCCTCTGCTCAGAATTCATTTCTAAAACATTCACAACAATATATATATATATATATATATATATATATTTATAGTACATACACTTCTTCATAGTATAATAGCCGCTAATTCAATTGACGGCTTTTGTGAAATTACAGACCCGACATGAAATGACACATGGTTTACATAGAGTTAACCGTGTCATTTCATGTAGTTTGATATATGGTTTTCACTAACAATTACATGAGTGTATGTGTGCAAAATTTCACACATGTAGGGTTAATTAAAGGTGTAAAATCGTAGAAAAAACATGCGTTTTTTTTACAACGAATTTACACCTTTAAATTTCCTTCTACCTTAATATATTCGCTCATGTCTAATTGTTTTGTTTACAATTGTGAGCATAAGTATCGATTACTAGTGAACGATTTCATTTGAGTATGTCTGTGTTTTATGCTTTTAACATGAATAGTGCAAGTTTAACATGGAGACAGTGTTGAATAAATACTGCCATCTTCTTGGTTGGTGTACACATGATATAGTGTCATTGCTTTTTGCATGTTACTTTTACAAAAATTACCTTCTTTTTTTGCTGCTTGATCCCACTGGTGGTTTAGAAGTTAGATAGTGGAGCTTGAGTATATATACACACGGGGGCAAAATTGTTGGTACCCGTCATTTAATGATAGAAAAACCCACAATGGTCACAGAAATAACTTGAATTTGACAAAAGTAATAAGAAATAAAAAATCTATGAAAATGAACCAATGAAAGTCAGACATTGCTTTTCAACCATGCTTCCACAGATTTTTTTTAAAAATAAAACTCATGAAATTGGCCTGGACAGAAATGATGATACCCCTGAAAATAATGTGACAAAAGGGACATGTTAAATCAAGGTGTGTCCACTAATTAGCATTGTAAGGAAGAAGACCGGGCTGTGGGTACCTCTCCTGTGCCGGGTCCAGAACTGTCGGGGCTGTCTCCTCTGTTGTCCGGGGAAAGAAAAGGAGATCAGAAAAATCCTTTGACCCGGAAGCACGGGGCGGGGCTAAGCAGCAGCGCGTTTGGAATCAAGCAGTTTTGGCGCAAACAGGCAGCAAGTGGCAGGGAAAGCAGATTGCTCCATGTCCTGAGTACCGGCGCTGCGAAGGGCCTTGCGCAAGTTCCCGCTGCCACTGAGGAGAGGGGTGAAAAGAGAGCTGCTGTGCGCTCCAGTACTGTTAGCGCAACCGGGGTGCAGAGTAGAGGAGGCCGGGTACTGGAGGAATACCCCCGAGCGGGTTAAGGGAATGTTGAGAATGCACCCCATGACCCCCGCAATGCAGGCGGAGATTGCTATGATGGCCCTGGATGGAGAAGCTAGGTGCTTCGTCATGTTCCTGCCCCCCACGAGTGAGACACTTTCACTAAAGTCCTACAAATCCTAGAAGAAATGCACTGGGACCTCATGGACGTCAGTAATTGCGAATGCGCTTGTTTAGCCGTGTCCAAAGGGAGGGGGAGTCTGTCATCCAATATATGAACACGCTGCAGGAGATTCACACTGCAATCGCTAAGCTGGATAATGTGGGCGTAGGGCCTCCTGACGTAATCCTGAGAGATCAGTTGGTGGCAGGCTCAGGGATGCGCTGTTTAAACAGGCCCTGAGGGAGTGCTTGCGAGTCAATCCGTGCATGACTTTATTGGAAGTTGGGGCAGAGGCGCACGCTCGAGCAGGAGCAGGGGATGACAGCCTTGGCATGGAAGATCCGGAGTGGGGAGGTATCTGTTTTGCCTGCAGCTGAACCAGGTTGGGTGAGAGAAATCCGGAAGGAAATTCAGAACATGCGGGATGAGTGGTCAGACTTAAAGAAGATGGCTCAAGCCACCCTGAACCATGCTGGAGGCAGGACTGACCCCGAACCTCATAAAGAAATCAGATAATCCTGCGCAGAGAGATGGCCAATTTGTTTCAAGTGCAGAGACACTGGACATTATGCTCAAGGATGCGCACAACGGGGCCGACCACTTGCCCCTCGGCGGGAAAACTAGTGGGCTCCATGGCTGGGGGACACCGCCCGGAGCCTGAGCAGCCAAAGAGGAGAGAGAAATTTCCACAAGTTTAATTTCACTGTGCCCCCACATATGGGCCGAAATGGATGGCCAGGCCGTCCGTTTTCTAGTCAATACCGGCTCTCAAGTGACCACCATGCCCAAGATTTATTTCAGTTGCCATTTTCCGGAAGCGATATGACCCGAATGGGCCCAGTGATCAAGCTCACAGCAGGCCAACCAATTGCCCATCCCGGTCGCAAGGGTAGTCTGAATGCAAATCACTGTGTGCGACAAGAATGTGGGCCGGAAAGGAGTCGTGTTAACCGCCAGGGACCCTGGTAATGGCCCCACTGTGACTTTGGGAATGAACGTGTTGAAGGAGCTCAGTAACATCCTGGTCAGTGAGTCACCAGATGCGTTTCTAAATCAATGGAGCCCTCGTACCCCTCAGAGAAAAGTGTTCCAACAATTGATACAGGTGGCCCAGGCCCAAAAAATGTCAAGTGAAGGAAAAGTCCTGGGGAAGGTGATAGTCCCGGACATTGCCAAACTTGTCCTCCCACTGGGTCAGAAGGTGCTCACTCTGCCTGTACGAGCTTCCACGCCTCTTGAAGTAGAAGTTCAGATAGAGCCAGCTCTAAAGGATCAACAACCTCCTGGGTTCCTCATTGCATGGACGTTAGCCACCGTTCACGACGGAAATGTCCTATTGCGGTGTGTACTGCCTATGGGATTGTTTGAGTTCAACTGGATGCCCTTCTGCCTTACCAACGTGCCTGGAACCTTCGAACAAGTGATGGAGCGATGTTTGGGAGCCCTTAACTTTGAAGTCACCCTCATTTATCTAGATGACAACATTGTTTACACCGCTGCTTTTGAAGAGCATCTTTGGCGGCTGGAGCAGGTGTTGAGTCGGCTGCAGAAACACGGCCTGAAAGTAAAACCCCAAAAGTGTCCCTTTTTCCGCCAGCAAATTGATAAATCTAGGACATGTGGAATCCGCCGAGGGAGTGAGACCGTCACACGAGAAGATCGCCGCTGTGCAAGACTGGCCTACTCCAAAGACAGTGAAGGACGTGCAGGCATTTCTGAGGCTTACTGGGTATTATCGACGGTTCGTGAAAAACTTCACCCGTTTTGTCAGCCCATTACTGGAAGTATTGAAGGGAGTACCATCAGGTGCAAAGAACCAGACCATTCAGTGGGGAGAAAGTAAAGAAGAAGCCTTCTGAAACCTGAAGATGGCCTTGACTGAGGCACCCATACTGGCCTATGCAACAACCCTGTGGCCCACTTGGAAAATGCGAAATTGGGGGCCTTGGAGCAGAGATAGTTAGCTCATATGGCGAAGTACCGATATAAGATTACATATCGCAAACACACATGCTGATGCTCTGTCCAGAGTGACCCACGAACGACCCAGATCTGAAGACCCGATCGGGACGAAGAATTGGAGGCTGAAGAGATCCTGGGGTTTCGAAACCACACCAGGACGCTGGCAGCGACGCAGGGACAGATCAGAGAGGCGTCAGGGGAGCACATTCTGGGACAACCCTGTGATGATTGGGTGAGGCTGCAGCAAGGAGATGCAGAACTCGCACAGCTGAGGCAGTGGGTGGCTTTGAAATTACTTCCCAGTCGGAGCGAGAGAGACGCTCTGTCCCCAGGAACGTTGCAGATTCTGAGGCAGTGGGAGAGGCTCCAATTGGAAGACGGATTGCTATATCGGAAAGTGCAGCTGGTGCAAGAGTTAGAGATTACCTGGCAAGTGGTACTCCCCGAAAAATTGATCGGCGAAGTTGCCATAGAAGCTAATGAGTGAGGGGCTCACTTTGGCCTGGAGAAGATGTTCCAGTGGCTACAGAAGTTGGTCTATTATCCCTGATTGAAGACTGCAGTAGATGAGGCTTGTCAGCGATGCAGGAACTATGAATTAGCTAAACCTCCGGAACAGAGGGCCCCTATGCAGACTGTCATGACTTCCTCTCCCCTAGAGGTGTTAATGATTGACTACTTGACCATAGGTCAGCTCATCTCAGACACGAACATTGCCTGGTGATGACTGACCATTTTACAAAATTTGCTGTGGTGACTCTGACCAACTAAACTTGACTTACGACGCACGGAACGAACAGCAGCCGGAATACCTCCCAACCATTACAAGCAAGATCAATTTATTTGGAACGGATCGTTCGAGAGATGGAGGAATGTCAATGATTACTGCAAAAACTCTTGCCAGTGGAATTGTGATCTAAAGGAGAGGGGGTGTGAGGAAGAAGACCGGGCTGTGGGTACATCTCCTGTGCTGGGTCCAGAACTGTCGGGGCTGTCTCCTCTGTTGTCCGGGGGTAGGAAAAGGAGACCGGACAAATCCTTTGACTCGGAAGCAGGGGACGGGACTAAGTAGCAGCGTATGGAAACAGGCAGTTTTGGTGCAAACAGGCAGCAATCGGCAGGGGGAAGCAAAGTTCTCCATGTCCTGAGCACCGGTGCTACGAAGGGCCTTGCGTGCCGGCTCCCGCTGCCACTGAGGAGATTGGTGAAAAGAGAGGTGCTGTGCACTACATTACTGTGAGTGCAACCGGGGTTCAGAGTAGAGGAGGCCAGGAACTGGAGAAATATCTGCTGCCCTCTTCACCATTGAACCGTGACAGGTTCACCCAGGACCTGAGAGATGCTGTGGCCCTCTTTACTTCGGTCACAACAATTCATGGACTAGGGGCTCATCAGAAGGTACCGGACACCAACCGCTGCTGCCAGAAGATGGCCACCGTGTGAAGGATACACCTCTGGACATCATCTCAGCCGTGACTGACGCTGCAACTCCCTGCGGGATCATCTGCTGTGAAGCAGCACCAAGGACACGATAAGCTATTTCTAAAAATAAAGACTTTTCCCATTCTACACTTATTGTTCATAATATTTTCCCCCTTAACCCTTTGTCTCCCTGCATGGAGTTAAACCCCTTGTTCAATTGAAATTGTTTAACTGTTTAACTCTTGCTCTGCCTTCTGCCTGTCACTGCATTCCGCAACCTGCTTACAGCATCACAGGTGTCTACAATCTTGGAATCAGTGAGTGCGCCTGTATAGAGGGCTATAGATACTCATTTTGCTATTTGGTGACATGGTGTATATCACATGCAACACTGACCAGAGGAAGTGAAGAAAAGAGTTTTCTCAGAAGATTAGAAAGAAAATTATAGACAAACATGTTAAAGTTAAAAGTTATAAGACCATCTCCAAGCATCTTGATGCTCTTGTGACTACAGTTGTACATATTATTCAGAAATTTAAGCTCCATGGAACTGTAGCCAACCTCCCTGGACGTGGCCGCAGGAGGAAAATTGATGACAATTGATGACAAATCAAAGATACGGATCATACAAATGGTAACAAAAGAACTTCTAAACAGATTAAAGGTGAACTACAAGCTCAAGGAACGTCAGTGTCAGATCGCACCATCAGTCATTGTATGAGCCAAAGTGACTTCATGGGAGACGACCTAGGAGGACACCACTGTTCAAAAAAAAATCATAAAAAAGCCAGACTGGAATTTGCCAAACTACATTTTGACAAGCCACAAAGCTTCTGGGAGAATGTCCTATGGACAGATGACACAAAAATATAACTTTTTGGCAATGCACATCAGCTTTTATGTTCACAGATGGAAAAATGAAGCATATCAAGAAAAGAACACTGTCCCTACTGTGAAACATGAAGGAGCCTTTGTTATGTTTTGGGGCTGCTTTGCTGCATCTGGCACAGGGTGTTTAGAATCTGTGCAGGGTACAATGAAATCTCAAGACAATCAAGGGATTCTAGAGAGAAATTGTTATGTTTCGGTAGCTGAGGAGAAATAGCAAAAATAGCAAAGCAGCAATACACCAGAGAGGCTGAAACCTATTGGATTGCAGGACCCTAAACTAACTGCAACACTAGAAGTAGCCGTGGAGCGTACCTCCGGTGATCCTAGACGCCTCGTCATAGCCGGAGAGATAGCTACACCTAAAGGCAGAAAGATGAAAGCTATCTGCCCCGTAGCAGAACCCCCAAAGAAATAGAAAGCCCCCAAACATGTAATGGCGGTTAGACAAGAAGAAAATACGGACACAGACAGAAAATAGAATGAGCAAACGCTGGGGCCCAATCTGTCTAGATAGAAAAGTATAGGAAAGAATTCTGATTGCAACCCAAAAAAACCCTGACAAAAATACCAACACTTCTGATTAACAAAAAACCTGAGATCACACGATCTCTACCACCTAAATCAGATCTCTGGTGTGACACACAGCAATTCAGCAAATAAAAAGTGACAAAGGAACCGAGCAAAAGTGCAATTACAAAATGAGCACAATTGCAGCGCCAGGCCCCAAAAGGGGACCAGGCTGGAGTCCACTGCAAGCAGCAAACAAGCAAGGAAAATCCAACCAGAAGAAAAAAAACAGCAAATCACTTATCTGAATGAGAGCAGGAATGCAAGCTGAGCTCCAAGCAAAACCAGGAAGAACAATTGATTACCGGCAAGGCTGATGGGAACTCAGGTCACTTATATCAGACCATTCAGAGCCAGCTGAAGGCCATTCAGTAATTAGTTCATTACCCTCAACAACCACTGGAGGGAGCCCCAGCTCAGAAATTGCCTCCAGAGTATTCACAACAGAAATATGCTGCCCAGTGTCAGAAAGCTTGGTCTTAGTTGCAGGTCATGGGTCTTGCAACAGGATAATTACTCAAAACGCATAGCTAAAAACACCCAAGAATGGCAAAGAGGAAAACATTGGACTATTCTGAAGTGGCCCTCCATGAGTCCTGACCTAAATCCTATTGACAAATTTCAAAAAATCATAGGAAGCTTTTTCCACTATAAAAATACAAATTTTATTTAGAACATTTTTAAAATACATATACGGATAAAAATATCCAAATGGGGGACAACATTATGCAAAAAAAGCCTACAAAAAACAGGTACAGGTACAGTTGGTAGTGTTCAATAGTGAATATATCCGTATATCATGCTTAAAGCCACATTGACAAACAAGGGGTTATGTATATTTAATGTCTATCACATATACCACAGTGCATAGATTTTTAAGTAAAATATCCCCAAAACATATCTGTTAGCATAGGGTTAAAACGGACATAAAGATTGCCCTCCTACCAATAAAGCTAGCATTTAAATGTTTGCTATGCAAGTGCAGAGCATGCAGCAAGTGCTATAATATGTGCAGTAACCTGCATAACGATGCACAAAAAAGTTTTTAAAGTGTTGAAAATAGTAAGCTGCTGGTAGGAGACCGTACCTGATTGCGGCTGCAGCACCCCTGACGCACGTTTCGCGTTTAGCTTGTTCACGCTCCTTGTGCTGCAGCCGCAATCAGGTACGGTCTCCTACCAGCAGCTTACTATTTTCAACACTTTAAAAACTTTTTTGTGCATCGTTATGCAGGTTACTGCACATATTATAGCACTTGCTGCATGCTCTGCACTTGCATAGCAAACATTTAAATGCTAGCTTTATTGGTAGGAGGGCAATCTTTATGTCCGTTTTAACCCTATGCTAACAGATATGTTTTGGGGATATTTTACTTAAAAATCTATGCACTGTGGTATATGTGATAGACATTAAATATACATAACCCCTTGTTTGTCAATGTGGCTTTAAGCATGATATACGGATATATTCACTATTGAACACTACCAACTGTACCTGTACCTGTTTTTTGTAGGCTTTTTTTGCATAATGTTGTCCCCCATTTGGATATTTTTATCCGTATATGTATTTTAAAAATGTTCTAAATAAAATTTGTATTTTTATAGTGGAAAAAGCTTCCTATGATTTTTTGAAATTTGTTGATATTTGGAAGCACTATTTTGAATCTAGGCAATAAATTTACTGTGATTTCTAAATCCTATTGAGCATTTTTGGAAAGAGCTGAAACATGCCGTCTGGAAAAGGCAACCTTCAAACACGAGACAACTGGAGCAGTTTTCTCTTGAGAAGTGGGCCAAAATACCTATCGAGAGGTGCAAAGTCTCATTGACAATTACAGGAATTGTTTGATTGCAGTGATTGCCTCAAAATGTTGTGCAACAAAATAATAAAGTTAAGGGTACCATCATTTCTGTCCAGTCCTATTTGATGAGTTATATTTTTTAAAAAATTCTGTGGAAGCATGGCTGAAAAGCAATGTCTGACTTTCATTTGTTCATTTTCAAAGATTTTTTATTTATTATTACTTTTGTCATATTCGAGATATTTCTGTGACCATTGTGGGTTTTTCTGTCATTAAACGAGGGGTATCAATCAACAATTTTGACCACGTGTGTATATAAAAAAATCTTCCTTCTCACCCACCACTGGGGTTTGTCTTTGTTGTCCTTTCTCATTCTCGGGTCCTTTACCAGAGGCCTGGGAGATTGAGGGTTCTGCACAGGATCTTAGATGTTCCCAGCATTGCGCTTTTCTGGACAGAGAGTTCAGATGTTGCTCCTGGGATCTGTTGTAGCCATTCTTCCAACTTAAGGGTCACTGCTCCAAGTGCTCCTATCACCACTGGAATCACTGTTGCCTTCACATTCCACATCTTCTCCAGTTCTCCTTTGAGGCCCTGGTATTTCTCCAGCTTCTCATATTCCTTCTTTCTGATTTTGCTGTCACTTGGCACTGCCACAGCTATTATCATTATTGTCTTATGATCCTTAACCACACATACCCATAGAAATGTAACCAGGTCACTTAAACTATCAATTTAGATATACCACAAAAGAACAAATCAGTATACAGTGCCAATCAAAAACAACTTTATTAGAACATCTAAAATGTATTCAATATTTAACACCATAATAATTTCTGCCATCCAGAAATATGATCCTTGTCTACTATCACAATGTCTGGTTGGTTAGTCAACACCTGCTTATCTGTCTGGATCTTGAAGTCCCACAGGATTTTTACCCTATCATTCTCCACTACTTTCTCTGGGGTCTCCCGTCTGAACTTAGGGGGACTTAGCCCATATGCTGTGCAGATATTCCTGTTTACAATTCCCGCTACTTGGTTGTGGCATTCGGTATACGCTGTTCCTGCTTGCATTCTGCATCCTGCACTACATGTTATTATTATATTATTATTATTATACATTTATATAGCGCCATTTATTCCATGGCGCTTTACATATGAAAAGGGGAAAATATAGACAGGTACAATAAACATGTGCTAGACAAGGGACACACAAGTACAGAAGGAGAGAGGACCCTGCCCGCGAGGGCTCACAGTCTACAGGGATGGGTGAGAATACACTAGGAGAGGGTAGAGCTGGTCGTGCGATGGTTCAGTAGACTGAGGATCATTGCAGGTTGTAGGCTTGTCGGAACAGGTGGGTCTTCAGGTTTTTCTTGAAGGTCTCCGTTGTTGGTGAAAGTCTGATGTTTTGCGGCAGGGAGTTCCAGAGTATGGGGAAGCCGGGAGAAGTCTTGTATGCGGTTGTGGGAAGATGAGATGAGGGGGGAGTCGAGAAGGAGATCTTGAGAGGATCGAAGGTTGCGTGTAGGTAGGTAGCGGGAGACCATGTCACAGATGTATGGAGGAGAAAGGTTGTGGATGGCTTTGTATGTCATGGTTAAGGTTTTGAACTGGAGCCTCTGGGCAATAGGAAGCCAGTGAAGGGCCTGGCATAGTGGGGAGGCTGGGGAATAGCGGGAAGACAGGTGGATTAGTCGTGCAGCAGAGTGTAGGATGGACTGGAGTGGTGCCAGAGTGCTAGAGGGGAGGCCAGACAGTAGGAGGTTGCAGTAGTCGAGGCAGGAGATGATAAGGGCGTGCACTAGTGTTTTTGTGGTTTCATGGTTAGGAATGAGCGATCCGGGAAATATTTTTGAGTTTGAGGCGGCAGGAGGTGGCGAGGGCTTGGATATGTGGTTTGAAAGAGAGGGCAGAGTCGATGATCACCCCAAGGCACCGAGCATGTGGGACTGGGGAAAGCGAGCAGCCATTGACATTGATGGATAGGCCTGGTGGAGGGGTAGAATGAGGTGGGGGAAAGATGATGAATTCTGTTTTGTCCATGTTCAGTTTGAGAAAGCGAGCAGAAAAGAAGGCTGAGATAGCAGACAGACACTGTGGGATTTTGGTCAGTAGGGAGGTGAGGTCAGGTCCAGATAGGTAGATCTGCGTGTCATCGGCGTAGAGGTGATACTGCAAGCCATGGGATTCTATGAGCTGTCCCAGGCCGAAGGTGTAGATGGAGAAGAGTAGGGGTCCTAGGACTGACCTTGGGGAACACCGACAGACAGGGGGCGAGGTGAGGAGGTGGTGTGTGAGAGGGAGACACTAAAAGTTCGGTCTGTTAGGTATGATGAGATCCAGGATAGGGCCAAGTCTGTGATGCCAAGAGATGAGAGAATCTGTAGGAGGAGGGAATGGTCTACGGTGTCAAAGGCAGAAGACAGGTCCAGGAGAAGGAGGACAGAGTAGTGTCGCTTGCTCTTGGCGGTTAGTAGGTCGTTGGTGACTTTAGTTAGGGCAGTTTCAGTTGAGTGATGCGGTCGAAAGCCTGATTGTAACCGGTCAAAGAGGGAGCAGGAGGAAAGGTGGGAGGACAGTTCAAGATATACATGCTGTTCCAGTAGTTTTGAGGCGAAGGGGAGAAGAGATATCGGGCGATAGCTAGACGCTGAGGATGGGTCGAGGGAGGGCTTTTTGAGGATCGGGGTGATTGAGGCATGTTTGAAGGATGAAGGAAAGACACCATTTGTAAGTGAAAGGTTGAAGAGGTGTGTGAGAGTAGGGATGAAGACTGTGGCAAGGTTAGGGATGAGGTGGGACGGGAGTGGGTCAAGCGCGCAAGTGGTGAGGTGTGATCTTGACAGGAGAGTGGAGAGCTGATCTTCTGTCATGGTGGTGAAGCTGGTTTTGGAAGAACAGGGCTGAGTGGCTAAGAGGGGCATTGGGGGCTGCGGGCCAAAGCCTTCTCTGATAGTATCAATCTTTTGCTTAAAGAAGGAGGCAAAGTCTTCGGCAGAAATGAGAGGAGAGGGAGGAGGTGCTGTGGGATGGAGTAGAGAATTGAAAGTGTTGAAGAGCTGTTTAGGGTTGTGAGACAGGGAGGATATGAGAGATGCAAAGTAAGTTTGTTTTGCGGCAGAGAGCGTGGACTTGAAGCTGGCAAGGGACTGCTTGTATGCGTTGAAGTGCTCGATGGAGTGGGTTCTCTTCCATCTCCGCTCGGTAACCCTGGAAGCCCGTCTCAGTTCTTTGGTCAGGCCGGTCAGCCAGGGCTGCCTGTTGATTGTACGAGTTTTGCTCTGCATGAGGGGGGCGGCCGAATCAAGTGTGGTTTTTATTGTGGTGTTATAAAATGTGGCAGCAGCATCTGTGTCATTAAGTGAGGCTATGTCTGTGAGAGGGAGGAGGGACTCAGAGAGCGATTGTAAATTGAGGTGTTTGAGATTTCTGCGAGGGTGGGTGAGTTTGTGGAGTGGGGGATGCGTACTAACAGAGGAGAGGGAAGAGAATGTCAGTAGGTTGTGGTCAGACAGGGGGAGTGGGGAGTTAGTGAGCTTAGTGAGGGAACAGAGACGGGTGAAGATAAGGTCCAGCGTGTGACCGCCTTTGTGAGTGGCCACAGAGGACCATTGAGTGAGGCCAAGGGAAGCTGTGAGCGAAAGAAGTTTAGAGGTAGCCGGGGTGGAAGTGTCAATGGGGATGTTGAAATCGCCCATGATTATGGTGGGGATGTCAGCAGAGAGGAAATGGAGTAGCCAGGTGGTGAAGTGGTCGAGAAAGGTGGAGATGGCTAGTTCCGGGGGGCGGTAAATGACAGCCAGTTGGAGGTTGGAGGGGGAATAGATGCGGACGGAGTGCACTTCGAACGAGGGAATAGAAACGGAGGGTGGAATTTGAATAGGGGTAAAGGAGCAGGTATCAGACAGGAGTAAGCCAACTCCTCCACCACGTTTGTTGCTGGGGCGAGGGGTGTGAGAAAGATGAAATCCGCCATAGGAGAGCGCAGCTGGAGAGGCTGTGTCAGAGGGGGTGAGCCAGGTTTCAGTGATGGCAAGGAAGGAGAGTTTGTTGGTGATAAAGAGGTCGTGGACAAATGACAGTTTATTGCAGACGGAGCGTGCGTTCCATAGTGCTCCGGGTAGGGGGACTGGGGGAGGGGGGTGTGGATGGATAGGTATGAGGTTGACAGGGTTGCAAAAACGTGTGGAAGATCGTGGCAGGGTGTTAGAAATGAGTGTGGGGATGTGATGAGGAGGGCCAGGATTTGGGGATACATCGCCAGCGATGAGGAGTAGCAGACAGAGCGTTAGAAGGTGAGAGCAGGATAAGCCATGGTGTGGCCGTGTGTGTCTTGGTGAAAAGGATTGTATGTGGAGGAACAGTTCTGTGGGAAAGGTGAGATGGCTGGGGAGAATGGAGGGGGAAATGACTAATTTCTTACTAGGTGGGGGGATTACAGGGGATAGGAAGAAAGAAAGGAGGATGGGGGTGAAAGTGATAAGAAAATGAAACATAGTGGTTTTAAATTATGTTACCTTGCAGCCAAATTCCAGTCCAATTCTAGTCTAATTCACAGTAGTGTAATTAGAAATCTGTAATTTGAAATATGGGATTTGAAATATGTGGAGCAGACTATGTCTGGAGCAGACCCATTGCACTGAATAAATAATGCAGCTAAGGGCAATCAGGTGTGATTGGGAAGTGGGCTGGGACTGCTCAGGCCAAATGCACAGAGTTAAGGAAAGGTCATAAAAGGGGGTAGGTGTTACACAGACCACTCAGATGTGTGGTGAAGATAAGAAGTATGGAGTACAATATGTGCACAGGAAGATGGGTGAGCAAATCATACCATTAACAAAGCAATATACATGATGCATTCAGGAGCATAGAAAAGCTGGGGTTTTCATACCATTAACAAAGCAATATACATGATGCATTCAGGAGCATAGAAAAGCTGGGGTTTTCATACCATTAACAAAGCAATATACATGATGCATTCAGGAGCATAGAAAAGCTGGGGTTTTCATACCATTAACAAAGCAATATACATGATGCATTCAGGAGCATAGAAAAGCTGGGGTTTTCATACCATTAACAAAGCAATATACATGATGCATTCAGGAGCATAGAAAAGCTGGGGTTTTCATACCATTAACAAAGCAATATACATGATGCATTCAGGAGCATAGAAAAGCTGGGGTTTTCATACCATTAACAAAGCAATATACATGATGCATTCAGGAGCATAGAAAAGCTGGGGTTTTCATACCATTAACAAAGCAATATACATGATGCATTCAGGAGCATAGAAAAGCTGGGGTTTTCATACCATTAACAAAGCAATATACATGATGCATTCAGGAGCATAGAAAAGCTGGGGTTTTCATACCATTAACAAAGCAATATACATGATGCATTCAGGAGCATAGAAAACTGGTTCATCCATAAACAAAACAAGCATGGGAAAGTTTTCATACCATTAACAAAGCAATATACATGATGCATTCAGGAGCATAGAAAAGCTGGGGTTTTCATACCATTAACAAAGCAATATACATGATGCATTCAGGAGCATAGAAAAGCTGGGGTTTTCATACCATTAACAAAGCAATATACATGATGCATTCAGGAGCATAGAAAAGCTGGGGTTTTCATACCATTAACAAAGCAATATACATGATGCATTCAGGAGCATAGAAAAGCTGGGGTTTTCATACCATTAACAAAGCAATATACATGATGCATTCAGGAGCATAGAAAAGCTGGGGTTTTCATACCATTAACAAAGCAATATACATGATGCATTCAGGAGCATAGAAAAGCTGGGGTTTTCATACCATTAACAAAGCAATATACATGATGCATCGGGGTAAAGCTGGGGTTTCTTTGCTTCATATGAAGTTCTTTAATCTGCATCTTGGGTCTTGTCTTGTGTGGTAGATTCTTGCTTCTATGAATCTGAATCTGGTACTTAGTGCTTGCTCTTGTGCCGCTATAATTAGTGCCTCTGTGCTGTCTTGGAGTCCAGCTTTCTCCAGCCATTGGTAGGATTTCTCCATGTCAGCCACTTCCATTATCTGTCAATGGTACATGACATGCAGCGGCTTGTCTTGCCATGGCTCTTCATGTTCCTGTTCTTCCTTCCAGATCTGTTGTTGCTGCTTTGGCTTTCTCTCAGCATCTCATCTTTTGGTGCCATTTTTCTGATGTATTCCTGGATACTCTTTGTTTCATCCGTGATGGTGACTTGGATGCTTATCAAGCCTCGACCACTCTCCATTTTGTTGGTATATAATCTTTGGGTGCTAGACTTAGGGTGGAGACATCCAAGCATTGTGAGGAGCTTTTGCGTCTTCAAATCTGCAGCCTCCATCTCGTCTTTTGGCCAGCACACTATGCCAGCAGGGTATCTGATAACTGGCAGGGCATATGTATTGATGGCGCTGATTTTATTCTTCCCATTGAGCTGGCTCATCAGGACCTGTCTTGCCCTTTGATGGTATTTGGATGTTGCTGCTTTCCTTGCCTCCTCATCATGGTTACCATATCCCTGTGGGATGCCAAGGTACTTGTAGCATGTCTGTACATCTACTATGTGTGCTGCTGGCAATTCCACTTCATCAGTCTTGACTACCTTGCCTCTCTTTATTACCAACCGGCTGCACTTCTCCAGTCCAAAGGACATCCCGTTGTCTTCACTGTAGATCATTATCAGGTGGATCAGTGAATTGATGTCTCATTCGTTTTTCGCATACAGCTTGATGTCATCCATGTAGCTGATCATGGGCGTACCCAGGATCAAAACTAGGGGGGGGCAAGCCAATGTCACATCTTATACAGCTTACATCATATACACTGTACATTATACTGCATATTAGGTATGGAGCATTAGAACTGTTGTATATTGTATAATACAGCAGTGTATGCAACACTACGCTGTATATACCATATATTATATATGGCACACTCACCTCTATACAAAGAATAAGAGGCATTATAACCTGTATATGAAAAGTATAATACAGCAGTGTATATACACTCTATATACCGCACACAATGTGTATGACCCTGTATACACCATATACTACAGTCTTATTTTGAAGTAAAAAAAATAAAAATAAACAGGAACAAATACAATACTTAAAATAAAGAACAAGTAAAGTTAAAAATCAACAAACTTACTGGTATTTCAATGGGAACTATGGGCCTGCTTTTGGCTAATGAGATGGTCAATGTTCGGTTCCATATTTGTCACAAGTGAAGCAATTTTTCTCTTTCTTGATATCATTATTTCCTAGGGATTCCAAATTGCTATTAGTAAAATACCAATATATATACAGAGCTACAAAAACAATATACCAGCAATAAAACTCCCCACACAGACATACAGCCTGCACTGCCCATCACTGCAGCCTTGCCAATCCATATCATTTCATCCTCATCAGTGCACATATTGGCGCAACTCCGCTTTTAGCTCAGGCTCAGACTGGTGTGGTGCGACAGTCCCTAATAGGCAGGTAAATGTCCCCAATAGGCAGGTAAATGTCACAATAGGCAGCATTGATCCCCAACAGGCAGCATATGTCATCAATAGGCAGCATAGGTCCCCAATAGGCAGCATATGTCCCCAATAGGCAGCATAGGTCCCAATAGGCAGCATAGTCCCCAATAGGCAGCATATGTCCTCAATAGACAGCATATGTCCTCAATAGACAGCATAGGTCCCCAATACGCAGCATAGGTCCCCAATAGGCAGCATAGGTCCCCAATAGGAAGGTAAATGTCCCAATAGGCAGCATAGGTCCCCAATAGCAGCATATGTCCTCAATAGGCAGCATAATCCCCCAATAGGCAGCATAGTCCCCAATAGGCAGCATAGTCCCCAATAGGCAGCATAATCCCCCAATAGCCAGCATTATCCCCATAGCCAGCATAATCCCCCAATAGCCAGCGTAATCCCCCATAGCCAGCATAATCCCCCAATAGCCAGCATAATCCCCCATAGCAGCATAATCCCACAATAGCCAGCATAATCCCCCATAGCCAGCATAATCCCCCCATAGGCAGCATAATCCTCCATAGGCAGCAAAATCCCACAATAGCCAGCATAATCCCCCCATAGCCAGCATAATCCCTCCATAGACAGCATATCCCCCATAGCCAGCATAATCCCCCATAGACAGCATAATCCCCCCATAGCCATCATAATCCCCCCATAGGCAGCATAATCCCCCCATAGCCAGCATAATCCCCCATAGCCAGCATAATCCCCCATAGCCAGCATAATCCCACAATAGCCAGCATTATCCCCCATAGGCAGCATAATCCCACAATAGCCAGAATAATCCCCCATAGCCAGCATAATCCCCCCATAGGCAGCATAATCCCCCCATAGGCAGCATAATCCCCCCATAGCCAGCATAATCCCCCCATAGGCAGCATAATCCCCCAATAGCCAGCATAATCCCCCATAGGCAGCATAATCCCCCATAGCCAGCATAATCCCCCATAGCCAGCATAATCCCACAATAGCCAGCATAATCCCCCATAGCCAGCATAATCCCCCATAGACAGCATAATCCCCCCATAGGCAGCATAATCCCACAATAGCCAGAATAATCCCCCCATAGCCAGCATAATCCCCCCATAGGCAGCATAATCCCCCCATAGCCAGCATAATCCCCCATAGCCAGCATAATCCCCCATAGCCAGCATAATCCCACAATAGCCAGCATAATCCCCCATAGGCAGCATAATCCCCCAATAGCCAGCAAATCCCCCATAGGCAGCATAATCCCCCATAGCCAGCATAATCCCCCCATAGCCAGCATAATCCCCCCATAGGCAGCATAATCCCCCATAGGCCGGGCCCGGCGTCAAAAAAAAAAAATCCAATACTCACCTATCTCCCCTGCTGCTCTGAAGAAGCGCGCGCTGGACTCCGTCTTCTCCTGGCACAGGCGGCGTGACGTCATCAGGGCACGCAGGCGGAGTGATGACGATTACGTCGCCTGTGCTGCATATGGAAGGCCGCAAGGCCTTCCTCACTCATTCCGCCCGCGATTAAAGGGCCCGCCGGCACTGAACTGTCAGTTCAGTGTCGGCGGGGCCGACGAGCCGGTTTTTTCACTGTGCGCCCCTGCTTCTAGGGGGGGCAGCTGCCCCCCCCTTGCCCCACGGTGGGTACCCCCATGCAGCTGTGTGTGACATGTAGCAGCGATGTGGCCCCTGCTGCGATGTCACTGATCGCTTATGAACGTTCTGAGCTGTTTTTTGGTCGTTGGTGTCCCGCTGGTGAGCCTGAATCGCTGAGTGTGACACCCTTCATGAACGACTTTACCAGCGTCGCAGGTGGGACTAGGTTTTCCCAACGACCGCAGAGGTCGTTATACAGATCGCTGATCTCTGATGAGATCTTTGTGTTTTGAAGCTAACTAGCGACCACATAGCGATCGCACTAGCGATCTCTCCAAGTTGTGTCGTTGTCGTGATCGCTAGTGCGATCGCTAAGTGTGACAGTGCCTTTAGGCGCTCCCACAAAACACATTTGTTCAGAGTGGCCTATTACGTTCCCTAATCAAAGTCATTCTATGTGTAAGTGTGTGTGTAGCCCATTTACTATCTCTATTTACCCCCACTCCCTCAAGATGGCTGGACCATCATTGTAAATACATCATTGTAAATAAGCTCCTGTACTTTGTATCTCTCCCACCTCATTGTAGATGAGCAGCATCGTCTTATTTTGCTTTATTTAAAGTATTGTTAATGCTGTTACTTATGACTTGTGTTTGAAACTGTTAAACTGTAAAGCGCTGCGAAATATGTTGGCGCTATATAAATAAAGATTATTATTATTATTGCTATATATGCTGTCCCACTTCCTCGTTTTAATTGATTGTTTTTCATTTTATGTCTTGTAATTTTTATGTTTTTAATCAGTCTTGTCAATTTTGGTGTCTCTAATAAAATGTATTATATGGAATCATTTTTATTACATCAATGTTCAAGTAGTTTCCTTTTTTCATATCTTTCATATCATATGTTACCTACTTGAACTGTGCATAGGACAACACATATTTGTTTAACCCCTTAACGACCGCCGATACGCCTTTTAACGGCGGTCATTAAGGGTACTTAAACCACAGCGCCGTTAATTAACGGCGCTGTGGAAAAAGTGAATAGCGCCCCCCAGAGGCGCATTTTCTCCGGTGTCTTAGCTACGGGGGTAGCCGAGACCCCAGAGAACATGAATCGGGTCGGTTTTTACCGACACCGATGTTGCGATCGCCGTTATTAACCCTACAACGGCGACCGCAACAACAAAAAAAAAAAGTTGTGCCATTTAATTTCTCTGTCCTCTGATGTCATTGGACATCAGAGGACAGAGAAAAAGGGTCCCCAGGACCCCCATGTGGCCCCCGATCCCCTGCATGTGTCCCCAGGGACCTCCGGTGTCCCCCGGTGCCGGCGCTATGAAGAAAATGGCGGGCGCATGCTCAGTGCGCCCGCCGCTATGTGCTGGGGGGAATGGGCAAATATTCTCTGGGGTCTCGGCTACCGGGGGTAGCCGAGACCCCAGAGAACATGATCCGGGTTGGTATTCACCGATCCCGGTGTTGCGATCGCTGCTATGCAAGCATAGACGCGATCGCAAAAAAAAAAAAAAAAGATTTCTCTCCCCTCTGATGTGATCGCACATCAGAGGGGAGAAAATGAGGTTCCCCATGTCCCCCTGAACCCCCCCTGTACCTGCCGGTGTCCTCTGGCAGGTCCCCTTGGCCTCCGATCCTCCCGGTCTTCTTCCTGGAAAAAAAAATGGCGGGCGCATGCGCAGTGCGCCCGCCGATCTGCTTGGCGGCAGATTCAAATTTTTTTTCATTCATTCTCCAGACAGTGCATTTTGATCACTGTGATAAACTATCACAGTGATCAAAATAAAAAAAACAGTACATAACCCCCCCATTTATCACCCCCTTAGTTAGGGACATATAATAAAAAATAGAAATTATATTTATTTTCATTTTTCTGTTAGGGTTAGGGTTATAATTAGGGTTAGGGTTAGCATTAGGGTTAGGGTTATAATTAGCGTTAGGGTTAAGCTGGGTTCATACTGCGTTATGGCAGTCCGTTAGACGGACTGCGTTACACCGCGGTATAACGCGGTGTAACGCAGTCCATTAACGCTGCCATTCACCCCCATTTGAGGGCGCATCGCGACGCATGCCGTAAAGCGGCATGCGTTTGCGACGTGCCATCATTCAGTGACGGAGCCTCGGACGCGGGCTGCAGCGTTTGGGCTCCGTCACCGCTAGCGCAGATGAATCATCTGCTGATTCCTCTGCGCTAGCGGGTATAGCATAACGCGATCGTGTTATGCTATACCGTTACCAGCCCGTCAACGCTATGTGTTGAACGGGCTGGTAAAACGCAAAATGAACCTACCCTTAGGGTTAGGGTTATAATTAGGGTTAGAATTAGGGTTAGGGTTGCAATTAGGGTTAGGGTTAAATTAGGGTTAGGGTTACAATTAGAGTTAGGGTTACAATTAAGGTTAGGGTTACAATTAGGGTTGGAATTAGGGTTGGAATTTAGTTTAGGATTAGGGTTGGGATTAGGGTTAGGGGTGTGTTGGGATTAGGGTTGGAGCTAGAATTGAGGGATTTCCACTATTTAGGCACATCAGGGGGTCTCCAAACACGACGTGGCGTTCAAAAAGTCAAATGGCCCCCTCCCTTCCGAGCCCTGCCGTGCGCCCAAACAGTGGTTTACCCCAACATATGGGGTATCAGCGTACTCAGGACAAATTGCTCACCAATTTTGGGGTTCTAATTTCTCCTGTTACCCTTGGGAAAATAAAAAATAGCTGCTAAAAAAATTATTTTTGAGAAAAAAAAAAGATTTTTTATTTTCACAGCTCTGCGTTTATAAATTTCTGTGAAACACTTGGGGTTCAAAGTGCTCACCACACATCTAGATAATTCCTTAAGGGGTCTGGTTTCCAAAATGGGGTCACTTGTGGGGATTTTCACTGTTTAGACACATCAGCGGGTCTCCAAACACGATGTGGCTTTCAAAAAGTCAAATGGCGCTCCCTCCCTTCCGAGCCCTGCCGTTCGTCCAAACAGTGGTTTACCCCAACATATGGGGTATCAGCGTACTCAGGACAAATTTCACACCAATTTTGGGGTTCTAATTTCTCCTGTTACCCTTGGGAAAATAAAAAATAGCTGGCTAAAAAAATAATTTTTGAGAAAAAAAAATATGTTTTATTTTCACGGCCCTGCGTTTATAAATTTCTGTGAAGCACTTGGGGGTTCAAAGTGCTCACCACACATCTAGATAAGCTCCTTGGGGGTCTAGTTTCCAAAATGGTGTCAATTGCAGGGGTTTCTACTGTTTAGGTACATCAAGGGCTCTGCAAACACAACATGACGCCCGCAGAGTATTCCATCAAAGTCTGCATTACAAAATGGCGCTCCTTCCCTTCCAAGCACTCCCATGCGCCCAAACAGTGGTTTCACCCCACATATGGGGTATCAGCGTACACAGGAAAAATTGCACAACAACTTTTTGGGTCCAATTTCTCCTGTTACCCTTGGGAAAATAAAAAAAATAGCGGGCTAAAGAATCATTTTTGAGGAAAAAAATTATTTTTTATTTTCACGGCCCTACATTTATTAATTTCTGTGAAGCACTTGGGGGTTCAAAGTGCTCACCACACATCTAGATAAGTTCCTTAAGGGTCTAGTTTCCAAAATGGTGTGATTTGTGGGGGGTTTCGACTGTTTAGGCGTATCAGGGGCTCTCGAAACGCTGACATGGCGTCCAATTTCAATTCCAGCCAATTTTGGTTTGAAAAAGTCAAACGGTTCTCCTTCGCTTCCAAGCCCTGCCGTGCTCCCAAACAGTGGTCCCACCCCACGTATGGGGTATCAGCGTACTCAGGACAAATTGGACAACAACTTTTGTGGTCTAATTTCTCCTGTTACCCTTGGGAAAATAAAAAATTGGGGACTAAACGGTCAGGTTTGTGGAAAAAAATAGGACTTTTTATTTTCATGCCCGGGAGTTATAAACTTCTGTGAAGCACTTGGGGTTCAAAGTGCTCACCACAAATCTATATAAGTTCCTTAGGGGGTCTAGTTTCCAAAATGGTGTCACTTGTGGGGGTTTCCACTGTTTAGACACATTAGGGCCCCTACAAACGCGACATGGCGTCCAGCCAATTCTGAGTTGAAAAAGTCGAACGGCGCTCCTTCCCTTCCAAGCTCTGCCATGCACCCAAACAGTGGTTTACCCCCACATATGGGGTATCAGCATGCTAAGGACAAATTGCACAAAAACTTTTGGTGTCTTGTTAC
Source organism: Oophaga sylvatica (assembly GCA_033576555.1). Taxonomy (NCBI): domain Eukaryota; kingdom Metazoa; phylum Chordata; class Amphibia; order Anura; family Dendrobatidae; genus Oophaga; species Oophaga sylvatica. The sequence continues at coordinate 231,729,885 of JARQOD010000003.1, read as the reverse complement.
CCTTGGGAAAATAAAAATTGGGGTGAACAGATCGTTTTTGTGGAAAAAATATAATTTTTTATTTTCACGGTTCTATGTTATAAACTTCTGTGAAGCACTTGGAGGTTCAAAGTGCTCACCACACATCTAGATAAGTTCCTTAGGGGGTCTAATTTCCAAAATGGGGTCACTTGTGGGGGGTTTCCACTGTTTAGACACATCAGGGCCTCTACAAACACGACATGACGTCCAGCCAATTCTGCGCTGAAAAAGTCAAACGGCGCTCCTTCCCTTCCAAGCTCTGCCATGCACCCAAACAGTGGTTTACCCCCACATATGGGGTATCAGCATGCTCAGGACAAATTGCAGAAAAACTTTTGGGGTCTTTTTACCCTTGGGAAAATAAAAATTGGGGTGAAAAGATTGTTTTTGTGGAAAAAATATGATTTTTTATTTTCACTGTTCTATGTTTAAAACTTCTGTGAAGCACTTGGAGGTTCAAAGTGCTCTCCACACATCTAGATAAGTTCCTTAGGGGGTCTAGTTTCCAAAATGGGGTCACTTGTGATGGGTTTCCACTGTTTAGACACATCAGGGCCTCTACAAACGCGACATGGCGTCCAGCCAATTCTGCGTTGAAAAAGTCAAATGTCGCTCCTTCCCTTGCGACCTCTGCCGTGCGTCCAAAAAGTGGTTTACCCCCACATATCGGGTATCGGCTTATTCAGCAGAAATTGCACAACAAATTTTGTGGTTAATTTTTTCTTTTAACAGTTGTGAAAATAAAAAAAATAGGTTCCGAAGTAAAGTTTTTGCAAAAAAAGTTAAATGTTAATTTTTTCCTTCCACATTGCTTCAGTTCCTGTGAAGCACGTAAAGGGTTAATAAACTTCTTGAATGTGGTTTTGAGCACCTTGAGGGGTGCAGTTTTTAGAATGTTGTCACTTTTGGGTATTTTCTATCGTATAGACCCCTCAAAGTGACTTCAAATGTGATGTGGTCCCTAAAATAAAAATGGTGTTGTAAAAATGAGAAATCGCTGGTCAACTTTTAACCCTTATAACTTCGTAACAAAAAAAAATTTTGGTCCCAAAATTGTGCTGATGTAAAGTAGACATGTGGGAAATGTTATTTATTAAGAAATTTGTGTGACATATCTCTCTGATTTAAGGGCATAAAAATTTAAAATTTGAAAATTGTAAAATTTTCAAAATTTTTGCCATATTTCCGTTTTTTTCATAAATAAACACAAGTCATATCAAAGAAATTTTACCACTAACGTGAAGTACAATATGTCACGAAAAAACCGTCTGAGAATCAGCTGGATTCGTTAAAGCGTTCCAGAGTTATAACCTCATAAAGTGACAGTGGTCAGAATTGTAAAAATTGGCCCTGTCAATAAGCTGCAAAATGGCTCTGTCACTAAGAGGTTAATGAACATTTTGGGATTTATTTTCTTCCTATTTTTTTGATTCAAATCATATAATTTATACCTGATGGTGAGTGGTGTAATATCAACCCTAGAAACACTGGTGTTATTGCTGTTATTCCACTCCACACTTACCCCAAAAAATTATGCTCTGCAAGCCGCACATCATAGGGGCTGTGGTCTCAGTCTCTGCTGAGTAAATTCATTTGAAAAATGAAAAAGAACTTTCAAAAATACCAGTTATCTGAGACATTAACTGTAACAGCCAGACGTAGAACAACTATACTTGCATTTGATCATCTTTATAATATTGAATATGTTGTTCGCATTAAATGCACAAAAGCTGTCGAAAAAAAACAGCATACTACACTATTTTGTACTTGTAGAAAAGTATATACCTTCTATAAAGATGGTTAAATACAAGCATAGTTGTACCATATCTAACCACCATTAGACTGAGGCTGTACCTTTCAATACCTTCTTTTTTACAGTTTTTAAACATATTGGCAGAGGTCAAAATGTAAGCAAGCCCTCAACATAACAGAAGTTGAAGTTCCAATAAAAATACTATTACTTGTTATACCCCCAGATGAACCTGAAGAAGTGTAGTTTCCAAAATGGGCTCTCTTCTCAGTGGTTTCTCCTGTACTGGTACTGAATGGACACTGCCAAAGTATCATGTAACCCAAAAACAATTCAGTAAATCCAATCTTCAAAAATCAAATGGGGGTCTTCTGTTCTGAGCCCATCAGTGTACAAAACAGAAGTGTATGTCTAGTTATATTTGCATTGCTGTGCCTCAGAGAGGTTTCTTATGAAGGTAAATGGGTGTGCTACCACTGGAAACAAGCTGTGGGCAATATATTGGGCATTAAAATGGCACATTTATAGAAGAAATGTAGTTTTCACTTTGTAACACAAGTATGTTATGGTAGTTTCTCAGATTTTCTCTACTTTGGAGTCTCTACAATTGTTGGCCTATACTTTGTGAATCAGTAAATTAGGACTCATCTGCAAATGGTACTCATTCATATCTTAACTATGTTGTCAAAATATTAGGACCACCTGCAGGACAATCCTAAAAATCAGAAAACTCAAACTCTCTCAGGAAAATCTGCACTCCCAAAAGCCAATTAGCGTTCCTTCCCTTCTGAGCCCTGCCGTGTGCCCAGTGAGTAGTTTCAAGGCACATATGGGGTATTTCCATGTTTGGTAAAATTGCATATCAAATTGGTTCTAAACAACATTTTAGTGAATAAAATATATTTTTTGCTTTCACAGGCCAATGTTATAAAATTCTTTAAAATTCCAGTGGGGCCGAGATTCTCAACACATCCCTAGATCAATTCCTTGAAGAGTATAAATTTAAAAATGCCGCTATTTGTGTGTAGGGTTTTGGCTGAGTTGGCACTTTAAAGGCTCTGGAAATGCAGCATTTTGTCCGCAATCTTTTCCATCGAAATTTGTATACCAAAAGTAAAATAGTCATGATCCAGACAGGGTTTTGAGCCCTGTCTTTCCATTTTCCCAGTCTGTTCATGTCAAGGGTTAACCTTTCTCAGCCTCTGTCTGAGTTCAGGTTTGCTAATTATCGCTGCTGCTTCCTGCAGGCAAAATCAGTTATAGTTCTGCCTACAGAATAAGTAGCTGACTCTGGTACATCCTGATTTGTCCTGCTGTGATTACTGAATTGACCCGTGTTTGTTAAATTCCCTCTCCCTGTCCTGACTCTTTGTTTCCCCTTTGTGTGTGGACTTTGTGGTACTTGAACTTGGCTTGGACTCCTGATTTATGTCTCTTGTCTTTGGCATATCTGCTCTTGACCGTTACTGATCCTTTGGCTTGTCCCTGACCCTGAGTTTGTTTATTCCTTTGGTACTGGGGTACAGTCTAGGATTTGGCCCGGCTTTTTTGACTATTCTGCTGCCACCTGGTGACAGCTTTGCTGCTGCACAGCAGGTCTGCTTCATCTATGTGCAGACCTCCTTCCACTCTATTGCCATCTAGTGGAGTTTGCATCTACCTGCATTGCAGCAGCGTGATAAAAATAGTGCACTTTCCTTTCTGTGTCATGCTGTGTGTCCAAACAGTAGTTACCAACCATGTATAAGGTATTGCCAGATTCTTGAGAAATGCTTACCTTATTGATGGGTGAATTTTTTCTTATTATTCCTTGTGATAATTAAAAATTTGCCGCTAAGTAAATATTTTAGTGGAGAAATTGTATTTTTAGTTTTCCTATCCCAATGTTGTTATTATTCTGTTAAACAGCCATGGGGTAAAACTACTGAACTCACTCTTAGAACAATTCCTTGATGAGTATAGGGTAAAAAATGTGGTCACTTGTTGAGCGTTTCTGTTGTTTTGGCACTTGAGGGAATCTGCAAATGTGACATGGTGCCCACAATCTATTACAGCAAAATTGTTCACCAAAAGATAGATATCACTCCTTACCTTCAGAAATATGCTGTGTGCCCAGTCATTTCTGATCAAATATGGGGCATTGCCACATTCAAGAAAAATTGCACAATAAATTATGGAGTCCATTATCTTCTCTTATCTTTTTCAAAATGAAAAAATTGGGGCTAAGTAAACATTTTAATGTAAAAAAAACATATTTTTTTATTTTTTCATTCCACTGTGTGTGTGTGGTGGGTTAACAATTTTCCTGATTGCTACTTTAAATATTTTGTGGAATTTCATTTTCAAATGCAGTCATTTCTAGCTGTCATCCAGTATATAGGCCCTTGAAAGTCACCTGAGAAGGGAATAGATCCCTATAAATAGTAAATTTGGAACATTTCTTGAAAATTTGAAAAATGGTTGCTAAACTTTCAGCTCTTCGATTATCTTTAAAAAAAAACTAAAAATACTTTTTAAAAATGATGCTGATTAGGGTTGAGCATTCCGATACTGCAAATATCGGGTATCGGACGATATTGGCTGTATCGGAATTCCGATTCCGAGTTCCGAGTTCCGATATTTTCGTCATATCGGATACCGGAATCGGAATGTCACTGTCAGTGTCCGTCTGTCGGGTCTGTCAGGAGTCAGCGGCACTTACCCGGCAGAAGATCTACTTTTTTCTGGCTGTGTCTTTTTTTTAAACATTTAAAAACTTTGGGATTAATAATGGATCGGTGTCTTATTGACGCCTCTCCATTATTAACCGGGCTTATTGTCACCGTGCAATCAACGGTGGCATTAACCCCTTATTACCCCACTTGCCACAGCTACAGGGCAAGTGGGAAGAGCCGGGTAAAGTGCCACAATTGGCACATCTTTTGATGCGCCAAATGTGGGGCTGCTGCAGCCTGGTATTATCAGGCTGTTGAGGGCCAAAATCCATGGGCCTTGACAGTCTTTTAATACCAGGCCGCAGCAGTCTGCATTTTACTTGGCTGGTTAACAAAAATAGGGGGACCCCTACGCCGTTTTTTTTTCGAGGGGATCCCCTATTTTTGTTAACCAGCCAAGCTAAGCAGACTGCTGTGGCCTGGTATTATCAGGCTGGCAAGGTCCATGGATATTGGATCCTTACCAGCCTGAAAAACCAGGCCTCAGCAGTCTGCTTCATCTGGCTGGTTAACAAAAATAGGGGGGACCCCACGCCAATTTTTTTCGAGGGGATCCCCTATTTTTGTTAACCAGCCAAGATATGCAGACTGCTGTGGCCTGGTATTATCAGGCTGGCAAGGTCCATGGATCTTGGCTCCTTAACAGCCTGAAAAACCAGGCCTCAGCAGTCTGCTTCATCTGGCTGGTTAACAAAAATAGGCGGGACCCCACGCCAATTTTTTTCGAGGGGATCCCCTATTTTTGTTAACCAGCCAAGATATGCAGACTGCTGTGGCCTGGTATTATCAGGCTGGCAAGGTCCATGGATCTTGGCTCCTTAACAGCCTGAAAAACCAGGCCTCAGCAGTCTGCTTCATCTGGCTGGTTAACAAAAATAGGGGTGACCCCACGCCAATTTTTTTCGACGGGATCCCCTATTTTTGTTAACCAGCAAAGATAAGCAGACTGCTGTGGCCTGGTATTATCAGGCTGGCAAGCAGGGTCGGACTGAGCCACCGGGACACCGGAGAAACCTCCGTTGGGCCCCAGCTCCTGCGTGGTGGGCCCTGATTTGAAAGTATAGGTCGCGGGGCAGAGGGGGCGGTGACCCCGGGCCCCGCGCTCTGAGGGGGCCCACCCGGAGCTACGCTACAGTAACTGTATCGGCGTGCACAGCACGCCGATACAGTTACATTCTGCGGTAGAGCAGGGAGAATCGCTCTCCCTGCTCTGCCGCCCGGAAGCTATGGGGCCTGAACAGGCGGTGGGGGGCCCTGTGCCAGCAGTGGGCCCCCCAACCGTCATCGGAGGGTCAGCTGTATCGGCATGGGTACGGTTGGGGCGAGGATATGGGTGTGATTAGCTGTGAAATGGGTGTGGTTGGGGCGTGGCTTAAAATTTGCAGCGGCGCGCTATGCGCGCCGCAGCCTTTAACCCTCTTTCCTATCTTCAAAATTTGGGAGGTATGCTGTATGACCTCCCTACAACTTCTGGGCATGCTCCTGATGAGCGCGACGGATGGTCTCCTGAGGGATCTCCTCCCACACCTGGACTAAAGCATCCACCAACTCCTGGACAGTCTGTGGTGCAACGTGGCATGGCCTAAAATTTGCTGCAGCAGGCACAGCGTGCCACAGCCTTTGTCCCTCTTTCCCTTCTTCAAAGGTTGGGAAGTATGATGGTGGGCCCCAAGAATAATTTTTCTCTGGTGGGCCCAAGGTACTCCAGTCCGACGCTGCTGGCAAGGTCCATGGATATTGGCTCCTTAACAGCCTTAAATACCATGCCTCAGCAGCAGGGGCGTACATAGAAATCATGGGGCCCCATAGCAAAAGTCTGAATGGGCCCCCCCCAAAAAAAAAAAAACCCAGAGCCATTGTAAATGTAAAGTGCCAGCACAGTGAGGGGACACATTAAACAAAAAAATGTATTATGCCCCCATAGTTGTGCCCCCATAGTTGCTCCATAGATCATGCCCCCATAGATTGTGCCCCCATAGATGCTCCATAGTATAGGCCCTATGCTGCCGCAGCTGCTGCAACCAAAAAAGAAAAAAGACATACTCAGCTCTCGTCGCTGGGGGCCAGGTGCCCGTGTCCTGAGCAGGGGGTGACACCAGGTGCCGATGTCACCGCTCACTCAGGGCCCCGGCACCTGAGATATTTACCTGTCCTCTCTCCACTGCTGAGCGCCGCTGTCTTCGGGGTCCTCCAGCAGTGAATGATCAGGCAGAGGGCGCGGCGCGCACTAACTACGTCATCGCGCCCTCTGACCTGAACATTGCAGCAAGAGGACGCGAGCAACGGTGGAACGGGACAGGTAAATATCCCTTATACTCACCCTTCCACCGGCGCGGTCTCTGCAGCCCTTGCTCTTCTCCCGCGGTCTCCGCAGCCAGTGTTCAGCGGTCACGCAGGACCGCTCATTAAAGTCATGAATATGTGCATATTCATGACTGTAATGAGCGGTACCACCTGACCGCTGAACACAGGCGTCGGAGACCGTGGGAGAAGAGCAGGGGCTGCAGAGAGGGGTGAGTATATAGAAGAGCTGCGCTCCCCCTCCCCGCCGACCCCCTGGTAGTACTGTGTCAGCACAGCTACCTGACCGTCGCGGGCCCCCTCACCTGTCCGGGCCCCATAGCAGCTGCATGGTCTGCTTCATTCACGGTACGCCACTGCTCAGCAGTCTGCTTCATCAGGCTGGTTAACAAAAATAGGTGGGACCCCACGCCATTTTTTTTTCGAAGGGAACCCCTATTTTTGTTAATCAGTTCCCTCTGACGTCACTGATTGTGTCCCTGGCTGACCTGAAGTGAAAGTGGAAAGCAATCAATTAAGCTTTCCACTTCCTCTCTCAGCCAGGAGAGGAGCTCATTCATTTGGGGGTTTACTGTGAGGCTGCAGCATTAGCTGCGGTCCCTGCAGTAAACATTAACCCTTTCTGAAGGATTACACCGTGGGACCTGACTGTGCATGGGATAGGTAAGAATAATTTTGCTTTTTTATTTTATTTTTATTACAGAAAATGGTTTTTGCAGTAAAATAAAAGATGGTCAAAAACATGTGTCTTTATTTCATTAAAATGATTTTTAATTAAAGTGTGTGTGTTTTATTTTTATTTCATGCAATAGGACCAATAATTGATAGTTGTCTAATTGACAGCTCTCAATTATTAACCTGGCTTAAGGTCACCTTTCAATAGCAAGGTGGCTTTAACCCCATATTAACCCATTCGCCACCGCTACAGGGCAATGGGAATAGACGGGCAAAGTGCCAGAAAGGGCGAATCTAATTATAGATTTGTCTTTTCTGGGGTGTCTGGGGGCAGATGTTAGTAGCCAGGGGGGGCCAAAAATAATGGTCCCTTTCTGGGCTATTATTATCTGCCCCCACTCGCTGGCTTTGTCTGTCTGGTTGCGAAAATAGGGCGGGAGCCCACGCATTTTTTTTCAACAATTTTACACCTCATATATATATACATGTCATTGAATTTGTGACACATATATATATATATTTATATTTATAGTTCATACACTTCTACATAGTATAATAGCCGCTAATTCAATTGCCGCTTTTGTGAAAATGCAGAACCCGACATGAAATGACACTTGGTTTACATAGAGTTAACCATGTCATTTCAAGTTGTTTGATCTATTGTTTTCACTAACAATTACATCAGTCTATGTGTGCAAAATTTCACACCTGTAGGGGTTAATTAAAGGTGTAAATTCGTAGCAAAAAAGTCTGTTTTTTTTACAACGAATTTACACCTTTAATTAACCCCTACAGGTGTGAAATTTTGCACACATAGACTGATGTAATTGTTAGTGCAAATCAGATATCAAACTACATGAAAAGACATGGTTAACTCTATGTAAACCAAGTGTCATTTCATGTCGGGTGCTTCTGTCTTTTCACAAAAGCCGGCTTTACCCGGCAATTGAATCAGAGGCTATTTTTCTATGTAGAAGTGTATAAACTATAAATATATGTATATATATATGTCACAATGACATGTATATATATATATATATATATATATATATATATATATATGTATTCTATGTGTGTTTATTTAGTGTTTACAAGGAAAGAAAGAGGTTTTTTTTAGTTACGATATTTCTGTCCCATAGACTTACATTGGATTTCCGGTATCGGTATCGGGTATCGCCGATATTTTTTGGATATCGGCGATACCATTACGATACCGATACTTTTGGATATCGGAAAGTATCGCTCAACACTAATGCTGATGTAAAGTAGAGATATGGTAATTTTCAATCATTAACTGTTTTTTGTGGTGTAACTATCTGATTTAAGGGCATAAAAATGCAAAGTTTTGAAAATTGCTAAATTTTCTAAATTTTCACTACATATAAATATGTTTCATAAATGAACACAAAACATATTGACATAACTTTACCATTAACATAAAGTAAAATATGTCTTGAAAAATGAACAATTCAAGAGTAATTATGAAATGTAAAAGCATTCCAAAAGTAACACATCAGATTTGAAAAATGGGGTTTTGTCACAAAGGCTAAGACTACAGGTCCTTCTCAAAAAATTAGCATATAGTGCTAAATTTCATTATTTTCCATAATGTAATGATTACAATTAAACTTTCGTATATTTTAGATTCATTACACACCAACTGAAATTTGTCAGGTCTTTTATTGTTTTAATACTGATGATTTTGGCATACAACTCCTGATAACCCAAAAAACCTGTCTCAAAAAATTAGCATATCAAGAAAAGGTTCTCTAAACGACCTATTACCCTAATCTTCTGAATCAACTAATTAACTCTAAACACATGCAAAAGATTCCTGAGGCTTTTAAAAACTCCCTGCCTGTTCATTACTCAAAACCCCCATCATGGGTAAGACTAGCGACCTTACTGATGTCAAGAAGGCCATCATTGACACCCTCAAGCAAGAGGGTAAGACCCAGAAAGAAATTTCTCAACAAATAGGCTGTTCCCAGAGTGCTGTATCAAGGCACCTCAATGGGAAGTCTGTTGGAAGGAAACAATGTGGCAGAAAACGCTGTACAACGAGAAGAGGTGACCGGACCCTGAGGAAGATTGTGGAGAAGGACCGATTCCAGACCTTGGGGGACCTGAGGAAGCAGTGGACTGAGTCTGGTGTAGAAACATCCAGAGCCACCGTGCACAGGCGTGTGCAGGAAATGGGCTACAGGTGCCGCATTCCCCAGGTAAAGCCACTTTTGAACCATAAACAGCGGCAGAAGCGCCTGACCTGGGCTACAGAGAAGCAGCACTGGACTGTTGCTAAGTGGTCCCAAGTACTTTTTTCTGATGAAAGCAAATTTTGCATGTCATTCGGAAATCAGGGTGCCAGAGTCTGGAGGAAGACTGGGGAGAAGGAAATGCCAAAATGCCTGAAGTCCAGTGTCAAGTACCCACAGTCAGTGATGGTGTGGGGTGCCATGTCAGCTGCTGGTGCTGGTCCACTGTGTTTTATCAAGGGCAGGGTCAATGCAGCTAGCTATCAGGAGATTTTGGAGCACTTCATGCTTCCATCGGCTGAAATGCTTTATGGAGATGAAGATTTCATTTTTCAGCATGACCTGGCACCTGCTCACAGTGCCAAAACCACTGGTAAATGGTTTACTGACCATGGTATTACTGTGCTCAATTGGCCTGCCAACTCTCCTGACCTGAACCCCATAGAGAATCTGTGGGATATTGTGAAGAGAAAGTTGAGAGACGCAAGACCCAACACTCTGGATGAGCTTAAGGCCGCTATCGAAGCATCCTGGGCCTCCATAACACCTCAGCAGTGTCACAGGCTGATTGCCTCCATGCCACGCCGCATTGAAGCAGTCATTTCTGCAAAAGGATTCCCGACCAAGTATTGAGTGCATAACTGAACTTTATTATTTGATGTTTTTTTTGTTTGTTTTTAAAAAACACTTTTATTTTATTGGACGGTTGAAATATGTTAATTTTTTGAGACAGGTTTTTTTGGTTATCAGGAGTTGTATGCCAAAATCATCAGTATTAAAACAATAAAAGACCTGACAAATTCCAGTTGGTGTGTAATGAATCTAAAATATATAAAAGTTTAATTGTAATCATTACATTATGGAAAAAAATGAAATTTAGCACTATATGCTAATTTTTTGAGAAGGACCTGTAGATGAGGAGGGAAGGGAGTTAAAAAGAAGTCAAGAAGACTAAAAAAGTGATAATGCACCAAAAGTGTGAAGAAAGTGACCAAAAGGCAATGTTTTTAGTGCATGCAATACTTTTGTATCGACTTATAAAAATCTGACAGCAGTACTTCTGTCGTTAAAAAAAATAACACCATCAGAAAATTCTGCCCAAATACTATTTTTTTTGCAACTTTTCACCCCTTGTCTTACAGGACCCCAGCTCTGATTGACGTATAATGATTTAGACCCCATTGACTCTCCTGTAGGATAAAATACCAGAAGCTTTTTACAATGCCCCTCAGTTGTGTACTCGGGTAGACACTTAATTCTCAGCCCATTCAGACCATTTTGTTAATGTGTACTTATCCAAGTGCTTAAGTGAGGCAGGAAATTCATCTTTGTTTTAAACAAATCTCTTACCTTTGAACCACCGCAGAATACATAATCAGGAAAGACCCTATCAATAGCATATCACAGCATGAATGTTTGTCAGATAACATAGTGGATATGGTGTGTTAATTAAATGACATAGTTGACATTGCATTTCAATAGGATTTTGCACACTTTCTCAGTCCACTAAATTTTTTCTGGAAATTAGTTTTTTGTGTATCTTCTGGGTTTCTGCTTATTTTTGTGGATACAAAGGAAGGATAAAGTGACTTTGCTTTAAATATTTATCTGGTATACAATACACTATAATAAAGTGTGATATATTTTATTTTTGAAAATACCAAACACCTTAATATTTGGTGAAATGATACATTATGTATACAAAATAAAATGGTTCAACTGTCTAAAAAGATTGAGATACTGATTTGGCTTTTATCCTAAAGGTACTGCCACACTAAACAATCCCGCTAGCGATCACAATAACGACGCATACTAATGCGATCGCTAGCGGGATTGTTTCTATATCGCTAAATGCGGCCACATTTAGCGATATAGTTAACGACGCTATCGCCGTTAGCGATCTTCTTAACGACTTTAGCGGTACAAAAGTACCGCTAAATCGCTAAGAAAAGGTGCCACACAGCGATTAGATACTTACCCAGCGGGAGCGCCGACGAGAAAATAGGGTCCGGAAGCGATTCCAGCGACGAGCGAGATCACAGCAGGAAGCTCGTCGCTGGAAGCTGCCGCACTGAACAACATCGCTAACAGGATCGCTAAATAGTGACGTTTTTTAGCGATCCCGTTAGCGATATTGTTTAGTGTGGCATACCCTTTAGTCATATTGCAAGACTCGTTAAAGGGTTCATTGTGACTTGTAGGATCGCTACTTCCAACAGGAGGCACTATAGAAATCAAGTTCTCTTTTTCTCTGAAGAGGCAATTTGCATATTAAAAAGACATTAAATTTATCTGAATTAGAAATGTTAGAAATGGTTCTTGTCCAGCTAGCATCTTTTTTTCTAAACCAGAAAGAATAATTTGAAAGTCACAATTTTTGACAGCAAATTTCCATAATAAAACAAAAAGTGAAAACTAGTGCTTGAAAAAAAATTTACATCCTGTGTTGTGGAAGATCCAAATGTACATACATGCTAAATTTCCCTAATAACTAGCTGCGTAAACCCTCATCGTGGCTAAAAAACAAAACAGTGAATATTCTTCAATGGTCAAGTACAGATCTAAATGTATTAGAATCTGTGGTACATTATAAAAGTGGAGTACAAAGGCAGTGTGATGGTTCTGTGGCTAGCACTGTAGGACTAGGATCCTGGGTTCTCCCTCAAGGATAACATCTGGAAGTTTGTATAGTCTCCCTCTGCTTGTCTGGGTTTCCTATGATACTCCAAAGACATAATGATAAGGAATTTTGATTATGAGCCTCAATGAGAACAGTAATGATGGCATCTGTGAAGCACTTGGAATTAGTGGCAATATATAAAAGAGTAAATTAAATAAGGGAGAATTACCATGTTGCAAGTATTCAGAGAAGTTTTAACCCCTTAGTGACAGAGCCATTTTGCAGCTTAATGACAGGGCCAATTTTTACAATTCTGACCACTGTCACTTTATGAGGTTATAACTCTGGAACGCTTTAACGAATCCGGCTGATTCTGAGATTATTTTTTCGTGACATATTGTACTTCACGTTAGTGGTAAAATTTCTTTGATATGACTTGTGTTTATTTATGAAAAAAACGGAAATATGGCAAAAATTTTGAAAATTTAACAATTTTCAAACTTTAAATTTTTATGCCCTTAAATCAGAGAGATATGTCACACAAATTTCTTAATAAATAACATTTCCCACATGTCTACTTTTTTGTTACGAAGTTATAAGGGTTAAAAGTTGACCAGCGATTTCTCATTTTTACAACACCATTTTTATTTTAGGGACCACATCACATTTGAAGTCACTTTGAGGGGTCTATACAATAGAAAATACCCAAAAGTGACACCATTCTAAAAACTGCACCCCTCAAGGTGCTCAAAACCACATTCAAGAAGTTTATTAACCCTTTATGTGCTTCACAGGAACTGAAGCAATGTGGAAGGAAAAAATTAACATTTAACTTTTTTTGCAAAAACTTTAATTCGGAACCTATTTTTTTTTATTTTCACAACTGTTAAAAGAAAAAATGAAACCAAAAAATTTGTTGTGCAATTTCTCCTGAATAAGCCAATACCCCATATGTGGGGGTAAACCATTTTTTGGGCACACGGCAGAGGTCGCAAGGGAAGGAGCGACATTTGACTTTTTCAACGCAGAATTGGCTGGTCGCCATGTCGCATTTGTAGAGGCCCTGATGTGTCTAAACAGTGGAAACCCATCACAAGTGACCCCATTTTGGAAACTAGACCCCCTAAGGAACTTATATAGATGTGTGGTGAGGACTTTGAACCTCCAAGTGCTTCACAGAAGTTTATAACATAGAACAGTGAAAATAAAAAATCATATTTTTTCCACAAAAGCAATCTTTTCACCTCAATTTTTATTTTCCCAAGGGTAACAAGACCCCAAAAGTTTTTGTGCAATTTGTCCTGAGCATGCTGATACCCCATATGTGGGGGTAAACCACTGTTTGGGTGCATGTCAGAGCTTGGAAGGGAAGGAGCGCCGTTTGACTTTTTCAGCGCACAATTGGCTGGACGTCATGTGGTGTTTTTGCAGAGGCCCTGATGTGTAAACTAAACCCCAAGTAACCCATTTTGGAAATTAGACCCCCTAAGGAACTTATCTAGATGTGTAGTGAGCACTTTGAATCTCCAAGTGCTTCACAGAAGTTTATAACATAGAACCGTGAAAATAAAAAATCATATTTTTTCCACAAAAGCAATCTTTTCACCCCAATTTTTATTTTCCCATGGTAACAAGACCCCAAAAGTTTTTGTGCAATTTGTCCTGAGTACGCTGATACCCCATATGTGGGGTAAACCACTGTTTGGGTGCATGGCAGAGCTTGGAAGGGAAGGAGCGCCGTTTGACTTTTTCAACTCAGAATTGGCTGGACGCCATGTCGCGTTTGTAGAGGCCCTAATGTGTCTAAACAGTGGAAACCCCCCACAAGTGACACCATTTTGGAAACTAGATCCCCTAAGGAACATATATAGATGTGTGGTGAGCACTTTGAACCCCCAAGTGCTTCACAGAAGTTTATAACTCCCGGGCATGAAAATAAAAAGTCATATTTTTTCCACAAACCTGATCGTTTAGTCCCCAATTTTTTATTTCCCAAGGGTAACAGGAGAAATTAGACCACAAAAGTTGTTGTCCAATTTGTCCTGAGTATGCTGATACCCCATATGTGGGGTGGGACCACTGTTTGGGCGCACGGCAGGGCTTGGAAGGAAAGGAGCGCCGTTTGACTTTTTCAAACCAAAATTGGCTGGAATTGAAATTGGATGCCATGTCGCGTTTGGAGAGCCCCTGATACGCCTAAACAGTAAAACCCCCCACAAATCACACCATTTTGGAAACTGGACCCCTTAAGGAACTTATCTAGATGTGTGGTGAGCACTTTGAACCCCCAAGTGCTTCACAGAAATTAATAAACGTAGAGCCGTGAAAATAAAAAATCATTTTTTTCCTCAAAAATGATTCTTTAGCCCGCTATTTTTTTTATTTTCCCAAGGGTAACAGGAGAAATTGGACCCAAAAAGTTGTTGTGCAATTTTTCCTGTGTACGCTGATACCCCATATGTGGGGTGAAACCACTGTTTGGGCGCATGGGAGTGCTTGGAAGGGAAGGAGCGCCATTTTGTAATGCAGACTTTGATGGAATGTTCTGCGGGCGTCATGCTGTGTTTGCAGAGCCCTTGATGTACCTAAACAGTAGAAACCCCCTGCAAGTGACACCATTTTGGAAACAATACCCCCAAGGAGCCTATCTAGATGTGTGGTGAGCACTTTGAACCCCCAAGTGCTTCACAAAAATTTATAAACGCAGAGCCGTGAAAATGAAAAATCATTTTTTTTCTCAAAAATGATTTTTTTTAGCCAGCTATTTTTTATTTTCCCAAAGGTAACAGGAGAAATTAGAACCCCAAAATTGGTGTGCAATTTGTCCTGAGTACGCTGATACCCCATATATTGGGGTAAACCACTGTTTGGGCGCACGGCAGGGCTCGGAAGGAAGGGAGCGCCATTTGACTTTTTGAAAGCCACGTCGTGTTTGGAGACCCCCTGATGTATCTAAACAGTGGAAACCCCCCACAAGTGACCCCATTTTGGAAACTAAACCCCTTAAGGAACTTATCTAGATGTGTGGTGAGCACTTTGAACCCCAAGTGTTTCACAGAAATTTATAAACGCAGAGCTGTGAAAATAAAAAATCTTTTTTTTTCTTAAAAATATTTTTTTGGCCAGCTATTTTTTATTTTCGCAAGGGTAACAGGAGAAATTAGAACACCAAAATTGGTGTGCAATTTGTCCTGAGTACGCTGATACCCCATATGTTGGGGTAAACCACTGTTTGGACGAACGGCAGGGCTCGGAAGGGAGGGAGCGCCATTTGTCTTTTTGAACGCCACGTCGTGTTTGGAGACCCCCTGATGTGCCTAAATAGTGGAAATCCCTCAATTCTAGCTCCAACCCTAATCCCAACACACCCCTAACCCTAATCCCAACCCTAATCCTAACCTAAATCCCAACCCTAATTCCAACCCTAATTGTAACCCTAACCTTAATTGTAACCCTAACTCTAATTGTAACCCTAACCCTAATTTTAACCCTAACCCTAATTGTAACCCTAACCCTAATTCTAACCCTAACCCTAAGGCTAGGTTCATTTTGCGTTTTACCAGCCCGTTCAACACATAGCTTTGACAGGCTGGTAACGGTATAGCATAACAGATCGCGTTATGCTATACCCGCTAGCGCAGAGGAATCAGCAGATGATTCATCTGCACTAGCGGTGACGGAGCCCAAACGCTGCAGCCCGCGTCCGAGGCTCCGTCACTGAATGATGGCACGTCGCAAACGCATGCCGCTTTACGGCATGCGTCGCGATGTGCCCTCAAATGGGGGTGAATGGCAGAATTAACGGACTGCATTACACCGCGTTATACCGCGGTGTAACGCAGTCCATCTAACGGACTGCCATAACGCAGTATGAACCCGGCTTAACCCTAACACTAATTATAACCCTAATGCTAACCCTAACCCTAATGCTAACCCTAACCCTAATTATAACCCTAACCCTAATTATAACCCTAACCCTAACAGAAAAATGAAAATAAATATAATTTCTATTTTTTATTATATGTCCCTAACTAAGGGGGTGATAAATGGGGGGGTTATGTACTGTTTTTTTTATTTTGATCACTGTGATAGTTTATCACAGTGATCAAAATGCACTTTCTGGAGAATGAATGAAAAAAAATTTTGAATCTGCCGCCAAGCAGATCGGCGGGCGCACTGCGCATGCGCCCGCCATTTTTTTTTCCAGGAAGAAGACCGGGAGGATCGGAGGCCAGGGGGACCTGCCAGAGGACACCGGCAGGTACAGGGGGGTTCAGGGGGACATGGGGACCCTCATTTTCTCCCCTCGTATGTGCGATCACATCAGAGGGGAGAGAAATCTTTTTTTTTTTTTTTTTGTGATCGCATCTATGCTTGCATAGCAGCGATCGCAACACCGGGATCGGTGAATACCGACCTGGATCATGTTCTCTGGGGTCTCGGCTACCCCCGGTAGCCGAGACCCCAGAGAATATTTGCCCATCCCCCCAGCACATAGCGGCACATAGTGGCGGGCGCACTGAGCATGCGCCCGCCATTTTCTTCATTGCGCCGGCACTGGGGGACACCGGAGGGCCCTGGGGCCACATGTAGGGGATCGGGGGCCACATGGGGGTCCTGGGGACCCTTTTTCTCTGTCCTCTGATGTCCGATGACATCAGAGGACAGAGAAATTAAATGGCACTTTTTTTTTGTTGCGGTCGCCGTTATAGGGTTAATAACGTCGATCGCAATATCGGTGTCGGTAAAAACCGACCCGATTCATGTTCTCTGGGGTCTCGGCTACCCCCGGTAGCTGAGACCCCGGAGAAAATGCGCCTCTGGGGGCGCTATTCACTTTTTCCAGAGCGCCGTTAATTAACGGCGCTGTGGTTTAAGTACCCTTAATGACCGCCGTTAAAAGGCGTATCGGCGGTCATTAAGGGGTTAAGAACCAATTTTGTGGTTCCAGAAAAGTTGTAACAATGTTGACAGCATGTGAATTAACATCAAAAATGTCATCTGACTGGAAAAATGGGCAAAAATACAATAAGTAAAAAACAGGTTGCAACAATGATAGAAACTTTGTGCTTCCAAGGACTAGGTGTCATGAGTGTGTCACACCATCCTGGGAGATCTGGGGGTAGAACATCACTGTGTATTTTGATTTGCAGATCTTCCATTTAACCTGTGAATTTGGATCCCATATTAAATGAATTTTGTTTCTTTTGGTGCTGAAGAGGTTAGCGACCCTTTGCTGGTCAGAAACATGCAGATTCACTTCAGCTGCTTCTGATCTGTCCATTAACTCTTCCTATAAAACCTGGCCAGACCCTCTCTTACCTGCCAGTGAAGGCTCTGCTTCCTTGCTCTTAAGAGACGCTTTGCTGAATAGGAGTTTGTTGTTGCTATTGAAGATTTGTGTGTGCTTAAGCTAAGTAGCTGAAGTTTGGAGCTGGAGTTGTGATGTTATTTAGGTTGCTGTTGCACGTGTGGGTTTATATCCTGCTTCCTTTTCCCATTTAGTTTATTCCTCCCTGTCCCTAGCCTCTTCCCAATTGTTCGCTAGTGCTTTTGTATAATAGAGGTTTTCTGTTATCCCTGTTATGTCTTTAATGTCTTTATGTTTGGTTTACCTTTCATTTCTGTCCCATGTCTCATGGAGTGGGGGAGGGGACAGATTAGGTGTTTACAGGAGCATAGCAAGGTTAGAGATTCAGGCCTATCTACTTTTAGGAGTACCCCCGGGACAAGGATAGTTAGGGTCCCAGTTTCAGGGAGAGTTTGAGGCCCTTCTTCCTTACTGAAGACCATCAGAGTGTGACACTAGCATTTTTTATGCTCTTTTAATTTTGCTCATTTACTTTCAGTTCTCAATTGTTTACAGTAAAAATGTCTTTCAGCTTACAATGCGCAAATTGCCTCTTCAAAAAAAGAGAGGACTTGTACTCTATAGCTCCACCTATTGGAAGTAGCGATCCTACAAGTCACAATCAACCCTTTAATGAGTCTTGTAATATGACTTAGGATAAAAGCCAAATCAGTATCTCCATTTCAGCTTACAATGACTTCAGGTTATATTATAAATGGCTCTCGATAGCATTCGTTCCATTCTAGATATTGTCAAATCAATAGGCTGCAAAAAATGCTTTCGAGAAAAAAACAGTTGCAAAACACTTCAAATATACTTTAAGAAGCAAAGAGTCTTCTTTGTGGATTTTTTTTTAGAAAAGTTTTGGATTTCTAAACATGTTTCCTGCAGATTTTTTGAAGTCTTTCAAGTGTTTCTGCACAGTCTTTTTCCTGAGGCATTTGTTATTGACTTTTGATTGAAATTTGAAGCATTTTACATCAGCTTCAAAATGACTTGCACTTTGTTTTTCCAGTTCATTTTCTGCTAATTTAGCAATATGACAGACAGCTGCGGCCATTAGTGATTAGCGAGCAATAAAATGCTTGGGTACTCATTATTCGAGTCAACCAATATGTAATGCTCGGGTGCTCGATTAGAGTAACAAGTATAATGGAAGTCAATGTGAAACTCGAGAATTTTTCCGGCAGCAACCCCCTCCGGAGGTCTAGGAGATATCTAAAAATTTCTGAAAATGATGGCAACAGAAATGGCATGGGAACAGCATGGGGAAGATCCCTGGAAGCATCTCTGAATCCCATGTTGCTGCTGCGAACAATGTTGTCAGGGCATTAAGCAGACTGACAATAAAACATACAAAACCAAAGTTAAAATAAATTTTACTGGAAAAAATGTTAAGAAACATCCATTCCAGGATAATGACTTATATTTAAGGCAAAATAAATAAGAGAAACGAAAATGCTCCTCCACACCTTGGGCTATGTTAACATGCAGTGTTTTTGCTATTTTTTGCACATTTGCATTTCTTTTAATGGTGAAAAAACATTCAAGAGGAAATGTAATATTATCATTTTATCATCTTATCTGGTGTGTCAGACATGATCAGACACATCCTGTTTAATTTATGAAAGAGGGACTTTGAAAGTCACAATTTTTTTTCAAGGCCATCATGTGGCCATCACGAGAGATGAGCGACCTTGCCTCCGGGAGGGCGAGTCGGGTTTCAGACCACCCGACTTTTCCAAAAGTTGAGTCGAACGAAGTCGGCCGACTATCGGAAAAAGTCGGAGATCCGACTGAAACGCGAACCGACCCCAATGCAAGTCAATGGGGAAGAAAAGTCGGCAGGGAGTTGAGGATAGTAAACACACCTACACTGCCCATTTCATTGCCAACGACATCAATTCGTATTACTTAAGCTTGTCAACCTTAATTTACTTTATAATAATAGTAACACATTGAAATCTGGGGGTTATTTAGCTAAAGTTGTGGGGGGGCAGGGCTGGCTCCAGGTTTTTGTGGGCCCCGGGCGACAGAGTCTCAGTGGGCCTCTTTAACACATACCACAATTCATGATTCTCCGATACCGCAGAGAAATATAGGTATAGTACAATGCCAAATACTTCACTTCTTACATTACATGAGTGATATCTATTGTGAATTCTACAATAGCTCAAAAACCGGAGAGTACAGTCATGGCCAAAAGTTTTGAGAATGACACAAATATTATATTTTCACATGATCTGCTGCCCTCTGGTTTTTATGTGTGTTTGACAGATGTTTTTATCACAGACAGAAATATAATAATTGCAAACATATGAGTACAAAAGCTTATATTGACAGGTAGAATGAGTTAATGCAGCAAGTCAATATTTGCAGTGTTGACCCTTCTTCTTCAGGACCTCTGCAATTCTCCCTGGCATGCTCTCAATCAACTTCTGGACCAAATCCTGACTGATAGCAGTCCATTCTTGCACAATCAATGCTTTCATTTTGTCAGAATTTTTAGGTTTTTGTTTGTCCACCCGTCTCTTGATGATTGACCACAAGTTCTCAATGGGATTAAGATCTGGGGAGTTTCCAGGCCATGGACCCAAAATCTCTATGTTTTTTTCCCTGAGCCATTTAGTTATCATCTTTGCTTTATGGCAAGGTGCTCCATCATGCTGGAAAAGGCATTGTTGATCGCCAAACTGCTCTTGGAGGGTTGGGAGAAGTTGCTCTTGGAGGACATTCTGGTACCATTCTTTATTCATGGCTGTGTTTTTAGGCAAGACTGTAAGAGAGCCGATTCCCTTGGCTGAGAAGCAACCCCACACATGAATGGTTTCAGGATGCTTAACTGTTGGCATGAGACAAGACTGGTGGTAGAGCTCACCTTGTCTTCTCCGAATGAGGCGTTTTCCTGATGTCCCAAACAATCGAAAAGGGGATTCATCAGAGAAAATAACTTTACCCCAGTCCTCAGCAAAGAAAAAAAGTGAAAAAACTCTATATAGTAGATGTGGATACAGACCAGCAGACACTAAGTGAATCCAACCAATGATGGTATGTAAGATAATATAAGAATTACCAATGCTATACACACAAAAAATGTGCAAAATATAACAAATATATAAACTTTATTACCCCCTGACGAAGGTTATCCATACCGAAACGCGCGTCGGGGCGCGTTCTCCTGCAGCTGTCAGCACCCCACTCAGGCTCTCAGGTAGTGGTCATATTATAAAAATTTGGTCCCTGATTGGCAAAACTGTGCCTGTGCACTCCTAACACGTTTTGTGGCTGTTATACATTTGTTCATTTGAGTTACTTTGGCACTTTGTATTTTAATTATTGTCACAGTATTTTTTATTTAGTGTCTGTGACTGCATATAATTTTGCCACTTATGAATGTGTTTTTCCACAATTTGTTTATCACTTTAATCATAATCCAAGGCACCTTATTTTGGGTTTGTCAGATTCACTTTTGTGATTTACACTGTGTGTTTAGGACCCTTCATATTTTGTGCACTCACTAAAGGGATTTTTTCACAATCTGGTTGGGACTTATTTTATAATTCCTAGCACCCTATTTTGGGCCTGATAATATTAAATGGGTTATTAATATCTGCTGTCAGCCTGCCTATTTCATTTTATTTGATTATTGTATTTTATATATATTTTCGTATTTATGATTGTTTTGTGTATTACATTGCTCAAATAAAGTTTATATATTTGTTATATTTTGCACATTTTTTTGTGTGTATAGCATTGGTAATTCTTATATTATCTTACATACCATCATTGGTTGGATTCACTTAGTGTCTGCTGGTCTGTATCCACATCTACTATATAGAGTTTTTTCACTTCTTCGGATGGTTTACCATCCTGTTTTTCTTGAATTACTGGTATAATTTTATTAATTACTTACAGGTATATTGTTTTATTATAATATTTCAGGTCATCTACACCAGTTTTTCTTGTGCATTTGCCCAGTCCTCAGCAGTCCACTGCCTGTACCTTTTGCAGAATATCAGTCTGTCCATGATGTTTTTTCTGGAGAGAAGTGGCTTCTTTGCTGCCCTCCTTGAGACCAAGATTTGCTCCAAGAGTCTCCGCCTCACAGTGCGTGCAGATGCACTCACACCTGCCTGCTGCCTTTCCTGAGCAAGCTCTGCACTGCTGGTAGCCCGATCCCACAGCTGAAACACTTTTAAGAGACGGTCCTGGCGCTTGCTGGTCTTTCTTGGCCACCCTGAAGCCTTTTTGGCAACAATGGAACCTCTCTCCTTGAAGTTCTTGATGATGCGATAGATTGTTGACTGAGGTGCAATCTTTCTAGCTGCGATACTCTTCCCTGTTAGGCCATTTTTGTGCATTGCAATGATGACTG
Organism: Oophaga sylvatica; assembly: GCA_033576555.1. Taxonomy (NCBI): domain Eukaryota; kingdom Metazoa; phylum Chordata; class Amphibia; order Anura; family Dendrobatidae; genus Oophaga; species Oophaga sylvatica. The sequence goes on along the minus strand of JARQOD010000003.1, from coordinate 231,707,824 downwards.
CACGTGTTTCTTTAGAGATAACCATGGTTAACAGAAGAGAAACAATGATGCCAAGCACCAGCCTCCTTTTAAAGTGTCCAGTGGTGTCATTCTTACTTAATCATGACAGATTGATCTCCAGCCATGTCCTCATCAACACCCACACCTGTGTTAATTGAGCAATCACTGAAAAGAGGTTAGCTGGTCCTTTTAAGGCAGGGCTGCAATGATGTTGAAATGTGTTTTGGGGGATAAAGTTCATTTTCTAGCCAAATATTGACTTTGCAAGTAATTGCTGTTAAGCTGATCACTCTTTATAACATTCTGGAGTATATGCAAATTGCCATTAGAAAAAGTGAAGCAGTAGACTTTGTAAAAATTAATATTTGTGTCATTCTCAAAACTTTTGGCCATGACTGTATAGTCCTCCATACAGTAATATGGGCACCACATAGTACGCCATACAGAATAATGAGGCCCATATATTGCTCCATACATAATTGGTCTCATATAATGTTCCATACAGTATATGATGAGCTCCACATAATTCTCCATTATATGATGCTCCCCAAATAATGTGCCATACAGTATAGTACGGTCCCCATAGAGTATAATGAGCCTCACATCTTGTTCCATACAGTATAATGAGTCACATATAAAGCTCCATACAGTATATGATAGGCCCCATATATTGCTCCATACAGAATAGGCCCCATATGTGCTCCATATGCTGCTCCATATATAAATGGCCCTATATGATGCCCTATAAATAATGAACACCATATGATGCTCTAGTATATGATGGGCCCCATATAATGCTCCAAATATAATGGTCACCATATGTAATGATCCATATATTATGGGCCCCATATGATGCTCCAGTATATAATGTATATGATGTGCCCCATGGATGATGCTCCAGTGTATGATGGGCCTATGTAATGCTCCATATATAATGGGCCCCATATGATGCTCCAGTGTATGATGGGCCCCATTTATAATGCTCCAGTGCATGATGGGCCCCATATATAATGCTACAGTGTATAATGGGCCCTATTTATGATGCTCAAGTGTATGATGGGCCCCATTTATAATGCTCCAGTGTTTGATGGGCCCCATATATAATGCTACAGTGTATAATGGGCCCTATTTATGATGCTCAAGTGTATGATGGGCCCCATTTATAATGCTCCAGTGTATGATGGGCCCCATATATAATGCTACAGTGTATAATGGGCCCTATTTATGTTGCTCCAGTGTATGATGGGCCCCATTTATAATGCTCCAGTGTATGATGGGCCCCATATATAATGCTACAGTGTATAATGGGCCCTATTTATGATGCTCAAGTGTATGATGGGCCCCATATATAATTCTCCAGTGTACAATGCTCCCCATATATTGCTCCAAACATTAAAAAAATGATATACCTCTCCTCGCTGGGCACTGCTCTACTCTGGACTCCTCAGCATTGCCATCTTCCAGCTCTCTGCACTGTGACTGTTCAGGCAGAGGGCGCACAGACGTGACGTCATCGCGCTCTCTGACCTGAATGTCACTGTCAGGAAACGCAGAAGATGTCACAGTGGTGGAGTAGAGAGAGGTAAGTATTGGAAGTGCTGGGGCCCTGAGCAAGCAGGGGGGACACACTCGTGGGCACGAGCACTGGCACAGGGCCCCTCATAGTACGCCGGTGTGTCTGAAGGCGAGTGGGCCCCCCACCTGCTCAGGGCCCTGGCACTTGCCTGGGTGCGCCAGGTGCTGATGCCGACCCTAGGGGGGTACAGCCCAGTTTGGGAGGTGGAAAAACTGGCATATGTTCAGGTGTAGGCTGGACGTTCAGCAGCTGGAAATGGAGGAATTGGAGAAGTTGAAGGAAGAGGAGGACAAAGCGAGCCATTTTGCTGGCAACCTATGTGTCATCAGGGGAAGGTGGTACAAATTCCTTTGAAACCCAGGTATGGATCATTTTAATGAAGGTCAGATCACCTACATAAAGGTCGACGGTCAGGTCCTTCTTTCTGTCAGGATTGATCCAGCAGCACTGAAGACTCTTTCTGATAGCACACTACCAGCAGGGCGAGCGAGCTCCTGTAAGGCATATTGTGCCAATTCAGGCCAGGTGTCCAGTTTACAGGCCCAGTAGTCAAAGGGGAATGAACTGTAAGGGAGAACATCGATAGGGGAGGAGAGGTAATTTTGAACCATAGTTGACAACTGCTGTCTCCTGTCTGTTGCAATCAATTCAGAATTACCTGTCGTGTGAGCGTTACTCGAGAAATCAGTCCACAACATGGTCATGAAACCCCTGTCTCCAACGCCACTTCGGCTGTGAGCACCACGATCACCTCTTCCATGTTGCCCAGTACAGCTCATGGTAGAATCTGCACCGCTGCTGTGTGCTGGGAATGCCTCTAACAAACTGTTTACCAAGTTGCTTGTTTGTTCGCCAATATTAGCTCTAGGTTCTCCTGTGGCATGATGATCTGTAGTTTGCCTTTATAGCATAGATCAAGGATGCTGGCCAACCAGTAGTTGTCATCCTTCATAATTTTGGCAATGAGGGGGTCCCTTTTTAGGATCCGCAAGACATAATCACACATATGGGCCAATGCTCCAGGTGTCAATGATGCACTGCCAGTGGTTGGTGGAGGAGCACTTTCTGCCAAATCCACATCCCTCCAGTTACGCACAAACCCTGTACCTGACCTTGGCAAGCCAACATTTTCTCTTGCCCCCTGAGAAGCATCCTCCTCCCCAAAATAATCACTCCCTCCTCCTCCTCCTCCTCTTCTTCTTCTTCCTCCACCTCGTCCAGGACAATTCCCTGAGCAGACAATGGCTGTCTGTCATCAAGGCTTCCCTCCACCTCCTCCTCCGCTGCAGACGCCTGATCCTTAATGTGCGTCAAAGTTTGCATGAGCAGACGCATAAGTGGGATGCTCATGCTTATGATGGCGTCGTCTGCGCTTACTAGCCATGTGCATTCCTCAAAACACTGAAAGACTTTATAGAGGTCTTTCAGCTTTGACCACTGCACACCCGACAACTCGATGTCTGCCCTCAAACTGCCTGCCCGTGAATCCTCCCACAAATTCATTACAGCCTGCCTCTGTTTGCACAGCCATTCAACCATGTGCATGGTGGAGTTCCGCATTGTTGCAACGTCTATGATTAGGCGGTGCTTGGGGAGGTGGAACGATCACTGCAGCCTCTGCATGCACTTGAGTCTACGGGCGAGCGATGGATGTGCGAGCACAGTCTTCGCACCTTATGGAGCAGGGCTGGTAACTCCGGATAATTATTTATGAAACACTGCACCACCAGGTTCAAGGTGTGAGCCAGTCAAGGCATGTGTCTGAGTTTTGCCAGTGCTATGGGTGCCACAAAATTACGGCCGTTATCACTGACTACCTTACCTGGCTCAAGATGTAGACTGCCCAGCCATGACTCAGTTTCTCGCTGCAAGTAGTCGGCCAGTACCTCCGCGTTGTGTCTGTTGTCGCCCAAAGACATCATCTTTAAAACAGCCTGCTGACGCTTACCACTAGCTGTTCGATAGTGTGACACCTCGTGTGCAACACTGGCAGCTGTGGATGGAGTGCTCTTGTGACTGCGCTCTGTCGACGAGCTTTCGCTTCTGGAGGAGGAGGAGGAGGTTCGAACGCCTACAGCTAACTGTTGCCTATACCGTGGGCTAGGCAGCACTGTACCACCGACGCAGTCCCCTGTGGACCCTGCATCCACCACATTAACCCAGTGCGCAGTGATGGACACGTACCGGCCCTGGCCATGCCTACTGGCTCATGCATCTGTTGTGAGGTGCACCTTTCCACTCATTGATTGTTTGAGTGCATGGACAATGCGGTCTTTCACATGCAGGTGGAGGGCAGGGATGGCTTTTCTAGCAAAGATATGCCGACTGGGTAGGTCATAGTGTGGGACAGCATAGGCCATGAGCTCTCGGAAACGCTGTGCTTTCAACCAAATGGAAGGGCATCATCTCTAATGAGATCAGTTTGGCAATGTAGGCGTTCAAAGCCAGCGTATGCGGATGAGAGGATGAGTACTTTCTTGTCCTACTCAAAGTCTCTGCTACGGTGAGCTGGACTTAAGAGCTTCATATGTTGGAACTAGCGGTGGACATGGCGGAATGAGAGGGGGTTGGTGATGGTGGTGGTGGTGATGGCCTAGATGCAGTCTTTTGTTGTAAAACCATTCGGATTCCCTGACTGCTTTGGCCTTGCGAAGACACCTCAACATTTCTTGCTGGTGGTGTGCTAAACTGTGAGCTTACAGTGGGGAAGGGATGTAGTGTTGCTGGCTACCTTCAGTCGGAGCAGGTGCACGTGTGCTACTTGAGGTTTTGTAGTCTGTCCATACTTGCAAGTGCATGGGGTTTAAATGTCTAAGCATGCATCTGGTATTCAAATTTCAGAGATTTTTCCCTCGGCTAAAGGTCCTTCTGCACTTTTTACAGATAACCTTTGCCTCATCAATAGGATTTTGGTCAAAAAAGTGAAACTCTGCACTCTTCCTACTATGGGAAAACTTTTCAGGGCTTGCACGCTGTGCTAATTTGACCGTCTGGCCAAGCTGTCCTGCAACTCTTTTTGTTTTTCTCACACGTTTTTGGACTGCTACGGACCTGCCAGATAACCGCAGCTGTGATGTCAATGCCTGCTGCAGATCCTCCTCCTCTTCTGAGCTATTGCCAGTGGCACCCTCTTCCTCCAATGGATGCCAATCCGGGTCAACAACTGGGTCATCCATCACCTCCTCTTCAATTTCATCTGCACCTTCCTCTGTGTCACCGTGTAAGGTGGTATAGTATGCGGGAAGGGGCACCTGAGTTTCATCAGGGTCAGATTCTGGCTCAGTAGACTGCGAGGGCAATGTAGTGCTCTGGGTGAATGTACCAGCAGAATCATATAGCAGTGGCTGTGCATCAGTGCACTCCATGTCATATTCATCTTGGACTGGGGAATTCAGGATTTGACTTAATAACACAGGCATGGTATGTGAAGAGAGCTCCAGGAGTAATCTGAAGTGTGGGCCTGTCGCATCCTTCACTTGTGGTGGGGGTGAAGGACACAAGGAAAGGTGCTGTTCATGACCAGGAGCCTGCACTGACGACTCAGTGCTTGCAGTTTTTGAAACTTCAGAAGAGGAGGCTGGAGCTGGAGGCTTTTTTGGCAATGTAAGCCAAAACCTGTTCTGATGCTACCTACTCCAGAAAAAGGAGCCTTCCAGGCCTTCTGGAGCCAGACTATGACGCAGGCTCAAAACCTCTGCCTTAGTTGCTATTGTGCTTTTGGCTCTACCAGCAGCTGCACCACCACCACCATCACTACCAATTTGCCTTCCCCACCCACGTCGGTGACTTCTTCCATCTTACTTCCTCATGTTTGGGAAAATGTACCAAAAATACCAGCAGATATATGTACTGTATGAGGAGCGTACAGCTGTATACATTGTAGGGGAAAATTTAAATCGCCGTATTATTTCCGGAGTCAAACACAGAGCTCACTCAGTATGGATTTGACCGTAATACAAAAAGCAGAAAAAACTGTATTGTATCAGAAGCGTACAGCTGTATACAGTCTAGGGGAAAATGTAAATCTCCGTATATATTTCCAGAGTCACACACAGACGCTCATCAGTATGGATTTGACAGAAATACAAAAAGCAGAAAAACGGTACTGTATCACAAGCGTACAGCTGTATTCAGTGTAGGGGAAAATTTAAATCTCCGTATATTTTCCGTAGTCACACACAGACGCTCACTCAGTATGGATTTGACCATAATACAAAAGGCAGAAAAACGGTACTGTATCAGAAGCATACAGCTGTATACGGTGAAGGGGAAAATTTAAATCTCCGTATATATTTCCGTAGTCACACACAGACGCTCACTCAGTATGGATTTGACTATAATACAAAAGGCAGAAAAACGGTACTGTATCAGAAGCATACAGCTGTATACAATGTAGGGGAAATTTAAATCTCCCTATATATTTCCCGGGGTCGCACGCAGACGCTCACTCAGTATGGATTTGGGGCCGTAAGCAAAAGGCAGAAAAAAAGGTCTGTATAGAAGGTACAGGTATAGGTGAAGGTTAAAAAATTTA
>JARQOD010000003.1:231642386-231701614 GCA_033576555.1 Oophaga sylvatica | reverse complement strand
ATTCGGGTTTTGACTTAAAAAACACAGGCTGGTTGTGAAGAGAGCTCCGGGGAGTAATTGAAGTTGGGCCTGTCGCTCCTTCCTTGTGGGGGGGGTGAAGGACACAAGGAAAGGTGCGTTCTGCCAAGCCTGCACGACGACTCAGTGCTTGCAGTTTTTGAAACTTCAGAAGAGGAGGCTGGAGCTGGAGGCTTTTTTGGCAATGTAAGCCAAAACCTGTTCCTGATGCTACCTACTCCCAGAAAAAGGAGCCTTCCAGGCCTTCTGGAGCCAGACTATGACGCAGGCTCAAAACCTCCTGCCTTAGTTGCTATTGTGCTTTTGGCTCTACCAGCAGCTGCACCACCACCACCATCACTACCAATTTGCCTTCCCCCACCCACGTCGGTGACTTCTTCCATCATACTTCCTCATGTTTGGGAAAATGTACCAAAAATACCAGCAGATATATGGTACTGTATGAGGAGCGTACAGCTGTATACATTGTAGGGGAAAATTTAAATCGCCGTATATATTTCCGGAGTCAAACACAGAGGCTCACTCAGTATGGATTTGACCGTAATACAAAAAGCAGAAAAACGGTATTGTATCAGAAGCGTACAGCTGTATACAGTCTAGGGGAAAATGTAAATCTCCGTATATATTTCCAGAGTCACACACAGACGCTCACTCAGTATGGATTTGACAGAAATACAAAAAGCAGAAAAACGGTACTGTATCACAAGCGTACAGCTGTATTCAGTGTAGGGGAAAATTTAAATCTCCGTATATATTTCCGTAGTCACACACAGACGCTCACTCAGTATGGATTTGACCATAATACAAAAGGCAGAAAAACGGTACTGTATCAGAAGCATACAGCTGTATACGGTGAAGGGGAAAATTTAAATCTCCGTATATATTTCCGTAGTCACACACAGACGCTCACTCAGTATGGATTTGACTATAATACAAAAGGCAGAAAAACGGTACTGTATCAGAAGCATACAGCTGTATACAATGTAGGGGAAATTTAAATCTCCCTATATATTTCCGGAGTCGCACGCAGACGCTCACTCAGTATGGATTTGACCGTAATGCAAAAGGCAGAAAAACGGTACTGTATCAGAAGCGTACAGCTGTATACGTGAAGGGTAAAATGATAATCTCCGTATATATTTCTGGAGTCACGCACAGACGCTCACCCAGTATGGATTTGACCGTAATACAAAAGGCAGAAAAACGGTACTGTATCAGAAGCGTACAGCTGTATACGGTGAATGGGAAAATTAAAGTCTCCGTATATATTTCCGAAGTCACACACAGATGCTCAATCTGTATGGCTTTGACTGTAATACAAAAGACAGAAAAACAGTACTGTATCAGAAGCGTACAGCTGTATACTGTGAAGGGGAAAATTTAAATCTCCGTATATATTTCCAGAGTCACACACAGATAGTCAGCATGTATTTGTCCGTGATACCAGCCGGTACACGTTAGTGTGTGAGGAGCGTATTGCTCTATACGATGTGGGAAAAAATGAACGCTCGGTAACTGTGCAGAAAAAAAGAATAAAGGTATTAGTGCTGTGTAAAAAGCAGTCTGCACAGCAGTGTGCACACAGCAATACAGCTATCAGGCAGCCTAATAACCGGCGCTGCTGCACACAAGAAAATCCTCCCCTGTCACTGCACACTAACTGTACAGCACAATTTCTATCAGCAAAAGCACATAAGAACTTCTCTCTTTCTAGCCCTAAGGGCCCCGTCTCACATAGCGACACACCAGCGATCCCGACAATGATAAGGATCGCTGGTGTGTCGCTACATGATCGCTGCTGAGCTGCCATACAGGCAGCTCAGGCAGCGATCAGGACAGCGACATTGCGGGTAATGTCGCCTAGTTACCCACAGTGTACGTTGGATACCAGCGCGCTGATGCAGGGAGCTGGTAACCAAGGTACACGTCGGGTTTCCAGGCGCTCCGCGATGCCTGGAAACCCGACGTGTACCTTGGTTACCAGCTCCCCTGCAGCAGCGTGCTGGTATCCAACGTACACGTCAGGTTTCCAGGCACAGCCCCGTGCCTGGAAACCCGATGTGTACCTTGGTTACCAGTAGATCGCTGGTCTCCTGCCTGTCACACGCAGTGATGCGTGCTGGCCAGCGGGAGACCAGCGATCAAAAAAAAGTCCTGGCATTTTTGACACGACCAGCGATTCACAGCAGGGGCCTTATCGCTGGTACGTGTCAGACATAGCAAGATCGCTGCTGAGATCTCGCTATGTGAGACGGGGCCCTAACTCTCTCCCTACTGATAAACAGCAAGCAACCTCTCCCTACTGTTAAGATCGGCAGAAGTAAAATGGAGGTCGGCGGTCAGGGCTTTTATAGACACTATGATGCCCCCCAAAGCAAGCCAATCACTGCAATGCCCTTCTCTAAGATGGTGGTGGACGCTGCCCATGTCATCTCGTTGCCCACAGTGTACATCCTTGCTCATTGGCTGAAAAAAGATGCCTGCAAGCATTATGGGAAAACCAACTTTGGCGCTCGTTTTGCTGAACGCATGGTCGACTTGACACTATGTTCGGATTTCGCTCGGCGAAACGCGACTTTGGAGAAAGTCGGTGACTTATGAATCTGACCGACCTGTTTGGCTTAACTCTAGCCATCATTATTTGCAGTGGGCCATCAGGCAGCCCTAAGTATTGTTACAGGGCCATCAGGCGGCCCTCACTCTAATTTTAGAGAGGTCAGCAGCCAGCCCTCGTGTTGCAATGTACTGACCCAGGTCAGAAAGCAGGGTTTGAATCCTAGGTCATTGGTGACCCAGCCGGACAATGACCCCAAATATACTTCAAAAAGCTCACAGAAATTGATAGAAGCAAAGCATTGGAGAGTTCAGAAGTGGTAATTCCAGCTCCAGCAGTGTAAAGTTTCCCATCACTATCTCTTACATAAATATGTTGCAGAGAAACTGTGAATTGACACATTAAATCAGTAAATTTTGCCTGCTTTGATTAATTTCTGAGTACAGATCACTGTAAAAAATGTCAATAAGTGCATGGAAAAAAATCAGCAGCAAGGCTTAGAATTTATAAGGCAATAATCCCTGACTAGTTTCATGACAAACGCTATATACCGACTGCCACACCTGACCCTACATGAATTATAAGAGCAGTATTATTGTAGTATATAGAAGGGATGTGAACCGGCCCTTAAAAGATATTTTCTTGTAAGTGACAGCAACGAGCTAGGGAGGAATGCAACTAACACTGCCAGCTTTGATGAATTTCTAAATACAGATCACCGTCAAAAACATGAATCGATCAATGACGGCATGGAAAAAAGCAGCAGCAAGGCTTACAATTTAGAAGACAATTATCCATGACTAGATGCCTGTTATACGCTATATCTAGTGCCAAACCTTAGTAATAAAAACTTTACTGGAAAAAGAAAAGTGCAAATAGGGTTTTATCTCATGATTCACAAGTGTTGTATTGACAAATAGCTGCTCACCTGGTAGCCGTATAATGAAAGCGTGTATGTGCCAGCTGCCGCAGATCCAGGGGTCGACATGCGACCATAACAGGAATGTTATAAATGAACATTTGTGGATTATGTCCACGCTGCCAACCAATTCAAGGCCAGACGTAGTTGAAGACTTAATAGTGGTTTATTCTACGCTTTTCAGAGTCTATATGGCTCCTTCTTCAGGAAATACCACATCAACATCATCATAGTGCCAAACCTTGCCATAGACAATTTGCAGATAAGGGCAGTATTATTGTAGAATATAGAAGAAATTGGAACTGGCCAGAAAATGATTTTTTTTGTACGTGGCAGCCACAAACTCTGGTGGATCACAAGCACCATTACCAGCTTTGATGAATTTCAGAGTACAGATCACCGTAAAAAATATGAATCTGTCAATGAGTGCATTGAAAAAACAGAAGCAAGGATTACAATTTATATGGCAATAATCCCTGACTAGATAGCTGTAATATGCTATCCCTACTGCCACACCTCACTGTAGACGAATTGCAGATAAGAATGGTATTATTATAACAGAATGGAATCTATTTGAATTAGCCCTGAAAAAAGCAATTAGTTTAGCATAGCAGCATCAAGGACTGCTATTTCATCAACTTTGCTGGGAAATATAGTGGAGCATTTTGCATCTACTCAGCGTTATGTGAAGGAAACCAGGATCTTCTGTGCTTACTGAACAAACTCTCCTGTCCTGGCTGTGAAATCCTGTATGCAGTGTGAGAACTCCCTATGTGACGATCACCTGACAGCCCACAAGAAAGCACTGGATCATATAATACTAATAGAACCCACTGGCATTCTTGGTTTCCAAAAATGTTCCCTGAACTAGAACGTGGAGCCTCAGAAATGCAATTTTTCCATTCTCTTAGGACTGGGTCTCCTACACTGGCAAAGTGTATGCACTAAGTTCAAGGGATGCCAAAAATTAGAAGGAAGCATTCCAATACCCCTTTGAAGAGGCATAATGGAGGGCCTCATGAAACATTTTTTTACCATTATTAGTGAGTGGGTATACTAGACTGGTAATGCCATTTGAAAAACATTTACCCCTGGGCGGTATACATATATATCAAAAATGTTCAAGGTAGGCCTCTAAAAATTGTTAATGCAGGCATAATGAACACCCTAAAAAATTTATAGCGAGAATATCATGATCACCCTGCTGATATGGTGTTGGAGGAGGAGGATTACACAAAAAAAGTTGACATTCTGAAGCATTTACCCAAGATTGGGCAGGCAAAGGTGAATGGGAATAGACTACAAAAACAACACTGGATTTGTGTTTATGTTCTGCTGCTGTCGTCCAGTGGTTAACAAAAACTGACATATTGGGTATCAAATGAGAGCAAATACCACTAGGGTCTGTAATAAGCAGATAAAGAAGCTCCTGAATATAATATAAACCTACAAAATAATGGAGCCATGTACTCCATAGCAAATCAAGATGAAACAAGAATTGGTGTCAAAAGGTAGAATTCAAAACTTTATTAGCACATCAATAAAAACACCAAATAGAATCAAATTACAAAAGTACAAAAAATCATCAGGATGAGTATGGAAAATGGGGAGTTTGCAACCAAGGTGCATGGAGGGACCGCTACACAAGTACGATGCACCACTAAGGGACTCACATAGAGCACGGTGAATCAGTATATAAAAATTAGTGCTCCAAAATGGGAGAGGAAAGGACTAGTGTCCCACCGTTAAGCCATGTAAAATACCAAAGATAGTGCAGTTTTATATACTGATTCACCGTGCTCTATGTGAGTCAATTAGTGGTGTATCGTACTTGTGTAACGGTACCTCCATGCACCTTGGTTGCAAACTCTCCATTTTCCATACCCATCCTGATGATTTTTTGTACTTTTGTAATTTGATTCTACTATTTGGTGTTTTATTGATGTGCTAATAAAGTTTTGAATTCTACCTTCTGACACCAATTCTTGTTTCATCTTGATTTGCTATGGAGTACATGGCTCCATTATTTTGTAGGTTTATGTCATCCAGTGGTGTACAAAAGTCTGGCCCAATCCAGCACTTGTGCATTTTGATAAAAGTCAGCCTGTCAGCATTTTCAGTTGACAGGCAGATGAGCCTATCAGTTATAATACCCTTGGAAGCACTTAAAACCCACTCTGACAAAACGCTAGTGGCAGGCCAGGACCTCCAAGGTGTAGATAGACAGTTCATGTCACATGTCTAGCTTGTATACCCAATAGTTGTAAGACACAGAGGAATCACGGAAGATGCTGGTATGGTCTGCAAGGTACTTACTTCAGCATCCAAGGTACTCCTTTAGCATCTTCCAAAACTTTTCCCTCCTTGCCAGAGTACCTTGCACATCAGGCTCTGAGCGATGTGGGGGTCTGAGAAAACTCTCCCAGACTTTTGATAATGTTCCCCTGCTTCTGCCATGGTGTGTGTTTCTCTTGTCCAAGGAATTGTAATCTCTGCCACCAGTGTTGTCAGATGGGAATTTTTTTAAATAATTCTTCAACCAGGGCCTTCTGGTACTAGAGTATTTTATTAGACCTCTCTACCATGGGACTTCTTACACTGCAGCATCAATATTGCAATGCTATGTCTAACCAGACAAGTCTGTTTTTTTTTTTTTCATGGATAACTGGAGAAGTATAAATGCCGTATAATATTTCACTGCTGAAAAAAATTTGCAGTATCACTATTGCAGGAAAATTGGCCCACCTCAGATGTAATTCTTATACTGCAGTATCAATATAGTGATGCTATTTCTAACCAAACAAGTGTGGCTTTGTTTGTTTTGATGGACAACTGGAGCAGTATAAGTACCATATAATATTTGACTGCTGAAAAAAATTTGCACTATTACAATCGCAGGAAAATTGGCCCTCCTCAGACGGACTTCTTACACTACAGTATTAACCCCTTCACCCCCAAGGGTGGTTTGCACGTTAATGACCGGGCCAATTTTTACAATTCTGACCACTGTCTCTTTATGAGGTTATTACTCTGGAACGCTTCAACGGATCTTCGCGATTCTGAGATTGTTTTCTCGTGACATATTGTACTTCACGTTAGAAGTAAAATTTCTTCGATATAACTTGCGTTTATTTTTGAAAAAAAACGCAAATATGGCGAAAATTTTTAAAATTTTGCAATTTTCAAACTTTGAATTTTTATTCCCTTAAAACAGAGAAATATGTCACATAAAATAGTTAAGAAATAACATTTCCCACATGTCTACTTTACATCAGCACAATTTTGGAACCAAAATTTTTTTTTGTTAGGAAGTTATAAGGGTTAAAAGTTGACCAGCGATTTCTCATTTTTACAACAAAATTTACAAAGCCATTTTTTTTAGGGACCACCTCTCATTTGAAGTCACTTTGAGGGGTCTATATGGCAGAAAATACCCAAAAGTGACACCATTCTAAAAACTGCACCCCTCAAGGTACTCAAAACCACATTCAAGAAGATTATTAACCCTTCAGGTGCTTCACAGGAACTAAAGCAACGTGGAAGGAAAAAATGAATATTTAACTTTTTAGCCACAAAAATGATCTTTTACAAACTTTTTTTTTATCTTGACAAGGGTAAAAGGAGAAAATGGACAGATAAGGTTGTTATGCAATTTCTCCTGAGTACGCCAATACCCAATATGTGGGGAAAACCACTGTTTGGGCACACGGCAGAGCTCGTAAGGGAAGGAGCGCCGTTTGACTTTTTCAAACTAAAATTGGCTGGAATTGAGATTGGACGCCATGTCGTGTTTGGAGAGCCCCTGATGCGCCTAAACAGTGGAAACCCCCACAAGTGACACCATTTTGGAAACTAGACCCCCTAAGGTACTTATCTAGATCTGTTGTGAGCACTTTAAACCCCCAAGTGTTTCACAAAAGCTTATAATGCCTGGGTGTGAAAAAAAAAAAAAAAACAATTTTCCACAAAAATGATTTTTTAGTCCCAAATTTTTGAATTTTCCCAAGGAAATTGGACCCCAAAAGTTGTTGTCCAATTTGTCCTGAGTACGCTGATACCCCATATGTGGGGGGGAAACTGTTTGGGTGCACGGCAGGGCTTGGAAAGGAAGTAGTAACGTTTTGGAATGCAGACGTTGATGGGGGTCATGTTCCGTTTGCAGTGCCCCAGATGAGCCTAAATAGTGGAAACCCCCCACAAGTGACCCCATTTTGGAAACTAGACCCCCTAAGGAACTTATCTAGATCTTTGGTGAGCACTTTGAACCCCCAGGTGCTTCACACAAGTTTATAATGCCCGGGCATGAAAATAAAAAATCCTATTTTTTTCCCACAAAAATTATCTTTTAGTCACTAATTTTTTATTTTCCCAAGGGTAACAGGAGAAATTGTACCACGTAAGTTGTTGTCCAATTTGTCCTGAGTACGCTGATACCCCATATGTGGGGGGAACCACTGTTTGGGCTCACGGCAGAGCTCGGAATGGAAGGAGCACCATTTGACTTTTTCCAACCAAAATTGGCTGGAATTGAGATTTGATGCCATGTTGCATTTGGAGAGCCCCTGATGTGCCTAAACAGTGGAAACCCCCCACAAATGACCCCATTTGGGAAACTAGACCCCCTAAGGAACTTTTCTAGATCTTTGGTGAGCAATTTGAACCCCCAAGTGCTTCACACAAGTTTATAATGTAGAGTCGTAAAATTTAAAAATCATATTTTTTCCACAAAAATGATCTTTTCACCCCAATTTTTATTTTTCCAAGGGTAACAAGACTCCAAAAGTTATTGTGCAATTTGTCCTGAGTGCGCTGATACCCCATATGTGGGGGTAAACCACTGTTTGGGTGCATGGCAGAGTTTGGAAGGGAAGGAGCGCCGTCTGACTTTTTCAACGCAGAATTGGCTGGACGCCATGTCGTGTTTGGAGAGCTCCTGATCTGCCTAAACAGTGGAAACCCCCATAAATGACACCATTTTGGAAACTAGACCCCTCAAGGAACTTATCTAGATGTGTGGTGAGAACTTTTAACCCCCAGGTGTTTCACTAAAGTTTATAACGTACAGCCGTAAAATAAAAAATCCTTTTTTTTTTTACAAAAATGATTTTTTCGCCCCCAATATTTTATTTTCACAAGGGTAACAGGAGAAATTGGACCCCAAAAGTTGTTGTCCAATTTGTCCTGAGTACGCTGATACCCAATATGTGGGAGAAAACTACTGTATGGGCGCACGTCAGGGCTCGGAAGGGAAGTAGTGACGTTTTGGATTGCAGACTTTGATGGAATGGTCTGGGGGCGTTATGTCGCATTTGGAGAGCCCCTGATGCGCCTAAACAGTGGAAACCCCCCACAAGTGACCCCATTTTGGAAAATAGACCCCACAAGGAACTTGTCTAGATGTGTGGTGAGCACTTTGAACCCCGAAGTGCTTCACAGAAGTTTATAACGCACAGCCGTAAAAAGAAAAAATCCTTTTTTTTTTTGCAAAAATGAATTTTTTTGCCCCAATATTTTATTTTTACAAGGGTAACAGGAGAAATTGGACCCCAAAAGTTGTTGTCCAATTTGTCCTGAGTACGCTGATATCCAATATGTGGGAGAAAACTACTGTATGGGTACACGTTGGGGCTCGGAAGGGAAGTAGTGACGTTTTGGATTGCAGACTTTGATGGAATGGTCTGGGGGCGTCATGTCGCATTTGGAGAGCCCCTGATGCGCCTAAACAGTGGAAATCCCCAAAAAGTGACCCCATTTTGGAAAATAGACCCCACAAGGAACTTATCTAGATGTGTGGTGAGCGCTATGAAGCCCCAAGTGCTTCACAGAAGTTTATAATGTACAGCCGTAAAAACAAAAAAATAATTGTTTTTGTACAAAAATGATATTTTCGCCCCCAGTTTTTTATTTTCCCAAGGGTAACAGAAGAAATAGGACAAATTGCACAATAACTCTTGGGGTCCAGAGTACGCTGATACCCCATATGTGGGGATAAACTACTGCTTGGACGCATGGCAGAGCTGAGAAGTGTAGGAGCACCGTTTGACTTTTTCAACGCAGAATTGGCTGGAATTGAGATCAGACGCCATGTCACATTTGGAGAGCCCCTGATGTGCCTAAACAGCGGAAACCCCCCAATTCTAACTCCAACCCTAACCCCAACACACCCCTAACCCTAGTCCCAACCCTAACCACAAACCTAACCTAACACACCCCTAATCCAACCCTAACCCTAATCCTAACTTTAGCGCCAACCCTAACCCTAACTTTAGCCGCCAACCCTAACCCTAATGGGAAAATGGAAATAAATACTTTTTTTTAATTTTATTATTTTTCCCTTACTAAGGGGGTGATAAAGGGGTTTTGATTTACTATTTATAGCGGGTTTTTATGATTGGCAGCTGTCACGCTAAAGACGCTTTTTATTGCAAAAATAGTTTTTGCATCATCACATTTTGAGAGCTATAATTTTTGCATATTTTGGCCCACAGAGTCATGTGAGGTCTTATTTTTTGCGGGACGAGTTGACGTTTTTATTGGTACCATTTTTGAGCACGTGACATTTTTTGATCGCTTTTTATTTCGATTTTTGGGAGGTTAGAATGAACAAAAATCAGCAATTCATGAATTTCTTTTGGGGGAGGCGTTTATACCGTTCCGCGTGTGGTAAAATTGATAAAGCAGTTTTATTCTTCGGGTCAGTACGATTATGGCGATACCTCATTTATATCATTTTTTCATGTTTTGGCGCTTTTATAGAATAAAAACAATTTTATATAAAAAATAATTATTTTTGCATCGCTTTATTCTGCGAGCTATAACTTTTTTATTTTTTCGCTGATGATGCTGTATGATGGCTCGTTTTTTGCGGGACAAGATGACGTTTTCAGCGGTACCATGTTTTTTTATATCGGTCTTTTTGATCGCGTGTTATTCCACATTTTGTTCGGCGGTATGATGATAAAGCATTGATTTTTTGCTTCGTTTTTTTTTTTTTTTTAAGGGGTTCACTAAAGGGGTTAACTAGTGGGACAATTTTATAGGGGGGGTCGTTACGGACGCGGCGATACCAAATATGTGTACTTTTATTGCTTTGTTTTTTTTATTTACAGGAAGAAGTGAATTTATTGGGGAATAATATTATTTTTTTTATTTATTTTGGATTTTTTTTTTAAACATGTTTATTTTTATTTTTTTAACTTTTTTACTTTGTCCCAGGGTGGGACATCACTGTATTTTGTCAGATCGCTGGTGTGACAGTGTGCACAGCACTCTGTCACACCAGCGATCGCACAGGCATAGATGCAGGCGTCTCAGTGCCTGCTCTCAGCAGGCACTGAGGAAGCCGCCTCCCTCCAGGACCCCGGCGCCATCTTGGATCCGGGTCCTGGGAGGAAGGAAGCCCTCAGAACAGCGCGATCACATCGCGCTGCTCTGAGGGTCTCAGGGGGGCGCGCAGGGAGCCCCCACCCTGCGCGATCCTCCCCTGTGCCCCCAGTACACCGCGATCATGTTTGATCGCGGTGTGCAAGGGGTTAATGTGCCGGGAGCGGTCCGTGACCGCTCCTGACACACAGTCATGGGTGTCAGCTGTGATAATCAGCTGACACCCGGCTGCGATCGGCTGCGCTCCACCCGGGAGCGCGTCCGATCGCACGAGACGTACTATCCCGTCCATGGTCATACGGGCCCAGGTACCATGGACGGGATAGTACGTCCGATGGCAGTAAGGGGTTAATGTAGGGATGCTATTTGTAAAAAACAAGTGTGGATTTTTTTGTTTTGATGCTCAGCTGGAGCAGTATAAATGCTGTATAATATTTTATGGCTGAAAAAAATGCACATTGTTACTTTTGTAGGAAAGTTGGCCAACCTAAGATGGACTTCTTATGCTGCAGTATCAATATAGCAATGCTATTTCTAAGCAAACAAGTCTGTCTTTTTTGTTTTGATGCATAACTGGTACAGTATAAAAGGCATATAATATAGGTCTGCTGAAAAAAATTGGCAGGAATACTAGAAAACACAAATTTGCCCACCTCAAATGGACTTGTTACACTGCAGTATCAATATAGTGATGCTATTGAGATCCAACCAAGTTTGGCTGTATACTTTTGACGCACAACTGGCACACTATAAATGCCATATAATATTGCACTGCTGAAAAAAATTGCTGTATTACTATAGCTGGAAAATTTGCACACCTCAGATGGACTGGTTACACTGCAGGAGCAATATACCAATGGTATTGAGATCCAAACAAGCCTGGCTGTATGCTTTTGACACACAACTGCTACAGTAAAAATGGCTTAAAATATTTCCCTGCTCAGAACAATTTGCAGGATTAAGAACAAAAAAATATTATTAGCTCTAGGAAGGACTTCTGTTATGAGTTGCAGCAAAAATGAAGGAAGTGCAATCAGCATTATCATGTCCTACATTATCCCTTCATCACAATCTCTCCATAAGTCCTGCTAACAGCAGTATTAATATTTATTATAATTAACCCTAAGAAGGGCTGTTGTTGTAGGTGAAATATGCATGTGATTAAATCCCTGGCTAATACGCAGCTACAATTCTGTCACTATTTCAGCAGAACCTCTCCCTGCTCTGCCTGTTTCTGGTTACAGTGTGCCGAGCACAGCATCACGAGTCTTGTATAGACCGGATGATGCTATGCGGCCAGCCAATCACAGTAATGCCACAACTAAGATGGGTACGGCATCAAAGTGACTGGCAGGCAATCCTGCATGTTTATTGGCTGTCTAAAAAGCACCAAACATGCGGGGTAGGGACTCGAGCTCCCACTCGAGCATTCAAAAAATGTTTGCCGATTAACGAGCATCATGAGCACACTGATGCTCAAGCGAGTAATGAGTAGTGACGAGCACGCTTGCTCATCACTAGCCGCCACCATTTTGCTGAACCGTTAATAGTCAGCAAAAGACTTAAAAAAATTGCAATACTCACCTAACCACTCTTGCTGCCTCTGCAACCCATAATACGGTCCATTGTGTCTCTACTTTTTGCCTTCCCCAGTTGCGCACATCTTCTTCATCCTACTTCACTGTGGGCTAGGACTTCCAACTTGACCAGGCTGCTGATGTCACTGTCATGAAATATGACATACCGTAAGTCTTATTGTTCTGTCACGCACACTGAACTCTGGTACATCTGCTTGGATCCTGCCAGGCATCACACATGCTGCAGCTTTGATCCCCCTCTCACCCCCTCCTTGCAGCTGAGAAAACTGATTTAGCAGCTCTGAAACCACATGGTCTCTTCCTTTGTTCTATGATAGAGTTATTCAAGATGAAATATCTTGACCCCAGTTGGTGTTATAGGTATGAAACCTACATATTTGGAATGTCAACCGAGAGATCTATAACCCAGTGAAATCTCTAGGGTCAGAACCAGCAGAATCCAAGGAATGGATTTCTTCAAAAGCAGGTCATGTAGTCCCTTCGTGCTTATACTTAAATGAACCCCCATGTCATGCTGAGCAAAATGATAATTTTGTCTTTCTTCTATGAGGTTCACCCTAAGAGATATGGGTAATAGAGTATTTCATAACTGTTCAGAAAGGGGAGTTCCCCAGCCACCCAGAGAGGTCAGCCCAGGGGGAGTTCCTTAGTTTAGGGACCAACTATAAAACAGGGACAGCCATTTTGCAGGGTGTTCGGTGCTTGGAGGAGGACAGCATATACCATCCCTGCTGTGGACTGAATCCTGGTCCTTGGGAACCACTCCACCCACACCGCATGGCTAACCATTGTCTGTTAGGTTTCGGTAGCTGAGGAGGACAGGAACAACAGCAGGGCAGCCGAACACCTGATATGTTGGTAACTGATGGGTTGCAGATTCCTAAACTAACGACTAGTGTTGAGCAATACGATACTGCAAATATCGGGTATCGGCGATATTGGCTGAATCGGAATTCCGATCCCGAGTTCCGATATTTTCGTCATATCGGATACCGGAATCGGAATTGTCACTGTCACTGTCAGTGTCCGTCGGTCGGGTCTGTCAGGAGTCAGCGGCACTTACCCGGCAGAAGATCTCCGGCGGTCACATCCCGGGCTGCTTAATGGCCGCCATCCTCTTCTCCCCGGCGGTCACATGCAGTATCTCGCGATAACTGCAGTGACTGCTGGGTAATCGCGGCCGTAAAGCAGTCCGATGACGTCACCGCCGGGGAAGCTGGTAAGCAGCTGTGCTGCGCCGGGATGACAGGCTATGCCTGTCATTCCGATGTAGCAGAGCTGGATCGTCGTGGGACAATCGTTACTATAGACTGCGTCGGACAGGTGGTATACTGTTGGTTTGTTTTTTTTATTTTTTTACAGGAGATCGATGGCGTCGCAGGAATGAGAGAGTAATAAAAAAAATGAAAACTGTGTTGTCTCTTTTATTTCATTAAAAGACTTTTTTCTTGCTGTGTCTTTTTTTTAAACATTTAATAACTTTGGGATTAATAATGGATCGGTGTCTTATTGACACCTCTCCATTATTAACCGGGCTTTAGTTGTCTTATTATTACCCCGCTTGCCACCGCTACAGGGCAAGTGGGAAGAGCCGGGTAAAGTGCCACAATTGCACATCTTTTGATGCGCCAAATGTGGGGCTGCTGTAGCCTGGTATTATCAGGCTGTTGAGGGCCAAAATCCATGGGCCTTGACAGTCTTTTAATACCAGGCCGCAGCAGTCTGCATTTTACTTGGCTGGTTAACAAAAATAGGGGGATCCCCACGCCGTTTTTTTTTCGAGGGGATTCCCTATTTTTGTTAACCAGCCAAGCTAAGCAGACTGCTGTGGCCTGGTATTATCAGGCTTGCAAGGTCCATGGATATTGGATCCTTACCAGCCTGAAAAACCAGGCCTCAGCGGTCTGCTTCATCTGGCTGGTTAACAAAAATAGGGGGGACCCCACGCCAATTTTTTTTTTCGAAGGGAACCCCTATTTTTGTTAATCAGTTCCCTCTGACGTCACTGATGGTGTCCCTGGCTGACCTGAAGTAAAGTGGAAAGCAATCAATTAAGCTTTCCACTTCCTCTCCTGTCAGCCAGGAGAGGAACTCATTCATTTGGGGGTTTACTGTGAGGCTGCAGCATTAGCTGCGGTCCCTGCAGTAAACATTAACCCTTTCTGAAGGATTACACCGTGGGACCTGACTGTGCATCGGATTGGTAAGAATAATTTTGCTTTATTATTTTATTTTTATTACAGGAAATGGTTTTAGCAGGTAAATAAAATATGGTCAAAAACTGTGTGATTATTTCATTAAACTTTTTTATTAAAGTGTGTGTGTTTGATTTTTCTTTCATACAATAGGATTAATAATTGATAGTTGTCTAATTGACAGCTCTCAATTATTAACCTGGCTTAAAGTGACCTTTCAATTGCAAGGTCATTTTAACCCCTTATTAACCCATTCGCCACCGCTACAGGGCAATGGGAATAGACGGGCAAAGTGCCAGAAAGGGCAAATCTAATTAGAGATTTGCCCTTTCTGGGGTGTCTGGGGGCAGATGTTAGTAGCCGGGGGGGGCCAAAAATAATGGTCCCTCTCTGGGCTATTATTATCTGCCCCCACTCACTGGCTTTGTCTGTCTGGTTGCGAAAATAGGGCGGGAGCCCACGCATTTTTTTTCAGCAATTTTACACCTCATATATATATATACATGTCATTGAGTTTGTGACACATATATATATATATATATATATTTATAGTTCATACACTTCTACATAGTATAATAGCCGCTAATTCAATTGCCGGCTTTTGTGAAAATGCAGAACCCGACATGAAATGACATTTGGTGTACATAGGGTTAACCATGTCCTTTGCTATCTGATTTGCACAAACAATTAAATCAGTCTATGTGTGCAAAATTTCACACCTGTAGGGGTTAATTAAAGGTGTAAATTCGTAGCAAAAAAGTCCGTTTTTTTTACAACGAATTTACACCTTTAATTAACCCCTACAGGTGTGAAATTTTGCAAACATAGACTGATTTAATTGTTTGTGCAAATCAGATAGCAAACGACATGAAAAGACATGGTTAACCCTATGTACACCAAGTGTCATTTCATGTCGGGTGCTTCTGTCTTTTCACTGAAGCCGGCTTTACCCGGCAATTGAATCAGAGGATATTTTACTATGTAGAAGTGTATAAACTATACATATATGTATATATATATGTCACAATGACATGTATATATATATATATATATGTATTCTATGTGTGTATATTTAGTGTTTACAAGGAAAGAATGGGTTTTTTTTAGTTCCGATATTTTGTTCCCATAGACTTACATGGGACTTCCGGTATCGGTATCGGGTATCGCCGATATTTTAATGGTATCGGCGATACCATTCCGATTCCGATACTTAGGGGTATCGGAAAGTATCGCTCAACTCTACTAACGACACAACTAGAGGTAGCCGTGGAGCGTTCCTACGTTGATCCTAGAAGCCTCGTCACAGCCTGAGAGATAAATACACCTAAAGGCAGAAAGATGAAAGCTATCTGCCCCGGAGCAGATCCCCAAAGAAAATAGGAAGCCCTCAAACATATAATGGCGGTTAGACAAGATGAAAATACAAACATAGGCAGAAAATAGACTGAGCAAACACTGGGGCCACAAGCTAACTAAATAGGATAGGACAGGAGAGATTACTTTCTGCAACCCAGAAAACCCTACAAAAATCCAACAATTCTGATTACAAAAATACTGAGATCACACGATCTCACCACCCACTAAATCAGATCTCAGTATGAAAAAAACCAAGCCGCAGCCGCTGAAAAAACAGGAAAAAGCAAATGAGCAAATAACAGTGGCTGCAGATAAACTGTGAGGAGCTCAGGCCCCAGGAGGGGACCTGGCTGACCTCCACAAAAGTGCAGAAAACAATGCAAAAAGCAAGCACAAAAAGAAAAGCAAAAAATATCTTATCTGAAAGCAGGAGATGCAGGCAAGGCTCCAGCAAACTTCAAAATGAACCAGGAACCACAATTGAGACTAGAACAATTGATCACCGGCAACCATCATGGGAGGGAACTTCCCTTATATCAGACCAATCCGTGATCCCAGATTGCCACTCCTCGCTGAAAGGTTCAGTACTGTCTGTAACCACCAGAGGGAGCCTCTGCTCAGAAACCATCTCTAGCACATTCATAACAATTGTCTCTGAGATACTGTAAGTGTTCTTTCATCTTTGATCCTTTTTATTTAATAATTTCTTTGTACATATTATAATTGTCTCCCTTTATAATATCTTGTACACTTTTGTAAACACTGCCTACTTTTTGTAGTAAAATATAAATTTACTAGCTTCGTTTCTCATTGCTCTATAACGTACTTTAACGTCTCCTGGGGCTAAATTAACGCTACTGTTTGGGTCGGCCCCTGACCCAACATTAATTAAGCACAATAAAAGGGGGCTGGTGGCAGCGAACGGTATAGGCGGCCCGGCTGGCGACTACTTATCCTAGGCGTAGTTCCCTGACTGACCTTAGGATAAGGGGCCACCAGAGAGCTGCAAATACCAAAACTGGAACTGGAAAGTGGGATCATAAAAATTCCCATGAAAAAGGAACTGGGGCAACCAAACACCCCCAGTTCGTCACATATTGGTGGCAGCGGTGGGATCATAAACTGTTTCCTCCGTGTTGTTCATGACATATTGATGGCAGCGGTGGGTTCATAAAACATATCCCCCATTCCGTTCATCACAATTTGGTGGCAGAGCAGTGGGATAATAGAACATTAGTGATCTGGTTTGAGAAGTCATTCCTCTCACTAAAAACTTGCACGGTTCTTGCAAGGACCCTGTGCAAAAAATTTTGTAGAACGAAACTCAGTGTTTATTAGTGCTGAGACAATACAGTGTGTATAGCAATTACCCCTCCCCTTCTCTCCGTTTTTCTGTCCTATCTTTTATTTGGCAACCATGTTAAGCTGGGAGCAGCCTATTATAGGCAGCAGTCCAAGAACACTCTTATCGCCCTATGTACGTCGAAGCAGATTGACCCCATGGGCAAAAACAAAGACCAAATGGTAGCAGATCTGGTGCAATGGAAGAGAGTCAGGACCGTGCCCAGAGCACAGTGGAGGCTGGAACCAGCCAAAATACGGACATTACTGAGCCTGAGGTCCAAGTGGTGCTGGCCGGCCCTACTCGCAACCATGGTAGTGTGGACCCCTACCTGCAGATGGCCTTGGAGGAACTCCCTGCAGAAGAGACAGAGAGGCATCTGCAGCTGATCCAGCAATACCAAGAGAGACAGTACCAGTTGGAGTTAGCCCGAATCCAGGGCCAGAGGTCTTTCCAGCCCAGCAATGAGCCCAGCAGCACTCAGATTTCTAAACCCTGGCCAGAGCACTTTCCCATGATGGAAAAGGATGGGAACTTGGACACTTTTCTGCAGGCCTTTGAGAAAGCCTGCAGACAGTACCAGCTGCCTGTGGACCAATGGGCCCGATTTTTGACATTTTGGTCTTCTCTCCCGCCAGACCAAGATGGTGACTATGAGGCCATCAAGCAGGCCCTGATAAAGAAGTTCCAGCTAACTTCTGAAGTTTACCGTAGAAAGTCCTGGAACCTCCAATGTGGCCCACATGACTGTTACAGCAATGTGGGAAGGGAAGCAAAAGGCCAGAAAAATCCATACACCTGACAAATGCTATTAAGAACTCGGCTATTAGAAGTGGAAAGGAAGAACGAAGACAAAAAAATCTAAATAATAAAAATATTGGAGGAAGAGAAACCAATCACAAACTAAAATGTTTTTATTCAAATGCACAAAGCATGGGCAACAAACAAGGAGAATTGGAACTACTAACGCAGGAGAAGAAGTATGATGTCATTGGAATCACTGAGACTTGGTGGGACGATACACATGATTGGAATACAAGGCTTTTTCTAATATCTAATCTGTGTCTCCTCCCATTCAGTTTCATCCCATTGCTTCTAGTCTTTCCTTGTGCAAATGAGAATAAAGATGATCCTTCTACAATGTGACAGCCCTTGAGATATTTGTAGACAGCTATTAAGTACTTAGCCCTATTCCTCCCATTTTGTATATGCTTTTTTCATTTTTATTGCCCAGATGTAGTACTTTGCATTTTTCCCTGTTAAAATCCATTCTGTTAGTTGCTGCCCACTGCTCCAGTTTATGTATATCTTTTTGAATCCTCTCTCTTCTCTAGTATTAGCTACCCCTCCTAGCTTTGTGTCATCAGCAAATTTGATCAGTTTACCCTCAATTCCTTCATCTAAATCATTGATAAAGATGTTGAACAATACAGGGCCCAAAACAGAGCCTTGTGGTACCCCACTTGAGACATTCTTCCAACTGGATGTGCAGCCATTTACAGACCACTCTTTGAGTCCGATCACTAAGCCAGTTATGAATCCACCTAACAGTTGCCTTGTCCATTCCATACTTAGTCATTTTTTCAATAAGGATTGTGTGAGATACTTTGTCAAATGCTTTGCTGAAGTCAAGATATACTATATCTACAGCATTTCCCTGATCCACCCAGTCAGTGATTCTGTCATAGAAGGAAATTAAGTTAGTCTGACATGACTTATTAGTTACAAACCCATGCTGACTCTGTTTAATCACTTCATTCTTTAAGGCTTGCAAGAGATGTCAATATCAATAAAAAAGGATTTTGGGGATATGTCAAAAGAAAAGTCAAAGATGCTATAGGATTTTTACAGGATGAAAATTATGAAATGGTAAGAAAGGATGTTGAAAATGCCGAACTTTTAAATTCATATTTTGCATCTGTTTCTCTCAGAAAGGAAATGTAACATCAACTGATCTTCACTGTCCTATTAAAGGAATAGAAGAATCCAGGATATCTATAAACAGAAAAATAGTGAGGAAACACTTAGATAACATAAATTAATTCAAGTCTCCAGGTCCAGATGAATTACACCCCAGAGTACTGAAGGAGATAGCAGAAGAAATTTTTGAACCACTCTCCATAATCTTTGAAAATTCTTAGAGAACAGGAGAAGTCCCAGAAGACTGGAGAAGAGCAAATGTTGTTCCTGTCTTCAAAAAGGGGAAGAAGGTAGACCCAGGGAACTATAGACCGGTGAGTCTGACATCTATACCAGGAAAGATCTTTAAACAAATTATTAAACAACATGTATGTAAGTACCTAGACAAGAATGAAGTGATTAACCAGAGTCAGCATGGGTTTGTAACTAATAAGTCATGTCAGACTAATTTAATTTCCTTCTATGACAGAATCACTGACTGGGTGGATCAGGGAAATGCTGTAGATATATTATATCTTGACTTCAGCAAAGCATTTGACAAAGTATCTCACACAATCCTTATTGAAAAAATGACTAAGTATGGAATGGACAAGGCAACTGTTAGGTGGATTCATAACTGGCTTAGTGATAGGACCCAAAGATTGGTAGTAAATGGCTGCACATCGAGTTGGAAGAATGTATCAAGTGGGGTACCACAGGGCTCTGTCTTGGGCCCTGTATTGTTCAACATCTTTATCAATGATTTAGATGAAGGAATTGAGGGTAAACTGATTAAATTTGCTGATGACACAAAGCTAGGAGGGATAGCTAATACTAGAGAAGAGAGAGAGAGGATTCAAAAAGATATAAATAAACTGGAGCAGTGGGCAGCAACTAACAATGGTTTTTAACAGGGAAAAATGCAAAGTACTTCATCTGGGAAATAAAAATGAAAAAAGCGTATACAGAATGGGAGGAATAAGGCTAAGCAACAGCACATGTGAAAAAGACTTGGGTATACTTATAGATCACAGACTGAACATGAGTCAACAGTGTGATGCAGCAGCAAAAAAGGCAAATACAATTCTGGGATGTATTAACAGAAGCATACAGTCTAGATCACGTGAAGTCATTATTGCCCTCTACTCCTCTTTGGTCAGACCTCATCTGGAATATGTGTCCAGTTTTGGGCACCACATTTTAAAAAAGACATCAACAAACTGGAGCAAGTTCAGAGAAGAGCCACCAGAATGGTGACCGGTCTGCAAACCATGTCCTATGAGGAACGGTTACAGGATTTGGGAATGTTTAGCTTGCAAAAAAGAAGACTGAGAGGTGACTTAATAGCTGTATACAAATATCTCAAGGGCTGTCACATTGTAGAAGGATTATCTTTATTCTCATTTGCACACAGAAAGACTAGAAGCAATGGGATGAAACTGAATGGGAGGAGACACAGATTAGATATTAGAAAAAACTTTTTGACAGTTAGAGTGATCAATGAGTGGAACATGCTGCCTCGAGAGGTGGTGAGTTCTCCTTCAATGAAAGTCTTCAAACAGAGGCTGGACAGACATCTGTCTGGGATGATTTAGTGAATCCTGCTTTGAGCAGGGGGTTGGACCAGATGACCCAGGAGGTCACTTCCAACTCTACCATTCTATGATTCTATGACTCAAGATCCACTTTGATCAGTGGATCCAAGGACTGTCAGCAACCACCTTTGAGCAGCTGAGGGACCTGATGATCAAAGACCTGTTCCTACATCCTTGCCTAGCTGAGGTGCAACAATTCGTGATGGACCGAGAGCCAAAGGATGCGGACAAAGCAGCGCAGATCGCCGACACCTATGAGGCCAACCGGAAACCAGAAGTGCGGAAGCCAGTCACCACCAGCTGGAGAGGAGGTAAGCCTGCAACCAATCCCAGTGCCCCTGCCAGCCGATACACCGGAGGCCCTGTCCCATTTGCCAATGTCAGGCCTACATCAGATCCTCGCCAGTGTTTTTCCTGCAAACGGACTGGACATATCAGCACCACCTGTCCAGTGAATCAGAAGAACCCCCAGCCAAGGCCTCAGGGCCTAATGCAGCAGTTCTTTTGGTGGGTGGGGTGGTTGGGAGGGTCGATGACATTGTGCAGTAAGTCCGCGTGGGGGCCGTGTCACTAGAGGCCTCAAGGACAGGGGGGCTGAATGGACCCTCATCCGACCTGAACTAGCGGCCCCTGACGAGATTATTCAGGGGAAAACCCTGACTGTCACCGAGATTGGGGGAGTCCGATGTCCCTTGCCGATGGCCCTGGTTTTCATCGATTGGGGTGCCGGGTGCCAATCTGATACTAAGGGTAATGTTAATGCTATTGATGATTATGTGAAATTGCATGCTTTACCTGATGATGTTTTACCAGGTAACCATTTTTCTGAGAATGATGATGTGTCTACAGGTGCAGAAGTGACCAGCTACATCACCTTGCGAGGCGAGGAGGTTGAGGAACCCCTAAAAGGAGCAAGCAACAGTGCTAAGAGAGATGGGGAGATGCACGGGAACCATGAGGAAGGTGATGCCGTGCAACTGACCAGTAACAATGAGGAAGGTAACTGCCCCATATTTGACACAGAAAAAAACAAAACCGGAACTGGAAAGTGGGATCATAAATTCCCCTGAAAAAGGAACTGGGGGCAACCAAACACCTCCAGTTCATCACATATTGGTGGCAGCGGTGGTATCATAAACTGTATCCCCCGTGCCGCTCCTCACACTGTTCATCATGACGTCACAGCACACATTATGATAGATGTGCATCCAAAGAGGCACGGAGTAGATGTTACAACATGCGCTATGACCAAGTCTAGGTCCAGAGTATCCCACGTTGAAGAAGATGTGCCCAACTGGGGAAGGAGAAAAGAAGTGCCATGGAGATTTTGGACTACAGGCTGGTTAGGTGGCAGGAGAGGTGAGCAGTGAGTATAAGACTTCCCTGTAAAATCCGTATGATTTTGCGAGCTTGAATCTTGGAAAATTAATCATCTCCGGTCCTCCCAAGACCTCCTTCTCTCCTCCACACTTATTCACTCCTCACCCAACCGCCTCCAAGACTTCTCCCGAATATCCCCCATCCTCTGGATTCTTTGCCCCAACACGTCCGACTATCAACCACTCTCGGATCCTTCAGACGTAACCTGAAAACCCATCTCTTCAGGAAAGCCTACAGCCTGCAATGACCTCGCTGCCTCCTCACCACTACCGGAGATATCGCCTC
This sequence comes from Oophaga sylvatica, assembly GCA_033576555.1. NCBI lineage: Eukaryota > Metazoa > Chordata > Amphibia > Anura > Dendrobatidae > Oophaga > Oophaga sylvatica. The sequence goes on along the minus strand of JARQOD010000003.1, from coordinate 231,679,090 downwards.
AACCAACACCGGTACTGCTTCACCCACCAACCTGCTGTCTCCTTCCCCACCATCCTGTAGAATGTAAGCCAGAAAGGGCAGGGTCCTCTCCCCTCTGTACCAGTCTGTGATTGTTAGTTTGTTTACTGTAAGTGATATCTATACCTTTGTATGTAACCCCCTCGCATGTACAGCACCATGGAATCAATGGTGCTATATAAATAAATAATAATAATAACTAACTAGCCACATATCAAAATATTGATATGGATAAGTTTAATTATCTGAAATCTTGTGTTACACCTTATAAGTAACAAAAATGATATATGGGAATGGAATCTACATACTTAAAGCTTCAAGTGCCCATTCCGAGGCACATAGTTATCAGCATGTGCACTATCACTATCCATAAAAATGAATTAAACCTTTGATAATGTAAAGGACACTTTGGACAATTTCCGAATAGGTGAGCACGCGTGGTCAACTTTTTTTTAGTCAGAAACTTGCGTCTCCTTAATAATTTATGTTCAAGTGGCTAAACCCTCACAGATTCATAAATTCTAAGCAGGGGGTTTGACAGTGCTGTACTTCTATTAGCTAAAAATGCAAAGTCATAGTGTTCATGGACCATTTAAGATGTTTTATCTTGATACAATAATAGTAAATCTTTCTTGCAATTTTTTCTTTTAAGAAATATTCCTTTGAGATGGTTTTAAAGCTAAATGTTAGTGGTTTTAAAACACCCTTGTGTAAAGGATTTCCTTTGAAGTGTGTAGAAACTGTTTCTCTGATTTTTTTTCCAAGTTTTTTTGACCGGATATGGTACAAAGGTTGTGTTTATCATTGGCAGAGCAGAACTTGCAGTTTGTTTAATATTTGTTCTGTACATGAAATCATCTGAAGCCCCTTTAATGACCAAACATAACTATTTCAATAAGAAAAATCCATTAGACATTGTAAAAGGTGAAGAATTAATGTGTGTTTGTATAGAGTTAGGTTGAAAGTTTATTTTAATGTGAATATATTCTTTAGATGGTGATAAGATACCTTACCTACCAACATCAGGATACATCATGAAAAATAAAGAAGCAGAGATGAGATATATAGCGCAAATACCTGTATTAGGGGAAACAAAGAAATCATTCTTGGACTTTCACTACCAGACGTGATTTTTTAAAGTCTGTTTTACTTGTGGCTGCATCATCATTCTTGTCAGCATATTTAATAATGTGACACACAATGTTTGATGAATTTAATACATCTTGACTAAAGATGAGCAAATCTAGCAAAATTCGAATTTGTGAATTCACGCAGATTTTCCATGAATTTTGATTTGCACAAAAGGTATTTCCCCTGAATTGAATGTTCCTTATTATGCTATAAGAGCCTAATAAATGTCAGGTGTAAAATACAGAAAAATCCACTAATATTGACCTTCCCACTCACCTCTCTGGCCCCTGTGCTACCTCTTCTCACTTCCATCTGGTTCTCTGTGCTTCTTCTTTCCTGCAACTCCAGCCTGCATCTCCAGCCATTGAGGAGGACTTCTACCAGCGAGCAGGCCTAGGATGTTCCTGTGCACAGCACCATGCCAATGGGGTGTGTATGATGATATCATTCCATACATCACAACCTCATGATGCACTGTGACCTCTGAGGCCTGGTTGCAGCTGAAAGTCCTGTTATAGCATAAAGTAGCCAAAGCACACCGGCGGAAAGAAGAGACACAGAGGTCCAGATGGCAGGCAGCAGGGATGTTGGGACAGGTGAGTGGTAAGAAATTAATTTTTTGTTGTTTTTCTTTTAACCTATTGCCATGCCTATATGGTGGATTCGTATGTTGTGAGCGGTTGTCTCATCGGTATTCTTGCACCTGTGTTGCTGCCATCTTAACTATATGGGTCCACTGCACCCTGATAGTGCATTTGTTTGAAGGCCTGGGCAGGTGAGCGTCTCTGCCTTTTTGCTGTGCTTTTTTTTTTTTACATGCCTATGTAGTTCAGCAAAATGGTGGCCACAGCTGGCCGCCATTTTGCTGAATTCATGAGGAGCAAATTAAGTAAAAGCTGTATTCTGAGGAATATGGATTTTTCTACAATCCAAGTAGAATTCAATTACACTCTAATAAATTAAAATGTAAAAATTCTGTTTTAGACTTGTTTCTCCAGTTTTTATCCAAACTCCTACTGGAGTGAAAATTATGACTTAATAACTTTTTAAAAAGTTGCAATTACAAATTTTTTTTTAGACCTATTCACAGAGCTAACCGTGCTGAAAAAAAAATTGGCTAGAGCACAAATAACGACCCACCAAAAAAATTCTCAAGTCAAAAGAAATCACCCCTATAGTTTTTAGTGGCATTATTTTGTCTTGTAAAAGAAATGACTAATCTTATTTTCAACTTTTTTTACAATGTTTCTTGATACATTTTTTTTCTGAGTTTTTTTTGTTTAATTTTTCCACACTTTTTTATAAAAAAAACCTATAGAACAAATGTCACACTCAAAGCATACTGCATGTTCAAAAGGTGAGGCAACTGCAAAAAATATCACAAAAAAATTAGATAAAAAATATACTTGAAAAAATATGTGGGAAACCATTCTGAGGGGTGTTGAACATAAAGGCATATCTTGAAAAAAAAAACACATGCAGGTTTGCTACAGTCTTTTGAATTAGATTCAGAAAATGATCCAAAAATAAGAACTTAGAATAGTTCAACTTGAATCTAATTTTACCTTTAACTTCAAATATGTAAAAAAAACCATAATAAGTTTACATACTTATTGATATTGATTGGTATGTGACAATCTAGGTTAAAATCACTCTGCTCACAAAAAAAACTTGGCCTTTACAATCAGCAAGTAACTCAGAAAATACAGCTGATATATAACATAAATTCATATGTCAATGCTAAAAAAAATTAAAGAAGCACTTGCTCATCACAAATTCAGGCTACATTTACACGCAATAGTCATGCTGCAGCTTTAAATGGAATTTGTCACCCTAAATTGGCGGGATATTTAAATGATGGCAGTCAGGTCAGATGGGCGGTGTTTTGGGTACTTGCCTTAACATGTTGTTCGCCGCTGTCTCCATTATTTCTGGGAATTGTAGTCGTTGCCTCCATATAACGCGCCTGCGCATTGCAATCTGCGAGCAAGGCATACTGCGCGTGCGCAATTCAAGATTGCAATGCGCAGGCGCGTTATATGGAGGGCAACAACTACAAGTCCCAGAAATAATGGAGACAGCGGCGAACAACATGATAAGGCAAGTACCCAAAACACCGCCCATCTGACCTGACTGATATCATTTAACCCCTTCACCACCAAGGGTGGTTTGCACGTTAATGACCGGGCCAATTTTTACAATTCTGACCACTGTCTCTTTATGAAGTTATAACTCTGGAACGCTTCAACGGATCTGCGCGATTCTGAGACTGTTTTCTCGTGACATATTGTACTTCACGATATTGGTAAAATTTCTTCGATTTAACTTGCGTTTATTTTTGAAAAAAATGCAAATATGGCGAAAATTTTTAAAATTTTGCAATTTTCAAACTTTGAATTTTTATTCCCTTAAAACGGAGAAATATGTCACACAAAATAGTTAAGAAATAACATTTCCCACATGTCTACTTTACATCAGCACAATTTTGGAATCAAAATTTTTTTTTCTTAGGAAATTATAAGGGTTAAAAGTTGACCAGCGATTTCTCATTTTTACAACAAAATTTACAAAGCCATTTTTTTAGGGACCACCTCATATTTGAAGTCACTTTGAGGGGTCTATATAGCAGAAAATACCCAAAAGTGACACTATTCTAAAAACTGCACCCCTCAAGGTACTCAAAACCACATTCAAAAAGTTTATTAACCCTTCAGGTGCTTCACAGGAGCTGAAGCAACGTGGAAGGAAAAAATGAATATTTAACTTTTTAGCCACAAAAATGATCTTTTACAAACTTTTTTTTTATTTTCACAAGGGTAAAAGAAGAAAATGGACAGATAAAGTTGTTGTGAAATTTCTCCTGAGTACGCCAATACCCCATAAGTGGGGGAAAACCACTGTCTGTGTGCACAGCAGAGCTCATAAGGGAAGGAGCGCCGTTTGACTTTTTCAAACTAAAATTGGCTGAAATTGAGATCGGACGCCATGTCGCGTTTGGAGAGCCCCTGATGCGCCTAAACAGTGGAAACCCCCCACAAGTGGCACCATTTTGGAAACTAGACCCCTAAGGAACTTATCTAGATCTGTTGTGAGCACTTTGAATCCCCAAGTGTTTCACAAAAGTTTATAATGCCTGGGTGTGAAAAAAAAAAGAAACAATTTTCCACAAAAATGATTTTTTAGTCCCAAATTTTTGATTTTTCCCAAGGAAATTGGACCCCAAAAGTTGTTGGCCAATTTGTCCTGAGTACGCTGATACCCAATATGTGGGGGGGGGAAACTGTTTGGGCGCACGGCAGGGCTTGGAAAGGAAGTAGTAACGTTTTGGAATGCAGACGTTGATGGGGGTCATGTTCCGTTTGCAGTGCCCCAGATGAGCCTAAACAGTGGAAACCCCCCACAAGTGACCCCATTTTGGAAACTAGACCCCACAAGGAACTTATCTATAGCTTTGGTGAGCACTTTGAACCCCCAAGTGCTTCACACAAGTTTATAATGCCCGGGCATGAAAATAAAAAATCCTATCTTTTTCCCACAAAAATTATTTTTAGTCACTAATTTTTTATTTTCCCATGGGTAACAGAGAAATTGGACCACAAAAGTTGTTGTCCAATTTGTCCTGAGTACGCTGATACCCAATATGTGGGGGGGAACCACTGTTTGGGTGCATGGCAGAGTTTGGAAGGGAAGGAGTGCCGTTTGACTTTTTCAACGCAGAATTGGCTGGATGCCATGTCGTGTTTCGAGAGCTCCTGATCTGCCTAAACAGTGGAAACCCCCCACAGATGACACCATTTTGGAAACTAGACCCCTCAAGGAACTTATCTAGATGTGTGGTGAGCACTTTGAACCCCAAGTGCTTCACAGAAGTTTATAACGTACAGCCGTAAAATAATTTTTTTTTTTTTTTACAAAAATGATTTTTTTTGTCTCCAATATTTTATTTTCACAAGGGTAACAGGAGAAATTGGACCCCAAAAGTTGTTGTCCAATTTGTCCTGAGTACGCTGATACCCAATATGTGGGAGAAAACTACTGTATGGGTACACGTTGGGGCTCAGAAGGGAAGTAGTGACGTTTTGGATTGCAGACTTTGATGGAATGGTCTGGGGGCGTCATGTCGCATTTGGAGAGCCCCTGATGCGCCTAAACAGTGGAAACCCCCCACAAGTGACCCCATTTTGGAAAATAGACCCCACAAGGAACTTATCTAGATGTGTGGTGAGCACTTTGAACCCCTAAGTGCTTCACAGAAGTTTACAACGAACAGCCGTAAAAATAAAAAATATTTTTTTTTTACAAAAATTATTTTTTTCGCCCCCAATATTTTATTTTCACAAGGGTAACAGGAGAAATTGAACCCCAAAAGTTGTTGTCCAATTTGTCCTGAGTAACCGGATATCCAATATGTGGGAGAAAACTACTGTATGGGTACACGTTGGGGCTCGGAAGGGAAGTAGTGACGTTTTGGATTGTAGACTTTGATGGAATGGTCTGGGGGCGTCATGTCGCATTTGGAGAGCCCCTGATGCGCCTAAACAGTGGAAACCCCCCACAAGTGACCCCATTTTGGAAAATAGACCCCACAAGGAACTTATATAGATGTGTGGTGAGCGCTATGAAGCCCCAAGTGTTTCACAGAAGTTTATAACGTACAGCCGTAAAAACAAAAAAGATCATTTTTTTTTTAAAAAATGATATTTTTGCCCCCAGTTTTTTATTTTCCCAAGGGTAACAGAAGAAATAGGACAAATTGCACAATAACTCTTAGGGTCCAGAGTACGCTGATACCCCATGTGGGAGTAAACTACTGTTTGGGCGCATTGCAGAGGTCAGAAGGGAAGGAGCACCGTTTGACTTTTTCAATGCAGAATTGGCTGGAATTGAGATCAGACGTCATGTCACATTTGGAGAGCCCCTGATGTGCCTAAACAGCGGAAACCCCCCAATTCTAACTCCAACCCTAACCCCAACACACCCCTAACCCTAGTCCCAACCCTAACCACAAACCTAACCCTAACACACCCCTATCCCTAATCCCAACTTTAGCGCCAACCCTAACCCTAACTTTAGCCGCAACCCTAACCCTAATGGGAAAATGGAAATAAATACATTTTTTTAATTTTATTATTTTTCCCTAACTAAGGGGGTGATAAAGGGGGTTTGATTTACTATTTATAGCGGGTTTTTATGATTGGCAGCTGTCACGCTACAAGACGCTTTTTATTGCAAAAAATAGTTTTTGCATCACCACATTTTGAGAGCTATAATTTTTGCATATTTTGGCCCACAGAGTCATGTGAGGTCTTATTTTTTGCGGTACGAGTTGACGTTTTTATTGGTACTATTTTTGAGCATGTGACATTTTTTGATCGCTTTTTATTTCAATTTTTGGGAGGTTAGAATGAACAAAAATCAGCAATTCATAAATTTCTTTTGGGGGAGGCATTTTTATCGTTCCGCTTGTGGTAAAATTGATAAAGCAGTTTTATTCTTCGGATCAGTACGATTATGGCGATACCTCATTTATATCATTTTTTTATGTTTTGGCGCTTTTATAGAATAAAAACTATTTTATATAAAAAATAATTATTTTTGCATCGCTTTATTTTGCGAGCTATAACTTTTTTATTTTTCGCTGATGATACTGTGTGAAGGCTCGTTTTTTTTGCGGGACAAGATGACGTTTTCAGCGGTACTATGTTTATTTATATCGGTCTTTTTGATCGCGTGTTATTCCACATTTTGTTCAGCGGTATGATGATAAAGCATTGATTTTTTGCTTTGTTTTTATTTATTTTTTTAAGGGGTTCACAAAAGGGGTTAACTAGTGGACAGTTTTATAGGGGGGGTCGTTACGGACGCGGCAATACCAAATATGTGTACTTTTATTGTTTTATTTTTTTTATTTACAGGAAGAAATGAATTTATTGAGGAATATTTTTTATTTTTTTTATTTATTTATTATGGAATTTTTTTTTACACGTTTATTTTTATTTTTTTTACTTTTTTACATTGTCCCAGGGTGGGACATCACTGTGAAATGTCAGATCGCTGGTCTCACAGTGTGCACAGCACTCTGTGAGACCAGCGATCTCACAGGCAGCGCTGCAGGCTTCTCAGTGCCTGCTCTCAGCAGGCACTGAGGAAGCCGCCTCCTCCAGGACCCCTACGCCATCTTGGATCTGGGTCCTGGGAGGGAGGAAGCCCTCAGAGCAGCGCGATCACATCGCGCTGTTCTGAGGGTCCCAGGGGGGCGCGCAGGGAGCCCTCTCCCTGCGCGATGCTCCCCTGTGCCCCTAGTACACCGCGATCATGTTTGATCGCGGTGTGCAAGGGGTTAGTGTGCCGGGAGCGGTCCGTGACTGCTCCTGGCACACAGTCCCGGGTGTCAGCTGTGATAATCAGCTGACACCCGGCGGCGATCAGCTGCGCTCCCCCCAGGAGCGCAGCTGATCGCTATGACGTACTATCCCGTCCGTGGTCAGATTGTCACGGGTTTTGTGGACGGGATAGTACGTCGGATGTCAGAGAGGGGTTAAATATCCCGCCAATTTAGGGTGACAGATTCCCTTTAAAAAACAGCAGCCCTAGTTCTGCTATGGTCTATCGACAGTTTCCCCACCTATTCCCTTAAAGGGATGTTCTCATCTCCAAGATCCTATCCCAATATGTAGCTGGTGTGATAATAATAATAATATAATAGTAAATACCTCCAATTAGAAATGTAGTATAGTTCTTCTGATTGGCTATGCCTCTTTCCTCATGTGCAGGCATTGCAGGACCTTTCGTATCCATGGTTATGCCCAGTAGCAACTAGCTGTCACTATATCATTGGTAGTAACCATGGATACCTAAGGTCCTGCAATGCCTGCACATGAGAAAAGAGACATAGCAAATCAGAAAAAATTATACTACATTTCTAATTGGAGGTATTTGCTAATATTATTACGTACTCCTACTACATATTAGGATAGGATCTTGGAGATGGGAATACCCCTATAATATTTCAGGGGAAAAAGTGTTTCACTTGTAAAACTATGCAGGCATGCATAATGGGTGCATGGTATTGTTGGTGAATTAGAAGGCAGTAGAATTGTATCAACCCAGCAACAGGACTGCCATCTGCTTCTTTGCGCTAGGAGGAACAGAAAGATGTTTCTTTCTAGTCAGAAAAAACTCCCCGAGGCTGGCATGAGGGCCTGACATTTTACAGTGAGATCCATGATAACCACCCTACACCATTCAGGTTATTTGATATTTGCCAGAAAACATTAAAATTGGCAGTTCCGCTATTGATGCCCCCTTTTCATCACAGATAAGAGCAGGTTCACACTGAGCACTTGTGATAGATGTGAAAGATCCTCCAGAGTCCTATGTAAATATTCTCCAGCCTTGAATACCATCCAGCTTGACTGGTTTGGCTGTGGGACAGTTATGGTCTGAGGAAGCATATCCTTGGAGGGTCACACAAACCTCCATAAGATAGCAAACAATACTCTGATTATCTAAGGTACTAAAATGAAATGTTCAGAACCATTGTCAGTCATTCTTCTGATGTAGTAAGCCCTGGGTCCCTCCTGCTGCAGGAAAATTCCCAGCATATTGGGGTCAGAAGGTGTAGGCATTTCCTAGATGACAAAGATGTTGATGCCACTGACAGGACACCGTTTGCCGCCTCATAAAGGAGGATGTCCACACATTTTCTAGAGTGCACACAGGCACATGGGGGCTGTTCACACTACCGAGTCACGTGATTGAATTTACTCAGATTTCATTTGACTGTGATTTCAATTTTTTTACTTTGATTTTGAGGTGATGTTGAATAATGTCCTCAATTTCTAATTATTTTAGTTTGCATTGACTGATGATACATCATTTTCTTCTCAAAAAAATATACAATTTATATTAGTAAAGATTTGAATATTATTTTTTTTTTTTTCGAGATGTGTGATTTAGGTGTTCCCTTAGTTTTTTTTAGCAGTGTACTTGGTCAGTATACGTTGATGTACATCTGATTAATTTGTGAAAATGAAATGCACTGTACAATATCTGTAGTGTCTTGAGCACATCAGAATATTAACTTTTTGGGTATTTTTATTTTTTAAAGGTTGTTTTAATAATTCTTTTTACGACAGCATTCTGGCACAATTGCTTTGATGCATCGGAGCCTTGGTCTCCTGTGGAAGCAAGGCTCAAGTGCATGAGCCATTATGATGAAATGGGGATCAATATATGTAGAGGGATTTTCTGAGAATAGAAAAATATGTGTCAAGCATTGAAAAGCAGTGTTAATGATGTAGAAGTCACAAATTTGTTTATTATTATTATTTTATCAATTCACATGTCATTCATAATTTAATAAACAAATGGGAGATTACATAAATAATATAAATTCCTCACTCTATATGCATTGGAAAGCCTTTTATTTAAATATAGACTTTAGAAAATGATGCAAGTTTGCATAAAAGTTGACAATTTGCATTGGAAAAACATTACATTTGAAAAAGACAAAAGCACACATCCATGAGTCAAAATAAATTAAAAAAACAACCCTAAAAGAAAAACAGAAATTACAAACATGCTAATACATAACCGACGTTCTTTGCATCTTGAAGAAGTTTAATTGAAACTGTGCACAACATAGGCGGAAATGAGCTCAAACCACCCAAGGAAATGAACGTGTAAGAAAGATAAAGGTGGGGTTGGTCATTATTAGCACAATATAGTCACTTGGAATTTTAATAATAATTACGCTACAATCCTTCAAACACAAAAAGAGAATAAACAACAGAAGTATCAGCCAGGCTAAAACAACTCACAGCAAAAAATGCATGAAACATGCAAGAACAGCACCCAGATACATGTAGACATGCATGTATAATATTTGTTCAGGAGATGCATTGTTCTTCCAGTTAAACAGTCTATAATTCAAGTAGAAGCTCCCGTGTTCTGAAGTTCTTTTAGAAAGACATTACCTTTGGAAAATAAATCTTCCATTGAAATACTGTTGTCACCTGGACACTAGTCTAAATATATCTCAGCAAACTATCAGATATGATTTATTTAGATTTAAAAGGGTTTGCATACATAACAAAAAAAAGGAACTTGCATATCCAGTGCTGTTAAAAGGTTTGGCACCGAACAGGAGGAATGGTAAATATTTATCTTTTAATGTAGTGTATTCATCTTTGTCATTTCGCATCTATTTGCATATAATACATGTTATTTTTATACTATTAAAGGGAATCTGTCACCCCATTTTTGCCCTATAAGCTGCTGCCACCGCCATCAGGGGCTTATCTACAGCATTCTGTAATGCTGTAGATAAGCCCCCGATGTCACCTGAAAGTGAAGAAAAACTAGATATATTATACTCACCCAGAGGCGTTCCGCCGTCCGGTCGGGTCCGGAGGGAGTCGCGGTCCGGTTCGGCGCCTCCCATTTTGTAGTGAAGCCGGCCTCTTCTTTCCATCCCGTCGCGGCTCCTGTGCAGGCGCACTGCTCGGCCCTTGTGAGGGCAGAGCAGAGTACTGCAGTGCGAATGTGCCGGGAAAGGTCAGAGAGGTCCGGAGCCTGCGCACTATAGTACTCTGCTCTGCCCTCACCAGGGCAGAGCAGTGCGCCTGCGCAGGGGCCATGATGGGACAGAAAGAAGAGGCGGGCTTCGCTACAAGATGGGAGGCGCCGAACTGGACCGCGACTCCCTCCGGTCCCGACCGGACGGCGGAACACCCCTGGGTGAGTATAATATAACTTGTTTTTCTTCACTTTCAGGTGACATCGGGGGCTTATCTACAGCATTACAGAATGCTGTAGATAAGCCCCTGATGGCGGTGGTCGCAGCTTATAAGGCAAAAATGGGGTGACAGATTCCCTTTAAAGGCTACTTACTTTAGAAGAGGGTCACCTAATTTAAAGGGGTTTTCCGGTCATAACATATTGACCTGTCCATTGAATAGGTCATCAATATCAGATTTATTGACAACTGGTACCCCCACTGGTGGCGACTGGATGCGCAGCAAAGCGCAGCTCCAGTCAAAATGTAGCAGTCGCTCCTGTGTGCTGTAGAACAGCTCCTATTCAGTGTCATACTTACAATAGTATTACACTTTGCCTTCACTAATATAAATCTGGATCTAGTATCAGGAGTGATTTTGCTAGCAATAGTATATTAGATATGCAGTTTCCAAACATTAAAATGTGCACCTAGAATCTGAATCATGTTGTTGTTTTCAAATGTAAGTTGTCTTTGTCTTAAAGGAAGTTTTTCATCAAGTTTTTGCTACCTCATCTGAGAGCAGCATAATGTAGGAAAAGAGACCCTGATTTCATCGATGTATCACTTAGCTTACTGGTACAGCAGTTGTGACACAGAGTTTTTAGATGTAGCATGGAGCAAAGCTGCTAAAGCTAACTCCTCCCACACAACAGCGTTCTGTGTACATTGTCTACAGACAGGTGGCTGCTTATCAGTGCTTGGGACTTGGTCGGAACAGGGCTCCCATGAACACCAAGCCTGGCAGTGATTATTTCCTGGTGATAAAATATCCATTGTATGAAAACAACAGCACACAGCCTAATAAGTGACACATCTCTGAAATCAGTATCTCAGCTGCTACCTCATGCTAACCTCCGATTACATAGCTAAAACATGCTTACAGATTCCCATTTAAAGACCAGATCAATGTTGACAATGCAAGCTATGTAATTTATGTGATTTAAAGCAGATATTTCTATAACAAAGTCTAACTTGGGCATTGCTCCATATTAATAAAGTGCACAGTGGTCTCTAGTTCACACAGTTAAATGGCCATTTAAAAACATGTCATTATATTTCAAGATTTTAGCCAGCAAACTTGACATTAGGCTATGTTTTTAAGGGGTAAGAAATAAAATCAAACATCTTTCACTGTGGAAAGGTTGGCAAATGCTTTAACTTGTCATGCCCTGCCAAGGGAAAATACATCAGTAATTAAACACTTAATGGTTCACTTGCCATTTGATTCAAGTTTGATTTGTTATTCATTTGTTATTACATTCCACTATGCTATAAGGTTCATTTAATTAATCAAAGCTAATAGTAGCAGTGAAAGCTTTAATCAATTAAAATGTTAAAGCAGAAACAATTCCATAAAGTGGCTTGTCACCAAATTTCACAATACAAATTACCTACATAACTAGAGACAGCTTCAATCTGAAAAGGTTTCTGTACTTACTTTTGAAATCCATGTCAGTATGGCAATATAATCCCTTTTTTTTGTAAACTGGCTCTCCACTCACCAAGTGTAATTAAGAGCTCCTCAGTGTCCCTCATTCCTGCTGAGCTGTCTCAATGCTCTGTACAAGCTGCAGCTGACAGTCTACCTTGGGGCAGAGACTGAATACACTGGGACTCGTGAGTTCTCTCCTTCTTTAGTTGGATGCATAAAATGCTTATTTTAATATCAGGATTTTATGTTTTTTAAAAAATACAACAGCCTCATCAGGTCTAAGAAAAGTATTTAATGTATGCACTTTATATTGTGAAATATGAGACAAAAACTTTTTAATTCCAGAAAGGCTATTACTTCGTATTCTCCTACCTTCATTTATTAATTGAACTAGGGGACCTTTATCTTGATCTACCCATTTAGGCTGGGGTCAGACATGCAAGAAACTCATACGAGTGCCGGCGGAAATGCCGGGTCCTGACATGTGAGACTAGTGCAAGTTTCTCGCATGTCTGACCCAGGCCTTAAACAGATAATGGGAATAATTCTAGAAGAAGCCTTATTGGCCCATTATAGCTAAGTAAGGTTCTTTATAACATAACACAACATGGAAAACATATGTTTCAGGAGTAGTGTTGAGCGATACGATACCGCAAGTATCGGGTATCGGCCGATATTAGCTGTATCGGCCTTTCGATAATTAGTTCCGATATTTTCGTCTTATCGGATACCGGAATCGGATTTGTCACTGTCACTGTCAGTGTCCGTCGGTCGGGTCTGTCAGGAGTCAGCGGCACTTACCTGGCAGAAGATCTCCGGCGGTCACATCCCGGACTGCTTAATGGCCGCCATCCTCTTCTCCCTGGCGGTCACATGCAGTTTCTCGCGATAACTGCAGTGACTGCTGGGTAATCCCGGCCGTAAAGCAGTCAGACGATGACGTCACCGCCGGGGAAGCAGGTAATCAGCTGTGCTGCGTCGAGATGACAGGCTCTGCCTGTCATTGCGATGTAGCAGAGCTGGATCGTCGTGGGACTGTCGTTACTATGGACTGCGTCGGACAGGTGGTATACTGTTGGTTTGTTTTTTTTCTTTTTTTACAGGAGATCGATGGCGTCGCAGGAATGAGTGTATAATAAAATTAATGAAAACTGTGTTGTCTCTTTTATTTCATTAAAAGACTTTTTTCTAGCTTTGTCTTTTTTTTATACATTTAATAACTTTGGGATTAATAATGGATCGGTGTCTTATTGACACCTCTCCATTATTAACCGGGCTTATTGTCACCGTGCAATCAACGGTGACATTAACCCCTTATTACCCCACTTGCCACCGCTACAGGGCAGTGGGAAGAGCTGGGTAAAGTGCCACAATTGGCACATCTTTTGATGCGCCAAATGTGGGGCTGCTGTAGCCTGGTATTATCAGGCTGTTGAGGGCCAAAATCCATGGGCCTTGACAGTCTTTTAATACCAGGACGCAGCAGTCTGCATTTTACTTGGCTGGTTAACAAAAATAGGGGGACCCCTATGCCGTTTTTTTTTCGAGGGGATCCCCTATTTTTGTTAATCAGCCAAGATATGCAGACTGCTGTGGCCTGGTATTATCAGGCTTGCAAGGTCCATGGATATTGGATCCTTACCAGCCTGAAAAACCAGGCCTCAGCGGTCTGCTTCATCTGGCTGGTTAACAAAAATAGGGGGGACCCCACGCCAATTTTTTTCGAGGGGATCCCCTATTTTTGTTAATCAGCCAAGATATGCAGACTGCTGTGGCCTGGTATTATCAGGCTGGCAAGGTCCATGGATATTGGCTCCTTAACAGCCTGAAAATCCAGGCCTCAGCGGTCTGCTTCATCTGGCTGGTTAACAAAAATAGGGGGGACCCGACGCCATTTTTTATTCGAAGGGAACCCCTATTTTTGTTAATCAGTTCCCTCTGACGTCACTGATTGTATCCCTGGCTGACCTGAAGTGAAAGTGGAAAGCAATCAATTAAGCTTTCCACTTCCTCTCCTGTCAGCCAGGAGAGGAACTCATTCATTTGGGGGTTTACTGTGAGGCTGCAGCAATAGCTGCGGTCCCTGCAGTAAACATTAACCCTTTCTGAAGGATTACACCGTGGGACCTGACTGTGCATGGGATAGGTAAGAATAATTTTGCTTTTTAATTTTATTTTTATTACAGGAAATGGTTTTTGCAGTCAAATAAAAGATGGTCAAAAACTGTGTGATTATTTCATTAAAATGATTTTTAATTAAAGTGTGTGTGTTTTATTTTTATTTCATGCAATAGGATTAATAATTGATAGTTGTCTAATTGACAGCTCTCAATTATTAACCTGGCTTAAGGTCACCTTTCAATAGCAAGGTGGCTTTAACCCCTTATTAACCCATTCGCCACCGCTACAGGGCAATGGGAATAGACGGGCAAAGTGCCAGAAAGGGCGAATCTAATTATAGATTTGTCTTTTCTGGGGTGTCTGGGGGCAGATGTTAGTAGCCAGGGGGGGCCAAAAATAATGGTCCCTCTCTGGGCTATTATTATCTGCCCCCATTCGCTGGCTTTGTCTGTCTGGTTGCGAAAATAGGGCGGGAGCCCGCGCATTTTTTTTAAACAATTTTACACCTCATATATATATATATATATATATAATACATGTCATTGAATTTGTGACACACATATATATATATTATATATTTATATTTATAGTTCATACACTTCTACATAGTATAATAGCCGCTAAGTCAATTGACGGCTTTTGTGAAAATGCAGAACCCGACATGAAATGACACTTGGTGTACATAGGGTTAACCATGTCTTTTCATGTCCTTTGCTATCTGATTTGCACAAACAATTACATCAGTCTATGTGTGCAAAATTTCACACCTGTAGGGGTTAATTAAAGGTGTAAATTCGTAGCAAAAAAGTCCGTTTTTTTTACAACGAATTTACACCTTTAATTAACCCCTACAGGTGTGAAATTTTGCACACATAGACTGATGTAATTGTTTGTGCAAATCAGATTGCAAACGACATGAAAAGACATGGTTAACCCTATGTACACCAAGTGTCATTTCATGTCGGGTGCTTCTGTCTTTTCACAGAAGCCGGCTTTACCCGGCAATTGAATCAGAGGATATTTTACTATGTAGAAGTGTATAAACTATACATATATGTATATATATATGTCACAATGACATGTGTGTGTATATATATATATATATATATATATATATATGTATTCTATGTGTGTATATTTAGTGTTTACAAGGAAATAAAGGTTTTTTTTAGTTGCGATATTTTGTTCCCATAGACTTACATGGGACTTCCGGTATCGGAATCGGATATCGCCGATATTCAGTGATATCGGCGATACCATTCGATCCGATATTTTTAGATATCGAGCAGTATCGCTCAACACTATTCAGGAGTAGTGACTTTAAGTAACCCCTCAACTTTTGTGCCCCTAAGCAATAATAAATCTTGAAATGGCTATGACAGAAAAATAATAAATTACTTTTTATTCATGGTGAAAATTTCTTATTCCATTATTATTATTATTATTATTATTACAATACATGTTTTGAACCAAAATGTAATAGACAAAAGATAACTAGTAAACATAATACATAGAATAAACAGCAACAATCACATCACCCATGTAACTCCTGCTTTATTATATTAAAAGTCATCATTATAAGATATCCTAAGAAATGCAGGTAAATAGGTGTACCTGCATTCCCAAACTTTTTTTCTCATTGTTTCTGGATTTTTATTAGTCTTTACTAGAGATGAATGTTATCGATTTGATGCAAATTGAATATGTCAAATTTATAAATTAATTGCAGGACTCAGCCACAGAAGAGTCAAATGACTTCAGATGTGACCATATGGGCTTGATCATAATTGCTTGCAGCTATCACATCACACAGCATATCACAGCTAATCAGGAGTGACTGTCATAACCTGTATAAAAGCCAAGGCAGGATAGCTACATATGGCTCATTACTTTTCTCTGTTACAGCGGGATGGGGTTACCTCTGGTAGCGACACCACCAGTTTGAGTCAGTGTTCAACACAGAATAGTCTGCTTGATCTCAAATAACTAAAAAGCATAATTTTGTATGATTTTTTAAATGTTAGAAATCATGAAAAGTCTGTCGGTGAGCTTTGTTAATAAATGTACTGTTCGTTATTTTTAGGTTACCATCCATTTCTCTGGTAAGATAAATTTGACAAAGGTTGTTTTTGTGTTAAAGAACCTGAAAGGATTTGGAAAATTCTTAGGATACCTCAGAGCGTTACATATGTACTTTCAGGGCAATTTGGGGATTTGCAGTATTGCAATGCACAGAGAATCAATTAGCCCCAAATTTAATTTTGGGAAAAATTACTTGAACCTGAAAAATTCAAATAGTCATGAATTTTTCCCAAATCTTTGTCCAGCTGATCTGATTTATCTATCACTTACATGTAGTAAATCTAGAAATAAAACAGGCATTTACTTTTAATTTTTTTTAAATTTATCACATAGATGATATGGTTATTGATTGAACATTAGGGCAAATTTTAAAAAAAAGCTCTCTCAGTGCAGTTTTACTTTTATCGAAGTCATTTAAAAAGCAAAAGCCGACCTTTGATTGGTTGCTATAAAAACTAAGAGCTTTTTTTTCCATTTAGACAGTTTTAATAAATTAGTGTTTTATATGTTTACTCAGGCTCATTTTGCATAATATTACATTTTGTTTCCAGATATCTAGCCAATATATGTATAGAAAACCATTTTTTTACAACCTACATTTAAATACAACATTAGATAAAAACAGACTTTTTGCAAGTTATAAAGTCTTGTAAGTTTCAAAAATACAAATCCTGTTTTGATTGACAATCAAGACATCGTAAACTGCTTGTCATCATTGTGCAAAAGCAGACGTATAATACGAGTTCAACGTTTAGTCCATTGCATATTTATAGACCAACTTCACCAAGAACAAGTAATATCTACTATATACAGTAAAGGCAGGAATTGAATGCGACAAAAATACAACATTCTTGTAGAACAATATTTGCAACCAGGTTTAACAGATCCAATTTTAACACTCTTTTCATGTAAAATCAATATACCGGTAATTGTACAAATTAGATACTGTAGATTAACCCCTATCCCGAGATATAAACGTATCTCCATCTTGCTACAGTTGTCTGTGGACAACAGGGAATTAATTGTAGCTTTGTAAGCAACAACGTTTCTGAAGCATTAATCCCCTCACACCCTTCTCTACCTAAAGACAGACATTTCCCGATCATCATGTCTGGCAGTAAGAGTCGCTATGAATGTCCAACTCCATTTTCTAAAAAGTAGATCATTTATAGGAGTGAATGACTTCACTTGACTTAAGGTGATGGATGACTTCTTCTCTGCCAATACCTTGGGGCATGACTTCCCTTTACATCCTATTGGTGGAGCTCATTACACTCACCAATATTCCAATTCCACAATTAGTTTAAAGTGATTGCCCACTTTTACTTAATTTTCACAAATGTTTTCATGACATGATTTTGTGGCACTTACTAATATATAAATATTACAGGTTCTCCTCCGACACTTGTTAGTGAAGCTTAACTCACAGACTCCACAACTGTCCTGTCCACAAATTGGAATATTATGATCATATGCTTCTCCACAAGCAAGGAAATTGATAATAGGACAATTTATTATATTGCAAAGAAAATATAGCGTAGCACTACTGTGGTGGTGGTGCACAAGTAGGTTCCCAGCCCAATATAATAAATAGAAAACTTGGCAATCAACTTAATGAAAGAAGTATATCTAATTTTATTGCAGTCAAGGTATAGATAAGTACAGGATGGAGACGTTTCGGTCCAACATGGACCTTCATCAATCTGACTGCTTATCAAAGAGATTTTTTGAAAAATGAATTTTTAAGCATGCAGGCAATGCACCTTAAGAAGGTGAAGATCGTGTGGAATTACCTTCTATTATGGCAACAATAGAAAGGATGAATCCTGTGTATGGTGGATCCAAGGTGCATTAGTTATGGTCCCATAGGGCTCAGCGGTGTCAGCGGCGGATACCGCGTCAGTTTAGGAGAGATCTGCGCTACCCCATATTATATAAAGCGCAGTAGGAGCCCTATGGGACCATAATTAATGCACCTTGGATCTTCACCTTCTTAAGGCGCATTGCCTGCATGCTTAAAAATTCATTTTTCAAAAAATCTCTTTGATAAGCAGTCGGATTGATGAAGGTCCATGTTGGACCGAAACGTCTCCATCCTGTACTTATCTGTACCTTGACTGCAATAAAATTGGATATACTTCTTTCATTAAGTTGATTGCCAAGTTTTCTTTTTATTAATTTATTATATTGGGCATATTACAGATAACTAAACTATAAATTACAAATATGTATTGGTAAAGATAAACATTGTATAGATTAAATGTTCTCTGGAAATGGGTTAAAAATATTTGGAGACAAACCAAATGTATATAAGGATGAGGTTCACTTTACAAAAACCTACTTTCAAAAGAAACCCCCTGAAATGATAATTTTGTTACAAATACATTAAAACTGTAAACTGGTAAAATGGACACTCCAAGAGTTCTACTGGTACAGAAATAAAATATGATGGAGAGGTACATATACTGAAGGGAATATTATTTCAAGGCCATTTGTATGGGGCGGGGTAGAAGACCACTATATATTACTAAATGTCCCTGAATTGTCCCTACCTTGCCGCGAAGGTTGGCATCCTAAGTGAACAAGATATATTTTGTTTCTGCACCAGTAGAACTCTTGGAGTTTACGGTTTCATGATTTTAATGTATGTCTAATAAAATTATCGTTTGAGGTTGTTACTTTTGCTGGCAGGTTTTGTATAAAATATTTGGTCACATATACTCCTCCATGAGCCCTCTAAGTCTAAAGCTGCTGAAGACTTACGGTAAGGCCCACATATACATTAAACTAAGGTGAACCTGCTGATATCAACGGGCTCAGCCAATAGTCTAATATGTAAGGGGAACTCCTAACTTTCCTTCAACAGATCATGTTGGGGAAGATAAAGATCTGGCAGGTTATATACAAACAAGAAAAAAAGAAGGGCACCATTTGATTAAGCAAACCTATGGAAAGTCATATGGAACTGTTTGCAGCTGGTCGACATCATGGCTGAGAGGTGCTCTACCAGAAAGAAGCATCTCTTTCAATAGATGTAGAAAACACAGAGGTGACACTCTTTCTCACGCAATATTCTTCTTTTATTCAGACACATTAAAACATGTTAAAACATGGTACTGGGGAATTGGGTATCCTCATGGACGACGGCCGTTTCACGACTCACCATCACTTCAAAGGGTCCTGGTTACATAAGAGAGTGCCACATTCATCTATTCTACATCTCTTGAAAGATCTGGCATGACCAATTTCGGACTGCCGATACTTATGTTTTTGGCGAGCTAAGGCACCGCCAGAGGAGTCTGTCAGCAGCTCTTTCATAGAAAACACAATGAGGAGTGGAGAGAGACGGCTGCCACCTGAACAATCATCTTTCTATTCTGTATAGGGCCGTTTAGTACTGTCCTCCCAATTCACCCTCTAAAACAGGTGATGGAGAGAGAAGTCTTAGACATTTGGATTTTAACATGCTGATTCTTTGTTCTGATGCCCCCGGCTTTATAATATAGAGTTGATAACATCATACAATCATTTTAATTGGCAGGCACATTTTTATGCACAATATAACAGCCTTCAGCTGGCCATTTACAAATGTCTATTTGACTGACATTGGCCTGATTGCACAATAATTGGTAAGATATACAGTATGTATGTGTAATAGCATTGCTAGGGTAGGTCATACCCATTGATGATGTATTAGTAAAACCTATCCTGTAGACATACAGTAAAACAAACTGAACTTTCAGTTTTATTAGAATATATAGTGTAGTGTGTGTGCTACAGCGCAATATGTTATTGCCAGGAAAAAAACACTAAAATATGAGCTGTGGCATCAGTAACAGTGCTGATAAACTAATATATCACTGAAATCATTAACAATAGTTATAGCATGAAGCTCAAACATTGGCAGCACTGCAACATGCCTAAATGTGAGCAATCCAAATCATATCATTGTTATATATTGCTTCCAATGCTACAATGTGTGTGTTGAACGATTTTCACAGTACAATCAGCACTTGCTGACTCAACCTGAAAATATTTACAGCTTAAAGCAAAATTAAATTTTTAGATTTGATTCAGGAAATTGCTATTTTCCTATGCAAATGATGCATACTGTTTTCCTAACATTTCATTGTTTTGAACTTCTCGATAATAAATTAATGAATTTAAAAATACTATTTCATCAGCAATTATATTTAATTTCAAACATTATATACTTTTCACTATTTAGTCACAATAAAAATAAATTAGACCATATAATTTATATTCACCGTAATTTACACTAGAAATCTATTTTCATGTAGAACCTCTTTTTAACAAGTAAATAAATAAAGGGGGGTCACATTACAAAAATAATATTACCCTGTTAGCTGATAATTTTACCATATAAATAGCTGATAAGACAAGGGCAGATGAGTGAGCTACTAT
Organism: Oophaga sylvatica; assembly: GCA_033576555.1. Taxonomy (NCBI): domain Eukaryota; kingdom Metazoa; phylum Chordata; class Amphibia; order Anura; family Dendrobatidae; genus Oophaga; species Oophaga sylvatica. The sequence goes on along the minus strand of JARQOD010000003.1, from coordinate 231,658,100 downwards.
GGGGCCTTTGTATAGGGTGCAATCAGCTCTTTTAAAGGGAATCTGTCACCTCAAAATTGCCATATCAGATAAAGATATGGCTGAATAGTGCGTCCCATAACAAAGCTAATGGTAGGTATCATATATCATGATACCCCCGTTTTCATATCAAAATATCTTTGTAAACTTCGGTTTTTTTTCCATGTCAATCACGGTGGTCAGGTCAGGAGGGCGGCGTTTTCTCTCTCTCTCCCCCCCCGCTCCTCGGCATCCATTGCATATTGCCGTCTGTGTATCCCACAGACGGCGTTCAGCTTCCCGCAATTGCGCAATTCAAATTCGGGCCGGCGCATGCGCAGTGTGCTTTGCCCGACAGTGGGCAAAGCATAAAATCAGTTCAGTGCATGCGCTACTCTTTCCTTGACCCGGAAATGACTGCTTGCCTTGGACGACTTCCGGGGCAAGGAAAGAGTAGCGCATGCGCTGTACTAATTTTATGCTTTGCCCACTGTCGGGCAAAGCACACTGCGCATGCGCCGGCCCGAATTTGAATTGCGCAATTGCGGGAAGCTGAACGCCGTCTGTGGGATACACAGACGGCAATATGCAATGGATGCCGAGGAGCGGGGGGAGGAAAGAGAGAGAGAAAACGCCGCCCTCCTGACCTGACCACCGTGATTGACATGGAAAAAAACAAAGTTTACAAAGGTATTTTGATATGAAAACGGGGGGTATCATGATATATGATACTTACCGTTAGCTTTGGTATGGGACACACTATTCAGCCATATCTTTATCTGATATGGCAATTTTGGGGTGACAGATTCCCTTTAAGTCCATACCAGGGTTTTAGGATTTGAGCCTCACCAGGAGAAACTGCATTGCTACCAAGTAAGGGCTGAAGAATTGTCCCTAGAGTGAGAGGAAGGGCAATGAAGGTGGAAATAAAAACTATAAAAAAGGGCGACAAAGCACACCACCATAATGGGGAACCTATTTTTATGTTTGCATGGAACCCCTTGTCTTCTGGAGAGCATCATGAGATCACTCCATTGAGACAAACTGAAGATATTGGGCAGGAAGAAACCTTAAAATATTGGTCAGATGGGATCCTAATTAAATTAACTTTTTGGTTGGGAAAGTAAGTTGGTAACACATCTCTTATTTTCTTCAATAATGTCATGTCTAAAAATGCATATAAGGGGTGATAGCCTCATCCAAAACAATCAAGTTTTATTAATTTTTGTCTAAATGTATCTGTTGCATCTGTATAAGTTACAAAGTGTATCTTCTATATAGTGTACAGTGAGGCTAGCCACACACTTAAGATACCTTTGGACTAAACTGCTATTCTCATGATCCTCATGGGCATGCATGCTGGACTCACTAGGGGAGCAACCCACTGGCAAAAATCTCTAGGACCTGCCAATCTCACCTGAGATACCTGTGGACTAAACTGCTATTCTCGTGATCCTCATGGGCATGCATGTTGGACTCACTAGGGGAGCAACCCACTGACAGAAATCTCTAGGACCTGCCAATCTCACCTGAGATACCTGTGGACTAAACTGCTATTCTCGTGATCCTCATGGGCATGCATGTTGGACTCACTAGGGAAGCAACCCACTGGCAGAAATCTCTAGGACCTGCCAATCTCACCTGAGATACCTGTGAACTAAACTGCAATTCTCATGATCCTCATGGACATGCTTGCTGGACTCACTAGAGGAGCAACCCACTGGCAGAAATCTCTAGGACCTGCAAATCTCACCTGAGATCAGAGGGCTGAGTATATTGAAACCAACTACTCAATCCATCTTTGCATTCAACTGTCATCAGGGGTAGAGAAGAATGTCTCCATACATATCAGATCGCTATCCATTTCCACCAAAATTGTCAGGTTCAGGTGATAGCAATCTAAAGTAAATCACAAGTTTCACCTCACCAATACTAAGTTAAGATTATCATTACACAAACATTTCATTGATTTTCTTTTTGTTGTTTCTACAGCATAATTTTTATTTTGACTGGTTTATCTTATTCTAAATATATTTTGACTTTATGAAAATACGTACATCATTGAAGACGGAGGTATACGTACATGGACAGATGTATAATATTCCTAATTTATCATCCAATATCAATCCTTCTAACCGTTGTACAGATAACATGGTTGTTTTTGTATGGAAAAAAGGTGCCTGTGAACCTGAAGCCTAAGGTTGCATTGACAAGTATAACAGTCCAATGCCTTATTAGTTTCTTCGTTTTCATACATAGACTTATTAATGCACCATTTGCAGTTGTCCTGCAACTGCATGCACTTCAGACTTGCGCAGACACATGCTAAGTATACAAAGACGGCCTCCAAGAGCGTCAATACAGAGTAAATATATATATAAAGCAAATGCATAAGTACACAAAACATCTCCATAAAACATATTCTCTATTAGTAGAAATAGATTTGATGCACAGGCTATTGTGAAACAGTTAAGGTGTAATTATCTAAAAGTAAATGTAATATAAGTTGTTAAGATATTATCCTTAATATCTTATTTTGTTCTAAACTGCTATTTTCAATCATGGGCTTATATAGCTCATCAAAATTCTGCATAATTATACGAATATTGAAAAAAAATGTTTCTACCAGCTGATCACATAGGGTACAGATAATGAACTATTTAAATTGGCTTCATGCAATCTCATACTGAGACACTCATAGGTTTTTCTGACTTATTTTTATGAATAGTGCCATGTTCCATCACATGCTATATTGCTATATTCATTCTGTTGAAGAGTAACCACCGTTTTAATTTTTATTTCATAAATCAATAGTACACATAAATATCAGCAACTTTATAATATATCTTATCAGGAAAATCTGTTTCTTTCTCTGCCAAAATTGTCCAGTCATTATCACACATGTAAATAGATTTGTTAAAAAATGAAACAAACCCTCATGTGAATGCAGCCTTACAATCACATTCCTTTACTGTTGCATCTAGTTATAGATCTCTACTAAATAAATAGGGCCCAATCCATCAAGACCGGATTTTTTCACTTCGGTCACGATGAGAAGATGTGCTAGAGTCAAATGCTCCTGATAAATGAAGAAGCTTATGCTTCTTCATATATCAGAAGCATCACACAAGTGGCGTACACCTCTGTGTGCGCCTTGCCACAAATCATACTCCAATCCCTGTTGGGGTAAAATTTGTGGTGGTTGCCGAACCCTTGTCCCACCACAACTCAACCCACTTTGTTGGAGCTAGCCGAAAATGGAGCGAGAATGTCAATAGTTACCAAATTTTAGCACAGCTTGGAGTTACGTCAAAAATATGCATCTTTTCAAAACTTTTTACACCAGTAGCTTGGATGAATAGAACCCTGAATCTTCCTAGAAATACACTTTGATTGAGACATTGAGGTAGGCAATAGAAGGCCCCATATTCTCTTTTATTCTCTTTTTTCTTTTACTATTGCTAAGGATAAATGAAATGTAGCCCAAAACAGCTAATACTTTACTATTTTATTCAAAATTTAAATTAACATATACCTCTATTTATAGGTATTTTAACTAAAGCATAAAAAAGGAGGCAGACCAGATTAAGGACCTGTTTATTAATGACCGTCAAGGACCTTTGCAGAGGTTCCCTCTCCATGTAAACATGGGTGTCGGGAACTAATCCAATGTTCATTGAATGGATCTGGCAAAAATAGCACAAAGTCCTTCTGTAAGAGTGGTGTGAGCACCAGAAGGGGCCCTTTTGCAGTCTTTCCTGTGTGGCCCCTTTGCACATTTGTAAACACTCGGAGTTACGAAACAGAGCTGTATACTTGTGCCCATGTATGCACAGGGAAATGTAGATACTCCATTTGTACTAACATGATATAGACTATCTTTAGAAGACAAATAGCAAAGGTTAAAATGCAAATAGCACGTCTTGAAGGATCCTGTCAGATTACTGCTGTGTGCTTATATATACTAAGAAGGAGCAGAAGTGTTGGGGTTTGTAAATATTGTCTTTACAATGGTGGTACATGTGATACCGAGATGGAGTCATGCTCCTGTGTCTCAGTGTCTTACCAGGGATAAGAGACATTAAGATTTGCTTCCAGGGTTAAGAAAACAAACAGATCCTGACTCCACCATGGCTGGAGTGAGACACTTCAAAAGGAATCACCATGATGAGTAGATTGAATAAATAAAACCTGTCAAGAGATTGCAAATGACAGTGCTCCCTGCCTGCTCTGTGGAAATGGAGCTGTCATTGATGGGAATGTTCTCCATAAGCTTAAAGGTGAAAGAATTTTAGTGAGGTTAAGCATGTCTTCCTAGAATAGCATAGCACTTAATGGGCCCAGAAGAATATTGGTAAAGCTGAGTAGACAACCAATAATCCTGACATAATATTACTATTTTTAACTGTATAGGACTCAAATTTTGCAGTGAAAAATAAAATTTCAAATGGTTAAAGTGTAAGGAAATGAAAAAATATATATATGTATATGTTTAGTCTCTTTAATTCGTTACAAATTGGTGGGAATCCTTGTCTTAAGACCCCACTGATCTCTCAAAAGTCCATTGAAAAGTGTAAGCAGAAGTGCATAGACTTTACAATGAATCCATTCTTGGCTCAGTGTATGCACTTTTGGCACAAGGAAGAATCCATACTCTGCTTTCTGTACTTCAATGGGAGCTGTGTGTTTCTGTCTAGTGAGCTCCATGCTTCTCAGTGGTCTCAAAAGCAGTTAGTTGGACCACGATACCCACCGTTGTAAAGGGCGTAACAAATATAAAACTCTTTGCAAAAGTTTAGCTAGCCTTTAATAAAATATTGGAAACATAAACTGAGTTTTAGAACGTTAACATATAATGCAAGAACAACTACAAGATACTATTCATGGATTACTGTGTATTAAGGCTACATATTGCATGTCTTGAACCGTTTTCTTAGCGCCAAGCGTTATCATATCCCCATATTCCAAATTCTTATTTTAAGTAGATATGAGTGAGTCAATTCAATGCAAATTAAATTAATGTTGAATTGAATGAAATTCACAGGTCCTGGCAAATTCAAACAAATTGCAATTTCGATTTTCATGAATTGCCGAAAATTTGGCCTCTGAGATTTTACACATTGCAGAAGATTGAATCAGCAATAGAAGGCTCACATGGCATCAGGAAGGATTCCCCATAATACCTTGCCGCTGTCACATTACATGGTATAGTGCAGCCAATTTGGAGAGATTAGCATAGCCTGTATGAAAGCCGAAGCAGGGAATACAGCAGGCATTTTAGGGTGATTTAGGATGGTGAGATGATAGCAGAGCTAAGAGTGTGTTGCATACTTTTTATGAAGTTTGTAAATTCTAATATTATAAATTTACATTGTCTGTTTTCTTTAAGAGGACACATTGATAGACTAACCCTACTCATAAGTAGATAGCGTGGAAGTAGATGAAGCAATTTAAACATGAAGTGGATGCAGCAATAACATGATTGTCACATCTCTTTCGATCAGGAGATAGGTGAGGCTACAGAAAGTCAGATGCCCACAAATCTAACATAATTGCCCTTATTGGGAAAAATTGTGAGTCGCACTAAGTACCAGGGCAATGGGGTACTCGGCACCGAGCCCATGAAAGTCTATGGGATTTGTCACTGGCAGCAGGACTTGGTCCGTGGCCCTGGGCGCTCATACAATGGGGGATATTTACAGGGGATTATTAGGATAGGTAGTTCGTGACGCCACCTGTGGTATCTGGTTAATTGGACCAGCGCTGCTGTAAGGGTCTTCTCAGGGGATGTTATCGGGCAGCTAGATGGTGGGTCTCCCACAGGTGAGACTGGTCCCTGGAAGTCTATGGTGATGATGCTGGGTGTAGCTAAGAATTCAGTCACACACAATGCAGCTTCTTTACATACCTTTTACTGGTAGATGGTTCATGCAGGTCCCGGGGAGCTGGTCGGGGTGGAGAGTGCACATTCGGGTAACCGCTGAGCAGGTTAGAGGCCTCCTTAACTTCCATATACATGTGAGTCCAACTTGCCTGAAGCGAAGTTAACTCTGAATCTCCAGCTTTCTCAATAGCTGTACTGCCCGGCCAACATTGTGGTGGAGCCTTCTAAGTGGTGAGAACTAAGTTCTTACTTTTGTCGTGTACTTGACTCAAAGTCCCCGTTCTCCCTGACTCCGGTTACGTATTGACACTTAGGGCTGCTCTCTGCGACCTGTAGTCCAGATGCCTCCGGTTTTCTTGTTACTAAGCTTGAAACTGTAGCAACGCTTCGGACCCCGGTGTCCGGCAATTTAGTGCAGGTAATCCAATACCTGTTGCACTTCTCTAACTTCTCCACTGCGCCCTTCGCCCTGCTTCACGCTCTTAACATAAGCACTTGTAACTTTCAATGGCGAGGCCAGCTTTCTCTAGGGCTCGCTGAGCAGCCCTCAGTATCCTCTAAGTCCCGACTGGACTGACACTGAACTGATCCGTCCGAAGACAGGAACCAGATTCCACTGCTCTCCCTCCTAGGTTGGCTGACTGACTGACCACTTCTGATACGTGTCACTCCCCTTATGCCTCAGATGGGTGTGTCTGAAAGTGTGAATGACAGTGAATGCATATCAAGCGTTGCGATTACCTTCCTGTGCACTCTCCTGTATTTTTATGTGTGCCTGCATAGCTGGGCCACACATCCCCCCTTGATTAAACACAGCACTCCCGGGCTGTAAAAGAGAAAAAAAAAACATTTTTGTTTTGCATTAAACATCAACATTTTAAACTCATCCCATCCGGGAGGTAAGACTTCTTGAACGTTACAATTTGTACAATGAAGAATACAAAAGTATCAAAAGTATCAAAACATTCTCATAAATACAAGATACTTGTGGAGGACACGCACCAAAAACCTCCCACATGGGTCCTGGGTGGGCTGCAGGACTTCTGACTGCAGACCTCACTCTAGGCCACACCATACGGGTTTTTCTTCAGAGGTAGATAGCAATGGTTTCATGTAAAACCAAGATAATGCACCGAAGCGCAACTATTTACAAAGACAAGTTCTTGGGCTGGCACAGTCCACAGCCTCTCAGTCCATTGGCATGTTTAAACAGATATATACACTTCAAGTATTCACATTATAATTTAACTGTATTTACCCAACCGGGGTAGTCTATGCAACTATGCAATCTACACATTTACTTTTTAACTTTTCAAATTCTCTTTCCTTGTACCCAGCCGGGTATTCTACTCAATATATAAAACATCATCATTCACATTAATAAAGTGCAACTCTGCAAAATTTCTTTAAACTTTTTACAATTCTTGGATACGGTAAACCCCTGTCTGGGTCCTACCGGTCTTCACTCTTACAACTCTCAATGACGTCTCCACTCCTGGGGCTGGAATGACACATGCTCCTTTGATCTCATTACGAATAAGTCATGGCCTGATATCAACGTTTGCGTAGCCACAGTTCTTGTTTCAACGGGGGACCCAACGGGTATGTCCCTGCGGTAAGACACGGTTTGCGTCGCTGCAAGAGCCACATTTACTTGCAATGCAGAATAGGGCGATGCAGAGTAAGTCGCGTGTGTGATGCAGTGTAGATCGCCGATTGCGATGCTGGGTAGGTCGCCAGTTGCGATGTAGAGCAGGTCGCCTACTGCGATGTAGGGGGCGATGCTGGTGCACGGCCTGGTGCGGTGGGAGCTCGGGACTGGGACGCTTCGGTACCGGCGTCGGGGACGGGGTCACTAACGATGGAGACGTTCAGGGCATACCACCCCTTCATACCCCAGTGACGGGTGTAGCTCACAATGTCCCCATTCATCAGGTCCCTCCCAGGATGACCGATTGGTAAGTGGGACTCCATGTCCCGGCGGCTCACGAAGACCCCTGCATAGAGGCCCGGCTCGCGGATAAAGCCCCAGCCCTTGCGGAGCTGAAACTCAGTAACGCACCTTTGCCGCCGCGGTTCCCGTCGGGTACCTTTGTCTCTGCGGACAGTCTCCTTATCAGCGATGAACTCCTTATGCTGCCGTTGTCGGGACCGCTGGATGTTTCTCTCTTCCTCCTGCTGCCGTTTCACTCTCTCGCAGTGCTGCCAGGCATTTCCGGTCTGGAGGTCGTAAGTCACGTCGTCCAGACGCTCCATCTCATCCCAGTCGATTTCCGGCAATGATGGCTGGGACCCCTCCGGTGATCTTACCGGGGAACCGTACTCTGCTGTGGCCTCCTGGCCTGACTGGCACTCCGGACCGGGCAGGACCTCATCAGCCTCCTTCGCCTCTACCTCCGCATCGGTGGGATCAGGTACAGCACTTTTGGTAGCATCCTCCGGTCGTCCCTCAGCCTTCTTCAGCAGTGATTTCGGGAAATCAGGAGACGGCGTTATGCTTGTGGGAGAGAACACTGCGTCCCACAGCAGCCGCTGTGTCTGGGCACGCCAGTGTTTCTCCGTCTCCTTTAAATCTGCATGGCTCTGGAGCTTCCTTCTTAGCTCCGCGTTCTCCTTCTGTAGCTCTAGTATGGCGGGGTCGGTGTCCCGATCCGGGACAGCTCTGGCACAGGCCGTACATCTTTAGGAGAACAGGGCCGGTATGCCTCCGGTCCTCTGCACAGATTCTCCTGTCCTTCCGCCATCTCGTCCAGGCCAGACCGTAGTTTCCATCAGGAACAATCTGGTCTCTTCCGTGGAGGCGGGATTTTCGTCTCCTCCTCTTCGCATAGAGGATGAAGAGGAGGCGGATTTCTTTAGCAGTCGGGCAGGACCGCACATTATAGTAGCATTTGGAGAGGGCGGCCATATCTTTCGCTCCTCAGGGGGGTACACGCCCACGAATGCACGCCCACCTTCTTCACCAGCGCCTCAGGGCGCCAACATGGCGGCAAGATGGCGGATTTTGGCGCCAAATGCAGCAAACAGTCTTTTTCATGAAATAAACAGTTCAATAGGCACACAGGACTCACAATTGCAAGTTTCGCATCCTGTTCGTGACGCCAAAGATGAGTCGCACTAAGTACCAGGGCAATGGGGTACTCGGCACCGAGCCCATGAAAGTCTATGGGATTTGTCACTGGCAGCAGGACTCGGTCCGTGGCCCTGGGCGCTCATACAATGGGGGATATTTACAGGGGATTATTAGGATAGGTAGTTCGTGACGCCATCTGTGGTATCTGGTTAATTGGACCAGCGCTGCTGTAAGGGTCTTCTCAGGGGATGTTATGGGGCAGCTAGATGGTGGGTCTCCCACAGGTGAGACTGGTCCCTGGAAGTCTATGGTGATGATGCTGGGTGTAGCTAAGAATTCAGTCACACACAATGCAGCTTCTTTTCATACCTTTTACTGATAAAACCAAAATGAATTGAAATATAATGCAGTGTGGAAATGTATAATGAAACAAATAATATAAAATAATAGATAAAAAAACCACACCGATCAATTAAATCTCAAAACAAAAAAAAGGTGGATGGCGAAACCAGCCAAATGAGAAGACGGAAACACCTCAGTGCAAAAGGAACAGGGGGAAATGGAAGAAAAGACTTCACCCAGGCAGTGGGAGTAAAATATAGAATTTTATTAAATATACATATACAATGATAGCACAAGCATCAATTAAGATAAAAAGGGGAGGCCTGGCCCCACACAATATACTCTAATACCTCAGTATATGATATAAATATATCAGGCAAATAATGCAATATTACGTAAAGTATGCTAAAGGACACTAATCCGTGAAAGTGTATGTGTATTACCGCAAACAAGAAACTAAAAAATGAAAAATAATATATGACAATGAAGAAAATTGCGAAAAACTGAATATAATAATGTGTCCACAAAATTATATTTATGTATATCCCATGTGAGGTGCCCTATATAATAAGTATGCCACAATAAACATATGGTGTGGAACGAAAGGATATATGTGCAAACAAATAATAATTATAAAATTATAAAATCAATGTTGCCAACCAAAAGAAAAAATAATAAAAAGTACACACCACAGTAATATAATAGACAGAATATGCTTAGGTAAGCGTCAACACCGTGACTGCCAAAGCGACCAATCAACCATGAAAGACAAGCATACTACCTGAGAATACCGAGGGAGGAGACAGCATGTGGAGACCAGGCCGCCTAGAACGCGCCCCGACGCGCGTTTCGGAAAGGCCTGGCTGTCTCCACATCTGTCTCCTCCCTCGTATTCTCAGGTAGTATGCTTGTCTTTCATGGTTGATTGGTCGCTTTGGCAGTCACGGTGTTGACGCTTACCTAAGCATATTCTGTCTATTATATTACTGTGGTGTGTACTTTTTATTATTTTTTCTTTTGGTTGGCAACATTGATTTTATAATTTTATAATTATTATTTGTTTGCACATATATCCTTTCGTTCCACACCATATGTTTATTGTGGCATACTTATTATATAGGGCACCTCACATGGGACATACATAAATATAATTTTGTGGACACATTATTATATTCAGTTTTTCGCAATTTTCTTCATTGTCATATATTATTTTTCATTTTTTAGTTTCTTGTTTGCGGTAATACACATACACTTTCACGGATTAGTGTCCTTTAGCATACTTTACGTAATATTGCATTATTTGCCTGATATATTTATATCATATACTGAGGTATTAGAGTATATTGTGTGGGGCCAGGCCTCCCCTTTTTATCTTAATTGATGCTTGTGCTATCATTGTATATGTATATTTAATAAAATTCTATATTTTACTCCCACTGCCTGGGTGAAGTCTTTTCTTCCATTTCCCCCTGTTCCTTTTGCACTGAGGTGTTTCCATACCTTTTACTGGTAGATGGTTCATGCAGGTCCCGGGAGCTGGTCGGGGTGGAGAGTGCACATTCGGGTAACCGCTGAGCAGGTTAGAGGCCTCCTTAACTTCCATATACATGTGAGTCCAACTTGCCTGAAGCGAAGTTAACTCTGAATCTCCAGCTTTCTCAATGGCTGTACTGCCCGGCCAACATTGTGGTGGAGCCTTCTAAGTGGTGAGAACTAAGTTCTTACTTTTGTCGTGCACTTGACTCAAAGTCCCCGTTCTCCCTGACTCCGGTTACGTATTGACACTTAGGGCTGCTCTCTGCGACCTGTAGTCCAGATGCCTCCGGTTTTCTTGTTACTAAGCTTGAAACTGTAGCAACCCTTCGGACCCCGGTGTCCGGCAATTTAGTGCAGGTAATCCAATACCTGTTGCACTTCTCTAACTTCTCCACTGCACCCTTCGCCCTGCTTCACGCTCTTAACATAAGCACTTGTAACTTTCAATGGCGAGGCCAGCTTTTGTCTAGGGCTCGCTGAGCAGCCCTCAGTATCCTCTAAGTCCCGACTGGACTGACACTGAACTGATCCGTCCGAAGACAGGAACCAGATTCCACTGCTCTCCCTCCTAGGTTGGCTGACTGACTGACCACTTCTGATACGTGTCACTCCCCCTTATGCCTCAGATGGGTGTGTCTGAAAGTGTGAATGACAGTGAATGCATATCAAGCGTTGCGATTACCTTCCTGTGCACTCTCCTGGATTTTTATGTGTGCCTGCATAGCTGGGCCACACAATTGCAAAGTGCTTTTAAAAAGGGTGAAATTTGTAATTTCCTTTTCCATAGTAAAATTCTCCGTTCTCAAGAATGGAAGGATAGTTAATTGTATTATTTACTGCTCATAGCCTAGGTTACTGATTGGCTATGCAGTCTTTCAGTGATTGTCAGTATCCTAGGCATGTAGCGAAGTGTCTAGAATTACAGGTTATTTTCTCTAGAGTTTGTAAGTGCTGCTCTGAAGCTGGATTGTCACTATATCTAGCCAGCTTCATTGCCAATGTGCTTCTCCGATGCTGCAAAGGTAAAATTGCCTCTACTTGCAGCATTCAACAATAGACAGTTTGTGCCAGTGTCACAATGATTCAGCTAGCCTGAACTATCAATAAATTAATCCCCACAAGCAAGAAGTTAGGACCTAAGGGAGAAGTGAACTTATGAAAGCTAATATCAGGCAAACTGTTTTAGCATAGGCCATCAATATTGTAATCCTTCAACAATCCACTTAAAATTGTAACCTCTAGATCCAGGTACAGCATTTTATTCAGACAAGCTACTGGGTCTGAGTTTACAGAGTAGATACTGGAGCTCAATTGGGACAACTTAGAGTACTCGGACAAATATTAAAGTTATTTCAAAATTTACACCCATAACTTCTACAAAGGATTGATGATAAATGATGGAATGCTGGGTGTCTAACCAATAAGATCTCTACCGATCACAAGAATAAAAGTCCCATGTTCCCATTTTCAGTGAAGCTGTTGTTGAGCATGTACACTGCTACTTCACTCAGATCCAATGGGTCCTACAGGGATTGACTTTAAAACTGCAGATCTGTTCGGGCCCAGTAAAATGGATAAGGTCATCAATGTTTTTTTTCTTGGATATTCCCTATAATTCGGTGCTTACATTAGATTTGTTAATTTCAGCTAAGAAGAGAAGAAGCACCTGAAAGCCCTGTGTAGGAAGGACCTCCATTGCTGCCATAGGTAGTGTTCATTTATTTGTGTGCACACTTATTATACTATTATATATGAATATATTGTGTATATAAAGAATGGATCACAGTGGTATAAACTGCTTACTGTAAGTACAATAGTTCTAAGTATATGAATCTACTAAATGCATTAAATCTTAAAGGAATTCTGTCAGCAGGGTTTCACACCCTCAAACTATTATTATATCTGCATGTAGTGCTTTCAAAAAGAAGAACAAGCACTACCTTTACATGGTCAGTCTGTTCCTCCATTACTGTGAAATTAGCAGTTAAATTGATATGCAAATGAGGCTAAAGAATTATCGTAGTTCTGAAGCCTCTGTCACTCCAGCTCTATTCCCACCCAGCACAACCTCTTCCTCCTTGACTGATAACTCCTTTGACTAAAGTCTCATAGCATAGAAGCTATTAGTCAAGCAGGAGGAGACAGAGGCTTCAGATCTGCAACAGCTCTTCAGCTTGATTTGCATGTCCATTCAAACACTGATTCCTCAGTAATGGAGGGACAAACTTGGCCATGTAAATGTATTGCTGTATTTATCTTTGGAAAATGTACGAGCAAATATAAATAGTTTGTGTTCTGAAACCTCGGTGACAGATTTCCTTTAGTTATTCCTATTCCCAAATACTCAGATCATGAGCAAACTGCCCTTCAGCCAACTAACTTGATTGCTTGACAGAATAGGCCCATAGTATTGTTGTGCGACAACACTGGAACCGCAGTTCCAGTGTAGCTGACCAGAATCGGGAGCAAACAGTTACCCTGGCCAGCTTTCTTTTTATTGTTTACAAGATCTATTGGAAGGCGCTTGCAAGTACTGCAGCAGTCAAGCTGTAAGCAATAAAACTAAAATTTACCATATCAGGGGAATAAAGCTAAATTTTAATAGTCAGTAAATTCCAGGAGTCTATCAAACAATGTTCAGATATTGATTCAGAACCCAACATTTAAATTAATTAATTAAATTAAATTAAGTGCTTCATTACTTGCTGATTGAATAATATAATAGGATTCACTGAGAAAAGTGTGTGAACCATTAGAATTCATGACATTTCAATAAAAATAATTGAAATCAGGAGTATTAATCAAGACAGAGAAAACTATCAACACTAGCAATGAGAGCACACACAGCATCTGGCTACATGATGTCCCATCATAATGCCTGAAGGCTATATGATTTTGAACTAAAGTAGTGTTTCATTTGGACATCATGGTGGGTTTACACACAGATAGACGAGGGTCCCTGAGCTAGTATGGTATAAGGGCCCTTTTCCGGTCCAATAGCTCACCATAATGCACAATTTAACATTTGGAGGTGGAAGTGGCTCCTTTATCTCTTCGGCTCCTGTGCAGCCACACAGGTGGCAACAATGGTATGACTGCCCTTATCTACAGCTATACCACAACATTCTGTAGTAAAAACATACTGACAGGTTCCCTTTAACTTTTCTTTGGCTGCTGTCCAAGGGTCATCAGCAGAATCCATACACCATTTATGGTACATATGGGCTATGAAAAAGGAGGGCTGATGTTTCAAGAGGGGCTTGAAATCCCTTCTTAAAAAAATTTAACGATTAAATTGACTAGATTTCTAGAATAGTCCATGAATTTAGGGATATATTCAAATAAATGGAGTAAGAAATTAATCTTCTACCACATAGAGGTGTTTGCCTTGCTCTGAATCAAGACAATAAGATTATAGTTTGGAGTTAATAGACCTGTTCATATATTTCAATTTTGACAATATTTAACTATTAATTGAGTATTAAAAGGAATGCACCAGGTATCTAAGTTAAAATTTGAGTGGTCAATAGTTAATGTAGCCTTACTCTGAAGAAGGACACATTGGCTACTAAAAGGCTATGTTTGCATGATTTTGAGAACAAGGACTAGACAATGGATTGTTTGATCAAAAAATAACTGATGAATAGTGTTGAGCGATATTGCTCGATATCTAAAAATATCGTATCGAAATGGTATCGCCGATAGCACTAAATATCGTCGATATCCGATTTCGATACCGGAAGTCCCATGTAAGTCTATGGGAACAAAATATCGCAACAAAAAAAAACCCTTTCTTTCGTTGTAAACACAAAATATACACACATAGAATACATATATATATATATATACATGTCATTGTGACATATATATATATACATATATTTATAGTTTATACACTTCTACATAGTAAAATAGACTCTGATTCAATTGCGGGTAAAGACGTGACATACCCCATAGAAGTCGACGGGCTCGGTGCCGAGTACCCGAAAACCTCTGGCTCTGTGCGACTGTCATGTGTGCATCGCCACGAAGATCGTCGCGGTTGCACATTTGACTTCTCACAGCTGAGTTGCTGTTTCTTTGTGTTTTGCAGTTAGGGAGTTAATTCTGTCTGTGCTCAGTTCTGGGACTGGGTGCAGTTTTCTCCCGGCTGCAATTAATTATTTGTTGATTGGTTTCCTTTAAATCTCTGGTTGTCTGTGTTGGGAGTTGCCAGTGAAATTCTTCATGCAGACCACAGATAGGATTGTGTCTGTATAGACTTAAGTTAAAGAGCTCCTTAGTTGTTTTAAGCTCACCTTGCTTAGAGTTTAATATCCCAGATCATTTATGTTCCTTCTGTGTTTGAGTGTGTATGCAAGTCTGTGTTTTCTCCAGTCTGTCTTATATGTCTAATCTGTGTATTTAGCAGAGATCAGCCCATATCCCTTTGGTGGTAATCAGAATCCTTCTTAGGACTGATTACAGGGTTCAGGGACTGATAGGAGACAGGGTTAGGCTGGAGACTTGGACCTCTGAACCATTATCAGTACCTCCAAGGTGAGGGATTAGTTAGGACCCCAGTTTAGGGTCAGGTTAGACCCCGGTCCTCCTCTTTCCTGTGACAGTGTATCAAGTCCTCAAGATTAACCCTGAGTTCAACGGATATCGTGTCAGGTAAATTTATTCTATATTTACATGCTGATGTTGCTAATCTATATGTTGTATAGAGTGTTGTTCTTTTAAGAATAGTTTACTGACATCGTACACATATCATAAGACCGCGTGACATTTTCACTGGCCATTAAAATTATTCCCAGTTGCCATGGATCCAGTAGCCCAGCTGGCTCTGCAGTTGCAGGGATTATCCATGGAGCTGACGGACATTAAGTCCAAAGTTTTG
>JARQOD010000003.1:231582843-231642286 GCA_033576555.1 Oophaga sylvatica | reverse complement strand
GGCGGGGTCGGTGTCCCGATCCGGGACAGCTCTGGCACAGGCCGTACATCTTTAGGAGAACAGGGCCGGTATGCCTCCGGTCCTCTGCACAGATTCTCCTGTCCTTCCGCCATCTCGTCCCAGGCCAGACCGTAGTTTCCATCAGGAACAATCTGGTCTCTTCCGTGGAGGCGGGATTTTCGTCTCCTCCTCTTCGCATAGAGGATGAAGAGGAGGCGGATTTCTTTAGCAGTCGGGCAGGACCGCACATTATAGTAGCATTTGGAGAGGGCGGCCATATCTTTCGCTCCTCAGGGGGGTACACGCCCACGAATGCACGCCCACCTTCTTCACCAGCGCCTCAGGGCGCCAACATGGCGGCAAGATGGCGGATTTTGGCGCCAAATGCAGCAAACAGTCTTTTTCATGAAATAAACAGTTCAATAGGCACACAGGACTCACAATTGCAAGTTTCGCATCCTGTTCGTGACGCCAAAGATGAGTCGCACTAAGTACCAGGGCAATGGGGTACTCGGCACCGAGCCCATGAAAGTCTATGGGATTTGTCACTGGCAGCAGGACTCGGTCCGTGGCCCTGGGCGCTCATACAATGGGGGATATTTACAGGGGATTATTAGGATAGGTAGTTCGTGACGCCATCTGTGGTATCTGGTTAATTGGACCAGCGCTGCTGTAAGGGTCTTCTCAGGGGATGTTATGGGGCAGCTAGATGGTGGGTCTCCCACAGGTGAGACTGGTCCCTGGAAGTCTATGGTGATGATGCTGGGTGTAGCTAAGAATTCAGTCACACACAATGCAGCTTCTTTTCATACCTTTTACTGATAAAACCAAAATGAATTGAAATATAATGCAGTGTGGAAATGTATAATGAAACAAATAATATAAAATAATAGATAAAAAAACCACACCGATCAATTAAATCTCAAAACAAAAAAAAAGGTGGATGGCGAAACCAGCCAAATGAGAAGACGGAAACACCTCAGTGCAAAAGGAACAGGGGGAAATGGAAGAAAAGACTTCACCCAGGCAGTGGGAGTAAAATATAGAATTTTATTAAATATACATATACAATGATAGCACAAGCATCAATTAAGATAAAAAGGGGAGGCCTGGCCCCACACAATATACTCTAATACCTCAGTATATGATATAAATATATCAGGCAAATAATGCAATATTACGTAAAGTATGCTAAAGGACACTAATCCGTGAAAGTGTATGTGTATTACCGCAAACAAGAAACTAAAAAATGAAAAATAATATATGACAATGAAGAAAATTGCGAAAAACTGAATATAATAATGTGTCCACAAAATTATATTTATGTATATCCCATGTGAGGTGCCCTATATAATAAGTATGCCACAATAAACATATGGTGTGGAACGAAAGGATATATGTGCAAACAAATAATAATTATAAAATTATAAAATCAATGTTGCCAACCAAAAGAAAAAATAATAAAAAGTACACACCACAGTAATATAATAGACAGAATATGCTTAGGTAAGCGTCAACACCGTGACTGCCAAAGCGACCAATCAACCATGAAAGACAAGCATACTACCTGAGAATACCGAGGGAGGAGACAGCATGTGGAGACCAGGCCGCCTAGAACGCGCCCCGACGCGCGTTTCGGAAAGGCCTGGCCTGGTCTCCACATGCTGTCTCCTCCCTCGGTATTCTCAGGTAGTATGCTTGTCTTTCATGGTTGATTGGTCGCTTTGGCAGTCACGGTGTTGACGCTTACCTAAGCATATTCTGTCTATTATATTACTGTGGTGTGTACTTTTTATTATTTTTTCTTTTGGTTGGCAACATTGATTTTATAATTTTATAATTATTATTTGTTTGCACATATATCCTTTCGTTCCACACCATATGTTTATTGTGGCATACTTATTATATAGGGCACCTCACATGGGACATACATAAATATAATTTTGTGGACACATTATTATATTCAGTTTTCGCAATTTTCTTCATTGTCATATATTATTTTTCATTTTTTAGTTTCTTGTTTGCGGTAATACACATACACTTTCACGGATTAGTGTCCTTTAGCATACTTTACGTAATATTGCATTATTTGCCTGATATATTTATATCATATACTGAGGTATTAGAGTATATTGTGTGGGGCCAGGCCTCCCCTTTTTATCTTAATTGATGCTTGTGCTATCATTGTATATGTATATTTAATAAAATTCTATATTTTACTCCCACTGCCTGGGTGAAGTCTTTTCTTCCATTTCCCCCTGTTCCTTTTGCACTGAGGTGTTTCCATACCTTTTACTGGTAGATGGTTCATGCAGGTCCCGGGAGCTGGTCGGGGTGGAGAGTGCACATTCGGGTAACCGCTGAGCAGGTTAGAGGCCTCCTTAACTTCCATATACATGTGAGTCCAACTTGCCTGAAGCGAAGTTAACTCTGAATCTCCAGCTTTCTCAATGGCTGTACTGCCCGGCCAACATTGTGGTGGAGCCTTCTAAGTGGTGAGAACTAAGTTCTTACTTTTGTCGTGCACTTGACTCAAAGTCCCCGTTCTCCCTGACTCCGGTTACGTATTGACACTTAGGGCTGCTCTCTGCGACCTGTAGTCCAGATGCCTCCGTTTTCTTGTTACTAAGCTTGAAACTGTAGCAACCCTTCGGACCCCGGTGTCCGGCAATTTAGTGCAGGTAATCCAATACCTGTTGCACTTCTCTAACTTCTCCACTGCACCCTTCGCCCTGCTTCACGCTCTTAACATAAGCACTTGTAACTTTCAATGGCGAGGCCAGCTTTTGTCTAGGGCTCGCTGAGCAGCCCTCAGTATCCTCTAAGTCCCGACTGGACTGACACTGAACTGATCCGTCCGAAGACAGGAACCAGATTCCACTGCTCTCCCTCCTAGGTTGGCTGACTGACTGACCACTTCTGATACGTGTCACTCCCCCTTATGCCTCAGATGGGTGTGTCTGAAAGTGTGAATGACAGTGAATGCATATCAAGCGTTGCGATTACCTTCCTGTGCACTCTCCTGGATTTTTATGTGTGCCTGCATAGCTGGGCCACACAATTGCAAAGTGCTTTTAAAAAGGGTGAAATTTGTAATTTCCTTTTCCATAGTAAAATTCTCCGTTCTCAAGAATGGAAGGATAGTTAATTGTATTATTTACTGCTCATAGCCTAGGTTACTGATTGGCTATGCAGTCTTTCAGTGATTGTCAGTATCCTAGGCATGTAGCGAAGTGTCTAGAATTACAGGTTATTTTCTCTAGAGTTTGTAAGTGCTGCTCTGAAGCTGGATTGTCACTATATCTAGCCAGCTTCATTGCCAATGTGCTTCTCCGATGCTGCAAAGGTAAAATTGCCTCTACTTGCAGCATTCAACAATAGACAGTTTGTGCCAGTGTCACAATGATTCAGCTAGCCTGAACTATCAATAAATTAATCCCCCACAAGCAAGAAGTTAGGACCTAAGGGAGAAGTGAACTTATGAAAGCTAATATCAGGCAAACTGTTTTAGCATAGGCCATCAATATTGTAATCCTTCAACAATCCACTTAAAATTGTAACCTCTAGATCCAGGTACAGCATTTTATTCAGACAAGCTACTGGGTCTGAGTTTACAGACGTAGATACTGGAGCTCAATTGGGACAACTTAGAGTACTCGGACAAATATTAAAGTTATTTCAAAATTTACACCCATAACTTCTACAAAGGATTGATGATAAATGATGGAATGCTGGTGTCTAACCAATAAGATCTCTACCGATCACAAGAATAAAAGTCCCATGTTCCCATTTTCAGTGAAGCTGTTGTTGAGCATGTACACTGCTACTTCACTCAGATCCAATGGGTCCTACAGGGATTGACTTTAAAACTGCAGATCTGTTCGGGCCCAGTAAAATGGATAAGGTCATCAATGTTTTTTTTCTTGGATATTCCCTATAATTCGGTGCTTACATTAGATTTGTTAATTTCAGCTAAGAAGAGAAGAAGCACCTGAAAGCCCTGTGTAGGAAGGACCTCCATTGCTGCCATAGGTAGTGTTCATTTATTTGTGTGCACACTTATTATACTATTATATATGAATATATTGTGTATATAAAGAATGGATCACAGTGGTATAAACTGCTTACTGTAAGTACAATAGTTCTAAGTATATGAATCTACTAAATGCATTAAATCTTAAAGGAATTCTGTCAGCAGGGTTTCACACCCTCAAACTATTATTATATCTGCATGTAGTGCTTTCAAAAAGAAGAACAAGCACTACCTTTACATGGTCAGTCTGTTCCTCCATTACTGTGAAATTAGCAGTTAAATTGATATGCAAATGAGGCTAAAGAATTATCGTAGTTCTGAAGCCTCTGTCACTCCAGCTCTATTCCCACCCAGCACAACCTCTTCCTCCTTGACTGATAACTCCTTTGACTAAAGTCTCATAGCATAGAAGCTATTAGTCAAGCAGGAGGAGACAGAGGCTTCAGATCTGCAACAGCTCTTCAGCTTGATTTGCATGTCCATTCAAACACTGATTCCTCAGTAATGGAGGGACAAACTTGGCCATGTAAATGTATTGCTGTATTTATCTTTGGAAAATGTACGAGCAAATATAAATAGTTTGTGTTCTGAAACCTCGGTGACAGATTTCCTTTAGTTATTCCTATTCCCAAATACTCAGATCATGAGCAAACTGCCCTTCAGCCAACTAACTTGATTGCTTGACAGAATAGGCCCATAGTATTGTTGTGCGACAACACTGGAACCGCAGTTCCAGTGTAGCTGACCAGAATCGGGAGCAAACAGTTACCCTGGCCAGCTTTCTTTTTATTGTTTACAAGATCTATTGGAAGGCGCTTGCAAGTACTGCAGCAGTCAAGCTGTAAGCAATAAAACTAAAATTTACCATATCAGGGAATAAAGCTAAATTTTAATAGTCAGTAAATTCCAGGAGTCTATCAAACAATGTTCAGATATTGATTCAGAACCCAACATTTAAATTAATTAATTAAATTAAATTAAGTGCTTCATTACTTGCTGATTGAATAATATAATAGGATTCACTGAGAAAAGTGTGTGAACCATTAGAATTCATGACATTTCAATAAAAATAATTGAAATCAGGAGTATTAATCAAGACAGAGAAAACTATCAACACTAGCAATGAGAGCACACACAGCATCTGGCTACATGATGTCCCATCATAATGCCTGAAGGCTATATGATTTTGAACTAAAGTAGTGTTTCATTTGGACATCATGGTGGGTTTACACACAGATAGACGAGGGTCCCTGAGCTAGTATGGTATAAGGGCCCTTTTCCGGTCCAATAGCTCACCATAATGCACAATTTAACATTTGGAGGTGGAAGTGGCTCCTTTATCTCTTCGGCTCCTGTGCAGCCACACAGGTGGCAACAATGGTATGACTGCCCTTATCTACAGCTATACCACAACATTCTGTAGTAAAAACATACTGACAGGTTCCCTTTAACTTTTCTTTGGCTGCTGTCCAAGGGTCATCAGCAGAATCCATACACCATTTATGGTACATATGGGCTATGAAAAAGGAGGGCTGATGTTTCAAGAGGGGCTTGAAATCCCTTCTTAAAAAAATTTAACGATTAAATTGACTAGATTTCTAGAATAGTCCATGAATTTAGGGATATATTCAAATAAATGGAGTAAGAAATTAATCTTCTACCACATAGAGGTGTTTGCCTTGCTCTGAATCAAGACAATAAGATTATAGTTTGGAGTTAATAGACCTGTTCATATATTTCAATTTTGACAATATTTAACTATTAATTGAGTATTAAAAGGAATGCACCAGGTATCTAAGTTAAAATTTGAGTGGTCAATAGTTAATGTAGCCTTACTCTGAAGAAGGACACATTGGCTACTAAAAGGCTATGTTTGCATGATTTTGAGAACAAGGACTAGACAATGGATTGTTTGATCAAAAAATAACTGATGAATAGTGTTGAGCGATATTGCTCGATATCTAAAAATATCGTATCGAAATGGTATCGCCGATAGCACTAAATATCGTCGATATCCGATTTCGATACCGGAAGTCCCATGTAAGTCTATGGGAACAAAATATCGCAACAAAAAAAACCCTTTCTTTCGTTGTAAACACAAAATATACACACATAGAATACATATATATATATATATACATGTCATTGTGACATATATATATATACATATATTTATAGTTTATACACTTCTACATAGTAAAATAGACTCTGATTCAATTGCCGGGTAAAGACGTGACATACCCCATAGAAGTCGACGGGCTCGGTGCCGAGTACCCCGAAAACCTCTGGCTCTGTGCGACTGTCATGTGTGCATCGCCACGAAGATCGTCGCGGTTGCACATTCTGACTTCTCACAGCTGAGTTGCTGTTTCTTTGTGTTTTGCAGTTAGGGAGTTAATTCTGTCTGTGCTCAGTTCTGGGACTGGGTGCAGTTTTCTCCCGGCTGCAATTAATTATTTGTTGATTGGTTTCCTTTAAATCTCTGGTTGTCTGTGTTGGGAGTTGCCAGTGAAATTCTTCATGCAGACCACAGATAGGATTGTGTCTGTATAGACTTAAGTTAAAGAGCTCCTTAGTTGTTTTAAGCTCACCTTGCTTAGAGTTTAATATCCCAGATCATTTATGTTCCTTCTGTGTTTGAGTGTGTATGCAAGTCTGTGTTTTCTCCAGTCTGTCTTATATGTCTAATCTGTGTATTTAGCAGAGATCAGCCCATATCCCTTTGGTGGTAATCAGAATCCTTCTTAGGACTGATTACAGGGTTCAGGGACTGATAGGAGACAGGGTTAGGCTGGAGACTTGGACCTCTGAACCATTATCAGTACCTCCAAGGTGAGGGATTAGTTAGGACCCCAGTTTAGGGTCAGGTTAGACCCCCGGTCCTCCTCTTTCCTGTGACAGTGTATCAAGTCCTCAAGATTAACCCTGAGTTCAACGGATATCGTGTCAGGTAAATTTATTCTATATTTACATGCTGATGTTGCTAATCTATATGTTGTATAGAGTGTTGTTCTTTTAAGAATAGTTTACTGACATCGTACACATATCATAAGACCGCGTGACATTTTCACTGGCCATTAAAATTATTCCCAGTTGCCATGGATCCAGTAGCCCAGCTGGCTCTGCAGTTGCAGGGATTATCCATGGAGCTGACGGACATTAAGTCCAAAGTTTTGTCTCCCTCGGAGCAAACCAGATTTGAACCTAAAGTAGCTCTCCCGGACAGGTTCACTGGTGGGCGAGACAAATTTTTTACCTTCAGGGAAGCATGTAAATTGTATTTTCGGCTTCGGCCTCGATCATCAGGGAGTGAAGAGCAGAGAGTGGGAATTGTTATCTCGCTCCTACAAGGGGACCCTCAATCCTGGGCCTTCTCCCTTCCTCCGGGATCCCCGGCTCTACAGTCAGTAGATCGATTTTTTACTGCCCTGGGTTTGGTATATGATGACCCAGATCGGGTCTCTCTTGCTGAGACAAAATTACGTAAGATACAGCAGGGAGATCGTCCGGCGGAGGAATTTGCTTCTGAGTTCCGTAGATGGGCCACAGATACTCAGTGGAATGACCCAGCTCTTAGGAGCCAGTTTTGTCATGGGCTTTCTGACAAATTAAAGGACGTTTTGGCTCAGTATGATTCTCCTCCATCACTGGAGGCTGCTATGGCCCTAGCTATCCGTACTGATAGACGGCTCCGGGAGAGGTGCGAGGTAACTCCGCCCCCTGTTGTTACTCCACCTACTACTAAAGTCCCTTATGTTGAGGTTCCCCTTGTCTGTTCGGAGGAGCCTATGCAGTTGGGAGGGACATCTTTTCGTAGGAGGGGATTGGCGGTACGCCGCAGGACTAGAAGGTGTTTCTTCTGCGGGAAAGAGGGACATTTTGTTGGGGGATGTCCATCCCGTGCCTTGTTGAGCAAAAAGTCGCCGGAAAACTGTTAATCCCAGGTTGTGTGGTGGACGACAACCTGGGAGTATGTATTTCGTCCGCTAGTTCTTCTCAGTTCCTTGTACCAGTGGAGGTGGTGGTTGGTACGAGAGTGGAGAGATTTTCTGTTCTTCTTGATAGTGGGTCCGGGGCTAATCTGGTTGACGCTCAGTTTGCTCAGGCTCAAGGTATGCATCTGAGTGTATTGGTCAAACCGATCCCTATATTCTCCATTGACGCCAGGCCTCTCGGCCAAGGTAGCTTTGTTCATGAGGTTCATAACATTGACCTTCGGGTAGGGGCAATACATAGGGAACTATTATCTTGTTATGTGTTGGAGGGTCTACCTACTCCTATTGTGTTGGGACTTCCTTGGTTGGTTAAACATAACCCTGTGATTAATTGGCAGTCCAGAGATATAAGCCAATGGGGGGAGTTTTGCAAAAGTAACTGCATGAACACAGTCATCAGTGCGGTCGTGCCTAGTACTTTGCCTCCTTTTTTGGAGGACTTTGGGGATGTGTTCTCTGAGGAGGGGTGTCAGGAGTTGCCTCCTCATCGCGTGTATGACTGCTCTATTAATTTACTTCCTGATGCTAAGTTACCTAAAGCTAGGTTATATAACCTTTCTGGTCCTGAGAGGCAGGCTATGAAAGATTATATTTCGGAAAGTCTGGCCAAAGGGCATATTAGACCTTCATCTTCCCCAGTGGCCGCGGGGTTCTTCTTTGTGAAGAAAAAAGATGGAGGCCTACGCCCTTGCTTGGATTTCCGCGAACTTAATCGGATTACTGTTCGAGATCCGTATCCACTCCCTCTGATTCCTGATCTCTTCAATCAAATTGTTGGCGCCAAATGGTTCTCTAAATTGGATCTCAGGGGGCGTATAATCTGATTAGGATAAAAGAGGGGGATGAGTGGAAAATGGCGTTTAACACGCCGGAGGGACATTATGAGAACCTTGTCATGCCTTTTGGTCTGACTACTGCACCAGCAGTATTCCAACATTTTGTTAATGACATTTTTCGTCATCTGGTGGGGCTGTTTGTGGTCGTATATTTGGATGACATTTTAATTTACTCACCAGATCTTGTGTCTCACCAGGAGCATGTGAGACAGGTGTTGCAGATCTTGCGAGACAATAAACTATACGCCAAACTGGAAAAGTGTGTATTCGCCGTACAGGAACTTCAGTTTTTGGGTTTCTTGGTGTCAGCCTCCGGTTTCCGTATGGACCCTGAAAAGGTGAGAGCAGTGCTTGAATGGGATCAGCCAGAGGATCTTAAGGCTCTGCAGCGTTTTCTGGGGTTTGCTAACTACTACCGGAAATTTATTTGTAATTTCTCATCTGTTGTCAAACCTCTCACTGACATGACAAGAAAAGGGACGGATTTTTCTAAATGGTCGGACAAAGCTTGCCAAGCTTTTTCCTCTTTGAAAAAATGTTTTGCTTCGGCACCCGTTCTCATCCAACCAGATGCATCACAGCCGTTCGTTGTGGAGGTGGACGCGTCTGACGTAGGGGTGGGTGCAATATTGTCCCAGGGTCCGTCCCCTGGTAAATGGCATCCGTGAGCTTTCTTTTCTAAAAAATTGTCGTCCGCCGAAAGGAATTATGATATCGGCAATAGGGAACTTTTGGCCATTAAGTTGGCTTTTGAAGAATGGCGTCACTTTTTGGAGGGGGCAGTCCACCCGGTCACCGTCATTACTGATCACAAGAACCTGCTGTATTTGGAATCTGCTAAGCGTCTGAATTCCAGACAAGCTCGATGGTCGTTGTTTTTTACCAGGTTTAATTTTGTTGTCACTTATCGCCCTGGATCTAAGAATGTTAAGGCGGATGCCTTGTCTCGCAGTTTCCCAGGGGCCGGGAAAATGGATGACCCGATTCCTATCCTTCAGGAGGGGGTGGTAGTGTCGGCTGTATGTTCTGAGCTTGAGGAGGAGGTGTTAGAGGCTCAGGGGGACGCCCCTGCAGGACCTCCAGGGAGACTGTTTGTCCCAAATCAGTTGAGACAAAAGGTTATTGAGGCACATCATAATTCTGCTTTAGCAGGACATCCAGGGAGTAAGGCTACTTTAGATCTCCTTTCTCGCCGGTTTTGGTGGCCTAACGTTAATAAAGATGTTTTAACTTTTGTCGCGTCCTGTGGGGTTTGTGCTCGCTCTAAGACCCCTCATACCCGTCCGTCTGGGACCCTCTTACCCTTGAAACTTCCGGAGCGTCCATGGACTCATTTGTCTATGGACTTCATCACGGACCTTCCTCAGTCGTCAGGGAAGACTGTCATACTGGTGGTTGTTGACAGGTTCAGTAAGATGGCACATTTCATTGCTCTTCCTGCCCTCCCTAATGCTAAAACTCTGGCGCAGGTGTTCATTGGGGAGATTGTGAGACTTCATGGGTTGCCTTCTGATGTGGTGTCAGATAGGGGGTCTCAGTTTGTGTCCAAGTTTTGGAGGGCATTTTGTTTACGTCGGGGGATGCAATTGTCATTTTCCTCGGCTTTTCATCCGCAGACCAATGGTCAGACAGAGCGTCTGAATCAAAGCCTAGAGACTTATCTTCGGTGTTTTGTCTCAGAGAACCAGGAGGACTGGTCTTCTTTCTTGCCTCTGGCAGAGTTCGCTCTTAACAACAGGCGGAGCGAGTCCACTGGTAAGTCCCCGTTTTTTGGGGCATATGGTTTTCATCCCCAGTTTTGTACATTCAATGGGGGGGGCCCTTCTGGGGTTCCTGAGGAGGAGCGTTTCTCGTCGTCACTTGCTTCAGTGTGGAGAGGTGTATTGAATAATCTGAGTGCTATGGGGAACCGTTATAAACGTATGGCTGATAGGAGGAGAGTTTCTGGTCCAGATCTTAATGTGAACGATCTGGTATGGTTGTCTACCAGGAATATAAAACTTAAAGTTCCCTCCTGGAAGCTGGGCCCCAGATTCATCGGGCCGTACAGGATCAGTTCCATAATTAATCCTGTGGCATTTCGTCTGGACCTCCCTCCTACGTTTAAAATTCATAATGTGTTCCACAAGTCATTACTTAAGAGGTACGTGGCACCAGTCATACCATCACCTCTACCTCCTCCTCCAGTGGTGGTCAATGGTAACTTGGAGTTTCAAGTGTCAAAGATCATTGACTCACGTCTGAATCGCCGGTCCCTTCAGTACTTGGTGCATTGGAAGGGGTATGGTCCAGAGGAGAGGACGTGGGTTCCTGCGTCTGACATTAACGCAGATCGTTTGGTGCGGACCTTCCACAGAACTCACCCGGGCAAACCTGGCCCTGAGGGTCCGGAGGCCCCTCGTAGAAGGGGGGTACTGTCATGTGTGCATCGCCACGAAGATCGTCGCGGTTGCACATTCTGACTTCTCACAGCTGAGTTGCTGTTTCTTTGTGTTTGGCAGTTAGGGAGTTAATTCTGTCTGTGCTCAGTTCTGGGACTGGGTGCAGTTTTCTCCCGGCTGCAATTAATTATTTGTTGATTGGTTTCCTTTAAATCTCTGGTTGTCTGTGTTGGGAGTTGCCAGTGAAATTCTTCATGCAGACCACAGATAGGATTGTGTCTGTATAGACTTAAGTTAAAGAGCTCCTTAGTTGTTTTAAGCTCACCTTGCTTAGAGTTTAATATCCCAGATCATTTATGTTCCTTCTGTGTTTGAGTGTGTATGCAAGTCTGTGTTTTCTCCAGTCTGTCTTATATGTCTAATCTGTGTATTTAGCAGAGATCAGCCCATATCCCTTTGGTGGTAATCAGAATCCTTCTTAGGACTGATTACAGGGTTCAGGGACTGATAGGAGACAGGGTTAGGCTGGAGACTTGGACCTCTGAACCATTATCAGTACCTCCAAGGTGAGGGATTAGTTAGGACCCCAGTTTAGGGTCAGGTTAGACCCCCGGTCCTCCTCTTTCCTGTGACAGTGTATCAAGTCCTCAAGATTAACCCTGAGTTCAACGGATATCGTGTC
Organism: Oophaga sylvatica; assembly: GCA_033576555.1. Taxonomy (NCBI): domain Eukaryota; kingdom Metazoa; phylum Chordata; class Amphibia; order Anura; family Dendrobatidae; genus Oophaga; species Oophaga sylvatica. The sequence continues at coordinate 231,630,359 of JARQOD010000003.1, read as the reverse complement.
AGGTAAATTTATTCTATATTTACATGCTGATGTTGCTAATCTATATGTTGTATAGAGTGTTGTTCTTTTAAGAATAGTTTACTGACATCGTACACATATCATAAGACCGCGTGACAGCGACTCAACTTGGGCGTCACTAACAGGATTCTGTAGCTCGCTATAAGCGAGTCCTGTGTGCCTGAATTGCACTGGTTTTGTGCTTGAGAATTGCTAAAATCATCAGAGAATGTATTTGCCATTTTTCCGCCATATCTGCGTCACGACGAGGCACTGGTGAAGAAGAAGGGCGTGCTCTTCGTGGGTGTCACTCACTCAGTGGCGTGAAAACGATGGCCGCCCACTGTAAATGGTACTGCAATGTAACATCGTGCCCCACAGCTCTGGAGTTCCGCCTCCTCATCCTCCTCAGTGTGCGGAAACTAACACGAAGGTCCCGCCTCCCTACAAAAGAGGGGCCCTCTCCAGATGCTAATGACACATGTGACTTGGCAGAGATGGCTATTGGACACGACGAGCAGAAATGGGAAGGGATGGAGCAGTCAGAGCTCTCCCCCCACGGAAGCGACCCGATCGCCACGGAATCACCGTTGGGCACCCGGCCTGTAAACCCTCCTACGCTGCAAGAAGCGGAGGATACCCTGAGAGGCCTGGCCCGGCACCGGGAGGAGGTCGCCAGGATGGAAGCCAGCTGGCGTGCCCTAAAAATAAACTTGGAGCGGCGCCAATCCCTCTTACCTGAAGTGTCTGTACCGGAAGGTGAGGCACCCGTTATAGTAGAGGAGCCCTTGCAATGTGATCTGGTTGACGTTGTCGCAGTGGAGGCACCCGTTCCTGCAAAAACCGCAGCACCGTCAGCACCCCAGAACCCGCTGTCTGCCCCCATCGCTGAGACAGAAGAAGCGACACCCGTCCTCATGGAGGAGGCCGCGCAGGCACCAGAGCACTACCTGCCTGTACCGGAGCCCGACTGTCATCTGATTTAGAGCCGTCTGCTTCCTCCGCAGGGGAGCGCCGCCAGGACTGGGGGGCGACAGGAGAGCTGCCACAAACCGGACACTGTAAGCTGCAGTGGAGTGGTGGAGACATGGAGCAACTGGTGGAGGAGAATTACAACCGGCGTCAGGAGGAAGAGTGGAGAAGTTTGGAACGGGAAGCAGAGCGACAAAGGGAGCAGCGAGAAACCCTAAAACTTTGCCAACGTCACCTGGAGAAGGACCGGGTAGATAAGGACCGGATGAGAAAGGATAAAGGAACCCTGAGTGAGCCGCGGCGTAAGGGTGCAGTACGGAGCTTTAAATTGAAAGGTGGGTGGGGCTTCATCAAGGAGCCTGGACTTTATTTAGAAGTCTTTGTGACCCGGCGGGACGTGGAGGCTCACCTCCCAGAAGGACACCCGGGGAGGGACCTGTTGCCAGGAGACTTGGTGACTTACACCCGACAATGGGGTTACAATGGGTGGTACGCCCTAAATGTTACCAGGTGCGACCCCTACTCCCCAGTGTGTCAGGAACCTGTGAGACCCTCGAAGCCTTCAGCCTCCCACATCCAGGCCTCTGCAAAAGTGCCCACCCCACGCCGTAAATCTCCCCAGCCTCCCTCAGTGGTCTCCTCAGCAGCCCCAGCTATGGACATGATAAGTATAGCTGGCCCGTACCCGGCGCCTGTTAGGCCCCCTGGGGTTCGTACAGTCCGTGACATAGGGCTCCAGACCCGGAGAGAGATGAAAGAGGTGGCCACACAGACCCAGATAGCGGGTCACGACTTGACTGTACAGGCCACACGACGTCATCAGGTCCTGGTGGTCCTTGGTGTCTCGGATGTTTGGCAAGCACCAGAAGAGTACCAGGTGGTACCTGGAACACCCCTGCCAAAGAAGTCTAAATAACCCGGACAGGGTCCCTGTATGTAAATAAATAGTTAAATTGTTGATGTACCCGGACGGGTGAATGTTCCAAAAATTTTTTTTTAATTTAATAAAAAAAAAAAACACAGTTTTCATTTCTTTTATTACTGTCTCATCCTGCTGCGACGCCATCGATCTCCTGTAAAAAAATGAAAAAAAAAAAAAAGTATACCACCTGACCGACGCAGTCCATAGTAACGAGTGTCCCACGACGATCCAGCTCTGCTACATCAGAATGACAGGCAGAGCCTGTCATCCCGGCGCAGCACAGCTGATTACCTGCTTCCCCGGCGGTGACGTCATCGGACTGACTGCTTTACGGCCGGGATTACCCTGCAGTCACTGCAGTTATCGCGAAAAACTGCATGTGACCGCCAGGGAGAAGATAATGGCGGCCATCAAGCAGTCCAGGACGTGACCGCCGGAGATCTTCTGCCAGGTAAGTGCCGCTGACTCCTGACAGACCCGACCGACGGACACTCACAGTGACAGTGACAAATCCGATTCCGGTATTCGATAAGACGAAAATATCGAAACAAATTATCGAAAGGCTGATAGAGCTAATATCGGCCGATAGCCGATATTTGCATTATCGTATCGCTCAACACTACTGATGAAATATAGGCTTTTGGGTTTGATCTAATTGATCGGGTTCTTCATTGTTTATCACCTAGATGAAGATCTGATCACATTTGAGATTACATTTGAGGAGTTAATTAAAGATTATAGTTCAGACTGTGTATTTTTAACTTAGAAAACGTTTAACGATAGAGTCCTTTTAGGTAGCCCCTAAAAATAGCTCTACTAGCTGTAAGCATGATATTTTTGACTTTTTTAACATCTACGCATGCTTAGTTTATCCTAGAAGTACCAAGAAGCCAAACAGAGATGAGAAACATGCCTGTTTCGAAAAATAGCTTTCTAAAACGAGTCCGACCAGTCGGCACTATAGAAATGTTTAATTATTACTGTAATTCAAATAAATAAGTCCAAAGTGCCTATATTTAGATGTCTATAGCCCATAAACTTTGCCTATATATGCTTATGTCTAAATACAGCCTGTACACATGAGCCAAAACATACCAGTAATAAATGACTTGTCTCGTACGCTAATTAGTGGTTTGAAGTAGTTTATACAAAGATTGCAGTGGAAGGAGGTTTCATAGTTTATCTCAGGTTATTTTACAGCTCAGATCTTATGTAAAGAAGAAATAACAACCTGAAAGTATTAATGGTATTAACTCTACTTAAACCACATTTCTATTTTCCACCACTTGTGTTTTTGAATACTCTTTAAAGTAAGCTGGTATGCAGCAAAAAGCAAACACGGCAACAGTGCTTTTTTCTTCTCCTTCATGTAGTCCTTATGAACAGTCTGTTACACTCTGTCTCAACGTTTTAATCAATTTGTATGGTAGTTTAAAATTCATTTTGTACATTTAACGGTGTGTCTTCCTTACAAAAATATTTTTTATTACATAAGTCCCTCAAAGATAAACTGATCACAGGATGATTAACTACATCAGTACTTCAACTATTAGCTGTAACCGTGGGGTAGACTGCCATTTTGAACATATTAAAGCCAGATAGGTTTTGTAGAATAAGAACTTGACTAGTTTGGCTTCTTTAGTGCATTTCTGGTCGGTACAGAAAGGGAAATAGGAAGATGTTTGGTATTCTTGAAGTTTTGTGGTGCAATTGCAGTGAAGATGATAGTTTTATTAATAGATCAACATTCCAAGTCATTCTACATATCAAGAAGGTGGCCAATAAAAACATCTCAGTCAATCTGGGCCTTCGATCACAGCCTTGCGCGATTTGGAAGAGAGTGCAGAATGATGGCCCACATCACTGGAGCAAAACATTTGCCACCATCTTGATATCTGGAGTATCTTGAATGTCGTATGCTGACCAATTAATAAAACATATTCACTGTGATCTGAGTGGCATGTTCGCTCTACTGGAGTGCAGACATAGAAGTGATATAAGACAGGCTTGATGAGAAAAATGTCTATTTGCCTGGTTACTTTAAAAAATGTAGCTTAAAGAAAGAAACCCAAAGATCTATCCAATCTGGTGGAGTAACATGGCTTCTATCCACAAAATCTGTTATATCTCCAGTAAGCTTGTAAATATTTTCAACCTACAAAAGCGCAGACTGCATGACCAATTTTTTTTAAGCTGGATGATAGTTGCTTTTGATGAACTATATACCATAATAGAAATAGTCACTGTAAATGTCTTATTTTAGGTAATCTAACCATGTTAATCAACATTTTAGAATTTCCCTAGTGTATCATATCACACATATACATCTCTTCCTGTGCATCAAACCTTTAGAAGGAATTTTCTATAAAGTTACAAACACAAAACAAAAGGATACCAAGATATGAAGATGCAGTTGAGGAGCAGCAAGATGAAATGGTCTTGTAAAATGTAGAAAGATTCTGAAAAATTGAATAAATGTCCTAAGGTTTGCTACAATTTGTCTCTTTTACATTATAATGCGCTGCTAAACACTTCTGATATCTGCAAGTTGTTCTTCTCATCAGGGTCCAAATCTGGAGCAGCAATAACCTGCAAGGTGGGTTCCATAGCAGGGGGACAAGATCCTTCTATATTTAAGGTCCATGTTTTGCTCTCATCCTCAGATAAGCTCTGTTGATAAGGCTCAACATAAATTCTGCGTACATTTGTTTTTGGTTCACCGTACTTAGATTTGTCATCTTCTGGCAAGCTTTCAGTATGAGGTAAAAAAATGCTTCTAGGGCTATCCACCGGTATTGAGATATTTTGACCAGTAGTAGGATCTTCATTGAAATCTACAGCTCTCGACTTGTGCTGTGTGTAAATGCCTTCAGAGAGCGACAATGACTGAGATTCACTATGCACCCGAAGCCAGCGGTGATGACGACTAAAATAGTTGCAATGCTGATGTTTCCCAGACCTCTTTTTCCCTAAAAGGCTTAAGTGCTGTTTTGAGTTGGATGTTTTCTCTGTGGTTTTTGATGGGAAACCCACTACTGAGAGGTTTTCCATATACTTGGTGCAGAACTCAGTGTTGGGATCTAAAGCACTGCATTCTTCTTTCACAGTCAGACAAGGTTTCATATCATGAACTTGGAGAACATCAGGTGCACTTCCACTGAGGCCAGACACAGCTTGCTGAGAGATGTCATGTGAAGATGAGTATACCAAGTCTAGTTCGCGAGGACTTAGTGCATCACTGGAATCATAATCGCTGTCTGTAGGGAGGAACACCTCAGAGCATCCTTCTTCATCAGAACACGTCTGAGAATCTAGAAAAAGTAGAGAGTAAACGTTATCAATCTTTCAATGATATTGGGATAAAATAAACATATTTTAATGGTATGTTAATATTATTTGTAATGTTCAACAACATATTAATTTAGGCTACAACTAATCACTAAGTCTTCCAACATTAATTTTCCATGTTGTAGTTAAACAGTGGTTAAAAAAAAACAGAAATCAGAAACTTTCAGCACATGCCAGGAGCTTGAAAGTACAGAATGCCTAGTGACTAGAAGATCACACCTTAAGGGGAACCAGCAAACATTTGTAACAGTCCAAGAACTCTGAAGACCTGAGAACCTACAAAAACATTCCTACTTGTATTGTTTTTGTCACAATATAACTCTTGAAATGACATTTTATTCTGATGGTCACTACTTCTACAAATGCATCTGAGATGACACCTAACTCTGAAATACTCTACAGTCTCTGTAATGGGTGCTTCACAACCTCTCCCATCTATCTATCTACATTTGATGGATAGTATCAGTGGGTCCAAAGTCAGGTGCTGCAGCCGTTGTTCCATAGCAGACAAAAGTAGCTGTGGAGCGCACACTACAGGTACCAGAGGAGGGTTAATATCGGCTGAACTGCCCTGGCAGAAGTGATGGATTTCAGACAAAGTCTTGCTGCAACTAAAATTAATTTCAATGTTCGATTCTTTTGTTCTCAGGGGTGAAAAGCCACCACCAGAGGTCTTTTTAGTATTAATGGACAATGCACATTACCACATTTTCGGTCATACATATTGGGTATATTTTTCAGTATCTGCTCTTAATCTGCATACATGTGCCTTGCACAATACCGCTTCTCCAATCTTGCATATTAGGTGTATTTCTCAGTATGTGATATCAAATATGGACAATACGCAGTTCCACTTCTCCTGTGCTATATGCTAGGGGTAATCTGCTCTTATTTTTTACATGTGGACACGGCACAGTACCACTTTTCTTGTCATGTATGCTGTGTATAAATCTCACAGTTTCTGATCATATTCTGCATATAGAAACTACACAGTACTACTTTTTATGTGCTAGTGTGAATGTGCTCTCAAAATGTTCTGTTTTAGGGTAACCCGAATGCTGAGAAATCAAACTAACACGACAATGTAGAACAGTGCACTGACTCAGCCCTAATGTACTTCCATGATAATTTGCATGGGCATCAAAGCTTTATTTCCTAGCCCATGAAAATTAAATTACAACAGATACTGGACCTTTAGTAACAATGACAGGTTCCATTTAAAAAGTAAAATGTGTTACATAAAAATAGAAACATTTTTTAGCTTTGTTTTTTTTCCCCAAGAAATAAAGCCGTTCCTGGGCTTTGTCTGTTCCTTCTGCATCATTTGCATGGGGCTGAGCAGCAATACCAGATACCGTCTATTGCTAGAAATGGGGTTGCTGGCTGGGTCATTCCAGCGAGGTTCGCACTGTTGTTTCCAGTAAGTGGTGTGCCATTGTTCTGCCATGCGATTTGCTGCAGCCAACTAAATAGTAAAGACTGCATCCAGTCAACGGCCAATGATTGTCTTGTCATATATGAGCACAATGTCACACAAGTGCCCGAGACCCAGCACTGGAATTGCCCTACTGAATATAAGATTTTTTTTATTTTACTCGGGGGAATTGGGCAATAAAAGAGAACCTGTCAGCAGGATTGTGCACAGTAACCTACAGACAGTGTCAGGCCGGCGCTGTTATACTGATTACAATGATACCTTGGTTGATGAAATCCGTTTTATGGTTGTTGCTGTTTAATCTTTCTTTGCAGTTTTTACTTAATGAGATTCCCGTGCTTTGAGGCGAGGCTGTGGGGGTCTTCATGTGGTGCTCTGATTAGCTATTCATACTGATGGCTTATGACAGGTTACTGATCTCTCACTGACCTGCCCCCCTAGTTTACATACTAAATATAATATGTATTGAAAAAAAAAATCACATTCAGCAGGCAGGCGCCTGTGTTGCATCATGATCACATCTATAACATGGATTAATTTACTTTATTTAGTGATATACATTTGCTCTGAAAAAAAAAAAAATTCTGTCTCAAAATGGCGCCAGCCGCACCTGTGCAGTAGCATCTATCAGCGATCTGACAGATGCTGCTGTGCAGGTGCCGCCAGCACCATATTGGTGGAGACAAATTTTTTGCAAACTGGTGCTGGTGCCACCAGCGCAATAAAATCTATCAGATCTCCGAAAGCTGCTACTATGCAGGCGCGGCTGGCACCATTTTTTTTTTCAGAATAAATATCTATGACTAAATATAATAATTTACTGCATATTATAGATGTGATCATGCTGCAGTGCAGGCGTCGGCACCTGACTGCTGAATGTGTTTTTTTTTCATACATATTATATTCATTATGTAAAATAGGGGCAGGTCAGTGACCTGTCAGAAGCCATACAGATGAATATGTAAGCAGAGCACCACATGAAGACCCCCCACAGGCCGCTCAGAGCATGAGAATCTCAATAACTGAAAACTACGAATAAAGATTAAACAACAACCTCAAGACGGATTTCATCAACTAAGGCATCATTGTAAAAAGTATAACGGTTCCAACCTGACACTGTCTGTAGGTTACTCAGCATAATTCTGCTGACAGGTTCAACTTTAAAAAGGGATAGTTGCGGATTACTCCTTTAAGGCCTTGTTCACATGTTCAGCATTTGGTCAGTATTTTACATCAGTACTGGCGATATATACAGAAGTGGTGACGTGTTTCTATTACACTTTGCCTCTGATTGTTCCTCTCCTGATTTTGGCTTACAGATACTGAGTGTGTGAACATGGTCCCAATCTCATACCAACAGGTCAATATTTATTAGTTATAAGAGTTATTAGTATAAGGATCTGATCAAAAGATATATTTTTATACCACAAAAAAGCAAGCAACCAAAAGGAAAAAAAACCCACGGAGTAATCTTCCCAGAACAACTGTCTATATGTCTGATGGATCGTGCAGAAGAGCTGGCAGCAGAGGAGCTACTTAGCTTGGAATATACACATTCCTATACAGCATGTTTAAATTTGTAGCCCTTGCTAAGTGATCCATTGAGAACATTCCTATTAAGACATCCTAAATCAGGAAGAACCCTTATTTATTTTTTTGGCTTCATTTACTTCCTGTGTTTGTACTTTGCAAACCTCCCTTTAGTATCTGTATAACAGTGGGGGCAGTATTGGTTTCATCAGTAGCACTCAGCAGCACCCACCCTGGGGAGACGTTCTTTTCAAACCTTCATTTAATTGCCAACACCACAAATCTCTACCTCAGTAATCAGGCATAGTTCCCTTGTTTTGTCCTCTCTCCCTGGCTTTTGAAAGAGATTTGCACCCCTTCAATGCTGGAGGAGACTGTGATGCTTGTTTTTCTTTTTTCTTTTTTTTTTTTCTTTATAAGGGTGTTTATGTCACAGACAATCTGCCACACTGGTGTTACTTGCACATTGCTAGTATATTAGAGTTTCCTACCTTCTGTCTCCTGTCTAGTCTTAGTTATGTCTGCAAAGGATTCTGCTTTGTTTGATGAAGCTAATCTTTTCATGCCAGGGTTATGATGAAGAGAGAACGGTATTCAGGATTATGCCACTTTCTTTAAATAGAGAAGGTGCCTGGAGCCACGTGCCTTCATATGACTGACATTTTAGGGCCAAGAACGTACGCACTGTATTATTTCAAACCCAATTCAGACATATGTTTTTTGCTAAGATTATACTTTAGAACAAATAAAATGTGCTCTTGTTACCATATATGATCTCTGCAAGTTACATGTTACTCTGCTTGACGTCAAACTTTTCAGAGGAGAGCGGTGATCGCTGCTGAAACCTCCCAAATGATACATTTTACAGTCCCTATCCAATTATCATTAATCCTAAGAATAACAAGCCACTATGAGGACTTTCAATGGTAATAATACACATAAAATGAAGAAAAAGGGGGGATAGAAACAAATACATTTTTCTCCACAATGTGAATAACAACCATGCTTGATATCAGCAACATCACAAGGAATAGTATAGCAGCCTAGTGGTAACACTCTTGTTTGCAGAACTGAGATCTGGGATCAAAGGGATTCTATCAGCACAGAATGACTGTTCAAACCAAGCACTGTAGCGCAACACACCCTTGGTGCAGCGTAAGGCTGTGTTTCCATGGTCCGGAAACACAGCGCTTTGGACGGAGCGGAAAGTCCGCTCCGCCCAAAGCCACGCCCCCTTTTGAACGCCGCTCATTCCGGATGTGTTCATGGAACACATCCGGAACACATGCGGAATGACCGCATTTCCCTTGCGGCGACGCAGCGTCGCCGCAAGGGAATAGGACATGCTGCGGTCTAAAAAGACGCGCCGCATGTCCAGAAACGCAGGTCTTCCGCCTGCGTGTTGTTACGCATAGTGGAGACGGGATTTCTTGAAATCCCCTCCACTATGCTGTAACATCTGGACGCTGCGTGTTTGACGCTGCGCCAGCGCACAGCGTCAAACACGCAGCAAATCCGGACTGTTTCCTGACCGTGGAAACATACATTTACAGATACGTGCAGCTTCCCACCTACTTGTTTTCCCTCTATCTCCCCTACCTTTTTTTATAGCTTTGGCTTTATAGAGCCAGAGAATGGCAGAATTAAAGGAACCTGTCACAGTAACCTACAGACAGTATCAGGTCAGCGCCGTTATACTGATTAAAATGATACCATGGGTGATGAAAGCCATCTTGCGGTTGTTGTTTAATTTGTATTTTCAGTTTTGAGTTAATGATATGCCCGTGCTCCGGGGCGGCCTGTGGGGGGTCTTCATGTGGTATTCTGATTAGTTATTCATAATGGAGCCTGCTGACAGGTCACTGATCCTTCACTGACCTGCCCCCTACTTTACATAATGAATATTATATATACATAGTGAAAAAAAACTTCTGCAGGCAGGCGCCAGCCGTGGCACCTGCGCTGCAGCAGAATCGCATGTGTGCTGTGTATATAATTATTATAGTTAAGGTTATCCTCATATCTAAAAAAAAAATCCATTTGAAAATGGTGCCAGCTGCACTTTCAAAGTAGCAGCCATCAGTGTATATTGTGGTGATCCGATAGCAGCTACTGCTAATGCGCCAGCGGGGCCATTTTGCTAGAGAAAAAAAATCCTCTTCCAAGATGGTGCCGCTGGCGCATTAGCAGTAGCAGCAATTGACAATCGCGGGCTCGGCGGTGCCATCTAGGAAGAGGATTTTTTTTTCCTTTTCTAGCAACATGGCGTCACCTGCGCATGAGCAGTAGCAGCTATCGAATCACCTCTATATACACCGATAGCTGCTAGTGCGCAGGCCATAATAATTATATGCACATTACACATGCAATTATGCTGCAGCACAGGTGGTCAGTGACCTGTCAGAAGCCATACAGATAAATACCTAATCAGATCACCACATGAAGACCCCCACAGGCCCACCCCGGAGCACGGGCATATCATGAAAACTGAAAATAAAGAATAAACAACAACCACAAGACGGATTTCATCAACCCAGGTATCATTTTAATCAGTATAACGGCGCCGACCTGACAGTGTCTGTAGGTTACTGTGCACAATCCTGCTGACAGGTTCCCTTTAAATAGAAAACAGAGAGGTGAGAAGATGCCCTTAGCTGTTTGTACTCGACAAGAATGTACCCCCTTGGTCTAAACAGTCATTCTGTGCAGATAGATTCCATTTAAAGGGAGTATGTCAACACAAGATGACTGTCAACACATCCTTGGCAAGGCCTAACAGTTAAGTGCATCTTCCCTCCTACTTATTTGCCATCTATTTGATTCCTCCTCTTCACTGATTGACAGCTGTGTCTTTACAGGAGAAATATGAAAACAGTTAGGTGGAAAGCTGCCGATTTGCAATGAGTTCCTGTGCTTGGTTTGGACAGTCATGTTGTGCTGACAGATTTCCTTTAACTACTCAGCCCTGTGAACATTACCCCTGTGTTGCACAGAGTATTATGTAACAGACACATTTCATGCTTGCAGCTCACGGCTGTTGATTTTATGCAGGTATAGAAAAGTACTCCAAAATTATAACAGTTGATGTCCTTAAATGCTGCAACACGAATATTTTGTGCAGTGCTTTTTTTCAGTGCAAAGAATAAAATCATTGATGCTGCACAGTGAATGCCGTAAAAAAAACAAAAACACGCGCGGTTTTGCTGTTTTATTGCCTGTCAAAACATGGAATGAAAAAAAATTGGTAAAATTTCATAGGTACTAAAAATAGTACCAGTTCATCCCCCAAAATTGCCTTTATACAACTGTGTTTATGGAAAAATAAAAAATAAAACTATTGGAAAATGGTAAACAACAAGATTATAGATATCTTGATGAAGACTGCTAAAAGTCGAAACGCGTCATCTGTTTTTGAAGTGTTTTTTCCTATGCCCGGCAATCCTGTGCCACTCATGTTTTAATCTAATGGATTATAGGTAATCTTTTAGACTGCGACCTTCCATTAGTTTCTTTTTTTCAATTGAGATAAACTGATGAAACATATGGTAAAAACTGACACACTAACTAAACTCTGTTGATACTCTAATCAAAAATTCTGGTGAAACTCGGACAGTTTTTTGTGTACGAGAAAAATCACTTCTGTCTGAATGAGCCCTTAAAATTTGGTATCACTGTTATCATATTCATTTCAGCTTGCAGAATAACTTTAATATGTCATTAATAAATACTGTACATTAAAAAAGAAAACAACTGCAGAATTACTGTCTTCTTCAGTCTCCCTCTGTGTACACCAAAATAGTTCCACTTTACATCAACATAAAGAAATGAAAAAAAGTTTCAAAGTACCTTGACCAACAGCTTCCAACTCAATATGATGTCCCCACAGTTCCCACACAAAGTATGATTTCGCCACATATGAAATCACAACACAGCCTCCAAAAAGCTCCCAATACAATAGGACGTCCCTACACAAACTGACTACACAGTTTTATGTCCTCAAACAGCCCCCATACACAGTATTCTGTCTGCACACAGCCCCCTATTCAAAATGATATCCCACAAAGCCCTGTTATACAGCGTTATGTCCTCACGCAGCCCTATTACACAGTAATATGTCCCCACACAGTCCTCCCTACACAGTACTATGTCCTCACATGACCTCATACAGAATGATTTCTTTACACAGCCCAAATGGAGAATGATGTCCCCACACAGCCCCCTTATATAGTATATGTTCCCACACAGACCCCATGCAGAATGATGTCCTAACACAACCCCCCTACACAGTACAACGCCCTCACATGACCTCATGCAGAATGATTTCTTTACACAGCCCAAATGGAGAATGATGTCCCCACAAAATCCCCTTACACAGTATTTTGTCTCCACACTGCAAGCTATTCAAAATGGTGTTCCCATATACTGTAGACCACTTACATCATACTAATTCTCTCCCTTCCCCTGTAGAATGAAAAAAACAATAAAATAACACTCACCTAACCCCCTTACAACACAGCTCAGATCTGCACTATAAAATGAGGTGTTGATGACACCATGTAGTGGAGTCATTGCACCTGCTGCGCTTTCAGACGCACAGGATCAGTGATGGAAGACGGAGCTGATGGCTTCTCTAGGACATAGATACCAGTGAAAGGGCTAATACTCATTTGTGAGAAAAACAGACGAGTGCAATCCGATAAAAAATCGGATTGCACTCAAACCAATGTTATTCAATGGGTTACATCTCATCTGCGATTTTTTTCTCAGCTGAAATGGGACTGAGGGCTAATACCCATTTGTGGAAAAAAAAAACGGTCCGTTTTCTGGATGGAAAAAACGGTCCAAATATATGCAATTGTCATGCGATTGTCATGCGATTTGTATGTGATTTTTAATCGCACCATCCGTTTTCCATCCGTTTTCCATCCGTTTTCCATCTGTATGCAATGCGATTTTAACATGACGTTTTACATAGAGCAGTTATCTCTATGTAAAAAATCATGTAAAAATCACATTCTAAAAAAATGTACACAAAAAGCAAATAATTACATATATATATATATATATATATATATATATATATATATATATATAGATAGATTTATAGTTCATACACTTCTACATAGTATAATAGCCGCTAATTCATCCCCGGCTATACTGTAAAATCACACTGACAGCTGTAATAAAGAATGGAAAGAATACATATACACACTTAAAATACATATATATATACATATATACATGAAATGTGACATATATATATATATATATATATAATATGTCATACACTTCTACATAGTATAATAGCCGCTAATTCATCCCCGGCTATACTGTAAAATCACACTGACAGCTTTAATAAAGAATGGACAGAATACATATACACACATAGAATACATATATATATACATGTCATTGAGACATATATATATACACATATATATATATATATATATATATATATATATATATATAGGTCATACACTTCTACATAGTATAATAGCCGCTAATTCAATTGCCGGCTTTTGTGAAATTACAGACCCGACATGAAATGACACATGGTTTACATACAGTTAACCATGTCATTTCATGTAGTTTGATATCTGGTTTTCACTAACAATTACATGAGTGTATGTGTGCAAAATTTCACACATGTAGGGGTTAATGAAAGGTGTAAATTCGTTGAAAAAAAATGCGTGGGCTCCCGCATTATTTTCTCAACCAGACAGATAAAGCCAGCGAGTGGGGGCAGATAATTATAGCCTAGGGAGGATGCATTTATTTTGTGCCCCCCTGGCTACTAACATCTGCCCCCAGCCACCACAGAAAAGGCAAATTTATAATTAGATTCGCCCTTTCTGGCACTTTGCCGGTCTATTCCCATTGCCCTGTAGCGGTGGTGAATGGGTTAATAATGGGATAATGCCACCTTGCTATTGAAAGGTGACTTTAAGCCAGGTTAATAATTGAGAGTTGTCAATTTGACAACTCTCATTTATTAATCCTATTGTATGAAATGGTTAAAAAATACACACACACATTAATCAAAAATCATTTTATTGAAATAAATACACAATTTTTGACCATCTTTTATTGTACAGGTATTCCTTTGATTCCCTTGTTCTCCTGAAATAAAAATAAAATAATAAAGCAACATTATTCTTACCTATCCGACGCACAGTCAGGTCCCACGCTGTAATCCATCAGAAAGGGTTAACTAGCTTTCAGTCAAGCAGCACAGCTAATGCTTGCTGCTGAGCTGAAAGCTTCTGAATGAATGAGCTTATCTCCTGGCGACAGGAGAGAAAGTGATTACTGTGTGAAGCTTCATTGATTGCTTCCCACTGTAATAAGTTCACTTCAGGTCAGCGGGGACACCGCACAGCATCAGTGACATCAGAGGGAGTCCCCGCTGACCTGAAGTGAACTGATTTCTGTGGGAAGCTATCAATTAAGCTTCACACAGTAATCACATCCTCTCCTGTCACTAGGAGAGGAACTCATTCATTCAGGAGCTTTCAGCTGAGCAGGCAGCATTAGCTGCACTGCTTGGCTGAAAGCTAGTTAACCCTTTGTGAAGGATTACAGCGTGGGACGTGACAGAGCGGCATATAGGTAAGAATAATGTTGTTTTATTATTTTTTCTTTATTATAGGAGATCAAGGGCTTCACAAGGATTAAGAGTTAAATAAAAGATGGTCAAAAAAATGTGTTTTTATTTCATTAAAATTATTTATTCTTAATGTGTGTGTGTTTTTTTAATTTACATCAATAGGATTAATAATTGATAGTTGGTGGCATTAACCCATTATTAACCCATTCACCACCGCTACAGGGCAATGTGAATAGACCGGCAAAGTGCCAGAAAGGGCGAATCTAATTATAGATTTGCCTTTTCTGGGGTGGCTGGGGGCAGATGTTAGTAGCCAGGGGGGGCACAAAATAAATGCACCCTCCCTAGGCAATAATTATCTGCCCCCACTTGCTGGCTTTGTCTGTCTGGTTGAGAAAATACAGCGGGAGCCCACACATTTTTTTACAACGAACTTACACCTTTCATTAACCCCTACATATGTGAATTTTTGCACACAGCCACTCATGTAATTGTTAGTAAAAAACAGATATCAAGCTACACGAAATGACATGGTTAACTGTATGTAAACCATGTGTCATTTCATGTCGGGTCTGTAATTTCACAAAAGTCGGCAATTGAATTAGCGGCTATTATACTATGTAGAACTGCATGAACTATAAATATACAGTACAGACCAAAAGTTTGGACACGCCTTCTCATTCAAAGATTTTTCTGTATTTTCATGACTGTGAAAATTGTACATTCACACTGAAGGCATCAAAACTATGAATTAACACATGTGGAATTATACATTACACTTTACAAAAAAGTGTGAAACAACTGAAAATATGTCTCATATTCTAGGTTCTTCAAAGTAGCCACCTTTTGCTTTGATTACTGCTTTGCACACAGAAAAGGTGAACGGATGCACTCTACATGTCTGGTTCCCACCGTGAAGCATGGAGGAGGTGGTGTGATGGTGTTGGGGGTGCTTTGCTGGTGACACTGTTGGGGATTTATTCAAGATTGAAGCGGTGAGCGGTCCAGCTCACCCCAAACCATCTCGATTGGGTTCAGGTCTGGTGATTGTGGAGGCCAGGTCATCTGGCGTAGCACCCCAACACTCTCCTTCTTGGTCAAATAGTCCTTACACAGCCTGGAGGTGTGTTTGGGGTCATTGTCCTGTTGAAAAATAAATGATGGTCCAACTAAACGCAAACCGGATGGAATAGCATGCTGCTGCAAGATGCTGTGGTAGCCATGCTGGTTCAGCATGCCTTCAATTTTAAATAAATCCACAAAGTGTCACCAGCAAAGCACCCCACATCATTACACCTCCACCTCCATGCTTCACGGTGGGAACCAGGCATGTGTTAATTCATAGTTTTGATGCCTTCAGTGTGATAGTCATGAAAATACAGAAAAAATCTTTGAATGAGAAGATGTGTCCAAACTTTTGGTCTGTACTGTATATATGTGTCACAATGACATGTATATATAATATATATATATTATATATATATATTTTGTATTATATGTGTATATGAGTAGTGTTTTGCGAGCTGTCAGTGTGATTTTACAGTATTGACTATGGATAGCATTTCTTCTGTAATTTCACAAAAGCCGGCAATTGAATTAACGGCTATTACACTGTGTAGAAGTGTATGAACGATAAATATATAAATATGTGTCTCAATGACATGTATATATATATGTATTATATGTGTATATATGTAGTGTTTTGTGAGCTGTCAGTGTGATTTTACAGTAGCCGTGGATGATTTGCCGGCTTTTCAAAGGACACTGGTGCGTATAAATCGGACAGCACTCGCATGGTGCGAGTGCTGTCCGATTTTTTATCGCATCCATTGACTTGCATTAGCGATTATCATGCCAAAATCGCTGCAAATCGCAGCATGCTGCGATTTTTTTTTCAGACCGTTTTCAGCTGAGAAAAAAAATCGCAAATGAGAAGTCCCCTATTGAATAACATTGGTCCGATTGCAATCCGATTTTTTATCGGCTTGCAATCGTCCGTTTTTGTCTCCAGTGAGTATGAGCCCTGAGAAAAAAAATCGCAGCATGCTGCAATTTGCTGCTTATCTCGGACGAGACTCGCCAATTCAAGTCAAAAGAGGCGAGAAAAAAATCCTACAGCAATTGCACCATGTGAGTGCTGTCCAATTTTTATGCACTGGTGTCCTGTAAAAAGCCGGCAACTGCAGTGACCTCTAGACCATGGGAAAATTCCAGTAGTGAGGTCACTGCAGTTCAGGCTGTGAGGGAGCACAGCTTCAGTGACATAACCGATAGTCACTGAAGCTGTGCTGTCAGCATCTCCTCATTCACCAGTGGTTTTCAGCTGGGACGGTCGCATCTTGGCACCGTCCTGGTTGAAAACTGTATATCCCCCAAATGTGGATTACTGCGTGGGACAGAACGACGGACAGGTATGGTATATTGTTGGTTTATTATTTTACTTTTATTACGGGAGATCGAGGGCATCGGGGAATTAGGTGAGGTCATAAGTATGGCTTAATTTAGAATATTAACCCCTCTCTGACATTAGACGTACTATCCCGTCCATAAAACCCGTGCCATTCTGACCATGGACGGGATAGTACGTCATAGGCGATTAGCTGCGCTCCCGGAGGGAGCGCAGCTAATCGCCGCCGGGTGTCAGCTGATTATCACAGCTGACACCCGTGACTGTGTGTCAGGAGCGCTCACGGACCGCTCCCGGCACATTAACCCCTTGCACACCGCGATCAAACATGATCGCGGTGTACTGGGGGCACAGGGGAGGATCGCGCAGGGTGGGGGCTCCCTGCGCGCCCCCCTGAGACCCTCAGACCAGCGCGATGTGATCGCGCTGCTCTGAGGGCTTCCTCCCTCCCAGGACCCGGATCCAAGATGGCGCTGGGGTCCTGGAGGGAGGCGGCTTCCTCAGTGCCTGCCGAGAGCAGGCATGAGGAAGCGTCCTGCACTGCCTGTCACATCGCTGGTGTGACAGAGTGCTGTGCACACTGTCACACCAGCGATCTGATGAAATACAGTGATGTCCCACCCTGGGACAAAGTAAAAAAGTAAAAAAAAGTAAAAATAAACATGTGTAAAAAAAAATCCAAAATAAAAAAAAAAAAAAAAAAATATTCCCCAATAAATTCATTTCTTATTGTAATAAAAAAAATAAAACAATAAAAGTACACATATATGGTATCGCCGCGTCCGTAACGACCCCCCCTATAAAAATGTCCCACTAGTTAACCCCTTTTGTGAACCCCTTAAAAAATAAAAAATAAAAACGAAGCAAAAAATCAGTGCTTTATCATCATACCGCTGAACAAAAAGTGGAATAACACGCGATCAAAAAGACCGATATAAATAAGCATGGTACCGCTGAAAACGTCATCTTGTCCCGCAAAAAACGAGCCATCACACAGCATCATCAGAAAAAAATAAAAAAGTTATAGCTCGCAGAATAAAGCGATGCAAAAATAATTATTTTTTATATAAAATTGTTTTTATTCTATAAAAGCGCCAAAACATAAAAAAATTATATAAATGAGGTATCGCCATAATCGTACTGACCCGAAGAATAAAACTGCTTTATCAATTTTACCACACGCGGAACAATAAAAGCGCCTCACCCAAAAGAAATTCATGAATTGCTGATTTTTGTTCATTCTAACCTCCCAAAAATCGAAATAAAAAGCGATCAAAAAATGTTACGTGCTCAAAAATGGTACCAATAAAAGCGTCACCTCG
The DNA here is from genome assembly GCA_033576555.1 of Oophaga sylvatica. Classification (NCBI taxonomy): domain Eukaryota; kingdom Metazoa; phylum Chordata; class Amphibia; order Anura; family Dendrobatidae; genus Oophaga; species Oophaga sylvatica. The sequence continues at coordinate 231,611,816 of JARQOD010000003.1, read as the reverse complement.
TCCCGCAAAAATTAAGACCTCACATGACATTGTGGGCCAAAATATGAAAAAATTATAGCTCTCAAAATGTGGCGATGCAAAAAACTACTTTTTGCAATAAAAAGCGTCTTTTAGCGTGACAGCTGCCAATCATAAAAACCGCTATAAATAATAAATCAAACCCCCCTTTATCACCCCCTTAGTTAGGGAAAAATAATAAAATAAAAAAAATGTATTTATTTCCATTTTCCCATTAGGGTTAGGGTTAGGGTTTCGGCTAAAGTTAGGGTTAGGGTTGGCGCTAAAGTTAGGATTAGGGTTAGAGTTTGGATTAGGGTTAGGGTTGGGATTAGGGTTGGGACTAGGGTTAGGGGTGTGTTGGGGTTAGGGTTGGAGTTAGAATTGGGGGGTTTCCGCTGTTTAGGCACATCAGGAGCTCTCCAAATGTGACATGGCGTCTGATCTCCATTCCAGCCAATTCTGCTTTGAAAAAGTCAAACGGTGTTCCTTCACTTCTGAGCTCTGCCATGCGTCCAAACAGTAGTTTATCCCCACATATGGGGTATCAGCGTACTCTGGACCCCAAGAGTTATTGTGAAATTTGTCCTATTTCTTCTGTTACCCTTGGGAAAATAAAAAACTGGGGGCGAAAATATTATTTTTGTAAAAAAAATAAGATTTTTTTGTTTTTTACGGCTGTACATTATAAACTTCTGTGAAGCACTTGGGGCTTCATAGCGCTCACCACACATCTAAATAAGTTCCTTGTGGGGTCTATTTTCCAAAATGGGGTCACTTGTTGGGGATTTCCACTGTTTAGGCCATCAGGGGCTCTCCAAATGCGACATGACGCCCCCAGACCATTCCATCAAAGTCTGCAATCCAAAACGTCACTACTTCCCTTTCCGAGCCCTGACATGCGCCCATACAGTAGTTTTCTCCCACATATTGGGTATCAGCGTACTCAGGACAAATTGGACAACAACTTTTGGGGTCCAATTTCTCCTGTTACCCTTGTGAAAATAAAATATTGGGGGCGAAAAAATCATTTTTGTAAAAAAAAAAAGGATTTTTTATTTTTACGGCTGTGCGTTATAAACTTCTGTGAAGCACTTCGGGGTTCAAAGTGCTCACCACACATCTAGGTAAGTTCCTTGTGGGGTCTATTTTCCAAAATGGGGTCACTTGTGGGGGGTTTCCACTGTTTAGGCGCATCAGGGGCTCTCCAAATGCGACATGACGCCCCCAGACCATTCCATCAAAGTCTGCAATCCAAAACGTCACTACTTCCCTTTCCGAGCCCTGACATGCGCCCATACAGTAGTTTTCTCCCACATATTGGGTATCCGCGTACTCAGGACAAATTGGACAACAACTTTTGGGGTCCAATTTCTCCTGTTACCCTTGTGAAAATAAAATATTGGGGGCGAAAAAATCATTTTTGTAAAAAAAAAAAGGATTTTTTATTTTTACGGCTGTGCGTTATAAACTTCTGTGAAGCACTTCGGGGTTCAAAGTGCTCACCACACATCTAGATAAGTTCCTTGTGGGGTCTATTTTCCAAAATGGGGTCACTTGTGGGGGGTTTCCACTGTTTAGGCGTATCAGGGGCTCTCCAAATGCGACATGACGCCCCCAGACCATTCCATCAAAGTCTGCAATCCAAAACGTCACTACTTCCCTTCCGAGCCCTGACATGCACCCATACAGTAGTTTTCTCCTACATATTGGGTATCAGCGTACTCAGGACAAATTGGACAACAACTTTTGGGTTCCAGTTTCTTCTGTTACCCTTGTGAAAATAAAATATTGGGGGCGAAAAAATCATTTTTGTAAAAAAAAAAAAAGGATTTTTTATTTTAAGGCTGTACGTTATAAACTTTAGTGAAACACCTGGGGGTTCAAAGTTCTCACCACACATCTAGATAAGTTCCTTGAGGGGTCTAGTTTCCAAAATGGTGTCATTTGTGGGGGGTTTCCACTGTTTAGGCAGATCAGGAGCTCTCCAAACACGACATGGCGTCCAGCCAATTCTGCGTTGAAAAAGTGAGACGGCGCTCCTTCCCTTCCAAACTCTGCCATGCACCCAAACAGTGGTATACCCCCACATATGGGGTATCAGTGTACTCAGGACAAATTGCACAATAACTTTTGGAGTCTTGTTACCCTTGGAAAAATAAAAATTCGGGTGAAAAGATCATTTTTGTGGAAAAAATATGATTTTTAAATTTTACGGCTCTACGTTATAAACTTGTGTGAAGCACTTGAGGGTTCAAATTGCTCACCAAAGATCTAGATAAGTTCCTTAGGGGGTCTAGTTTCCCAAATGGGGTCATTTGTGGGGGTTTCCACTGTTTAGGCACATCAGGGGCTCTCCAAATGCAACATGGCATCCAATCTCAATTCCAGCCAATTTTGGTTGGAAAAAGTCAAATGGTGCTCCTTCCCTTCCGAGCTCTGCCGTGCGCCCAAACAGTGGTTCCCCCCCACATATGGGGCATCAGCGTACTCAGGACAAATTGGACAACAACTTATGTGGTCCAATTTCTCCTGATACCCTTGGGAAAATAAAAAAATTAGTGACTAAAAGATAATTTTTGTGGGAAAAAAAATAGGATTTTTTATTTTCATGCCCGGGCATTATAAACTTGTGTGAAGCACTTGGGGGTTCAAAGTGCTCACCAAAGATCTAGATAAGTTCCTTAGGGGTCTAGTTTCCAAAATGGGGTCACTTGGGGGATTTCCACTGTTTAGGCTCATCTGGGGCACTGCAAACGGAACATGACCCCCATCAACGTCTGCATTCCAAAACGTTACTACTTCCTTTCCAAGCCCTGCCGTGCGCCCAAACAGTTTTCCACCCCCACATATGGGGTATCAGCGTACTCAGGACAAATTGGACAACAACTTTTGGGGTCCAATTTCCTTGGGAAAATTCAAAAATTTAGGACTAAAAAATCATTTTTGTGGAATTTTTTTTTTTTTTTCACACCCAGGCATTATAAACTTTTGTGAAACACTTGGGGGTTCAAAGTGCTCACAACAGATCTAGATAAGTACCTTAGGGGGTCTAGTTTCCAAAATGGTGTCACTTGTGGGGGGTTTCCACTGTTTAGGCGCATCAGAGGTTCTCCAAGCGCGACATGGCGTCCAATCTCAACTCCAGCCAATTTTAGTTTGAAAAAGTCAAACGGCGCTACTTCCCTTACGAGCTCTGCCGTGTGCCCAAACAGTGGTTTTCCCCCACATATGGGGTATTGGCGTACTCAGGAGAAATTGCATAACAACCTTATCTGCCCATTTTCTCCTTTTACCCTTGTGAAAATAAAAAAAAAGTTTGTAAAAGATCATTTTTGTGGCTAAAAAGTTAAATGTTCATTTTTTCCTTCCACGTTGCTTTAGTTCCTGTGAAGCACCTGAAGGGTTAATAATCTTCTTGAATGTGGTTTTGAGTACCTTGAGGGGTGCAGTTTTTAGAATGGTGTCACCTTTGGGTATTTTCTGCCATATAGACCCCTCAAAGTGACTTCAAATATGAGGTGGTCCCTAAAAAAAATGGCTTTGTAAATTTTGTTGTAAAAATGAGAAATCGCTGGTCAACTTTTAACCCTTATAACTTCCTAACAAAAAAAAATTTTGATTCCAAAATTGTGCTGATGTAAAGTAGACATGTGGGAAATGTTATTTCTTAACTATTTTGTGTTACATATTTCTCTGTTTTAAGGGAATAAAAATTCAAAGTTTGAAAATTGCTAAATTTTCAAAATTTTCGCCATATTTGCGTTTTTTTCAAAAATAAACGCAAGTTATATGGAAGAAATTTTACCACTAACATGAAGTACAATATGTCACGAGAAAACAATCTCAGAATCGCGAAGATCCGTTGAAGCGTTCCAGAGTTATAACCTCATAAAGAGACAGTGGTCAGAATTGTAAAAATTGGCCCGGTCATTAACGTGCAAACCACCCTTGGGGGTGAAGGGGTTAAAGGAGTCTGTGTCTTTATTTCATTAAAAGAAATTTTTTCAGGGTGTCTGTGTTTTATTTACAATTTGACTACGGGGCTAGTAATAAGGGCATCTTATTGATGCCTCTCCATTACTAACCTTGGGGCTTGATGTCACAAAGGTGACATCAACTCCCCCAACTATTACCCCCACTTGCCAACGCTACAGGGCAGTAGGAAGAGCAAGGCTACGTGACAGAATTGGAGCATCTTGGAGATGCGCCATTTTTTTAGATAAATAATCTTTTATTAATTAAATACATGTCCAGTAATTTGCACACACACTGTACTAATTGTATTTGACATTGACATCTATATGTTTATCTATACTATTTGTATATACACTTTGTGCAGAATTATTAGGCAGATGAGTATTTTGATCACATCATCCTTTTTATACATGTTGTCCTACTCCAAGCTGTATAGGCTTGAAAGCCAACTGCCAATTATGTAAATCAGGTGATTTGCATCTCTGTAATTAGGAGGGGTGTGGTCTAATGACATCAACACCCTATATAAGGTGTGCTTAATTACTACTTCCTTTCCTTTGGCAAAATGGGTCAGAAGAGAGATTTGACGTACTCTGAAAAGTCAAGAATTGTGAGATGTCTTGCAGAGGGATGCAGCAGTCTTGAAATTGCCAAACTTTTGAAGCGTGATCACTGAACAATCAAGCGTTTCATGGCAAATAGCCAACAGGGTCGCAAGAAGCGTGTTGATAAAAAAAGGCTCAAAATAACTGCCCATGATTTGAGGAAAATCAAGCATGAAGCTGCCAAGATGCCATTTGACACAAGTTTTGCCATATTTCAGAGCTGCAACGTTACTGGAGTATCACAGGGTGTGCCATACTCAGGGACATGGCCCAGGTAAGGAAGGCTGAAAAACGACCACCTTTGAACAAGAAACATAAGATAAAACATCAAGACTGGGCCAAGAAATATGTTAAGACTGATTTTTCTAAGGTTTTATGGACTGATGAAATGAGAGTGACTCTTGATGGGGCAGATGGATGGGCCCGAGGCTGGATCAGTAAAGGGCAGAGAGCTCCACTCCGACTCAGACGCCAGCAAGGTGGAGGTGGGGTACTGGTATGGGCTGGTATCATCAAAGATGAACTTGTGGGACCTTTTCGGGTTGAGGATGGAGTGAAGCTCAACTCCTAGACTTACTGCCAGTTTCTGGAAGACACCTTCTTCAAACAGTGTGTTACACCCGGTCCCAGCGCTGCCTCTGCACTCCGTTCTGCTCACTCACCTGTTCCTCGGGCTGTCCCTCTGCGGCGGTCTGTGCGTGGGCTGGGGTCTCCTGTCCCATCTGCTCTCCGGCGTCCTGAGTCCTTCTTCACTTCCTGGCACGCTGCTGGCAGGCCTCCAGACAGTCGGCTTAGGACGCGAGGCCGCGCCCACCGCCTCTCTTAAAGGGGCAGCGTGCATCTTTTGAAATAGCTAATTATCCAATGGCTGCGCACTCGGTACTATATCTGGTCACTCCACCATTAGGGGAGTGCCGGAGCAACGTGTTCTATCATTGCTACATCCGGTTCTGTTCCTGTTCTGCCTGCGCTGCATCTGCAGTCTCTGTGCTTCGCTGATACTGTTTGTCTCCTCAGATCATTGCTAACCCGTATCTGGCTAATCTGGACAATCTCGGCTATTACTGGCGCAAGTGTCATCCCATTCCGCCATCAGCCATCCGTACCCGTGGACCGTGACAAGGTCACTGAAGCCAGCCTTCTACCATCCGTTCTGGACCAGGACCTTACCCTTCTCCGTCAAGAACTTTCCACGGACTCTGTAAATACTTGTTACCCTTTTGGTCCCTCTGGGACAGCTGCCACGTGTCCGGGGTCTAACTGGAGGTAGCACCTGTGTCCTCCGGGTATTCCATTCTGGTCCTGTTCGAGGGGCCTTACTACGGGTACCCGGGGCTCACTAGTTACGCCCCCTTCGGAGCCCCCCGGACCGCGGTCTCGAGGTTCCACATTAAAAAATAAATACGAATGTGAACTTCACCACCTCTGCCTCCGCTTCCATTCGTTACACAGTGGTACAGGAAGAAGTCGGTATCGTTCAAGAAAAACATGATTTTCATACAGGACAATGCTCCATCACATGCATCCAAATACTCCACAGCCTGGCTGCCCAGTAAAGGTCTAAAAGAAGAAAAAATAATGACATGGCCCCCTTGTTCACCTGATCTGAACCCCATAGAGAACCTGTGGTCCCTCATAAAATGTGAGATCTACAGGGAGGGAAAACATTACACCTCTCGGAACAGTGTCTGGGAGGCTGTGGTGGCTGCTGCACGCAATGTTGATCGTAAACATATCAAGCAACTGACAGAATCTATGGATGGAAGGCTTTTGAGTGTCATCGTAAAGAAAGGTGGCTATGTTGGTCACTGATTTATTTTGTTTTTGCTTTTGAATGTCAGAAATGTTTATTTCTAAATTTTGTGTTGTTATATTGGTTTACCTGGTTAAAACAAACAAGTGAGATGGGTATATATTTGGTTTTTATTAAGTTGCCTAATAATTCTGCACAGTAATAGTTACCTGCACAAACAGATACCCTCCTAAGATAGCCAAATCTAAAAAAAACCCACTCCAACTGACAAAAATCTTAAGCTTTGATATTTATGAGTCTTTTGGGTTGATTGAGAACATAGTTGTTGTTCAATAATAAAAAGAATCCTCTCAAATACAACTTGCCTAATAATTATGCAAACAGTGTACTGTATGTAATCCATCTCTTCTATCTTGTCGGCTCCTGCAGTGATTTTACAGAACCTGGCAGATTAATTACCGGCTTTTCTTATATCTATCTCTCTATGCAATGTAAATATATATATATATGTATACGTATATATATATATATATATATATATATATACATATATACATATATATATTTATATATATATATATAATGTGTGTGTCACTGACACCTATCTATATATATGTATTCCATCTGTATATATCTATTCTATTCTAACCTTTCAGTGTGATTTTACTGTACGTGCACACAAATTGCCTGCATCTATCTATCTATCTATCTATCTATCTATCTATCTATCTAATCTATCATACATACATGCCGTGTATACTCGTGTATAAGCCGAGATTTTCAGCCCATTTTTTAGGGATGAAAGTCCCCCTCTCGGCTTATACGCGGGTCATATACAGGGGTCGGCAGGGGAGGGGGAGCGGGGTATCGGATCATACTCACCCCCTCCGCTGGCGCAGTCTCTGCAGCCCCCCTGCTTCTCCCATGATCTCTGGCTCCTTCCTGCAGCGGTCACATGGCACCGCTCATTAAAGTCATGAATATGCACATATTCATGACTTTAATAAGCGGTACCACGTGACCGCTGTAGGACGGAAGCGCTGTGGAGACCACCGGGAGAAGAGGAGAGGTTGCAGAGACACGTCTGCGGAGGGGTAAGTATAGCGATATTTACCTGTCCTCTCTCCACCGCTGCGCGCTGCTCCCTCGTCCGACTCCTCTGGCTGTGAATGTTCAAGCAGAGGGCACGATGACGTCGTTAGTGCGCGTCGCGCCCCCTGGCTGATCATTCACTGCCGAGGACACGGAAGAGGACGCAGCGTGCAGCGGTGGAGAGAGGACAGGTAAATATCTTAGGTGCCGGGGTTCTGAGCGAGCGGTGACACCGGCACCTGCCCCCCATAGCGCGCCAGTGTACACCGCCTGCTCAGGACACCGGCACCTGGCCCCCAGCGACAAGAGGTGAGTATGTCATTTTTTTTGCAGCAGCAGCAGCATAAGGGACGTATACTATGGGGCATAATTGTGCAGCATATGGGGACATAATATGTGGAACATATGGGGGAATAATCTGGAGCATATGGGGGCATAATCTGGAGCATATGGGGGCATAATCTGGAGCATATGGGAGCATAATCTGGAGCATATGGGGCATAATCTCTGGATACTTTGGGGCATAATCTGTGGAATATATGGTGGCATAATCTGGAGCATATGGAGCATAATCTGGAGCATATGGGGCATAATCTGTGGATCATACGGGGCATAATTGTGCAGCATATGGGGCATAATCTGTGGAATATATGGGGGCATAATCTGGAGCATATGGGGCATAATCTCTGGAGCATATTGGGCATAATCTGGAGCATATGGGGCATAATCTGTGGAGCATATGGGGGCATAATCTGTGGAGCATATGGGGGCATTATCTCTGGAGCATATGGGGGCATAATCTCTGGAGTATATTGGGCATAATCTGGAGCATATGGGGGCATAATCTGTGGAACATATTGGGCATAATCCGTGCAGCATATGGGGCATAATCTGCAGTTTATGGGGGCCTAATCTGTGGAGCATCATATGGGGGCATAATCATTTTTCACCCTAGGCTTATACGCGAGTCAATAAGTTTTCCCAGTTTTTTGTGGCAAAATTAGGGGGTCGGCTTATACACGGGTCAGCTTATACATGAGTATATACGGTATATACAGCTCTGGCAAAAATTAAGAGATCACTGCACAGTTTTATCATATTCTCTACATGTCTGACAGCCATTCCATTCCAGTGTCAGTTGAATTCCAACCAGAGTACACCTCATTCTCCTTAATGTGCTTCTGATTAGGTGATCACCTGAACCAAATCTTATTTAATGAAGGAAAGTTTAAAAAACACTGCTATGGTGTTCACAATCCTGTTGCAATAGGACAAGCTGGATGGCAAAACAAGTGATAGTAATATCCCAAAAGTAATTGGAATGAAAAAATAACTTTTAACCATGCCAAAGGAGTTGAAAAGAAAAGTCTTGAGTGAGGAAAAGAAGGGCTCAATTCTGGCTTCACTAACAGAGGGATACAATGAGCGTCATGTTGCCTCCATCCATAAAATTTCTAAGATGGCAGTCCATTACAACAAGGTCAAGCAGCAGACGTTGGGACAGCAAATCTACAGACCGGCAGACAGCGAAAACAACTCTCCACTGACCGTGATGACCGTCATCTTATTTGAATGTCACTCAGCAACCGCAGGATGACATCAACTGACCTACAGTCATGGACAAAAGTTTTGAGAATATATCAAAAGACTAGGCACTCAACTTTAGAGATCATATTGACGTATTTTTATTGTGGTCAGCTTAGTGATAGCAATCGTTTCTGTCCAATAGGACCTTCATCAGTAGCGTTTATCACAGAAAGGTCAGATTCAGAATGTGTAGAGAGCGGGATGAGAGCCCTGTGATTGTGGCTAACTATGGTCACCATAGGTTCTCATCTTTCTTTCTGAATATACTGCATCTGGCCGTCTGTGTGATTTATGTGCACTTGACTAGCGGTGGAAGCCACGTTAGTCACAATCACAGGGCTCTCATCCCGCTCTCTACACATTCTGAATCTGAGCTTTCTGTGATAAAAGCTACTGATGAACGTCCTATTGGACCGAAACGTTTGCTATCACTAAGCTGACCACAATAAAAATACGTCAATATGATCTCTAAAGTTGAGTGCCGAGTCTTTTGATATATTTAGTACGGTTTGGGAACCTACTCTGGCACCTTTTTTGGTAGCAGTGCACAAGTTCTCTTTATACATTAAAAGTTTTGAGAATGACACAAATATTAATTTTTACAAAGTCTACTGCTTCACTTTTTCTAATGGCAATTTGCATATACTCCAGAATGTTATAAAGAGTGATCAGCTTAACAGCAATTACTTGCAAAGTCAATATTTGGCTAGAAAATGAACTTTATCCCCCAAAACACATTTCAACATCATTGCAGCCCTGCATTAAAAGGACCAGCTAACCTCTTTTCAGTGATTGCTCCATTAACACAGGTGTGGGTGTTGATGAGGACATGGCTGGAGATCAATCTGTCATGATTAAGTAAGAATGACACCACTGGACACTTTAAAAGGAGGCTGGTGCTTGGCATCATTGTTTCTCTTCTGTTAACCATGGTTATCTCTAAAGAAACACGTGCAGTCATCATTGCAATGCACAAAAATGGCCTAACAGAGAAGAGTATGGCAGCTAGAAAGATTGCACCTCAGTCAACAATCTATCGCATCATCAAGAACTTCAAGGAGAGAGGTTCCATTGTTGCCAAAAAGGCTCCAGGGCGCCCAAGAAAGACCAGCAAGCGCCAGGACCGCCTCTTAAAAGTGTTTCAGCTGTGGGATCGGGCTACCAGCGGTGCAGAGCTTGCTCAAGAATGGCAGCAGGCAGGTGTGAGTGCCTGGTCTCAAGAAGGGCAGCAAAGAAGCCACTTCTCTCCAGAAAAAACATCATGGACAGACTGATATTCTGCAAAAGGTACAGGCAGTGGACTGCTGAGGACTGTGGTAAAGTTATTTTCTCTGATGAATCCCCTTTTCGATTGTTTGGGACATCAGGAAAACGCCTCATTCGGAGAAGACAAGGTGAGCGCTACCACCAGTCTTGTCTCATGCCAACTGTTAAGCATCCTGAAACCATTCATGTGTGGGGTTGCTTCTCAGCCAAGGGAATCGGCTCTCTCACAGTCTTGCCTAAAAACACAGCCATGAATAAAGAATGGTACCAGAATGTCCTCCAAGAGCAACTTCTCCCAACCCTCCAAGAGCAGTTTGGCGATCAACAATGCCTTTTCCAGTATGATGGAGCACCTTGCCATAAAGCAAAGGTGATAACTAAATGGCTCAGGGAACAAAACATAGAGATTTTGGGTCCATGGCCTGGAAACTCCCCAGATCTTAATCCCATTGAGAACTTGTGGTCAATCATCAAGAGACAGGTGGACAAACAAAAACCTAAAAATTCTGACAAAATGAAAGCATTGATTGTGCAAGAATGGACTGCTATCAGTCAGGATTTGGTCCAGAAGTTGATTGAGAGCATGCCAGGGAGAATTGCAGAGGTCCTGAAGAAGAAGGGTCAACACTGCAAATATTGACTTGCTGCATTAACTCATTCTAACTGTCAATATAAGCTTTTGTTACTCATGTGTTTGCAATTATATTTATGTCTGTGATAAAACCATCTGTCAAACTCACATAAAAACCAGAGGCAGCAGATCATGTGAAAATATAATATTTGTGTCATTCTCAAAACTTTTGGCCATGACTGTACTAGAACAGTCAAAGAGCTGAATGTGGCTCGTGGGCCCCACTTTCCCTACATCAGGACTAGGACCAGAATGTACTAGTGAACAAAAAACACATAATTTTCATTTTTTGTGTTAATATTACCAGTGTCATTTACATCTCAATCTAAATTTCAAATGTTCACCACTTTCAATCTCATTTAATTAGACTATCTGAATTTGGCCTTTGCTTTCCAGATGTAATTTTTCTTGTGAAAACATTAACCCCTTCATGACATATGATGTACAGATACGTTATATATCGTGTCCCTACCATTTTTCACAGCAGATGATGGCTGACTTAATTAACCATCATGTGCATTTAACAGCTGTATGTGGAGCAGAGCTTGGTTAATATTTGAGAGGGCTATTAACCTGTTAAATCCCGCTGTTAATTTCTGACATTTAACACGCACAAATGTTGAGGCACATCATTGCTTGCGCCCATCGCCGTGCTCATGACATGATCAACGGGCGCCAAAATGTCTGCCAAAAACCTCCGTGCTTGTTATGGCGATCCTCCAGTGAAAGCCAGCCTGTAGCTGGTTTTAATAGGAGATTGTGATTTTAGTTGTACGTACTAGTGATTATGCACTGCTATGTATAACAGAAGTGATCAGACAATTGCATTTTCAAGTTACCTAAGGGACTATAAAATACTGTAAAAAATGTTTTTACAAATATGAAAAAAATAAAAAAAACAAAAAAGTTCAAATAACCCCCCTTTTGCACCATTAATCCCTTCACCATCCTTGGGTTTTTCCATTGTTGTATTTCCTTTTTTGTTTCTCCCCTTCTTCCTATAGTCCTAATATTTTTGATTTTTCTATCAATATGGCCATGCGAGGGCTTATTTTTTATGGGACAAGTTGTACTTTTGAAATACCCCATTGGTTTTACCATATACTGTAGTGTACTGGAAAACGAGAAAAAAATTCAAAGTGCGATGAGATTGCAAAAAACTGCAAATCTAAAACTATTTTTTTTTTACTATGTTCACTAAATGCTAAAACTGACCTGCCATTATGATTCTCTAGGTCATTATGAGTTTGTAGATACCAGACATGTGTAGGTTCTTTTTTATTTAAGTGGGAAAAAGAATTCCAAAACTTATTAAAAAAAAAAACAGTTGCCATTTTACGAGACCCATAGCATATTCATTTTTTATGATCTGGGGCTGTGTGAGGGCTTATTTTTTGCGTGCCAAGTTGATGTTGGTGCAGATCTAATCTTTTGATCGCCCATTATTGCATTTTAATGCATCGTTGTGGAGACCAAAAAATGCAATTCTGGCTTTTTTTTTTGTCTCGTTACGCCGTTTACCGATTGGATTAATTATTTTCATATATTGATAGATTGGGTGTTTATGAACTTTTTTAATAGTTTTATTTTGAGTGGGGTGAATGGGGGTGATTAAAGTTTTATACTTTTTTTATTTTTTTATATTGTTAAAAACATTTTTTTGTACTTTTTTCATGCTTCAGTAGTCTCCATGGGTGACATAAAGCTGTGATTTTTTGATTGCTTGTGCTACACACAGCAGGACTTCAGCCTTGCTATGTGTAGCTAAAATGCTCATCAGCTATGAGCATCGGCACTGGGCGACACTCATACAACCCCTGGCAAAAATTATGGAATCACCGGCCTTGGAGGATGTTCATTCAGTTGTTTTATTTTGTTGAAAAAAACGGATCACAGACATGGCACAAAACTAAAGTTATTTCAAATGGCAACTTTCTGGCTTTAAGAAACACTAAAAGAAATCAAGAACAAATAATGTGGTAGTCAGTAATGGTTATTTTTTTTAAGCAAGCATAGGGCAAAAATTATGGAATCACTCAATTCTGAGGGAAAAAATTATGGAATCATGAAAAACAAAACAAACAAAAAAACACTCCAACACATCACTAGTATTTTGTTGCACCACCTCTGGCTTTTACAACAGCTTGCAGTCTCTGAGGCATGAACTTAATGAGTGTCAAACAGTACTCTTCATTAATCAGGCTCCAACTTTCTCTGGTTGCTGTTGCCAGATCAGCTCTGCAGGTTGTAGCCTTGTCATGGACCATTTTCTCTAACTTCCACCAAAGATTTTGAATTGGATTGAGATCCGGACTATTTGCAGGCCATGACATTGACCTTATGTTCTTTTTTCAAGGAATGTTTTCACAGTTTTTGCTCTATGGCAGGATGCATTATCATCTTGAAAATGATTTCATCATCCCCAAACATCCTTTCAATTGATGGGATAAGAAGTGTCCAAAATATCAACATAAACTTGTGCATTTATTGAAGATGTAATGACAGCCATCTCCCCAGTGCCTTTACCTGACATGCAGCCCCATATCATGAATGACTGTGGAAATTTGCATGTTCTCTTCAGGAAGTCATCTTTATAAATCTCATTGGAAAGGCACCACACAAAAGTTCCAGCATCATCACCTTGCCCAATGCAGATTCGCGATTCATCACTGAATATGATTTTCATCCAGTCATCCACAGTCCACGATTGCATTTCCTTAGCCCATTGTAACCTTGTTTTTTTCTGTTTAGGTGTTAATGATGGCTTTCAATTAGCTTTTCTGTATGTAAATCCCATTTCCTTTAGGAGGTTTCTTACCGTTCAGATGTTGACTTCAGTTTCCACCCATTCGTTCCTCATTTGTTTTGTTGTGCATTTCCTGTTTTGGAGACATATTGCTTTAAGCTTCCAGTCTTGATGCTTTGATGTCTTCCTTGGTCTACCAGTATGTTTGCCTTTAACAACCTTCCCTTGTTGTGAGCATTTGGTCCAGATTTTAGACACAGCTGACTGTGAACAACCAACATCTTTTGCAACATTGCCTGATGATTTACCCTCTTTTAAAGGGTATGCCACACTAAACAATATCGCTAACGGGATCGCTAAAAAACGTCACTATTTAGCGATCCCGTTAGCGATGTTGTTGTGTGCGGCAGCTTCCAGCGACGAGCTTCCTGCTGTGATCTCGCTCGTCGCTGGAATCGTTCCGGACCCTATTTTCTCGTCGGCGCTCCGCTGGGTAAGTATCTAATCGCTGTGTGGCACCTTTTCTTAGCGATTTAGCGGTACTTTTGTACCGCTAAAGTCGTTAAGAAGATCGCTAACGGCGATAGCGTCGTTAACTATATCGCTAAATGTGGCCGCATTTAGCGATATAGAAACAATCCCGCTAGCGATCTCATTAGTATGCAACGCTAACGAGATCGCTAGCGGGATAGCTTAGTGTGGCAGTACCTTTAGAGTTTGATAATCCTCTCCTTTGTTTCAATTGACATCTCTCGTGTTGGAGCCATGATTCATGTCAGTCCACTTGGTGCAACAGCTCTCCAGGGTGTAATCACTCCTTTTTAGATGCAGACTAACGAGCAGATCTAATTTGATGCAGGTGTTAGTTTTGGGAATGAAAATTTACAGGGTGATTCCATAATTTTTTCCCTCAGAATTGAGTGATTCCATAATTTTTGCCCTATGCTTGGTTAAAAAAATAACCATTACTTACTGACTACCACATTATTTGTTCTTGATCTCCTGCATGTGGCCCCCGATCTCCTGCATGTGGCCCCCGTGCCCTTCTGCCTCCACCGGTGCCGCCGCCATTGAGAAAATGGCGGGCGCATGCTCAGTGCGCCCGCCGCTATGTGCTGGGGGGATGGGCAATATTCTCTGGGGTCTCGGCTACCGGGGGTAGCCGAGACCCCAGAGAACATGATCCGGGTCGGTATTCACCGATCCCGGTGTTGCGATCGCCGCTATACAGCATAACGGCGATCGCAAAAAAAAAAAAAAAAAAAACATTTTCACATCATAGGGGAGAAAATGAGGGTCCACAGGTCCCCCGATTGCCCCCCCTATACCTCCCGGTGTCCTCGGTCCTCCTGCAGGCCCTAGGATCCCGGCGTCTTTTTCCTGGAAAAATAAAATGGCGGGCGCATGCGCCGTGCGCCCGCCGATCTGCTTGGCGGCAGATTCAAAATTTCTTTCATTCATTCTCATAAAAGTACATTTTGATCACTGTGATAAACTATCACAGTGATCAAAATAAAAAAAACAGTACATAACCCCCCCATTTATCACCCCCTTAGTTAGGGATATATAATCAAAATACAAAATACAAAATAGAAATTATATTTATTTTCATTTTTCCGTTAGGGTTAGGGTTATAATTAGGGTTAGGGTTAGCATTAGGGTTATAATTAGGGTTAGGGTTAGCATTAGGGTTGGGGTTATAATTAGGGTTAGGCTAGGTTCATACTGCGTTATGGCAGTCCGTTAGACAGACTGCATTACACCGTGGTATAACGCGGTGTAACGCAGTCCGTTAACGCTGCCATTCACCCCCATTTGAGGGCGCATCGCGACGCATGCCGTAAAAGCAGCATGCGTTCGCGACGTGCCATCATTCAGTGATGGAGCCTCGGACGCGGGCTGCAGCGTCTGGGCTCCGTCACCGCTAGCGCAGATGAATCATCTGCTGATTCATCTGCGCTAGCGGGGATAGCATAACGCGATCGTGTTATGCTATACCGTTACCAGCCCGTCAACGCTATGTGTTGAACGGGCTGGTAAAACGCAAAATGAACCTAGCCTTAGGGTTAGGGTTATAATTAGGGTTATAATTAGGGTTAGGGTTACAATTAGGGTTAGTGTTAAAATTAGGGTTAGGGTTACAATTAGAGTTAGGGTTACAATTAAGGTTAGGGTTACAATTAGGGTTGGAATTAGGATTGGGATTTAGGTTAGGATTAGGGTTGGGATTATGGTTAGGGTGTGTTGGGGTTAGGGTTGGAGCTAGAATTGAGGGGTTTCCACTATTTAGGCACATCAGGGGGTCTCCAAACACAACGTGGCGTTCAAAGAGTCAAATGGCGCTCCCTCCCTTCTGAGCACTGCCGTGCGCCCAAACAGTGGTTTACCCCAACATATGGGGTATCAGCGTACTTAGGACAAATTGCACACCAATTTTTGGCTTCTAATTTCTCCTGTTACCCTTGGGAAAATAAAAAATAGCTGGCTAAAAAAATCATTTTTCAGAAAAAAAAAGATTTTTTATTTTCACAGCTCTGCGTTTATAAATTTCTGTGAAACACTTGGGGGTTCAAAGTGCTCACCACACATCTAGATAAGTTCCTTAAGGGGTCTAGTTTCCAAAATGGGGTCACTTGTGGGGGTTTCCACTGTTTAGACACATCAGGGGGTCTCCAAACACGACATTGCGTTCAAAAAGTCATATGGCGCTCCCTCCCTTCCGAGCCCTGCCGTGCGCCCAAACAGTGGTTTACCCCAACATATTGGGTATCAGCGTACTCTTGACAAATTGCACACCAATTTTAGGGTTCTAATTTCTCCTGTTACCCTTGGAAAAATAAAAAATAGCTGGCTAAAAAAATCATTTTTGAGGAAAAAAATGATTTTTTATTTTCACGGCTCTGCATTAATAAATTTCTGTGAAGCAATTGGAGGTTCAAAGTGTTCACCACACATCTAGATAAGCTCCTTGGGGGGTCTAGTTTCCAAAATGGTGTCACTTGCAGGGGGTTTCTACTGTTTAGGCACATCAAGGGCTCTGCAAACACAACATGACGCCCCCAGAACATTCTATCAAAGTCTGCATTACAAAATAGCGCTCCTTCCCTTCCAAGCACTCCCATGCGCCCAAACAGTGGTTTCACCCCACATATGGGGTATCAGCGTACTCAGGAAAAATTGCACAGCAACTTTTGGGGTCCAATTTCTCCTGTTACCCTTGGGAAAATAAAAAAACAGCGGGCTAAAGAATAATTTTTGAGGAAAAAAATTATTTTTTATTTTCACGGCTCCACGTTTATAAATTTCTGTGAAGCACTTGGGGTTCAAAGTGCTCACCACACATCTAGATAAGTTCCTTAAGGGGTCTAGTTTCCAAAATGGTGTCATTTGTGGGGGTTTCCACTGTTTAGGCGTATCAGGGGCTCTCCAAACGCGACATGGCGTCCAATTTCAATTCCAGCCAATTTTGGTTTGAAAAAGTCAAACGCCACTCCTTCCCTTCCAAGCCCTGCCGTGCGCCCAAACAGTGGTCCCCCCCCTCATATGGGGTATCAGCGTACTCAGGACAAATTGGAAAACAACTTTTGTGGTCTAATTTCTCCTGTTACCCTTGGGAAAATAAAAAATTGGGGACTAAACGATCAGGTTTGTGGAAAAAATATGACTTTTTATTTTCATGCCCGGGAGTTATAAACTTCTGTGAAACAATTGGGGGTTCAAAGTGCTCACCACTAGTGTTGAGTGATACGATACTGCAAATATCGGGTATCGGCCGATATTAGCTCTATCGGCCTTTCGATAATCCGTTTCGATATTTTCGTCTTATCGAATACCGGAATCGGATTTGTCACTGTCACTGTGAGTGTCCGTCGGTCGGGTCAGTCAGGAGTCAGTGGCACTTACTTGGCAGAAGATCTCCGGCGGTCACGTCCTGCACTGCTTGATGGCCGCCATTATCTTCTCCCTGGCGGTCACATGCAGTTTTTCGCGATAACTGCAGGGTAATCCCGGCCGTAAACCAGTCCGATGACGTCACCGCCGGGGAAGCAGGTAATCAGCTGTGCTGCGCCGGGATGACAGGCTCTGCCTGTCATTCTGATGTAGCAGAGCTGGATCGTCGTGGGACACTCGTTACTATGGACTGCGTCGGTCAGGTGGTATACTTTTTTTTTTTTTTCATTTTTTTACAGGAGATCGATGGCGTCGCAGGATGAGACTGTAATAAAAGTAATGAAAACTGTGGTTTTTTTTTTATTAAATTAAAAAACTTTTTTAGGAACATTCACCCGTCCGGGTACATCAACAATTTAACTATTTACATACAGGGACCCTGTCCGGGTTATTTATAATTCTTTGGCAGGGGTGTTCCAGGTACCACCTGGTACTCTTCTGATGCTTGCCAAACATCCGAGGCACCAAGGACCACCAGGACCTGATGATGTCGTGTGGCCTGTACAGTCAAGTCGTGACCCGCTATCTGGATCTGTGTGGCCACCTCTTTCATCTCCCTCTGGGTCTGGAACCCTATGTCCCGGACTGAACGAACCCCAGGGGGCCTAACAGGCGCCGGGTACGGGCCAGCTATACTTATCATGTCCATAGCTGGGGCTGCTGAGGAGACCACTCAGGGAGGCTGGGGAGATTTACGGCGTGGGGTGGGCACTTTTGCAGAGGCCTGGATGTGGGAGGCTGAAGGCTCCGAGGGTCTCACAGGTTCCTGACACTCTGGGGAGTAGGGGTCGCACCTGGTAACATTTAGGGCGTACCATCCATTGTAACCCCAGTGTCGGGTGTAAGTCACCAAGTCTCCTGGCAACAGGTCCCTCCCCGGGTGTCCTTCTGGGAGGTGAGCCTCCACGTCCCACCGGTTCACAAAAACTTCTAAATAAAGTCCAGGCTCCTGGATGAAGCCCCAACCACCTTTCAATTTAAAGATCCGTACTGCACCCTTACGCCGCGGCTCCCACAGGGTTCCTTTATCTTTTCTCATCCGGTCCTTATCTGCCCGGTCCTTCTCCAGCTGACATTGGCAAAGCTTTTGGGTTTCTCGCTGCTCCCTTTGTCGCTCTGCTTCCCGCTCCCAACGTCTCCACTCTTCCTCCTGACGCCGGTTGAAATTCTCCTCCACCAGCAGCTCCATGTCTCCACCATCAAACTGCAGCTTACAGTGTCTGGTTTGCGGCAGCTCTCCTGGCGCCCCCCAGTCCTGGCGGCGCTCACCTGCGGAGGAAGCAGCCGGCTCTGGAACAGATGACAGTCGGGGCTCCGGTACAGGCAGGTAGACCTCTGGTGCCTGCGCGGCCTCCTCCATGAGGACGGGTGTCGCTTCTTCTGTCTCAGCGACGGGGGCAGACAGCGGGATCTGGGGTGCTGCCGGTGCAGAGTTTTTTGCAGGAACGGGTGCCTCCACTGCGACAACGTCAACCGGATCACATTGCAAGGGCTCCTCTACTAGAACGGGTGCCTCACCTTCCGGTACAGACACTTCAGGTAAGAGGGATTGGCGCCGCTCCAAGTTTATTTTTAGGGCACGCCAGCTGGCTTCCATCCTGGCGACCTCCTCCCGGTGCCGGGCCAGGCCTCTTAGGGTATCCTCCGCTTCTTGCAGCGTAGGAGGGTTTCCAGGCCGGGTGCCCAACGGTGGTTCCGTGGCGATCGGGTCGCTTCCGTGGGGGAGAGCTCTGACTGCTCCATCCCTTCACACTTCTGCTCGTGTCCATTAGCCATCTCTGCCAAGTCACATGTGTCATTAGCATCTGGAGAGGGCCCCTCTTTTGTAGGGAGGCGGGACCTTCGTGTTAGTTTCCGCACACTGAGGAGGATGAGGAGGCGGAACTGAAGAGCTGTGGGGCACGATGTTATATTGCAATACCATTTACAGTGGTCGGCCATCGTTTTCGCGCCACTGAGTGACACCCACGAAGAGCATGCCCTTCTTCTTCACCAGTGCCTCGTCGTGACGCAGATATGGCTGAAAAATGGCAATTACATTCTCTGATGATTTTAGCAATTCTCAAGCACAAAACCAGTTCAATTCAGGCACACAGGACTCGCTTATAGCGAGCTACAGAATCCTGTTCGTCACGCCCAAGTTGAGTCGCACAGAGTCAGAGGTTTTTGGGGTACTCGGCACCGAGCCCGTAGACTTCTATGGGGTATGTCACGGCTTTACCCGGCAATTGAATCAGAGTCTATTTTACTATGTAGAAGTGTATAAACTATAAATATATGTATATATATATGTCACAATGACATGTATATATATATATATATGTATTCTATGTGTGTATATTTTGTGTTTACAATGAAAGAAAGGGTTTTTTTTGTTGCGATATTTTGTTCCCATAGACTTACATGGGACTTCCGGTATCAGAATCGGATATCGACGATATTTAGTGATATCGGCGATACCATTTCGATACGATATTTTTAGATATCGAGCAGTATCGCTCAACACTACTCACCACACATCTATATAAGTTCCTTAGGGGGTCTAGTTTCCAAAATGGTGTCACTTGTGGGGGTTTCCACTGTTTAGACACATCAGGGCCTCTACAAACACGACATGACGTCCAGCCAATTCTGCGTTGAAAAAGTCAAACGGCGCTCCTTCCCTTCCAAGCTCTGCCGTGTGCCCAAACAGTGGTTTACCCCCACATATGGGGTATCAGCATGCTCAGGACAAATTGCACAAAATCTTTTGGGTCTTGTTACCCTTGGGAAAATAAAAATTGGGGTGAAAAGATTGTTTTTGTGGAAAAAATATGATTTTTTATTTTCACTGTTCTATGTTATAAACTTCTGTGAAGCACTTGGAGGTTCAAAGTGCTCACCACACATCTAGATAAGTTCCTTAGGGGGTCTAGTTTCCAAAATGGGGTCACTTGTGATGGGTTTCCACTGTTTAGACACATCAGGGCCTCTACAAACGCGACATGGCGTCCAGCCAATTCTGCGTTGAAAAAGTCAAATGTCGCTCCTTCCCTTGCGACCTCTGCCGTGCGCCCAAAAAGTGGTTTACCCCCACATATGGGGTATCGGCTTATTCAAGAGAAATTGCACAACAATTTTTGTGGTTCATTTTTTCTTTTAACAGTTGTGAAAATAAAAAAAATTGGTTCCGAAGTAAAGTTTTTGCAAAAAAAGTTAAATGTTAATTTTTTCCTTCCACATTGCTTCAGTTCCTGTGAAGCACCTAAAGGGTTAATAAACTTCTTGAATGTGGTTTTGAGCACCTTGAGGGGTGCAGTTTTTAGAATGGTGTCACTTTTGGGTATTTTCTATTGTATAGACCCCTCAAAGTGACTTCAAATGTGATGTGGTCCCTAAAATAAAAATGGTGTTGTAAAAATGAGAAATCGCTGGTCAACTTTTAACCCTCATAACTTCATAACAAAAAAAAATTTTGTTCCCAAAATTGTGCTGATGTAAAGTAGACATGTGGGAAATGTTATTTATTAAGAAATTTGTGTGACATATCTGTCTGATTTTAGGGCATAAAAATTTAAAGTTTGAAAATTGTTAAATTTTCAAAATTTTTGCCATATTTCCGTTTTTTTCATAAATAAACACAAGTCATATCAAATAAATTTTACCACTAACGTGAAGTACAATATGTCACGAAAAAACAATCTCAGAATCAGCTGGATTCGCTAAAGCGTTCCAGAGTTATAACCTCATAAATTGACAGTGGTCAGAATTGTAAAAATTGGCCCTGTCATTAAGCTGCAAAATGGATCTGTCACCAAGGGGTTAAACCCGCTGCTGTTAGGCCAGGGTCACACTTGCGAGTGTGATGCGAGAAACTCGCGCATCAATACCCGGCACTGTCGCTGGCATTTGGGACCGGAGTGTGTGGCTGCATGTATTTCTATGCAGCCACATACTCCGATCCGAGTGCCAGCAGCAGTGTCGGGTATTGATGCGAGAGACTCGTGCGAGTTTCTCGCATCACAATCGCAAGTGCAACCCAGCCTTAGGGTCACCTGTCAGCTGATGAAATAGGCTGACATGTGCCGGAAAAGCAGCAAACGGAGAGGCGACCTTGGATGTACCTATACATCCAAGGTAGTAAAGGGGCTACAAATAAAACAAGAATAAAAAAACGTTCACATATTTGTTATCGCTGTATTCGTAAAACTCTGATTTCAGAAAATATAAACTAAATTAATCCAATTGGTGAACGGCGTAACAAGAGAAAAAATTGGATTGCCAGAATTATATTTTTTTGGCTGCTGCAACATTGCCATACCATGCAATAAGAGGCGATCAAAACATCATATCTACCCCAAAATGTTATCAATAAAAACATCAACTCAGGGCACAAAAACATAAGCCCTCACACAGCACTATATCCAAAAAATTGAAAGCATTTTAGGGGTCTCGGAAAATGGCGGCACAAAAATTATTGCCCTTGACAATCATATTATCAGGTCAGTTTCACCATATAGTGAATATGGCAAAGTGAAATTACTCTTTTTTTTGCAATTTCAACACACTTGAATTCTTTTCCTGCTTTACAGTGCATCCTATGATAAAAGGAATGATGCCATTAACCCCTTTCTTCCATCTGACATACTATTCCGTTCATGTGACCTGGGACTTAATTCCCAAGGACAGAATAGTACGTCATACGCTATCAGCCGCGCTCACGGGGGAAGCGCGGCTGATCGCGGCCAGATGTCAGCTGATTCTCACAGCTGACACACGGCACTAAGTGCCAGGAGCAGTCACGGACCGCTCCTGGCACTTTAATCTCTGGAACACAGCGATCAAACATGATCACAGTGTTCTTGCTACATAGGAAAGCATCGCGCAGGAAGGGTGCTCTCTGCATGCTTCCCTGAGACCCTCAGAGCAATGCAATGTGATCCCGTTGTCCCGAGGGCCTCCTCCTTGCAGGCCACTGAATCCAAAATGGCCGGTGGGTCCTTCCAGGTCCTACAGGGAGGTGGCTTGTCAGTGGCTACTGAGATCAGGCGCTGAGAAGCCTCCTGCACTGACTGTTAGTGATCTGCAAACTGTCAGATCAGTGATCTGACACTATGTAGTGATGTCCCACCCATGGACAATGTAAAAATGTAAAAAAAATTAAATAAACATGTGTAAAAATATTTTTAAAAAATCCCTAAATAAATAAAAAAAATATTTCCCCAATAAACACATTATTATTATGTAAATACAAAAAAACAAAAAAGTACACATATTTAGTATCGCCATGTCCGTAACGACCCCCCTATTAAACTGTCCCACTAGTTAACCCCTGTAGTGAACCCCTATAAAAAAAACAAGGCAAAAAAACAATGCTTTATCATCATATCGCCGAACAAAAAGTGGAATAATACGCAATCAAAAAGACGGATATAAATAATCATGGTACCGCTGAAAATGTCATCTTGTCCCGCAAAAAACGAGCTGCCATAAAACATCATCAGCGAAAAAATAAAAAAGTTCTAGCTCACAGAATAAAGCGATGCAAAAATAATTATTTTTTATATAAAATAGTTTTTATCGTATAAAAGCCCAAAACATAAAAAAAGATACAAATGAGAATGAGGTATCGCTGTAATCATTCTAACCCCAAGAATAAATCTACCTTATCAATTTTACCACGCAGAACGGTATAAACGCCCCCCAAAAAGAAATTCATGAATTGCTGATTTTTGTTCATTATGCCTTCCAAAAATCGTAATAAAAAGGGATCAAAAAATGTCATGTGCCCATAAGTGGTACCAATAAAAACGTCAACTCATTCCGCAAAACATAAGACCTCAAATGACTCTGTGGGCCAAAATATGGAAAAATTATAGCTCTCAAAATGTGGTGAAGCAAAAACTATTTTTTGCAAAAAAAAGCGTCTTTTAGCATGTGACAGCTGCAAATCATAAAACCCGATATAAAAACCCGCTATAAATAGTAAATCAAACCCCCTTATCACCCCCTTAGTTAGGGCAAAATAATAAAAATAAAAAAATGTATTTATTTCCATTTTCCCGTTAGGATTAGGGTTAGAATTGTTAGGATTAGGGTAAAGGTTAGGGTTGGGCTTAGGGTTAGGGCTGTGTTAGGGTTAGGTTTGTGGTTAAGGTAATGGTTAGGGTTGGGATTATGGTTAGGGGTGTCTTGGGGTTAGGGTTGGAGTTTGGAGAATTGGGGGGTTTCAACTGTTTAGGTATATTAGGGCTCTCCAAACGTGACATAGCGTCTGATCTCAATTTCAGCCAATTCTGCATTGAAAAAGTCAAAAGGTGCTCCTTCCCTTCCGAGCTCCTCCATTCCCCAACAGTGGTTTACCCCCACATATTGGGTATCAGCGTAGTCAGGACAAATTGCTCAATAGCTCTTGGGTCTAATTTCTTCTGTTACCCTTGGGAAAATTAAAAATTTGGGTGAAAATATCATTTTTGTGGAAAAAAATATGATTTTTTACTTTTATGGCTATATGTTATAAACTTCTGTGAAGCACTTGGGGGTTCAATGTTCTCCCCACACATCTAGATCAGTTCCTTGGGGGGGTCTAGTTTCCAAAATGGGGTCACTTGTGTGGGTTTCCACTGATTAGGCACAGCAGGGGCTCTCCAAACGCGACATGACGCCCACAAACTATTCCATCAAAGTCTGCATTACAAAACGTCACTAGTTCCCTTCCGAGCCTTAATGTGTGCCTATACAGTAGTTTTTTCCCACATATGGGATATCAGCTTACTCAGGACAAATTGGACAACAACTTTTGGGGTCCAATTTCTCCTGTTACCCTTGGGAAAATAAAAAATTGGGGTCTAAAAGATCATATTTGTGGAAAACATGATTTTTTTTATTTTCACGCCCGGGTGTTATAAACTTCTGTGAAGCACTTGGGGGTTCAATGTTCTCCCCACACAACTAGATCAGTTCCTTTGGGGTCTAGTTTCCAAAATGTGGTCACTTGTGGGGGATTTCCACTGTTTAGGTGCATCAGGGGCTCTTCAAACGCAACATGGTGTCTGATCTCAATTCCCTTCCGAGCTCTGCCGTGTGCCAAAACAGTGGTTCCCCCCACATATGGGGTATCAGCATACTCAGGACAAATTTCACAAAAACTTTTGCAGTCCAATTTATCCTGTTACCCTTGGTAAAATAAAAAATATTGGATCTGAACTAAATATTTTGTGCAAAAAAGTTAAATGTTCATATTTTTTTAAACATCCCAAAAAATCCTGTGAAGCATCTGAAGGGTTAATAAACTTCTAGACTGTGGTTTTGAGCACCTTGAGGGATGCAGTTTTTAGAATGGTGTCACTTTTGGGTATTTTCTATCATATAGACTTCAAATGTGATGTGGTCCCTAAAAAATAATTGTCCTGCAAAAATCGCTGGTCAAATTTTAACCCTTATAACTTCCTAACAAAAAAAAATTTGTATCCAAAATTGTGCTGATGTTAAGTAGACATGTGGGAAATGTTATTTAATAACTATTTTGTGTGACATATTTCTCTGTTTTAAGGGCATAAAAATTAAAAATTCAATTTTTCGTCAAATTTCCATTTTTTTTTATAAATGAAGTTATATCGAAGCAATTTTACCGCTATCATGAAGTACAGTATGTCATGAGAAAATAGTCTCAGAATCGCCAAGATCCGTTGAAGCGTTCCAGAGTTATTACCTCATAAAGGGACAGTGGTCAGAATTGTAAAAATTGGCCAGTCATTAACGTGAAAACCACCCTTGGGGGTTAAGGGGTTAAATAACATAACTCATACCACAAAAAACAAGCACTCATACAGCTATATTGAAGGAGAAATGAAAAGTTATGACCTTTGAAAGAAGTGGTTGAAAAAACAAAAATGAAAAAAAAAAATAAATTGCAGAGTGAAAGGGTTAAAATTCTGCTGTAAATAAACGCAAAGGTAAGTGATAAGTGATAAAAGATACCTGAATGCGTTTTTTGTGTATAATAATATTATAGGGTACGGATATTAGATTTCTGTAAACTTTATAGATTTGAAGTTATCAATTATTTTTTTCCCCAAAGAAGAAAAGTGGCTGTCTAAGGCCGGGGTCACACTTGTGAGTGCACTGCGAGAAACTCGCATCAATGCCCGGCATTACCGCTGGCAGTTCGGACCGGAGCGTTCAGCTGCATAGAAATACATGCAGCCACACACTCCGGTTCCGAGTGCCAGCGGCAGTATCGGGTATAGAGGAGTGAGACTTTCGCGAGTTTCTCGCATGGCAGTTGCAAGTGTGAGTGTGACCCAGGCCTAGGGGCAGTTCTGAAACACTGTAATGACTGGGAGTTACGGAAATCTATGAGTATCATCAATGACTAAAACTTTTGTATGTTAAAAGAGTAATGTTCAATCACTGCACACTCTTGATAGATGCTTGTGAGGACTTTATTGTACAGATATAAATGCAGCAATAACACAACTCATGAATAATGAATTGGTGCAGGGATAGTGTAAGAGAAAATGGTGAGGCGACAAGAACATAACGTTTCGCACATTGCAGCCCACAATCCAAAGAGCAGGTGCACTGGACCAACCCTGGACCCAGGTGTCTTTTGCAAGTAGAATATCCTTTATACCGTTCAGTATATGAATAAGACCCTATGAGGGTCGAAATGTTATGTTCTTGTCGCCTCACCATTTTCTCTATCCCTGCACCAATTTCTTATTCATGAGTTGTGTTATTGCTGCATCTATATCTGTACAATAAAGTCCTCACAAGCATCTATCAAGAGTGTGCAGTGAATTAAAATTACTCTACTACAGGAATTGCCATTCCACTTCACCAGCACCTCGGATCTCAGCAACAGTGCTCGCCATGCTACACATCTAACTTTTGTATGTTAGACATGTCATAGTAATAAACACTGCTCAAAAAAATAAAGGGAACACTAAAATCCCACATCCTAGATATTACTGGATGAAATATTCCAGTTGTAAATCTATATTCATTATATAGTGGAATGTGTTGAGAGCAATAAAACATAAAAATGATCAGTGTAAATCAAAATTAATATCCCATGGAGGTCTGGATTTGGAATGATGCTCAAAATCAAAGTGGAAAATCAAATTACAGGTTGATCCAATTTCAGTGGAAATGCCTCAAGACAAGGAAATGATGCTCAGTAGTGTGTGGGCCTCCATGTGCCTCCCTGTAACCCCTGGGTATGCTCCTGATGAGGCGGCAGATGGTCTCCTGAAGGATCTCCTCCCAGACCTGGACTAAAGCATCCGCCAACTCCTGGACAGTCCGTGGTGCATGGTGCATTGTGGATGGAGCGAGACATGATGTCTCAAATGTGCTCAATTGGATTCAGGTCTGGGGAACGGGCGGGCCAGTCCATAGCTTCAATGCCTTCATCTTGCAGGAACTGCAGACTCGCTCCAGCCACATGAGGTCTGGCATTGTCCTGCATTAGGAGGAACTCATGGCCAACCGCACCAGCATATGGTCTCACAAGGGTCAGGCTACCTCTTGTGAGCACATTGAGGGCTGTGCGGCCCTCCAAAGAAATGCCACCCCACACCATTACTGACCCACTGCCAAATCGCTCATGCTGAAGGATGTTGCAGGCAGCAGATCACTCTCCACTGCATCTCGAGACTCTGTCACATCTGTCACATGTGCTCAGTGTGAACCTGCTTTCATCTGTGAAGAGCACAGGGTGCCAGTGGCGAATTTGCCAATCCTGGTGTTCTGCAGCAAATGCCAAGAGTCCTGCACGGTGTTGGGCTGTGAGCACAACCCCCATCTGTGGACATCGGGCACTCACACCATCCTCATGGAGTAGGTTTCTAACTGTTTGTGCAGACACATGCACATTTGTGGCCTGCTGGAAGTCATTTTGCAGGGCTCTGGCAGTGCTCCTCCTGTTCCTCCTTCCACAAAGGCGGAGGTAGCTGTCCTGCTGCTGGGTTGTTGCCCTCCTACGGCCCCTGTACATCTCCTGGTGTACTGGCCTGTCACCTGGTAGCTCCTCCAGCCTGTTGACACTACGCTGACAGACACAGCAAACCTTCTTGCCACAGCTCACATTGATGTGCCATCCTGGATGACCTGCACTACCTGAGCCACTTGTGTGTGTTGTAGAGACCATCTCATGCTACCACAAGTGTGAAAGCACAACCAACATTCAAAAGTGATGAAAGCATCAGACAGAAAGCATTGGTACTGAGATGTGGTCTGTGGTCCCCACCTGCAGAACCACTCCTTTATCCTTTATTGAGTGTGTCTTGATAATTGCCAATATTTTCCATCTGTTGTCTATTCCATTTGTACAACAGCATGTGAAATCGATTGTCAATCATTGTTGCTTCCTAAGTGGACAGTTTGATTTCACAGAAGTTTGATTTCCTTGGAGTTATATTCTGTTGTTTAAGTATTTCCTTTATTTTGAGCAGTGTATTTTAGACAGCCCTGTTCTACTGTAGAACTTAATTGTGGCAGATCTATCAAAGATGTGAAAATCACAATAAAGCATCTCAATGTCATATGGAGATGTCAAGCTGACTCATACAGAAAATTAAATTAAATTTTTAGTTCTCTCCTGATTCACTGAAGGGCTGATCACAGTTTTATTATTGAGGCTGATCTTATTTAGGCTGGCAGCTATAGTATTAGAAAGTGTGGATCATGTATGGTATGTTGTACATCAGAATGGTAAGAATATACCCAGACCGTGCGGCAGCAGCCAGAGCGCCGTCCAGTGGTGACAGGACAATGTGAAATAGCTACAATTTCAGTCTCACTGTCTGGCTCTACCCTTAGTATTGTTTTCTGTGTTTTTTTTTAATTAATGGCATAGACTTTCTGTTTTACTGACCTATTACATCCACTGTTTATGATGGAAGAAAAATTCTGGCCTGCAGTCTAGGTAAATAGTCTGTATTGCACAAGACTCTTACCTAAGTATAGATAAGTAGAAAGACCATGCGAGTCAAGAGTTTATGTGTTCAAACTCAATGTTTAAGCTACTTAAGTGTTTGACTTGTGTATTCAGATACAAATGTTATAAGTAGGTTTTAGCTTCAAGTGGTCTAAAAATGGTGTAATTATCAGGTCCTTAAGAATCTTTTAAAATATTTTTCAATATTTGGGAATTATCTTTGCCAGTATTAAGTCTTGTTACTTACTCATTTCATTTGCACAATTAAACAAAATATTCAGCAAAACATTACAAAGGTGAAAAACAGCCTGGAACTTTAGGAAAATCTAAAATCAGTTGACTAAGAATTTAGTCTTGTAGAGTTTGGTTATGTCCAGGAGTAAACCTAATGATTAAATAAGACAATATTAGTTGCCAGACTTTTATATTGAAGACTTATCCCAAGG
>JARQOD010000003.1:231369554-231582743 GCA_033576555.1 Oophaga sylvatica | reverse complement strand
TTCCAAGCCAAATTCCTTTTTGGGGGGGAAAGGTGTTTTTGGGGGAGCCCCATTTTTCCCGGGAATCCTACCAGGGGGCTTATCCACCAAAAAAAAGGGGTTATGGTTGGAAAAAAATCCCAAGGGGGGGTTTTGGGGGATTTCCCCAAAAATTCACCCCATTTTCCACTTTTGGTGCCCCTTTGGGACCCTCAGAAGGGGTTTTTCCCCTTTTGGGGGCCCGGCCCAGCGTTTTTCCCCCCATCGCGATTTCCCAGTGAACCCCCTTCGAAATTTTTTGGGGGGTTGTCTTTTTTTGGGGGGGTCCCTTTTTCAAAAGGTCCCGGGCGGGAAAATCCTTTTTTTTCAAACCTTTCCCAGCAAAGGGAATTTTTATGGGGGGGTTTTTTTGAATGGCCCTTTTGGGGGGATTATTTTTGGGGGGGTTTTCCCCCCCCCCGGGGGGGAAAAATTTTTTAAAGGGGGAAATTATAGGGAAAATTTTTTTTTCCCCGGTTATTTCATTTTTTTTTAAAGTTGGGGTTTTCCCCCTTGGTTTTTATGTTGGGGGGCCCTTTTTTTCCCCAAGAACCTAAAAAAGGGGGGCCCTTTCCCTTTTGGGGTTTTTCCCCGGGGACATTTTTCCCCCTTTAAAAGTCCGGGACATTTGGGGGTTTTTGGGGTTTTGGGGCAAAGGTTTTTTGGGGGGGAAAATTGGGGGGGGGGTTTAAATCCCCGGGGCTTCCCGGGGGGAATAAACCCCGCAAAGGGGATTTTTTTTTTCCTTTTTTCAGCAGGGGTTTGGGAATTATTTTTGTTTTGGGGTTCCCAAAACCGAAAAACGGGGGGGTAATGCCCTTTCCAAAAAGGGACTTAAATGCCGTTTTCCGGTTTTCCCCCCGGGGGTTCAAATTTTTTTTGGTTTTTTTCCCCCAACATCCCGAAAAAATTTTTTTTAAAATTACCCCCGGGGGGGTTTGGTTTAAAAGCCGGGGTTTTTTTTTTTGGGGTTTCCCCCCCTACCCGGGGAATTTTGGGGGAAACAAACCCGGGTAATAATTCAAGTTTAACAGGTAAAAGGGATTTCTGGGGGGCGTTTTTAAAAAAGGGGTTTTAGGGGAAAAACCCCTTTCGGAAAGGGAATTTATTGGGGTTTTTAAAAAATTTTAAATTTTGGGGGGGGCAGGAATTTTTTGGGGAAAAGGGAATTTTTTTGGGCCAAAGGGGGAAGGGGGCCCCCCCTACTTTTTCCCCCCCTTTCCCATTTTTTGAGGGGACTTGGTTTCGGAAAATCAACACTTTTGGCCCCCGGTTTTTTTTTTTGGGCCCCTTTTAAAGTTTTGAGGGGTTTGAATCGGGGGTTTTTACGCCTACCCTTTCCCACCCCGCCTTGGTTTAACTGACCACCTTTCCGTGTCCCCCCTGAAACTGGGGGTTTTCCCCGGGTTTTTTGGGGATCTCCCGGGGAAGTCGGGGTTTTTTTCCCGACGATCATGGTGTGAACGCCTTTGTTGGGTGAAAGGTGGAAACGGGGCCCAAAAAAAATTTTTTTTTGGTGGATTGGGGGGTTAGGGGCTGGGGAACCTGGGATGGGGAAAGTTTATGAAAATTTTTTTTTGGGGGGGCCAAAAAAAAGGGGGGGGGTTTTTAGGGTTCGTTCCGGGCGGGGGTTAACGGTTCCCCTGGGTTCCCCCTAGGCAAAATTTGGGCCTACCAAAAACAAAGGGAAAGCCTTTTCCATTTCCCCCCCCGGGGCTTTTTTCCTCTCCAAATGTTTTCCAATGGGGGCCGGTTTTTGGGCAAAACTTGTTTTATTCTCCCCGGGAAATTTATTGGGACTTAATGTTTCCAAAAAAATTTCCCAAAAAGGGAAAATTTTAATTTTTGGGAAAATTTTTGGGGCGTTTTAGGCAGTGTTTTTAAAAAGGGAATTTCCCGGGGGGCCCTTTTTTTTTTTTCCCCTTTGGGGATGGGGTTTTTAAAGGGGGGCTAAAAACCCCAAATCCTTTAAGGTTTAAGGGGTTTTTTCGGGGGGTCGGGCCCAAGCCAATTGCCCCAAAAACTGGGTTTATTTCCCCAATTTTTGGCAAAACCCTTTTTTGGGGGTTTTTTAAAAAAGCAAAAATTTTTTTTTTCCTTTTTTTGTGTCCGGGGGGAAAAGGGCAAGGTTTTTCCAAAGGGTCCTTTGGGGGGTTCCCCTTTAACGGGCCGGCCCCCCTTTTTTATTTTCCAATTTTTTGGGGTTTTTAAAACCAAACGTGCCCTCCTTTTGGGCCTCGGAAAAAGGGCCCCCTACCCTTTGGGTTTTAAAATTTTACCTTTGGGGGCAGGTTCCTTCTTGGATTTTTTTAAAAAAAGGGGAAATATTTTTAAAAACCCCCCCAATCTTTATTTGGGGGGTTTCCCGAAAATTTAAAAATTTTAAAATTTTTTTTTTTTTTAAAAAGGGGGGTGAAAAACGGCTTTAAATTTTAACCAAATTTTTAATTTAAAGTAAGAAAATAAATTTAAAATTTTTTAAAATTTTGGCATTTAAAGGTTTTTCGGATAAAGGAAAAAGCAAAAAAAAAAAAATTCCAAATTTTTGAATAAAATTTTTTAAAGGGAAATTAAAAAATTTCTGGACTTTTTAAAAATTTTAAAAATAAAAAGTTTTTTAAAAATTTTTAAATTTTTTTTACAAAAAAAAAAAAATGATTCAAAAAAAACCCTAAAAAAATTTTTGAAAAAATTCTCAAAAAAATTTGTTTGGTTTTAACTGTAAAACTTTTGGGAAAAAAAGTTTAAAAATTTGTATTCAGCAGTTTTTAAGTTAAAAAATTAAGAAATTTTGTGAAAAAAATTATTTAAAATGAAAGACGTTTTATAACAAGGCTGGTTAGAGTTCCAAATCTTGTTTGGCAGTGCGGGAAATTTATCCCTTGTTCACCTTCCATGGGGGCTCCTGTTCCCCGGGTAATTTGTCTGGGGCCAAAATACTATGTGTTATCCAGTTGACACCCATTGAGCGCATTTAAAAGCTGGCGAACCACTGAAAAATGTACATTTTCATAAGTGCTTCTAAAAAGGGTGGGTTTGGGTTTTTCCTAATAAAAACTGTAATGTTAGGGAAAAGGGAAAATATATTTTCAGGGTCGAATATTTGATGAGAAAAGCTGAAAGGCTTTTTAATAGATTTAAAGGGGATTTATTTTTTTTCAAAAAAAATTTTATTTAAAAAAAAAATAAAACCCAATTTTGGGTTTTTAAAAAAAAATTTAAAAAAAACTTTAAATTTTTAATTACCCCGGGGGTTTAAAAGAAAATTTGCTGGGGTGCCTTTCGTTTTTAAAAATATGAAGCCACCCGAAAAATTTCCCCAAATTGGGGAAATTAAGGAGTTTAGAAAAAATTTAACACAATTTAAATTTTTGGAAAAGGGGGAATTAAATATGGGATTGGTAATGGGGAATTAAAACCTGAACCCCTTAAGGGGGAATTAAAATGAAGAGAAATTTTAAGCAACCCCCAACCCCTTGGATTTTTTTTGGGGGGAAAAGAGTTTTGGGTAAACGGATTAAATGCTTAAGGGCCCTCCCATGCACCCGTAGCTCATTTAAGGATCCAAAAAGAAGAGTATAAAATTTTAATTTATTTTTTTTTTTTTAACCCTTTATTTAAAGGGGGGTTTTTTTAATAAAAGGAAAATTTAAAAAAGTGGGTTTGTTTATAATTATAAAAATATATAAAAATTTTTTTAAAAAAATTTTTTTTTAAATTAAATAAAAATTTAAATTTAAAATAATTTTTTAAAATAAAAATTTTAAATTTTCCATTTTTAAGAAAAATAATGACTTTGAAATTTTCTAATTTTTTATTTTTTTTTAAAAGAAATGCTGTTTTATTTTAAATTAATTTTTCCGAAAAAAATTTAAAAAATGGGGCGGTTTGTTTTTTTTGGGGGGGAAATTTTTGCAAATTGCAATTTAAAATTTTTTAATAATTTATTTTTAAAATTTTTTGGGGGAATAAAATCTTAGGAAAAAAATTTTATTTAAAAAAAAATTTAAAGGGGGAAAAAAAACCATGGTTTTTAAAAGGGAAAAAAAACCAATTTCCCCTTTTGGGGCCCAAAAAACTGACCAATTTTTAAAGGGTCGGGTTGCAAAGAGAA
This sequence comes from Oophaga sylvatica, assembly GCA_033576555.1. Classification (NCBI taxonomy): domain Eukaryota; kingdom Metazoa; phylum Chordata; class Amphibia; order Anura; family Dendrobatidae; genus Oophaga; species Oophaga sylvatica. The sequence goes on along the minus strand of JARQOD010000003.1, from coordinate 231,578,611 downwards.
AATGGTTTTTATAAAATTTGCGGGGGGCCAAAGGAAAAAAGGGGGGGACGGGGGCTGTTCCCCCCTTTTAGGGGGGGAAAATTTCTGAGGGGGTTTTCCATTTAAAACCGAGGGAGTTTTCTTCTATTTTAAAAAAAGGTTTTTTTTCCCCGTAAGGTTGGTAGAAAAAAAAATTTTGTTTTTAAAATTTTCTTCATTTTTGCTAAAAATTTTTTTGGAAAACCGGGGTTTTTTAATGCCAAAAAATAATTGGTTTTTTTTTTTAAAGGGGAAGGTGTTATTTTTTGCCCTTTTGGGTTTTGGGAATTTTTTTTGGAGGGCCCTTATTATTTTTTATTTTAAATTTTTTTTGTTCTTTGACGTTTTTTTAAAAGCCCCCCCCCCTAATTATTTATTTTTTTTTTAAAGAAGAGTTTTTTTTCCCAACCTTTAAAATGGTTTTCCCCACCGGCGGGTCGGGACAAAAAAGGAATTTTGGGGTTTCTTGGAAAAAAGGAAAAATTTTCCCCCAAAAGTTTAAGTGGATTTTTTTAAAAAAAATTTTCTCCTTCTTTTTTCAAATTTAAATCGGGTTTTAAATTTTTCGAATTCAATTTTTTTCAAAAAAGGATCTTAAATAAAACCTTTTTGGGTTTTTTTTGGTTTACCCAATTTTAAATTTTTTTTTTTAAAAAAAAAAAAAAATTCCCAAAAAATTAAATTTTCCCTTTAAAAACTTTTTTTTTTTTTTTTTCTTGTTTTTAGGTCCCTTAAAAGTCTTCCCCTGCTTTTTTTTTTTGTCCCCGCATACATGGGAAAGGGGTTTATTGTTTTTTTTGTTTATCACCAGGAGTTTTGTGGTTTTTTTTTTTTTGTTTATGTCCATAAGAGAAATTTAATAATAGGGTAATAAGTAATGATTGTTTTCTGTTGGCCCGCGGTCAAAATTTGACAGCGTGAAAACCCCGGAAAAAAATTTTTTACCTAGTAGGGGAAAAGTGCCCGTGTGGCATTTTTTGACCAAAAACCCAAATTTTTGAGGCAAAAGGGTTTTTTGTAAGAAGTGTGGAAGGACCCTTTTGCCCAGGGAAAAAACTTTGAAATTTTAATACCGTTGTTGGGTTAGACATTTAAAAACATTTCAATTGGGAAGCGTGGATGGACTACCAAAAACCAAGGGAGCACTTTTGTACTGCTCCTTTAAGGGGTTTGCAAGCAACGCTCCAAACACTTCTCCCATGTTTAAACGGCCCCATTAGTTCACCCAGCAAGGGAAAAGTTGAAGGGTGTCGTCGCAAAGGGGCCCAAATAGTCAAGGAATTTTGGGGGGGGATTCAGCCCGGGTTTACCCGGTTGATGGGAAAACCCCTTGTTTTTAAAAAAATTTGCCCGGGTTTAAAGATCTGGGGATTAAAGGGGCCCCGATCGGTATGGCCCACTGCCCCAGCACAAAGTTTCAGGGCCCGGGCCCCACCCGCAAAAATTTTTTGTGCGGCCCTGCCCCGCTGTTACCCGTGAAGGTTCCCGGGAGAGAAACCCGCCGCCCGGGTCCACCTTTTATGGGGGGTGGGAGCTTTTGCACAGCCGTAACCCTTTATGGCTGTGCGCGCTCCTTCTTTCCCGGCTAAATTTTGCCCGGAAGTGAAAGGGGGAAGCTGCCGGAAAGGAGGGGGTTGGGGTCTGGCCGCTTTTGCCCGTTGGAAGCTGCTGTGTGTGTGGGTGTGTGTGTATGTGGGGTGTGTGAAAGTGCTGTGTGTGTGACGCTGTTTTGTGTGTGTGAGACGCTGTGTGTGGTGTGTGATAGATGAGGAAGCGATTTCCCTTTTTTGGGAAAGGGCAGAGGGGTTTTAGTAGTTTTTTTTTATGAAAAGGGCCCTTATTCGTATGGAGCATTTTGTGGGGCCATTTTACTGTATGCAGCAGTATTTGGGGCCCCTTTTTCAGTATGGAGCTTTTTTTTGGGGTTTTAAAATGTATGCAGGGGTTTTGGGGGCCCCTTTTACAGTGGGGGAGCGGGGTTTTGGGGGCCCCTTTTTTTCAGGTTTTGGGCATCATGGGGGGCCCCCTTTTCTGTTTTGCAGCAGTATGGGGGGGTTTAAATTTAGAAAGGGGGGTTTTAATTTTTGGGGAAAATTTTAAAATGTATGAGCGTATTTGGGGCCATTTTTTTAGTATGGGCATCATGTGAGGCCCTTTTTATGTATGCGAGTATATGGGGCCATTTTTTTAGTATGGAGCTTATTTTGGGGGGCCCTTTTACTGTATGCAGCAGTTTTGGGGGCCCCTTTTTCAGTAGGGGAAAAACTGGGGGCCCCTTATACTTTTTTGTAGCAGTATATGGGGCCTTTTTTCAGTATGGGAGTCATGTGGGGTTTTTAAAAAGTATGCACCCCGTTTTGGGGGCCCCTTATTTTGTATGGGCATCGGGGGGGGCCCCCTTTTATTGTTCGAAAACGTTAGGGGGGCCATTATTCAGTATGGGGGCTTTAAAGTGGGGTTTTTACTGTATGCAGCAGTATATGGGGCCTTATTCAGTAGCAGCATCTGGGGGGCCCATTTTTCTGAAAGCAGCGTATAGGGGGTTTTTAATTAGTATGGAGCTCATTGGGGCCATTTTAGGGTGTGCGAGTTTTGGGGGGCCCCAATTATTCAGTATGGGCATATTTTGGGGCCCATTATATTTTATGCAGCAGTATATGGGGCCATTATTCAGGGGGGGAAATTTCATGTGGGGCCATTATATGTATGAGCTTTTATAGGGGGGCCTTATTCAGTATGGAGAACTGTGGGCCTTATACTGTATGCATAATCATGTGAGGCCATTTTACTGATCGCATCATGTGGGGCCTTTATACATTTTTTTGGGGGAGCATCGTTGGCCATTATAAGTTCCCGCATCAGGGGGGGTCATTATACAGTAGGGGGTTGGGTTTTTTAAATCTAAACCTCGTTTTCCCGGGTTTTTAAATTTTCCCATGTTGGCACTTTGCGATAAATAATGGGTTTTGTTTGTTTTTTGGGTCGGTAAAAAAAAAGGGTTTCCCCCAAAATCACTGTGTAGACTGCTGCTTCCTTCCGGGTTTGTGTGGGGTTTTTGGGGCGCCCCTTTCCCGGGGGGGGGGTTTTCCCCCAAACCGGGGGAAGAGAAGTTTCCATTGGTCTCTGCGTTGAGCCGCTGTGCTGCAGGAGGGAAATCACGGGCAGCCCCCTCATGCCCCCGAGGGGTTTATTAACGGGTTGGGGCAGATATTGGGGTTTTCCATGGGGTTTCGGGGAGATTGCACATTGTGGGGGGGTTTGTGTGTGTTTCCTAAGGGGTTTGCCATTTGGGGGGGTTTTCTGTGTGGCTCCTAGGGGGTTTGAGCTTGTGGGGTTGGTGTCCCCCTAGGGGGTTCTGCCCACTTGGGGGGGGCGGGTTGTGGCTCCAGGGGTTTTTGCACCTTGTGGGGGTTGTGTGTTTTTGGGGTTATGACACTTTTTGGGGTCTTTTTGTGCCCCGGGGGGTTCTGCAAATTTTGGGGGGCTGTGTGTGTTCCTAGAGGGGTTTTTTTATGTTTTTAGGAAAAAAGGGGGTTTTAAATGGGTGTGGCTTAAAAATGGGTGTGGTTTAAAAATGGGGGTTTTTCCCAAACAAAACAGGAAAACCCTTTTTTAAAATTTAATCCCCCCCCGCAAGGAATCACAATGTTTTTCCCGAAAGATGAATTAGGCAACCCCCCCACCACCACCATCACCTCATCAACCCCCCTCAGTCCATCATTCCACCCTAGTTCGCCCTATGCATCTTTTAAAAATTCAGCTCACCCACCAGAAACTCGGGGTGGACAAGAAAGAACTCTCCCTTTTCGGTAATGGTTTTAAAAGGCCCACATTTAAAAAAAATTTTCTCATTGAGATGATGCCTTTCCCCTTTTGGGGTTAAAAGCGAAGTTGGAGCTCATGGGACGGGTGTAACCCAAAGATGACCTCCCCCTCGGCACTATTTTCTAGAAAAAACCATCCCCTTATGCTGGAAAGACTGCTTTTTCGGCCTCAAACAATCTGAAAGGGGAAAAAAGGGGCCCCCCATAAAAAAATGCTTTGGGGGTGGGCCCGGCCAGGGCGTTTTCGTGTCCAATTGCGCACGGGGGTTTAAAGGAGGGGTGAGGGGCCAAAGGGGGGGGGGCGGTGGGACAGTGTCCCCCAAAACCCCGGTATGGGAAAAATTGGCTGTAGGATCTGACCCCCCTCCCCCGAAGCGAAAGCTCTGACAGGCGCAGTGCACAAGACTCCATTTATCAAACTGCCAGTGTTGCACAGGTGTCCCCCCTTTGAACAGCTAGGGTAAGGGGAGCAGGCTGTTTTAAAGATGATGTCTTTGTCAAACAAAAAAGTGAGGGTTTTGGCCCTACTTGCAGGAGAAATGGCTGGGGGCATTACATTTGGCAGGCAAAAGGGAGTTTATGTAAAAAGGGCCCTTTAAATTTTTGGCGGCCCGCCCCCCCAAAACTAAAACAATTCCTTGCCGGTCCCCCTTTTAAAACCCTTTTTGGGGCGTGGTTTCCCCCCCAAAAAATTTTCCGGAGTTAAAAGCCCCCCCCATAAGGGGTGAAGATGTGTGCCATCGTGGCTGCCCCTTTTGATCCCTCGTTTTCAGAGGGCAGCGATCGCTCCCTCCCCAAGCCCGCCCAATCAAACGTTGCAACAAGGTGGAAAAACCCCCAAAGCATATGGGGTTTTTAGGGGTGTGCAAACAAAGGGAGGCTGTAAGCATTTGTGGGGGTACAGGGGAGGCGTTTGGGACAACTGGAGTTGTCGGGGGTGCAGTGGTAAGCTGAAAAAAACCCCCCAAAAGTCCTTCAGTGTTTGAGGAATGCACAGGTGGTTAAAAAAAAGAGGGGTTTCCCCTCAGAGGGTCCACTTTTTGGTTGCCATGAAAATTTTTTCCCCCTTAAAAGGGGGAGGGGTTTTCAGTGGAGGGGAAGAGGGGAGGGAAGCTTGATGACGCGGGGGTTTCCCCCTTTTTGGGGAAATGTCCGGACGGGTGGAGGAAGAAAAAAGGGGAAAAAGGGGGGGGGTGAGGGGGATGATTTTTTTGGGGGAGGTGGTTTTTGGGGGAAGGAAAATGTTGGCTTGCAAAGGTAGGTAAGGTTTGTGGGGTGACTGGAGGGATGTGGATTTGGGAGGAAAATTTTCTCCCCCCCATGTCATGATCAAAACTGGAACATTGGCCACCTGTGTGATTAGTCTTGCGGATCCCCCAAAAGGGACCCCCCCCCTCAATGCACAATATGCCTTACAGGAGCTCGCTTGCCCTGCTGGTAGTGTGCTATCAGAAAGAGTCTTCAGTGCAGCTGGATCAATCCTGACAGAAAGAAGGACACGGCTGTCGACCCAAAATGTTGGTGATCTCACCTTCATTAAAATGAACCATGCCTGGGTTTCCAAGGATTTTGTACCACCTTCCCCTGATGACAATTAGTTTTTCAGCAAAATGGCTCACTTTGTCCTCCTCTTCCTCCGACTTCTCCAATTCCTCCATTTGCAGCAGCTGAACGTCCAGCCTACACCTCAACATATGCCAGTTTTTCCACCTCCCTAACTGGGCTGTACCCTCCCCAGGGCCGGCGTCAACACTTGGCGCACCAGGGCAAGTGCCGGTTCCATAAGCAGGTGGGGGGGGCCGACTTGTGGGCGACAGCACTGGCACAGGGCCCCTCATAGTACACAAAAGTGTCTCTGATGGTGGGGGGCCCACTCACCTTCAGAGACACCGGCATACTATGAGGGGCTCTGTGCCAGTGCCGTCGCCCACGAGTGGGCCCCCCTTCTTGCTCAGGGCCACAGCACTAGCAATACTTATCTCTCCCTGCTCCACCACTGTGATGCCTTCTGCATTTCCTGACAGCGACATTCAAGTCAGAGAGCGCGATGATGTCACGTCTGTACGACTTCTGCCTAAACCGTACAAGTACAGAGAGCTGGAAGATGGCGATGCTAAGGAGTCCAGAGTAAAGCAGTGCCCAGCGAGGAGAGGTATTTAATTTTTTTATGTTGGGAGCATTATATTGACCCATCATACACTGGAGCATCATCCATGGGGCCTATCATATACTGGAGCATTCTAAATGGGGGACATCAGACACTGGAGCAGCATTTACAGGGCCAATCATACACTGGAGCACCATCCATGGGGCCCATCAAATACTGGAGCATCATGTGGGGTTCATTACTTATGGGGCATAATATAGGGTATGGAGCATCATAAGGAGCACATATGGGGCCTATTCTGTATGGAGCATTATATGGAGCCCATTCTGTATGGAGCAATATATGGGGCCCATCATATACTGTATGGAGCTTTATATGCGACTGATTATACTGTATGGAGCAATATGTGGGGCTCATTCTACTCTATGGGGACTGTCCTATACTGTATGGCACATTATATGGGGAGCATCATATACTGTAGTATTATGTGGAGCTCATCATATACAGTATGGAACATTATATGGGACCAATTATTCTGTATGGAGCAATATATGGGGCTCATTATTCTGTATGGCGCACTATGTGGTGGCCATAAAACTGTATGGGGGAATATACTGTCCGGTTTTTGAGCTATTGTAGAATTTAAAATAGATATCAGTCATATAATGTAAGAAGTGAAGTATTTGTCATTGTACTATACCTATATTTCTGTGCCGTATCGGAGCATCATGAATTGTGGTATGTGTTAACACTCTTTCACCCGGGGCACACAAAAACCGGGAGCCAGCTCTACCCCCCCCCACAACTTTAGCCAAATAACCCCCAGTTTTCAATGCGTAACTATTATTACAAAGTAAATGAAGGTTGCCAAGCTTAAGTAATCAGAATTGATGTCGTTGTCATTGAAATGAGTACTGTAGGTGTGTTTACTGTCCTCCACTCCCTGCTGACTTTGTTTCCCCATTGACTTGCATTGGGTTTTGTGCTTCAGTCGGACCACCGACTTTTCCCGATAGTCGGCCGATTTCGTTCGACTTGACTTTTGAGAAAGTCGGGTTTCATGAAACTTGACTCGACCCTAAAAAAGGCAAAGCCGCTCATCTCTAATAGCCACCCTTCTTTTTAGTAAAAGTCATAAGCGGTCTGTCCATAGAGTCTATTTGTTTCTTAATTTTTTGATGATCCACTTTTTCAGAGAGGTGTATTGATTTCCTTCACCATAATTCTCTCATTTAAGAAAAGGCACACAACTGCTCATCAGGGTGTAGGTCAGATGAGGAAGAGGTCCATGTCATTATTATTTTATATTTACTGGCTAGCCAAGCAGTGGAGACTTTGATGCATGCAATAGAGCATTGTCCTGCATAGAAAAAATTAGTTTTCTTGAAATATGCAGACATTTTTCTGTACCACTGCTTGATGAAACTGCCTTATAAAAACTGGCAGTAGGCTCTGGAGTTGAGTTTGAGTCCATCTTCAACCTAAAATGGTCCAACTAGTTCATCTGTAATAATACCTGTCCATAGCAGTACCCCATCTCCACCTTGCGAAGATCTGTGCCCGTTACTGATACAGCCATGGGCCCATCCCTTTGGTCCATCAAGAGTCGCTCTCATTTCATCTGAATCTTCAAATGCCATATTTCTTGGCCCAGTCTTGCCGGTTCACCTTCTGTGTCTTGTTCAATGATGTTGGGTTTCAGCCTCCCTTATCTTGGCCATGTCTCTGAGCAATGAATACCTTGCACTTCTGGGCCCTTTAAGAAGGTTGCCATTCTGGAACATGACAGCACTGGAGGATAATGGGTTCCTGGTCACTTTACGTTTGATTCTTCTCAAATCTTTGACAGTTAATGTGCGTCTTTTTTTCCAACCTTGTTGACTATTTGCAAAAACATTTGATGATTTTGTGATCATATCCCAAAGTCTTAATTATTTCTAGAATGGTGCATCATTATGTAAGTTCTTTAACACCTTTCTGCCATCGGACGTACTATCCCGTCCATGTGACCTGGGCCCGTATGACCATGGACGGGATAGTACGTCACATGCGATCGGACACGATCCCGGGGGGAGCGCGGCCAATCGCGGCCGGGTGTCAGCTGATTATCACAGCTGATACCCGGCACTATGTGCCAGGAGTGGTCACGGACCGCTCCCGGCACATTAACCCCTGGCACACCACGATCAAACATGATCGCGGTGTACCTGCGTGCTTCCGTGAGACCCTCAGAAGAGAGCGATGTATCGCTGTTTCGAAGGACCCTCCTCCCTGCAGGACCACGGATCCAAGATGGCCGCAGGGTCCTTTGGGGTCTTGCAGGGAGGCGGCTTCCTCAGTGCCTGCTGAGAGCAGGTGCTGAGAAAGACTGTAGCAGTGCCTCTCACATTGCTTGTCTGACAGAGAGCTGTGCACACTGTCAGACCAGCGTTCTGACTTTATATAGTGATGTCCCACCCTGGGACAAAGTAAAAAAGTTAAAAAATGAAAATAACATGTGTAAAAAAAAAATACCAAAATAAAGGAAAAAAAAAATATTCCCCAATAAATTCATTTCTTCATGTAAATAAAGAAACAAAACAATAAAAGTACACATATTTGCTATCGCCACGTCCGTAACGACCCGCCGTATAGAACTGTCTCACTAGTTCACCCCTTTAGTGAACCCCTTAAAAAAAAAAAAAATAAAGCAAAAAACAAAGCAAAAATCAATGCTTTATCATCATACCGCCGAACAAAAAGTGGAATACCATGCGATCAAAAAAGAAAAACCCGCTATAAATAGTAAATCACACCCCCTTTATCCTCCCCTTAGTTAGGGAAAAATAATAAATTAAAAAAAAGTATTTATTTCCATTTTCCCATTAGGTTTAGGGTTAGGGTTGCGGCTAAAGTTAGGATTAGGGTTAGGGTTGGGATTAGGGTTAGGGGTGTGTTAGGGTTAAGTTTGTGGTTAGGGTTATAATTAGGGTTGGGACTAGGGTTAGGGGTGTGTAGCGGTTAGGGTTGGAGTTAGAATTGGGGGGTTTCCCTGTTTAGGCACATCAGGGGCTCTCCAAATGTGACATGGCATCTGATCTCAATTCCAGCCAATTCTGCGTTGAAAAAGTCAAACGGTGCTCCTTCCCTTCTGAGCTCTGCCATGCGCCCAAACAGTAGTTTACCCCCATATGGGGTATCAGCGTACTCGGGAAAATTGCACAATAACTCATGGGTCCAATTTCTTCTGTTACCCTTGGGAAAATAAAAAATTGGGGGCGAAAATATCATTTTTGTAAAAAAAAAAATTATTTTTCTGTTTTTACGGCTGTACGTTATAAACTTCTGGGAAGCACTTGGGGATTCATAGCGCTCATCACACATCTAGAAAAGTTCCTTGTTGGGTCTATTTTCAAAAATGGTGTCATTTGTGGGGAGTTTCCACTGTTTAGGCACATCAGTGGCTCTCCAAATGCGACATAACGCCCGCAGACCATTCCATCAAAGTCTGCAATCCAAAACGTCACTACTTCCCTTCCGAGCCCCGACGTGTGCCCATACAGTAGTTTTCTCCCACATATAGGGTATCAGCGTACTCAGGACAAATTGGACAACAACTTTTGGGGTCCAATTTCTCCTGTTACCCTTGTGAAAATAAAATATTGGGGGCAAAAAAAATCATTTTTGTAAAAAAAAAAAAAAGATTTTTTATTTTTACGGCTGTATGTTATAAACTTCTGTGAAGCACTTCGGAGTTCAAAGTTCTCACCACACATATATATAAGTTCCTTGGGGGTCTATTTTCCAAAATGGGGTCACTTGTGGGGGGTTTCCACTATTTAGGCACATCAGGGGCTCTCAAAACGCAACATGATGCCCGCAGACCATACCATCAAAGTCTGCAATCAAAAACGTCACTACTTCCCTTCCGAGCCCTGACGTGTGCCCATACAATAGTTTTCTCCCACATATGGGGTATCAGCGTACTCAGGACAAAATGGACAACAACTTTTGGGTAGTGTTGAGCATTCCGATACTGCAAATATCAGGTATCGGCAGATATTTGCTGTATCGGAATTCCGATTCTGAGATCCAATATTTTCGTATATCGATACGAATGTATTTCCTGTCACTGTCAGTGTCCGTCGGTCGGGTCTGTCAGGAGTCAGCGGCACTTACCCGGCAGAAGATCTCCGGTGGTCACGTCCTGGACTGCTTGATGGCCGCCATCATCTTCTCCCTGGCGGTCACATGAAGTTTCTCGCGATAACTGCACGTGCTGCCGGGTAATCGCGGCCGTAAAGCAGTGCGATGACGTCACCGCCGGGGAAGCTGGTAAGCAGCTGTGCTGCGTCGGGATGACAGGCTCTGCCTGGCATTCCGATGTAGCAGAGCTGGATCGTCGTGGGACCCTGGTTACTATGGACTGCGTCGGACAGGTGGTATACTGTTGGTTTGTTTTTTTTCTTTTTTTACAGGAGATCGATGGCGTCGCAGGAATGAGAGTGTAATAAAAGAAATGAAAACTGTGTTGTCTCTTTTATTTCATTAAAAGACTTTTTTTCTTGCTGTGTCTTTTTTTAAAACATTTAAAAACTTTGGGATTAATAATGGATCGGTGTCTTATTGACACCTCTCCATTATTAACCGGGCTTATTGTCACCGTGCAATCAACGGTGACATTAACCCCTTATTACCCCGCTTGCCACCGCTACAGGGCAAGTGAGAAGAGCCGGGTAAAGTGCCACAATTGGCACATCTTTTGATGCGCCAAATGTGGGGCTGCTGATGCCTGGTATTATCAGGCTGTTGAGGGCCAAAATCCATGGGTCTTGACAGTCTTCTAATACCAGGCTGCAGCAGTCTGCATTTTACTTGGCTGGTTAACAAAAATAGGGGGGACCCCACGCCATTTTTTTTCGAGGGGATCCCCTATTTTTGTTAACCAGCCAAGATAAGCAGACTGCTGTGGCCTGGTATTATCAGGCTGGCAAGGTTCATGGATCTTGGCTCCTTAACAGCCTGAAAATCCAGGCCTCAGCAGTCTGCTTCATCTGGCTGGTTAACAAAAATAGGGGGGACCCCACGCCATTTTTTTTCGAGGGGATCCCCTATTTTTGTTAATCAGTTCCCTCTGACGTCAATGATGGTGTCCCTGGCTGACCTGAAGTGAAAGTGGAAAGCAATCAATTAAGCTTTCCACTTCCTCTCCTGTCAGCCAGGAGAGGAGAAGATTCATTTGGGGGTTTACTGTGAGGCTGCAGCATTAGCTGCGGTCCCTGCAGTAAACATTAACCCTTTCTGATGGATTACACCGTGGGACCTGACTGTGCATGGGATAGGTAAGAATAATTTTGCTTTTTTATTTTATTTTTATTACAGGAAATGTATTTTGCAGTAAAATAAAAAATGGTCAAAAACATGTGTCTTTATTTCATTAAAATGATTTTTAATTAAAGTGTGTGTGTTTTAATTTTATTTCATGCAGTAGGATTAATAATTGATAGTTGTCTAATTAACAGCTCTCAATTATTAACCTGGCTTAAGGTCACCTTTCAATAGCAAGGTGGCTTTAACCCCTTATTAACCCATTCGCCACCGCTACAGGGCAATGGGAATAGACTGGCAAAGTGCCAGAAAGGGCGAATCTAATTATAGATTTGTCTTTTCTGGGGTGTCTGGGGGCAGATGTTAGTAGCCAGGGGGGGGGCAAAAATAATGGTCCCTCTCTGGGCTATTATTATCTGCCCCCACTCGCTGGCTTTGTCTGTCTGGTTGAGAAAATAGGGCGGGAGCCCACGCATTTTTTTTCAACAATTTTACACCTCATATATATATATATACATGTCATTGAATTTGTGACACATATATATATATTTAGATTTATAGTTCATACACTTCTACATAGTATAATAGCCGCTAATTCAATTGCCGGCTTTTGTGAAAATGCAGAACCCGACATGAAATGACACATGGTTTACATAGAGTTAACCATGTCATTTCAAGTTGTTTGATATATTGTTTTCACTAACAATTACATGAGTGTATGTGTGCAAAATTTCACACCTGTAGGGGTTAAGTAAAGGTGTAAATTCGTAGCAAAAAAGTCCGTTTTTTTACAACGAATTTACACCTTTAATTAACCCCTACACGTGTGAAATTTTGCACACATACACTCATGTAATTGTTTGTGAAAATCAGATATCAAACTACATGAAAAGACATTGTTAACTCTATGTAAACCATGTGTCATTTCATGTCGGGTGCTTCTGTATTTTCACAAAAGCCGGCATTACCCGGCAATTGAATCAGAGGCTATTTTACTATGTAGAAGTGTATAAACTATAAATATATGTATATATATGTCACAATGACAGTATTATATATATATATATATATATATATATATATATATATGTATTCTATGTGTGTATATTTAGTGTTTACAAGGAAAGAAAGAGGTTTTTTTAGCTATGATATTTCTGTCCCATAGACTTGCATTGGATTTCCGGTATCGGAATCGGGTATCGCCGATACTTTTTGGGTATCGGCGATACCCATTCCGATCCGATACTTCTTGATATCGGAAAGTATCGCTCAACCCTACTTTTGGGGGCTAAGAGATCATGTTTGTGGAAAAATGACTTTTTTATTTTCATGCTCTGGCGTTATAAACTTTAGTGAAACACCTGGGGTTTCAAAGTTCTTACCACACATCTAGATAAGTTCCTTGAGGGGTCTAGTTTCCAAAATGGTGTTATATGTGTGGGGGTTTCCACTGTTTAGGCACATCAGAGGCTCACCAAACACGACATGGCTTCCATCCAATTCTGCGTTGAAAAAGTCAAACAGCGCTCCTTCCCTTCCGAGCTCTGACATGCACCCAAACAGTGGCTTACCCCCACATATGGGGTATCATCGTACTCAGGACAAATTGCCCAATAACTTTTGTGGTCTTGTTACCCTTGGGAAAATAAAAATTGGGGTGAAAAGATCATTTTTGTGAAAAAAATATGATTTTTTAATTTTACGGCTCTACGTTATAAACAGATCTAGATAAGTTCCTTAGGGGGTCTAGTTTCCAAAATGGGGTCATTTGTGGGGGGTTTCAACTGTTTAGGTGCATCTGGGGATCTCCAAATGCAACATTGCGTCCAATCTCAATTCCAGCCAATTTTGGTTGGAAAAAGTCAAATGGCGCTCCTTCCATTCCGACCTCTGCCGTGCGCCCAAACAGTGGTTCCTCCCACATATGGGGTATCAGCGTACTCAGGACAAATTGGACAACAACATTTGTGATCCAATTTCTCCTGTTATCCTTGGGAAAATAAAAAATTGGTGACTAAAAGATAATTGTGTGTGAAAAAAATAGGATTTTTTATTTTCATGCCCGGGCATTATAAACTTTTGTGAAGCACTTTGGGGTTCAAAGTGCACACCACAAGTCTAGATAAATTCCATAGGGAGTCTAGTTTCCAAAATGGGGTCACTTGTGGGGGGTTTCCACTGTTTAGGCACATCTGGGGCACTGCAAACGGAACGACACCTATCAACGTCTGCATTCCAAAACAATATTACTTCCTTTCCAAGCCCTGCCGTGTGCCCAAACAGTTTCCCCCTCACATGTGGGGTATCAGCGTACTCAGGACAAATTAGACAACAACTTTTGGGGTCCAATTTCCTTGGGAAAAATCAAAAATTTGGGACTAAAAAATCAATTTTGTGGAAAATTGTTTTTTTTTTTCACACCCAGGCATTATAAACTTTTGTGAAACACTTGGGGGTTCAAAGTGCTCACGACAGATCTAGATAGGTTCCATAGGGGGTCTAGTTTCCAAAATGGTGTCACTTGTGGGGGGTTTCCACTGTTTAGGCGCATCAGGGGCTCTCCAAATGCAACATGGCATCCAATCTCAATTCCAGCCAATTTTGGTATGAAAAAGTCAAACGGTGCTCCTTCCCTTACGAGCTCTGCCTTGGCCCAAACTCTGGTTTTCCCACAAATACGGGGTATTGGCGTACTTAAATTGCACAACAACTTTATCTGTCCATGTTCTCCTTTTTACCCTTGTGAAAATAAAAAAAAGTTTGTAAAAGATCATTTTTGTGACTAAAAAGTTAAATGTTCATTTTTTCCTTCCATATTGCTTCAGCTCCTGTGAAGCACCTGAAGGGTTAATAAACTTCTTGAATGTGGTTTTGAGTACCTTGAGGGTGCAGTTTTTAGAATGGTGTCACTTTTAGGCATTTTCTGCCATATACAGGTCCTTCTCAAAAAATTAGCATATAGTGCTAAATTTCATTATTTTCCATAATGTAATGATTACAATTAAACTTTCATATATTTTAGATTCATTACACACCAACTGAAATTTGTCAGGTCTTTTATTGTTTTAATACTGATGATTTTGGCATACAACTCCTGATAACCCAAAAAAACCTGTCTCAAAAAATTAGCATATCAAGAAAAGGTTCTCTAAACGACCTATTACCCTAATCTTCTGAATCAACTAATTAACTCTAAACACATGCAAAAGATTCCTGAGGTTTTTAAAAACTCCCTGCCTGGTTCATTACTCAAAACCCCCATCATGGGTAAGACTAGCAACCTGACTGATGTCAAGAAGGCCATCATTGACACCCTCAAGCAAGAGGGTAAGACCCAGAAAGAAATTTCTCAACAAATAGGCTGTTCCCAGAGTGCTGTATCAAGGCACCTCAATGGGAAGTCTGTTGGAAGGAAACAATGTGGCAGAAAACGCTGTACAACGAGAAGAGGTGACCGGACCCTGAGGAAGATTGTGGAGAAGGACCGATTCCAGACCTTGGGGGACCTGAGGAAGCAGTGGACTGAGTCTGGTGTAGAAACATCCAGAGCCACCGTGCACAGGCGTGTGCAGGAAATGGGCTACAGGTGCCGCATTCCCCAGGTAAAGCCACTTTTGAACCATAAACAGCGGCAGAAGCGCCTGACCTGGGCTACAGAGAAGCAGCACTGGACTGTTGCTAAGTGGTCCCAAGTACTTTTTTCTGATGAAAGCAAATTTTGCATGTCATTCGGAAATCAAGGTGCCAGAGTCTGGAGGAAGACTGGGGAGAAGGAAATGCCAAAATGCCTGAAGTCCAGTGTCAAGTACCCACAGTCAGTGATGGTGTGGGGTGCCATGTCAGCTGCTGGTGTTGGTCCACTGTGTTTCATCAAGGGCAGGGTCAATGCAGCTAGCTATCAGGAGATTTTGGAGCACTTCATGCTTCCATCGGCTGAAATGCTTTATGGAGATGAAGATTTCATTTTTCAGCACGACCTGGCACCTGCTCACAGTGCCAAAACCACTGGTAAATGGTTTACTGACCATGGTAATACTGTGCTCAATTGGCCTGCCAACTCTCCTGACCTGAACCCCATAGAGAATCTGTGGGATATTGTGAAGAGAAAGTTGAGAGACGCAAGACCCAACACTCTGGATGAGCTTAAGGCCGCTATCGAAGCATCCTGGGCCTCCATAACACCTCAGCAGTGTCACAGGCTGATTGCCTCCATGCCACGCCGCATTGAAGCAGTCATTTCTGCAAAAGGATTCCCGACCAAGTATTGAGTGCATAACTGAACTTTATTATTTGATGTTTTTTTTGTTTGTTTTTAAAAAACACTTTTATTTTATTGGATGGTTGAAATATGTTAATTTTTTGAGACAGGTTTTTTCGGTTATCAGGAGTTGTATGCCAAAATCATCAGTATTAAAACAATAAAAGACCTGACAAATTTCAGTTGGTGTGTAATGAATCTAAAATATATGAAAGTTTAATTGTAATCATTACATTATGGAAAATAATGAAATTTAGCACTATTTGCTAATTTTTTGAGAAGGACCTGTAGACCCCTCAAAGTGACTTCAAATGTGAGGTGGTCCCTATAAAAAATGGCTTTGTAAATTTTGTTGTAAAAATGAGAAATCGCTGGTCAACTTTTAACCCAAATAATTTCCTAAGAAAAAAAATTTTTGGTTCCAAGATTGTGCTGATGTAAAGTAGACATGTGGGAAATGTTATTTATTAACTATTTTGTGTGACATATTTCTCTGTTTTAAGGGAACAAAAATTCAAAGTTTGAAAAGTGCAAAATTTTCAAAATTTTCGCCATATTTGCATTTTTTTAAAAAAAAACGCAAGTTATATCGAATAAATTTTACCAGTAACATGAAGTACAATATGTCACAAGAAAACATTCTCAGAATCGCGAAGATCCGTTGAAGTGTTTCAGAGTTAGAACCTCATAAAGAGACAGTGGTCAGAATTGTAAAAATTGGCCCGGTCATTTACGTGCAAACCACCCTTGGGGGTAAAGGGGTTAATCTTTGGCTTTTCGGTGTCACTTATATCTCTTTTTTGTCCTATTTTGCCTGAGGAAAACAAGCTGCCTAATAAATCTACACACCTTGATAAAGGGTGATGATATTCTTAGTCCTTACCCTTCCTTAGTACACAAATACACATTACCTGATCTGATTAATTTAAAAACCTCCCAAGTTTACATAGCTTAGGGTAGCAAAAATCTGCATAAAAATTATGATGTGGTCAAAATACTCACTTGCCTAATAATTGTGCATTTATATATATATATATATATAATATATATATAATCAGGAATGATACAATGGAGGTATGACTACACAAGATAATCATGTCATACGTTGGTTGCTTCTTTCAAAGAAGCACTCGTGAATATTTTTTGCAATTAAATGTGTGTATATGTGTATGTAGTGTTGTGTACTGGGAGTTCATTAATATACTCACCTACTATCGCTTTCTCCAGGCTCCAGCGCCATTCTACTTTTCTCAATGATGTCACCGGCCTTAAGACGATTGGCCGGCTCATGCTATCCTTTATATTTGACTCGATTTACAATGAAAGCCCACAGAGCCTCTTTTCGATGCTCTAAAGACTTACTGTATATTGTAAACGCCGCTACCAGGTCAAGCAGAGTGCAGTGAGACCAAAAGAGTCTGGAGAGTGGTGATGTCATTCAGAAGAGGAACAGAATGGTGCTGGATCCCAGAGAATGCAATGGTAGGTGAGTATATTAATACACTCACACTACACATATGCATATATACACAGATTTAATGAAAAAAAATATTCATGGAAGTTCTTTTTTAACTTGTGTGCAGAAACTTCAGAGTGCTTTCATATAAAATCCTAGGCACACTAAAGTAAATATAGGAACAGTATTGGGGATTCATGTGGAGGATGAAAGCAACCACATCTTGTCAATTAAATGCCAAATAAAGTATATTATTTGTTTAGGAAGCCTTAACAAAATTAACTTCCTATATAAAACAATTTACAAATATCATCATTCTGGTATACTCATAGAATCATTTTCTCTTACTTATTTCCGATGTTCAGTATTTTCATTTTTTAATGCATATCAATAAAAGTTTTAAGCTACAATTATATAGTGAATGGAGGGTGAACACACAGGCACACTATTATATATTCATTATTATCTTCCAAATATATTTTCATGACCATAAATTATATTTTCTAATTGTACTTTGTACTACAAAAGCTACTGCAGATTTTACTGCTTAGATACCTACATGCTGTGATATTGAATGCAACTATTTCAGGATGCATAGTGAACTGATGTACAGTAAGTGTAGTGTTAGTAATGGAATTTTTGGCAGAATACCTCCCAAATATCTGCCTCCAAATTTATCTAAAATTAAAGGGAATTTGTCACCAGGTCTTTGGTACCTCATCTGAGAGCAGAATAATGTAGGGAAAGATATCTTGATTCCAGTGATATATCACACAGTTTACTGGATGCAGGAGTGGTGACAAAGAGTTTTTAGTTGTGAAATGTAGCAGAACTCAGAATCTGTCCATGCAAATAGCACAGCTTTCTGTGTACATTGTCTATAGACAGTAAGCTGCTAGTCAGAGGTGGGGTGGAGTTGACCAGGATGCACATGATTTGTAGTCATCTAGTGTTAATCTCCTGCTGATAACACACTCAGTT
This sequence comes from Oophaga sylvatica, assembly GCA_033576555.1. Lineage (NCBI taxonomy): Eukaryota > Metazoa > Chordata > Amphibia > Anura > Dendrobatidae > Oophaga > Oophaga sylvatica. The sequence continues at coordinate 231,560,660 of JARQOD010000003.1, read as the reverse complement.
TATTGAAACAACAGCACACAACCTAAAAATGATACATCACTGAAATCAGTCTCTCAGCCACTACATCATGCTGCCCCCAGATTACATTACACAATCCTGCAGACATATTCCTTTTAGGAGCCCTTGGAAGAGTAAACTCGTGAAAACAACCCTTTTATAACCAGAAGAAAGTCTGATTATGAGCTCACAGCCCTTTTTCTGACTCCTCTAACTACTTGTATAAGATATGGCTGGCTATACATTGAAGTTGTAGCATTATATGACAGTTCTTAAAGAGAATTGCTGACTATGTAATAAATGGTGGTGGCAAATCCACTAAGATTGTTCTTCGTACCTGCAATATACACACGTGATCAAAATTGTTGGTACCCCTCGTTTAATGAAAGGAAAACCCACAATGGTCACAGAAATAACTTGAATCTGACAATAGTAATAATAAATCAAAAATCTATGAAAATGAACAAATGTCATGGTCTGCTGGGTTTCTGGGATTAGGTGGTTTTGGGCTAACTTGGATGGCCTTACTCTGGGATTCTGGGAGGCTTCTTATAGCCTCATTGTGAGGCCATTCCCTGTCGCTTATATTCTGACCCTTGGTCGAGTGTGTTTGACCCTGTTGTGCTTGTGCCAGTGCTTTGTGCCTGTGCTACGTTTCGTCTGTCTGGTTCTGATTTGGCTGTGTCCCTGTTTTTAGTTTTGCCTGCCCCTTTTTGTACTCTGCTGCTCTCTGCGTGTATGACCCCCTGGCTACATCCTGACTACCCTTTGCCTGCTTTCCTTAACCTCCTAGCTCTCTGGAGCTTAGGCCCCACCCCCCCAGCAGTCACATGCTTCAGGTCTTGCTTGTCTGAAGCACCCATCTTCACTGTTGCTGCTCTGCTCTACAGGTATCTTTGGGCACAGTTTGTTTACTCAGTGAGCAAGTGCAGTGCAGTGTTCCTGACAACAAACAAAAAAAAAATATATATATATATATATATACAGTACAGACCAAAAGTTTGGACACACCTTCTCATTCAAAGATTTTTCTGTATTTTCATGACTATAAAAATTGTACATTCACACTGAAGGCATCAAAACTATGAATTAACACATGTGGTGTTATATACTTAACAAAAAGTGTGAAACAACTGAAAATATGTCTTATATTCTAGGATCTTCAAAGTAGCCACCTTTTGCTTTGATTACTGCTTGTTGGCCCTTTTGCCTTCACTCTGCAGTCCAGCTCACCCCAAACCACCTCGATTGGGTTCAGGTCTGGTGACTGTGGAGGCCAGATCATCTGGCGTAGCACTCCATCACTCTCCTTCTTGGTCAAATAGCCCTTAAACAGCCTGTAAGTGTGTTTGGGGTCATTGTCCTGTTGAAAAATAAATGATGTTCCAACTAAACGCAAACCTTATGGAATAGCATGCCTCTGCAAGATGCTGTGGTAGCCATGCTGGTTCAGTATGCCTTCAATTTTGAATAAATCCCCAACAGTGTCACCAGCAAAGCACCCCCACACCATCACACCTCCTCCTCCATGCTTATCGGTGGGAACCAGGCATGTAGAATCCATCCGTTCACCTTTTCTGCGTCGCACAAAGACACGGTGGTTGGAACCAAAGATCTCAAATTTGGACTCATCAGACCAACGCACAGATTTCCACTGGTCTAATGTCCATTCCTTGTATTCTTTAGCTGGTGATTCGGATAAACTTATCCTCAGAAGCAGAGGTGACTCTTGGTCTTCCTTTCGTGGGGCGGTCCTCATGTGAGCCAGTTTCTTTGTAGCGCTTGATGGTTTTTGCAACTGCACTTGGGGACACTTTCAAAGTTTTCCCAATTTTTCGGACTGACTGACCTTCATTTCTTAAAGTAATGATGGCCACTCTTTTTTCTTTACTTAGCTGCTTTTTTCTTGCCATAATACAAATTCTAACAGTCTATTCAGTAGGACTATCAGCTGTGTATTCACCAGACTTCTGCACAACACAACTGATGGTCCCAACCCCATTTATAACGCAAGAAATCACACTTATTAAACCTGACAGGGCACACCTGTGAATTGAAAACCATTTCCGGTGACTACCTCTTGAAGCTCATCAAGAGAATGCCAAGAGTGTGCAAAGCTGTAATCAAAGCAAAAGGTGGCTACTTTGAAGAACCTAGAATATAAGACATATTTTCAGATGTTTCACACTTTTTTTGTTAAGTATATAATTCCACATGTGTTAATTCATAGTTTTGATGCCTTCAGAGTGAATGTACAATTTTCATAGTCATGAAAATACAGAAAAATCTTTGAATGAGAAGGTGTGTTCAAACTTTTGGTCTGTACTGTATATATACAATATATATATATATATACACACGTGGTGAAAATTGTTGGTATCCCTCGTTTAATGACAGAAAAACCCACAATGGCCACAGAAATAACCTGAATCTGACAAAAGCCATAATAAGAAAAAAATCTATGAAAGTCAGACATTGCTTTTCAACCATGCTTTCACAGAATTTAAAAAAAATAAAACTCACGAAATAGGCCTGGACATAAATGATGGTACCCCTGAAAATAATCTGACAAAATGGACAGGTATGTTAAATCAAAGTGTGTCCACTAATTAGGATCACAGGTGTCTACAGTCTTGGAATCAGTGTATAGAGGGCTACAGATACTCTCTGTGCTATTTAGTGACATGGTTTTTGACACTGAGCAGAAAAATCTACAATGGTCACAGAAATAACTTGAATCTGACAAAGATAATAAAAAATCTATGAAAATGAACAATTGAAAGTCAGACATTGCTTTTCAACCATGCTTCCACAGAATTTTAAAAAAATAAAACTCATGAAATAGGCCTGGACAGAAATGATGGTGCCCTTAACTTAATATTTTGTTGCACAACCTTTTGAGGCAATCGCTGCAATCAAACAATTCCTTTAACTGTCAATGAGACTTCTGCACCACTCAACAAGTATTTTGGCCCACCCCTGAAGAGCAAACTGCTCCAGTTGTCTTGTGTTTGAAGGTTGCCTTTTCCAGATGGCATGTTTCAGCTCATTCTAAAAAGATGCCCAATAGGATTTAGGTCAGGGCTCATAGAAGGCCACTTCAGAATAGTCAAATGTTTTCCTCTTAGCCATTCTTGTGTGTTTTTAGCTGTGTATTTTGGGTCATTATCCTGTTGCAAGAACCATGACTTGCGGCTGAGACCAAGTTTTTTGACACTGGGCACCACATTTCTCTCTAGAATCCCTTGATAGTCTTGAGATTTCATTGTACCCTGCACAGATTCTAGACACCCTGTGCCTAATGCAGAAAAGCAGCCCCAGAAAATAACAGCCTCCTCCATGTTTCACAGTAGGGACAGTGTTCTTTTCTTGATATGCTTCATTTTTCCATCTGTGAACATAGAGCTGATGTATCTGCTTGCCAAAAGTTCCATTTTTGTTTCATCTGTCCATAGGACATACTCCCAGAAGCTTTGTGGCTTGTCAACATGTAGTTTGGCAAATTCCAGTCCTGCCTTTTTATGATTTTTTTCCAACAATGGTGTCCTCCTTGGTCATCTCCCATGAAGTCCACTTTGGCTCATACATCAACTGATGGGGAGATCTGACACTGATGTTCCTTGAGTTGAAGTTCATCTTTATTCTGTTTAGAAGTTTTTCTGGGCTCTTTTCTTACCATTCGTATGATCCTTCTCCTTGATTTGTCATCAATTTTCCTCCTGCGGCCATGTCCAGGGAGGTTGGCTGCAGTTCCATGGAGCTTAAATTTCTGAATAATATGTGCAACTGTAGTCACAGGAACATCAAACTGCTTGGAGATGGTCTTATAACTTTTACGTTTAACATGTTTTTTATAATTTTCTTTCTAATCTCCTGAGACAACTTTTTCCTTCCCTCCCTCTGGTCGATGTTGAGTGTGATACACACCATGTCACCAAACAGCACAGTGAGTGTCTGTAGCCCTCTATACAGGCCCACTCACTGATTCCAAGATTGTAGACACATGTGATGCTAATTAATGGACACACATTGATTTAATATGTCTCTTTTGTTAGATTATTTTCAGGGTATCATCATTTCTGTCCAGGCCTAAATCATGAGTTTTATCTTTTTAAAAATTCTGTGGAAGCATGGTTGAAAAGCAATGTCTGACTTTGATTTGTTCACTTTTCACTTTCTTTTTTCTTTGACCACATGTGTGTATATATATATATATATATATATATATATATATATAATATATATATATATGTATATATATATATATATATATACATATATATATATATATACAGTGCCTTGCGAAAGTATTCGCCCCCTGGAACTTTTCAACCTTCTCCCACATATCATGCTTCAAACATAAAGATACCAAATGTAAATTTTTGGTGAAGAATCAACAACAAGTGGGACACAATTGTGAAGTTGAACAAAATTTATTGGTTATTTTAAATTTTTGTGGAAATACAAAAACTGAAAAGTGGGGCGTGCAATATTATTTGGCCCCTTTAACTTACCGTATTTTTCGGACTATAAGACGCACCGGACTATAAGACGCACCCAGGTTTTAGAGGTGGAAAATAGGGAAAAATATATTTGAAGCAAAAAATGTGGTAAAATATTTAATAGCATACTATTATATGTGGTGTTATTATATATAATAGTATGTTATTATGTTGGAAGCTACGGGTAGGAGATGGTGCTGCGGGACCAGTGTGGTGAGTGTAAACTATTATGTGAAGACGCTGGAGGGTGAGTATAAGGCCGGGGTCACACATGCAAGAAACTCGCACGATTTCGTGTGAGTCTCTCGCATGAACACCCGGCACTGCCGCCGGCACTCAGACTGGATCGTGCGGCTGCATAGAAATACATGCTGAATAGAAATAGAGACAGATGATAGAGACAGAGTTGATAGAGATAGATGATAGAGACAGATGATAGAGACAGAGATGATAGAGACAGAGATGATAGAGATGATAGAGACAGAGATGATAGAGACAGAGATGATAGAGACAGATGATAGAGACAGAGATGATAGAGACAGATGATAGAGACAGAGATGATAGAGATGATAGAGACAGAGATGATAGAGACATGTAAGACAGAGATGATAGAGACAGAGATGATAGAGACAGATGATAGAGCAGAGATGATAGAGACAGAGATGATAGAGACAGAGATGATAGAGATGATAGAGACAGAGATGATAGAGACAGAGATAGGACAGAGATGATAGAGACAGATGATAGAGACAGAGATGATAGAGACAGAGATGATAGAGACAGAGATGATAGAGACAGAGATGATAGAGACAGATGATAGAGACAGATGATAGAGACAGATGATAGAGACAGAGATGATAGACGGATGATAGAGACAGATGACAGAGATGATAGAGACAGATGATAGAGACAGAGATGATAGAGATGATAGAGACAGATGATAGAGACAGAGATGATAGAGACAGAGATGACAGAGATGATAGAGATGATAGAGACAGAGATGATAGAGACAGATGATAGAGACAGAGATGATAGAGACAGATTATAGAGACAGAGATGATAGAGACAGATGATAGAGACAGAGATGATAGAGACAGAGATGATAGAGACAGATGATAGAGACAGAGATGATAGAGACAGAGATGATAGAGACAGATGATAGAGACAGATGACAGAGATGATAGAGACAGATGATAGAGACAGAGATGATAGAGACAGATTATAGAGACAGAGATGATAGAGACAGATTATAGAGACAGAGATGATAGAGACAGATTATAGAGACAGATGATAGAGACAGAGATGATAGAGACAGATGATAGAGACAAATGATAGAGACAGAGATGATAGAGACAGAGATGATAGAGACAGATGATAGAGACAGATGATAGAGACAGAGATGATAGAGACAGATGATAGAGACAGATAATAGAGACAGAGATGATAGACAGAGTTGATAGAAATGTGACTTGTATGCGTTTCATGTGCGCATGATGCGCTGCACAAAAAAACGCAAGTGTGAAAGTAGCCTAACCTTTTAATTAATTGACATCATGAAGAGGCAGGGCTTTGGTCATGTGATGCTCCAGAACGTCCTCTTCATGACCTCATCACAGGTCCTTCACAGGAGCATTCAGCCTCCCATCAGCACAGCCCCAGGCTGTCAGGTATGCCAGCTGCTCCTGCTGCCTCCTTCTCCTTCAGACACCGATCTGCCCAGCTGCTGCAGGAATCAGGCGCTGGGGAAACTGTGTGGCTCTGTGATCTGCTGCTCCCTGCTCACTGCTCAGCTGATAGGTGGGCGGGGAAGCGGCTGATTAATATTCACTGCACTTAAGTAGGGACCAGGGGTTTCCCCAGCGCTTGTTTCCTGCAGCAGAGGGGATATTTTCTTGCCTCCTGCTGATCCCACTCCACCGCTGCCCCCTGCCCCCCTCCCCACATGTTACATTCCGACCATAAGACGCACCCACACTTTCCTCCCAAATTTGGAGGAAAAAAAGTGCGTCTTATGGTCCAAAAAATACGGCAATACTTTGTTGCGCCACCTTTTGCTGCGATTACAGCTACAAGTCGCTTGGAGTATGTCTCTATCAGTTTTGTACATCGAGAGACTGAATTTCTTGCCCATTCTTCCTTGGCAAACAGCTCGAGCTCAGTGAGGTTGGATGGAGATCGTTTGTGAACAGCAGTTTTCTGCTCTTTCCACAGATTCTCGATTGGATTCAGGTCTGGTCTTTGACTTGGCCATTCTAACACCTAGATACGTTTTTTTTGTGAACGATTCCATTGTAGATTTTGATTTATTTTTGGGATCATTGTCTTGTTGGAAGACAAATCTCGGTCCCAGTCTTAGGTCTTTTGCAGACTCCAACAGGTTTTCTTCAAGAATGGTCCTGTATTTGGCTCCATCCATCTGCCCATCAATTTTAACCATCTTCCCTGTCCCTGCTGAAGAAAAGCAGGCCCAAACCATGATGCTGCCACCACCATGTTTGACAGTGGGGATGGTATGTTCAGGGTGATGAGCTTTGTTGCCTTTACGCCAAACATATCGTTTGGCATTGTTGCCAAAAACTTCTATTTTGGTTTCATCTGACCAGAGCACCTTCTTCTACATGATTGGTGTGTCTCCCAGGTGGCTTGTTGCAAACTTTAAACAACAATTTTTATGGATATCTTTGAGAAATGGCTTTCTTCTTGCCACTCTTCCATAAATGCCAGATTTGTGCAGTGTACGACTGATTGTTGTCCTATGGACAGACTGTCCCACCTTAGCTGTAGATCTCTGCAGTTCATCCAGAGTGATCACGGGCCTCTTGGCTGCTACTCTGATCAGTCTTCTCCTTGTTTGAGATGAAAGTTTAGAGGGACGGCCGGGTCTTGGTATATTTGCAGTGGTATGATACTCATTCCATTTCAATATGATCGCTTGCACAGTGCTCCTTGGATGTTTAAAGTTTTTGAAATCATTTTGTATCCAAATCCGGCTTTAAAATTCTCCACAACAGTATCACGGACCTGCCTGTTGTGTTCCTTGGTTTTCATGATGCTCTCTGTGCTTCAAACAGAACCCTGAGACTATCACAGAGCAGGTGCATTTATACGGAGACTTGATTACGCCTAGGTGAATTATATTTATCATCATTAGTCATTTAGGACAACATTGGATCATTCAGAGATCCAGAATGAACTTCTGGAGTGAGTTTGCTGCACTGAAAGTAAAGGGGCCGAATAATATTGCACGCCCCACTTTTCAGTTTTTGTATTTCCACAAAAATTTCAAATAACCAATAAATTTCGTTCAATTGTGTCCCACTTGTTGTTGATTCTTCACCAAAAATTTACATTTGGTATCTTTATGTTTGAAGCATGATATGTGGGAAAAGGTTGAAAAGTTCCACGGGGCCGAATACTTTCGCAAGGCACTGTATATATATATATTTTTTTTTTCCATAGGTTTAACATGTTATACTTGTGAAAACTGTTCCACTAGAAACACACATTGCTAAACTATGTCACTCGGTGTAAAACGCATGATGTTGTAGTTATCATCTGCTAATCACTACCTTTCCAAAGAATCCAAAACCGCGGTAGCCATATTTATTTATTTGCTATTTACCAAGAAAATTAGCAATTGCCTATTCCACACCGGGAACAAGACAGTTTGCCAGTTTACCCAGACTGTAAATAATGGGGGACTGCCAGGAGTTTCTACTAGCAGAGCCCGTTCCCCAATTCTTCATCTGTCTGTCGAGTGATTTTCGCTCCTTACCCTAGTGTGTTCCTTCTTAATGGAGATCTGTCTGGGAAACAGAAACTCTTTTCATCATCGAGCAAACTCCTATTTGTCTTCACGCTGTAGCTTTTTTTTTTTTCTGTTGAGAGAACCCATGCTGAAATGAGTTAATGGGCTGTGGAGCCTTTCAGACAGCTATAGGTATAAAGGATTAAGTATTAGGATCATATTGTTGCTGTGTAATGTGTCAATGGGAAAAATATTTCACTTTCTGGAGCCTGTAATAACTTGTTAAATCAAGTTTCACAGCTCTTTTTTTTACATGCTGTACTACTGAAAAAGTGTCATGTGTTATTGGTCCTGTGTCAAGACGTTGTTCTCAAATGACTAATTTTAGGGATAATGGTAAACATGATAAGCAGATTACAGAAAATGGAAAAATAAATCTAAGAAAAATGCAGATTAGATTACAATAGGAATGATAGAAGAGGGAATGTCGTTCCTTACTATTTTTCTATCTCTTCTGCTGAAAATACCAAATTTAATTGTTTAAATATAAATGCCATATATCCATATCCCTATTATCCATATTTCACAGGTACCTTCCAATAAATGCTCCGTATATACAATGTCTAACACAATATAGCCAAACACTTTTTACCAATTTTTACAGAATCTCATGAAAAAAAAACTGTGTATATCCATATGAAATGGGAGACATATGTATTTAGAGTAAGGCCCCACACACTGCTATTAACACTGTATGGCTATGCACAGCTTTAATGTCAGACTCTGTTCACATTGAGATTGAGACATATCTAAAATTTAAAGTATACAAGGAGTTTGTATGTTCTCCCCCTGTTTGAGTGGGTTTCCGCCGGATTCTCTGGTTTCCTCCCACACTCCAAAGACATACTGATAGGGCATTAGATTGTGAGTCCCATTGGGGACAGCGATGAAAATGTCTGTAAAGCGCTGCGGAATATGGTAACGCTATAAAAATAAGTGTAATAAATAAATATAGAATGGCATTAGTCTACTACACTATTCAATGCAGTAAAGCTAAGCATGCCTTTGAATAAAAGCATCATTGGCATTGCTTAGGTGAATAGGGTCCTATGGATACATTTGGTGTATGAGTTGACAGCTTTTCCATCACATATGCCAAATGTAGTTCACAAACACGATGTGAAACGTGTCAGCATTTACACAGTAATTCTTCATAAATGTAGCTATAGACTCAATGTGCATTTCTTCAAAATATATGGTTTTACACTTCAGAATATAATTGCAATTACAATCCAAATTTGTCAAGTGAGGTATCGTCCCTTTTTAACCCTTCGTGAAAATGGCTCAACTCCAATAGGTGCATAATTTTAGCGCAGTCTCCAAAATTACATGACCTTTCAAAGCTTTTTAGGCCAGAATGCTGCAGTAAAAGCTTTGATGTATTGGGCTCTTAGAATCTGTCCAGCTTTTCTAAGTATGTGACTGATTCTTGCTGATTGTGGTTCAGGCATCAGATGACAAGTACCCTTTAATGTATACAGTAATATAATTGCCTTGGGTTGGTGTATTACTGCATTGCTATCAACATAAAAGGAGTTGTCCAGTCTAAAATGACAAGTCTGCAGTCACTCTGTGTGACTGCAGATTTATGAATCTTCACATCGTGTTCACTGCTCACTGTGACAATTCTCCGCCGTCAGCACTGGAACGGCGGTCACGTGACCACAAGTATACATATGCTTACTTCCATCCAGAATCCAACTAGACTCTTTCTGGCGCACTCAATACAAGTGTATTGCCTGAGACCGGAAACAAACAAGTCAGATTCTGGCCAGGAGTATCTATATTGTATACTTGTGGTCAAGTGACCGACGACCCCAGTGCTGAAGGCGGAGAATCCTCACTGTATGGACAATCTCTTTCAACTTCTGCCATGTTTTTATGCACTACACCAGCGTATCTAGGTATTTTTGTAGTTCTGCACAGTTTACCTCAATTTTTATTATCATCAGCAAAACTGTCACTTTACTCTCAATCCCATTGACAAGGTTAGTAATAAGCAGATCTTTTTGGTACTCCATTGCTGACTTAAATTCATTTATAAAATGTGCAGAGTTGGATTAAACCCGGTCAGCAGGAGCACAAAAACAGGGGCTAAATTAATAAACTAATAAACAATCTTCTTTTATTAAAACCACAACGCGTTTCAACAGGTGGCCACCTGAGGAAGACAGAATTACCTGTTGAAACGCATTGTGGTTTTAATAAAAGAAGATTGTTTATTAGTTTATTAATTTAGCCCCTGTTTTTGTGCTCCTGCTGACCAGGTTTCATCCAACTCTGCACCTCCCTTCCTCATCTGAGGCACCCGGCTGGAGCTGCATTACATCACCAAAGCTGCGCTTGGCTGGCGCTCCTTTGTGACCGTCTTACCTTGTCTGTTTTGATATACCTTGTCTGAACATTTATAAAATGTGTCATTCAGAACCATTCTGTTTCCTGCCTCTTAACATCATATGTCTCATTTTACCAGCGAAAAATGTTAAATATCTCAAAATGTAATTACTGAGAATAATAAAGTCCCCAAAACCCACAGACAGCAGTATTTTGATCATGGAATCATTTATTATTAGCTAGCGCTAAGCCTTATTATATTGGCATTTTCTAAAACTTGCTATCGGAAACAAGCAGATCTTTTGATATTCAAATTTGTCAACTAGACAGAATTTTCTCCCAAAATTTGATTTGTTCCGAATAAATTTATGTGAATCTCAAAATGGAAAGATTTTAATTGGTTTGGAAAATACACATGGGGAAGAGGAGAGATGGTGAGAACCCTACTGACCATAAGAACTTACACTTTATAGGCAAGAGACAGGACCCTGCTGACCATAAGAGCTGACACTCTACAGTCATGGCCAAAAGTTTTGAGAATGACACAAATATTAATTTTTACAAAGTCTACTGCTTCACTTTTTCTAATGGCAATTTGCATATACTCCAGAATGTTATAAAGAGTGATCAGCTTAACAGCAATTACTTGCAAAGTCAATATTTGGCTAGAAAATGAACTTTATCCCCAAAACACATTTCAACATCATTGCAGCCCTGCCTTAAAAGGACCAGCTAACCTCTTTTCAGTGATTGCTCCATTAACACAGGTGTGGGTGTTGATGAGGACATGGCTGGAGATCAATCTGTCATGATTAAGTAAGGCTGCTTTCACATTAGCGTCTGCGTGCGCAGCGTATGCAGTGCAAAGAAGCGCATGCGCCATGCGCCCCTATTTTTATAATGGGGGCGTATGGTCATGCGCTTGTATGCATTGTGTTGCGTGTGGGCGTGTGCAATATCTCCATCAAAACGCAACATGTTGCTTTTTTTTCGCATCAACATTTATCAAAAAAGACGTATGCGTAAGTCTGCGCACGTAATGCGCCGAAAAAACGCATTGCAGTCTATGGGGGCGCATATGGGCGCACTGCTATGCGCACGACAGCGTTACCGTGCACATGCGCTTTTTGATGTAACAAGTCTCCAGACAGTCTAGACATCTTCTGAACACCTCCCAGACCTAGATAAATAAATATAGGGGGTTGGCATTGCTCCACTTCACTATTCAGCAGACTCTGGAGAGGACAGAAGACCTTTGTGACAGGACAGAACACCTTTGGACAATGTAAGTATACCAGCTAATGGATGTTTGGATTCTTGGTTTAGCCTAGCAGTGTGTAATTTTATTTTTTCATTTCATCCTGCAGAATTTACACCACAGGAACAAAGGAGGACCATGCTTCAAGCCATGAAAATTCACAGAGTGGACAGGCCAGTGAAGTGAGTATATTATCTATTGTTCTTTCATAATTCACTGTCACTTGTACATGTGTCCAATTTTTTTATTTGGTTCACAGAGCTCTTCAAGTGTTGATGAGCCACAGGAGCAGGCAACTCGGGGCAAAGCAGCGGTGGCAACACGGCGTGTAAGTATTTAATTTCTTTTTTATACTCTTATCTTTCAAACATTAATGTCTTTCTTTCAATTCTAGGTTCCACAACAGGACGACGAGGAGGACATCAACAACGACCTCCTCATCACATCGGTCCAGGAGCGCGTTCCACTGTGGGACACCCGTGATCCCCTGCATTCCGACGCAGTGGCTACCCGGCGGCTGTGGAAAGAGGTGGCCAAATCGCTGTGGGATGGATGGGACAATGCCTCAGCTAGGGGTCAAAAGGACTTTTGTAAGTATTGCAACAACGCTGCAGTGAAACAGTAGGCCCCTTCCCACCCTTGTATGTATGCATGCCTACCCCATCCCACCCTTGTATGTATGCCTACCCCCTACCACCCTTGTATGTATGCATGCCTACCCCATCCCACCCTTGTATGTATGCCTACCCCCTACCACCCTTGTATGTATGCATGCCTACCCCACCCCACCCTTGTATGTATGCCTACCCCCTACCACCCTTGTATGTATGCATGCCTACCCCATCCCACCCTTGTATGTATGCCTACCCCTACCACCCTTGTATGTATGCATGCCTACCCCTCCCACCCTTGTATGTATGCATGCCTACCCCATCCCACCCTTGTATGTATGCATTAGTCTGGGAACACAGAAGCGTTTTTGATGTGATGAACTCCTGCGAGTTTCTTACATCCCACACATGTTTGTGTGATCCAGGGCCAAAGTTAATTTTTTAACAATTATTTTTTACTTTGAAAGTGAAGAAAGTCAAAACTAGATGGCGTTCCATGAAGGACCGCTTTAATTGGGACCTGAGGCAGGAAGGGCAGGTTAGAAGCGGTGCTGGTGCAAGGACAAGGAAGTACAAGTACCATCGGCTCCTCAGCTTCCTGAGACCTGTCCTTGCACGACGAGTGTAAGTATTTAGATTTTTTATTCCATTGTGCTGTGTAGCTTACCTGAATATTTATTTTCTGCAGTATTTTGCGAATGTACAAATATAATTTTTTTATACTAATTTTTCCTTTTTCATAATTTCACAGAACCCATAGCAGCACCATACAACCTGGAGCGGTCTCTCATGCCACGCCATCTGACCCGTCCCAGCCATCCCACAGTGTTGCGGTAAGTATGCCTGCAACACACTCTGGACAACCGGTAGCCGGTACATCCGGTCTTCCCCTGTCCCAAACCTCTGTCGCACCTTTTTTGGCCTCTTCATGCCAGCGGCAGCGGGTTTGGGACAGGCCACTCATGCCTGAGTTTTTACATTTGAGCACAGTGTTCCAGAATTGCTATAAGACGCTGGGTGACACAGTGGCTAATGGTTTGTCCAATGTCACCCAACGCCTTGACGCAATGGCCGCCGAGCTCCAGAGACCGGCAAGACATTTTTTTAGTGCCATAGAGAAGGGCATGTCGGAAAATCTAACGCCGGAACTCCAGCTTGCTGTGATGCAGGCCTGCAATGCCGCATATGTCAGTGCTATGCAGCAGACTCGGGTCATGCAGCCACCACCACGCGGCTGCTTTTCCAACACTCCCACCGCTTTCAAGTCTCAGTATACCGAGTTCTGCTGCATATCATTGTGCGGCCCCAACTTTGTCCACAGCCGCCCAACAACAATACACGATGCCGGGTGCAGAGGGACGCCAATATACTGCGCCGCCAATTCCTGCTCCTGTGACTATGTCCTCCAGCACCATGCCGGGCCACTTCAGCGAACAGACACCGGGTACAGATCCTGCGAGGACTTCAACCAGGCCGTCCTCCATCACGCAGACACTGGGTCCTGGTAGGCCGAGGACGTCCACCACCACAACGACGGGCCAACAAACCCACCAGACGGCGAGTCCAGCGTCGACACCCAGCAACAGGCCACAGTCAAGAGCCGCAGAGATCGCAGCCACCGGACACAAAGGCATCGAAGGAGAACTGTACACGTGTCTCCACCATCACCTCCAACATCACTTCCCAGTTTATCTTTCCCTTCCCATTCACCTCCACATGTTTCTACCTGCAGTATCCCTGATCTACCCTCAAGCTTACTGGACACCTCCCCTTCGCCCAACCCAAACCAATCTCCAAGTTTACCATCCCCCTTTGCCCATAATTTTTCCCCTTTTTCATGATGTATCTAAAATATTTAATAAATGTCGAATTTTTTTCATCAATCAATGACTGTTTTTTGAGTACTTCATCACCGGCAACACTGTGCGCCTTATACACAAAAGTTTGGGAGGGGGGTGCCATACATACAAGGGTGGGAGGGGGTAGGCATACATACATACAAGGATGGGTGGGAGGGGGTAGGCATGCATACATACAAGGGTGGGAGGGGGTAGGCATACATACATACATACAAGGGTGGGAGGGGGTAGGCATACATACATAAATACAACATGGGTGGGAGGGGTAGGCATACATACATACATACAAGGGTGGGAGGGGGTTGGCATACATACATACATACAAGGGTGGGAGGGGGGTAAGCATGCATACAAGGGTGGGAGGGGGTAAGCATGCATACAAGGGTGGGAGGGGGTAGCCGGACCTAAAGAAAACACATACATATTTTTGAAATAAAGGTAATAGGTGTTTTATTAACAGCACAGGGAATAATTTTCATGAATCACTAAACTATTGTATCAATATGACATCACATAACAAAAACCCTAAACCATTTGATCCTGCCATGACAAACGCCCAACATCAGAAACAAAATAGGCGGCATATCGATCCCTCATTTGTACAATTTCAAATGTTGTCCTCATAGGCTGTTGCTGGAAATCGGGCAATGGGTTAGAAATCGGTTCGTCAAGTTCCACATTGGGTCGCTCTTTAGCCATGATGTAGTTATGGAGAACCACACACGCCTTGACTACCTCATCCACTGTCTCAATTTTAAGATTAATTGAGGTTTGCAAAATGCGCCATTTGGAGACAAGGATACCAAAGGCGCACTCCACAGTTCTTCGGGCCCTGGAAAGTTTATAGTTAAAGATCCTTTTAGTATGGTCCAAGGCCCGACTAGAGTAAGGTTTCAGGAGGTTTGCACACATCTGAAATGCCTCATCACCAACCACAACAAACGGCATTGCAGGTCCGTCAGTGTTGGGAAGAGGTTGTGGCTGTGGGAAATTGAAATTATTCCGATATAAGCGTTGGCCCATGTCAGACTCTCTAAATGTGCTTGAATCATTAGCACGTCCAAATGATCCAATGTCCACGGCCACAAAGCTGCAGTCTGCACCTGCAATGGCCATGAGCACTGTTGAAAAATATTTCTTATAATTGAAGTACTGAGAACCTGTTTTAGCCGGTTTGGTAATACGGATATGTTTCGCATCCACAGCTCCAATACAGTTTGGAAAATCACAAAGTTCCTGGAATTTTACTGCTTTGGCCTTCCATAATTCTGTGGTGGGTAGGGGTAAAAATTCTTCACAAAGAACGTCCCATAAAGCCCGGCAGGTGTCCGCAACAATCCCAGAAAGTGTTGAAATACCAATACGGAACTGAAAATGGAGCGATGTTAATGACTCTCCGGTAGCAAGGAATCTAATAACCAGATAAATAAAAAAATTATAAATACATTGCAGAACAATAATTATGACAGTCGTTTAGCTTGAAATATTATGTACCTTAGTGTCACCACCAGACGTTCCTCTGCAGGAATCGCTCTCCGGAGCTGGGTATCCTGCCTGTTGATGGCTCCTTCAACGCGCCAAAGCAAATACCGGAAACTGTCTTGACACATCCTCGTATACTCGTAATACTTGTCCGGATTCTCATTTAGCTCCCTGAATAAACAGTGGTAAGCTCCAAAGCTCTCACGGACTTCCACAATAGGGTGTCGCCAAAATCGCCTATGCCGTCTTCTGCGTCTTTCTCTCTTCCGTTCGTCATCACAAGCAGCAACAAAAGCAAGAAACAAGCCGAGTTCCAAATCAAGATTGCGGTACAAGGTGTCCATGTTAAGATCCATGATGAGTGAGTTAGCATACAGGAGAAAAATGTGAGGATTTCAGTCCTGAAAGGGTATATAAACAGAAATACTATGAGACACGCCCACTGTAGTGCCATTGGAGGTGTACTTTATCTATGAATGCCATCTGTCCCTTGGTTTCAGGTTTAGAAATCTTGCGTTAAAAAACGCAAACGCATAGAAAGCGCATACAAACGCGTGTAAACGCTGCATTTTCACACGCATACGTCAAGCGCATGCGTCGGAAAAATGGTGCATTGACATGCGTTTTTACATGCGTTTTCTATTGCGTTCGCAACGCTGCGCACGCAGACGCTAATGTGAAAGCAGCCTAAGAATGACACCACTGGACACTTTAAAAGGAGGCTGGTGCTTGGCATCATTGTTTCTCTTCTGTTAACCATGGTTATCTTTAAAGAAACACGTGCAGTCATCATTGCAATGCACAAAAATGGCCTAACAGGGAAGAGTATCGCAGCTAGAAAGATTGCACCTCAGTCAACAATCTATCGCATCATCAAGAACTTCAAGGAGAGAGGTTCCATTGTTGCCAAAAAGGCTTCAGGGCGCCCAAGAAAGACCAGCAAGCGCCAGGACCGTCTCTTAAAAGTGTTTCCGTTGCGGGATCGGGCTACCAGCAGTGCAGAGCTTGCTCAGGAATGGCAGCAGGCAGGTGTGAGTGCATCTGCACGCACTGTGAGGCGGAGACTCTTGGAGCAAGGCCTGGTCTCAAGGAGGGCAGCAAAGAAGCCACTTCTCTCCAGAAAAAACATCATGGACAGACTGATATTCTGCAAAAGGTACAGGCAGTGGACTGCTGAGGACTGGGGTAAAGTTATTTTCTCTGATGAATCCCCTTTTCGATTGTTTGGGACATCAGGAAAACACCTCATTCGGAGAAGACAAGGTGAGCGCTACCACCAGTCTTGTCTCATGCCAACTGTTAAGCATCCTGAAACCATTCATGTGTGGGGTTGCTTCTCAGCCAAGGGAATCGGCTCTCTCACAGTCTTGCCTAAAAACACAGCCATGAATAAAGAATGGTACCAGAATGTCCTCCAAGAGCAACTTCTCCCAACCCTCCAAGAGCAGTTTGGCGATCAACAATGCCTTTTCCAGCATGATGGAGCACCTTGCCATAAAGCAAAGGTGATAACTAAATGGCTCAGGGAACAAAACATAGAGATTTTGGGTCCATGGCCTGGAAACTCCCCAGATCTTAATCCCATTGAGAACTTGTGGTCAATCATCAAGAGACGGGTGGACAAACAAAAACCTAAAAATTCTGACAAAATGAAAGCATTGATTGTGCAAGAATGGACTGCTATCAGTCAGGATTTGGTCCAGAAGTTGATTGAGAGCATGCCAGGGAGAATTGCAGAGGTCCTGAAGAAGAAGGGTCAACACTGCAAATATTGACTTGCTGCATTAACTCATTCTAACTGTCAATATAAGCTTTTGTTACTCATATGTTTGCAATTATTATATTTCTGTCTGTGATAAAAACATCTGTCAAGCACACATAGAAAACAAGAGGGCAGCAGATCATGTGAAAATATAATATTTGTGTTATTCTCAAAACTTTTGGCCATGACTGTACAGAAGAGAGCGTGGACACTGCTGACCTTAAGAGCTTACACTCTACAGGAGAGAGAAGACCTTTTTGATCATAAGAGCTTACACTCTAGAGGAGAGAGAGGACCCTACTAACCATGAGAGTTTACATTCCACAGCGAAGAGGGAGAGAACACTGCTGACCATAAGAGCATACACTCTATAAACTAGAGAGAGGACCCTGCTGACCATAAGAGCTTACATGTCACAAATGAGAGATAGAGGACTCCGCTGACCATAAGAGCTTACACCCTATGGAAGAGAGAGACTTAGGACGGTGTCACACTTGCGTGTGTGATGCGAGAAACTCGCATGAGTCTCTCGCATCAACACCCGACACTGCTGCTGGCACTCGGACCGGAGCGTGTGGCTACATGTATTTCTATGCAGCCATACACTCCGGTCCCGAGTGCCGGCGGCAATGCCAGATCTTTAATCGAGAGACTCGCGTGAGTTTCTCGCATCACACACACAAATGTGACATCGGATTTACTCAGTGACTCTGAGGGGGAAAACAACTCTGCTGTACAAACTATGCTCCATTGGGATATGCTGATCTGTGATGGCCTAGGAACCACTGATCTGTGATTGATGATTGTACAAGCTATTATAGTAGGTATAATAGTCCGCTAGATGCAACAGTGGCAGGACAATATGGGGAGGCACGAGCAGCAACGCAAAATGATGTAGCCCTATCTCTAATGCTTCAGCAGTGTATGAAATGGGGCTAGGCAATTTTTTTTTTTTGCAAGGCGCGAATCAACTCTCAAAATGTTAAAATTTACGCAAAACAGCAAATATAGGATGTTCCATTCAAACATGATATACTGTGAATCAATCCAATCATATCTACTAGTTATGGAATATGTTTTCAAATGCTTTCGGCTGACAGCTATCTCCCATAGACCCATAAGCATGCAGTCTTGGCTTGGGTGGAGCATGCATATTTTCTAATTGCGAGGAGGGGATTATGCAGCTGCTTAATACTTCTGGCAATATCTTTTCTTCTCTGCAAACAAAAGTATCAAAAAGTTTTGATATCCATCTGCCGATCCTTTTATCTCCTTACAAATGCGATCAAGGAAAAGTCAGAACACTGGCAAGTTCATCTGGAAACTAGTCTAACAATCTGTATGTCCAGCATATAGGTAACCTGCCAGCTAACTTAACACCCCCAAACCACCACCAATATTTCCCAGAGCCCTATCTCTGCATTTTAGCTAATTCCCTAGACTAGTCCTGATCTTAGCTGCTATAATCACTCAACGCGTTTGATATCTTCGTTCCCCAGTTATAGTTTGAGTGTAGAATGTTGTGAGGGTTCCTGCATTGAATCAATGACTGGACACAGGAAAAAAAGATGTAAATTGCTCTGAGTGGGCATTATTATAGCACCCTGGGACCAATCAAGGGAGTAAACACTGCCAGATTAGTCCGTTCTACAGTGGCTTCCAAAAGTATTCACCCCCTTGATATTTTTTGGAGTTTTGCTACCACACAACCTGGAATTCCACTTTTACTTTAGTGTTTGCATCAATTTATGGAAAGAACATGCCTACAGCTGTAAACATTTGTTGTTTTTTTTACTTGTGAAGCAAACAACAAATAGTACAAAATAACTGAAAATTTTAGTGTGCATAACTATTCACTCCCCTAAAGTCAGTACTTTGTAGAGTCTCTTTTTTGGTAATCACAGCTGCAAGTCGGTTTGGAAAAGTCTCTATGAGCTTTCCACACCTTGTGCTAGGGTTCGATTTCCCGCTGCTGCACAAGGGGAGTCTCGAACCCGTCCCGCTGCGGTCTCCCATTCATCTCCGGCCGCAGTGGAGCCTGCTCAGCAGAGACGTTGGTCCAAGCGTCTTGCCCACTCCACTACTGTGCAGTGACTTGCTGCTGCCTTTCCTGGATCTGCTGGAGCAGACGTCTTTGGGACAAAGTCCTGCGTTTTCCCTTCTGAGCATGCCCAGAGTGAGATCTCTCATTGGAGATCAGGGGTCACATGTTCAGGTGCTGCAGTGGCTCCTATTGGTCCGCCAGGAAGGTCATGTAGCTACATGTGTTTGTAACAGTTTCTCATTGGTCCTTGTTCCTGGAAGGTCCTGTAGCTGTTGCTATAAAAGGGTAGCATGGCTGGGCCGCCATGCGCTAATATCAACCATTGTATGCTATGCGCCAGTGTGGTCATGTGTATGTGTGGATAGGGACCCGGCTGAAATAAGCCACTAGAATACCGACTTAATCGGTGAGGAGTTTGGTATAGTAGCTGGTCAGGGTCGGTGTCCTAGATGCCCTAGATTACCGGCATAACCGGTGAGGAGTTTTGATTGCCGTATTCAGGGTCTGGCGTTCAGACGCCATAGATTGCGGGTGACTCCCGCGAGGACATTAGCACATGATCACGCTTTATGTACGCTTAGAACTTAACTGTGTACCTGAGAGCCTTACAGGACACAGTGCTTTTTCTCAGCGGCCCTGTGACGTAACAGGGGTCGCTTTCAACGCTAGTCAGCGCCCTAGCGTGTTTTCTTTGCCACTCAGTTGTGTCTAGTGAGTGCGCACACATCGCCATATAGCGCTGCGGCTCTCCTTCTAGCGGCTCTGTGGAGTAACAGAGTTCGCACTCATTGCCACAGCACATTACGGCGTTTATGTTGGCGACTCTGCGGGATAACAGAGTTTGCTTCTCGCTCCATTTTTACTAGCAGCAGGCTCCGCTTGCACGGTGGACCCCGGGCTGCGAACGCACCTTTCTACATTATATATTTGGTGTGTTCCGCAGACCCATAACATAATATTAGTGCCGGGGTCTGGCTAGTAAAATGGCGGATGAACAGCGATTACAGCTGTACATCCAGCAGCTGGAGGGTAGGTTGGCGGCTCTTGAGCGCACAACCTCAGCTGTGGATGTTACCGCAGTCGCTGTTCAGGCTGCTAGTGTAGTTGCAGCCAGTTTGTCCTCTGCCACCTCTGTCCCTACATTGTCCCACCTCCCACTTCCAGACAAGTTTGCTGGTGACAGCAAGCAATGTCGGGGATTCGTGAGTCAGTGCTCCATACACCTCGAGCTTCTGGCTGCACGTTTCCCCACGGATCGGGCACAAGTGGGCTTTGTGATAGCTCTTCTGTCGGGCAGAGCGTTGGAGTGGGCAACGCCGCTGTGGGAGCGCGACGACCGTGTGGTGCAGAGCGTTTCTCGTTTTCTGGAGGCTCTGAAAAAGGTTTTTCTAGGACCTCAGGTCACCCACGATGCGGCGCTCAAACTGCTGGCAAGTACCCAGGGTTCGGCTTTGGTCAGCCATTTTGCTGTCCAATTTCGGACTCTGGCCTCGGAATTAGAGTGGCCAGATAAAGTCCTCATTCCCGTGTTCTGGAGAGGACTGGCGGGTCATGTGAAAGTTGCCTTGGCTACCAGGGAGATTCCTGCCACACTGGAGAAGCTTATCGCTATTTCCACCCGCGTCGACCTCCGTTTCCACGAGCGGAGGCTGGAACGTGTCCAGTGTAGGCAGAGGGTCCAGTTGGCTCCTACCTTCACCAACCCTCTGGAGTCGCCTGTTCAGGCGCCTGACCTTCAGGAGGTTGCTCCTGCAGGATCTAAATCTCGGGTCACTCGTCCATCCCCGATTTGTTATATTTGCCAGCAGCAGGGACATTTTGCCAACCGATGTCCACAGCGGCTGAATAAGCGGCCGCGCCCAGTAACCGTAGGAACAGGGTCACTGGACGCCATGAGTTTTGCCCCTAAAGTGCTCCTCAAGGGGATAATTACCCACGGTTCTACCACCCTACCCGTCAAGCTGTGTGTGGATTCTGGGGCAGAGGGAAATTTTATGTCATCCTCCTTTGCTTCTCGCCACACCATGCCTTTGGTGTTGCTGGCTGAACCAGTATCGGTTCGGGTGTTGAACGGAGCAATTCTGCCCTCACAAATCACCCATCAGTCTGTTCCACTCACCTTGTCTATGTCTTCTTCCCATCAGGAGAATATATCATTTTTTATCCTCCCTGAGGGTATAGATGAGGTTTTGTTGGGATTACCCTGGCTCCGCCACCACTCTCTCCCATATTGAGTGGGCTTCAGGGAGAATTCTGGGTTGGGGTAATTTATGTAAAGGCAGATGCATTAGGGACAGCGTGCAGGTCAACACCACTGAGATACCCATAGACCTCTCTCCTCTTCCCAAGGTCTATTGGTCTTATGCCGACGTTTTCTCAAAGAAGGCTGCGGAGACTCTTCCGCCTCATCGCCCCTATGACTGTCCTATCGACCTCTTGCCTGGAGCTGAGCCTCCTAGAGGAAGGGTCTATCCCCTCTCTCTTCCTGAGACAGAGGCCATGTCCCAATATATTCAGGAGAACTTGGTAAGGGGATTCATTAGGAAGTCGGTGTCACCAGCGGGAGCGGGGTTCTTCTTTGTGCAGAAGAATAACGGAGAACTACGTCCGTGCATTGATTATAGGGGTCTCAACGCTATTACCGTGAAAAATAAGTATCCTTTGCCGCTAATCTCTGAGCTTTTTGACAGGCTTCGGGGAGCAAGGGTATTTACTAAGCTAGACCTGCGGGGTGCGTATAACCTGATTCGCATCCGTGAGGGGGACGAGTGGAAGACGGCATTTAACACCAGGGATGGGCATTATGAATATCTGGTAATGCCCTTTGGGCTCTGTAATGCACCAGCTGTCTCCCAAGACTTTGTGAACGACATCTTCCGGGATATGTTGACCACCTCGGTGGTAGTCTATCTGGATGACATTCTCATCTTTTCTCCAGATATGGCCTCCCACCGGAGAGATGTCTGCAAGGTCTTCGACCTCTTGCGAGCAAATTCCCTATATGCGAAGTTGGAGAAGTGCATGTTTGAGCAGGAGTCTCTACCTTTTCTGGGCTATATCATCTCCACCCATGGATTGGCTATGGATCCTACCAAACTACAGGCTGTGATGGATTGGCAAGAACCCCACTCCCTTAAGGCGGTGCAGCGCTTTATGGGGTTCATTAACTACTATCGCCAATTCATTCCCCACTTCTCCACTTTGGTAGCTCCCTTGGTAGCCCTCACCAAGAAGGGAGCTAATCCCAAGTTGTGGTCAGAGGAGGTCACCAAGGCGTTCTCCTCCATCAAGTCGCATTTCGCCAGTGCTCCCATCTTACATCGCCCCGATGTCGATAAACCGTTTATCTTAGAGGTGGATGCCTCTTCTGTTGGTGCTGGAGCAGTCCTTTTTCAAAAGGATGCCCAGGGTCAGAAGCATCCCTGCTTCTTCTTTTCCAAAACCTTTACACCAGCAGAGAGGAATTATTCCATCGGGGACAGGGAGTTACTGGCTATGAAGTTGGCCTTCTCCGAGTGGCGACATCTTCTGGAGGGGGCTCGCTTCCCCTTCCAAGTGTTCACAGACCACAAGAACTTGGTGTATTTGCAGACAGCCCAGCGGCTAAATTCCCGTCAGGCCAGATGGTCCTTGTTTTTCTCCCGGTTCCATTTCACCCTCCATTTCCTCTCCGGTGAGAAGAACATTCGCGCAGATGCTCTATCCCGCTCCTTGGTGTCCTCTGAGGAGGTGGAGGAGGAGCCTCGGCTGATTGTCCCCACAGAAAGCCTAAGAACGGTGGCTCCGGTTTCGCTTGAGTCTGTGCCTTCGGGCAAGACTTTTGTGCCCACCAATTTGCGACCGGAAGTACTCTCTTGGGCACATTCGTCCAGGGTGGGTGGACATTTTGGGACCAAAAGGACTTCTGAGTTGCTGGCGAGGACATACTGGTGGCCGCAGATGGCCCGTGACATCAGGGAATACGTTCAGGCGTGCGTCTCCTGCGCCAAGAATAAGTCCCCTCGACAACGGCCAGCTGGGTTACTTTTTCCTTTACCGGTGGCAGACAGGCCTTGGGAGATGGTCGGGATGGATTTTGTGTGGGCTTACCCAAGTCTCGGGCTGCACCATCATCTGGGTGATAACCGACCACTTCTCCAAAATGGTGCACTTAGTGCCGTTACCACGGTTACCGTCTGCACGGGCCTTGGCAGCATTATTCATTAGGCATATTTTCCGCCTACACGGTATGCCAGACAAAATTGTCAGTGATCGAGGTCCCCAGTTTGCGTCTCGGTTCTGGAGAGAGCTGTGTCGTCTACTCAGCATTGAGTTGAATCTCTCCTCTGCATACCATCCCGAGACGAATGGGTTGGTAGAGAGGGCCAACCAGACCTTGGTCACATACTTGCGACATTTTGTCTCTGCTAGGCAGGATGACTGGGCATCCTTGCTACCGTGGGCTGAGTTCGCTCTAAATAATGCTGTGGCTGACTCCACCGGACAGACCCCATTCCTCCTGAACTACGGTCAGCATCCACGGGTACCAGTGCCTATGCCCGTGTCTTCCGCAGATTCCAGGTGGCAGACTGGGCTGTGGAGGCACGGGACATTTGGGACCGCACTCAGGATGCCATTCAGGCCTCCAAAGAGAGGATGAGGTCTTCGGCCGATGCCCATCGGCGCCCCGCTCCTACATTTGCTCCGGTGACCTAGTGTGGCTTTCTGCCCGCAACATCAGGCTGCGGGTAGAGTCCACCAAGCTGGCACCTCACTTTTTGGGCCCCTTTAAAGTTCTTGAGCAGGTGAACCCGGTGGTTTACCGCCTAGCCCTTCCACCTCACCTTGGTATCGCTGACACCTTTCACGTGTCCCTCTTGAAACCCGTGGCCATTTCCCGGTTTTCCGAGTCATCTGCCGGGACGTCGGGTTCATCTACCGACGATCATGAGGTGAACGCCATTGTTGGGTGCAAGGTGGTACGAGGCAAAAAATTTTATTTGGTGGATTGGAGGGTTATGGGCCTGAGGATAGATCCTGGGAGCCTGCCGAGCATGTTCACACTCCGCAGCTCATCGCTGCCTTTGAGAGCAGCGAGGCCCAAAGAAGGGGGCCCTAGGAGGGGGGTAATGTTAGGTTTGATTTCCCGCTGCTGCACAAGGGAGTCTCGAACCCGTCCCGCTGCGGTCTCCCATTCATCTCCGGCCGCAGTGGAGCCTGCTCAGCAGAGACGTCGGTCCAAGCGTCTTGCCCACTCTACTACTGTGCATTGACTTGCTGCTGCCTTTCCTCGATCTGCTATTATAGCCAGTGCTGGAGCAGACGTCTTTGGGACAAAGTCCTGCGTTTTCCCTTCTGAGCATGCCCAGAGTGAGATCTCTCATTGGAGATCAGGGTCACATGTTCAGGTGCTGCAGTGGCTCCTATTGGTCCGCCAGGAAGGTCATGTAGCTACATGTGTTTGTAACAGTTTCTCATTGGTCCTTGTTCCTGGAAGGTCCTGTAGCTGTTGCTATAAAAGTGTAGCATGGCTGGGCCGCCATGCGCTAATATCAACCATTGTATGCTATGCGCCAGTGTGGTCATGTGTATGTGTGGATAGGGACCCGGCTGAAATAAGCCACTAGAATACCGACTTAATCGGTGAGGAGTTTGGTATGGTAGCTGGTCAGGGTCGGTGTCCTAGATGCCCTAGATTACCGGCATAACCGATGAGGAGTTTTGATTGCCTTATTCAGGGTCTGGCGTTCAGACGCCATAGATTGCGGGTGACTCCCGCGAGGACATTAGCACATGATCACGCTTTATGTACGCTTAGCACTTAACTGTGTACCTGAGAGCCTTACAGGACACAGTGCTTTTTCTCAGCGGCCCTGTGACGTAACAGGGGTCGCTTTCAACGCTAGTCAGTGCCCTAGCGTGTTTTCTTTGCCACTCAGTTGTGTCTAGTGAGTGCGCACACATCGCCATATAGCGCTGCGGCTCTCCTTCTAGCGGCTCTGTGGAGTAACAGAGTTCGCACTCATTGCCACAGCGCATTACGTCGTTTATGTTGGCGACTCTGCGGGATAACAGAGTTTGCTTCTCGCTCCATTTTTACTAGCAGCAGGCTCCGCTTGCACGGAGGACCCCGGGCTGTGAACACACCTTTCTACATTATATATTTGGTGTGTTCCGCAGACCCATAACACCTTGCCACTGGAATTTTTGCCCATTCTTCAAGGCAAAACTACTCCAACTCCTTCAAGTTAGATGGTTTATTCTGGTAAACAGCAATCTTCAAGTCTGACCACAGATTCTTAATTGAATTAAGGTCTGGGCTTTGACTAGGCCACTCCAAAACATGTACATAGTTCCCCTTAAACCACTTGAGTGTTAATTTAGCAGTATGCTTTGGGTCATTGTCTTGTTGGAAGGTGAACATCCACCCCAGTCTCAAATCACTGAAACAGGATTTTTCTCAAGAATATCCCTGTATTTCACATCATCCATCTTCTGTGTTTTCCCTGTTCCTACTGCTGTTCCTACTGCTGAAAATCATCTCCACAGCATTTGGTTGCTGCCACCACCATGTTTTACTGTGGGGATGGTGTTCTTGGGGTGATGAGCTGTGTTGGTTTGGTGCCAGACATAACATTTAACTTGGTGGCCAAAAAGTTAAATTTTGGTCTCATCTGACCACAGCACTTTCCTCCATACATTTTGGGAGTCTATACATGTCTTTTGGCAAACTCAAAACGAGCCTTACAAATTTTTGTGCTTTTTGTGTGCAAGTAAAGTTTTTTTCTGACCACTCTGCCATAAACGCCACCTCTATGGATTATACTGCTCACTGTGGTCATATGGACAGATACTCCGGTCTCTGCTTAGGAACTCTGCAGCTCCTTCAGGGTTAGCTTTTCTCTTTGTGCTGCCTCTCTGATTTTTTTTTTATCAAAAATTTTACTGAGCTAAACAGTAATGTTACCTGGTAATTTTTACCATAAAATGCCATAAAAATAAAATACCAAAACCAACGGTGGAATTTTTCACAGCATTTGGATTTTTTCCCCTTTTGTAAGGTTATTGTAGGGTAAAATAAATGGTGTTATACATGGTGTCATTCAAAACTACAGCTCTTCGTACAAAAAAATCCATCAAATAGAAAAATAAAATGTCATGGCTATTGGAAAAAAGAGAAGGAAAAAAAACAAAAGCACAAAAATTTAACTTGACTCCGTTTGGAAGGTGTTTAAGAAATTCTTTATGTTCTACTTTCTTCAAGAATAAAGAGCAATTAAGAAAAATGTTCATAAGTACTATTCTCTTTGCTTTTTAGTACAGAGGTTAAACGAAAACATTTCAATTGTTCGGTATTAGTAAAGCATGGCCACTGTCATTCAAAAATAGCACCACACTTGCCTTTGGGCCATGATTAGTAAGGCAACTTTGGTTTATTGAAGTGATGAAGTGAACAGGGTATGCACTTCAATATCACTTACAATCTGTGGACTAAAGTGTTGTTACTCACGTACTACTCTTTTACGTGTCAAAGAAGCAATGCTAAACGGGTTGTCCAGGACTTTTATATTGATGGTTAATCTTTATGATAGGTAATTATTATCTGATCCTTTGGGGTGTGACACCCATCACCCATGCCAATCATCTGTTCCTGATTTTGGCGGCAGAAGGCAGTGCTCAGTTCTGTCAACTGTATAGTGGCCATAGCCGTGTACTGCACATGCACCTAGAACTGCTGATCGGTGGGCGTGCAGGGTGTCATACCCACACCGATAAGATATTGATGACCATCTTAAAGATAAACCATCAATAAGATAGCTCTGGACAACCCCTTTCGTTATTTTTTCCATGTTACTATAGGTTCATTTAAAACTGAATGAAGACTGCACATAATTTTCCATTTTCCATGATTAGAAATTCTTAAAAATATGTTACCCCATCCTAGAGTTGCGGTTGATTGTGGTTGCAGGTCACTTTAATTTTGCAACAAAATTCAATTTGCATATTAAATGCAGGGTTTTAAAAAAAATCAATACCTTGACGCTCACTGCTATTACAGCCTAAAGTCCAGGCCTCCACTCGTTTGGCTTCTTCATTCTTCCAACGCACAATGTTGTTTTCAGGGGTTTTCACTCTGTGCCATGGCTTCCTTATGACATTCTGACATCACAATGTTAGCTCCAGTCAAGACATTGACTAAGCCTCAGGTGATGCATATGATTTTACCATGTGCGTTGTGATGTCAGAGGCCTACTTGGCACCGGTAGCCCCAAGTGAAAATGCCAAAAAAGAGGACAAGCTAGTAGGCTGGAGGCATCAGGACAGACGAGAGGTAAGGTATCAGATTTTTTTAACCCCTTTAATGGCCTCTACAATTCAGCAAAGTTACAGGAGGCAGGATTTTACTGAATTCGCACCAAGGAAACATACAAAAATTTTGGGTTCTCCCAATTAGATTTTTTACAATTGAGAATCAACACTCAAAATTGCTCATAACTGAGAACAATTCTAATACTTAATAGTATACTGATAAGACAGGACATAGGAGAATGTACAATTTTCTCTATAAATTAAAAGGGTTTAACAACGGATGTATAGGTTGGCTAAAAACTCCCTTGGTTAGTCATTCATTGACATAATGTTTTGTAGATGCTTGCATTCCTATCATTCCTTTATTATTAAAGTACAAAGAGAAAACAAGACAAGTCCTTACATAGAAAGGAAAGAGAGAATAAAATCAACCACGAACTTCTAGAACATTTACAGCTAAATCAAGTGACCTATTTAAACCACATCAAGGAATGTAAAAGTAAACATCTTGAGCTGCACAGAACCATGAAAACTACATAAAAATCCCAACTTTCCATGAAATATAAATAAGGAGATACCTTTTCTTCACCTGGAGCCCATTCTATTGTTTATGAAATTAAAGTTTGTCACTGAAGCAGATGAATGCAGCATTATTTGAGCATCTAAGATGAATTGTTGTGTTTTTCATGCTGTGCTCCAAACTGTAGACACCCAAAATGAGTTGACTGCACTTACACTTATTCCACCACCTGTCTGGAACTGTTTAGATGGGAGAGTTTCCTTTTAGTGGTTTTCTGGTTAGACTGACTTAGTGGTAAATTGGGCTCCTTTGAAGTGGCGAAGCCTGTAACATTTACTGTGTACACTACAGTACAGCAACCCACTGTTATTCTTCATTAGTGTATTACTGTATGAGATGGGAGATTTGAAGGAAATTAAAGGATTAAGGTCTATGCCTACTGAACTGCTACTATGTAAGTCATATACAGTCATGGCAGAAAGTGTTGGCACCCTTTAAATTGTTCCAGAAAATCATTGCAGTTACACATGTTTTGACAAAAAAACAGAAAAAAAGGCAAATTAGACATAATTTCACCCAAAACCCAAAAAAGAGCCAGACAAAATTGTTGGCACCCTCAACTTAATATTTGGTTGCACACCCTTTAGAATAAGTAACTGTAATCAATAGGTTTCTATAACCATCAACAAGCTTCTTACACCTATCAACTATAATTTTGGATCACTCTTATTTTGCAAACTATTACAAGTCTCTCATATGTGAAGGGTGTGCCTTCTTCCAACAGCAATTTTAAGATCTCTCCACAGGTATTCATTAGTATTTAGATCCAGCTTCATTGCTGACCACTTCAGAACTTTCCAGCACTTTGTTTCCATCCATTTTTGGGTGCTTCTTGAAGAATGTTTGGGGTCATTGTCCTGCTGGATGCAAACCAAGCTTTCTGATACTGGGCATTACATTACAACCCAAAATCCTTTGGTAATCTTCAGATTTCATGATGCCTTGCACACAGTTAAGGCGCCCAGTGCCACAGTCAGCAAAACAACTCTAAAACATCTTTGAACCTCCACTATATTTGACTGTAGGTACTGTGTTTATTTCTTTGCAGGTCTCTTTCCATTTTTGGCAAACAGTTGAATAATGTAATTTAATTAAAAGCTCTGTCTTGGTCTCATCTGTCCACAAGACGCTTTCCCAGAAGTTTGGCTTACTCACTTACATTTTGGAAAACTGCAGTCTAGATTCTTTATGCGTCTGTGTCATCAGTGGGGGCCTCCTTGGTCTCTTACCATAGCGCTTCATTTCATTCAAATGTTGATGGATAGTTGACGCTGACACTGATGTACCCTGATGCAGGACAACTAGAATTTCTTTTGAGTTTGATTGGGATTTCTTCTCCACCATCAGTGCTATCCTGCATTGCAACCTATCATCAATTTTTCTCTGTTGTCCACATCTAGTGAGATTAGCTACAGTGCCATAGGTTATAAACTTTGATTATGTTGCACTCCATGGACAAAAAACATGAGAGATGAACTTGAAACTTTTACGATTGTTGATATTTTTCAAAAATTTTTGTTAAGTTCCCAGACAGTTCTCTTCTCCTCTTTCTATTCTCCATGCTTACTGAGGAACACACAGACACACAATGCAAAGATTGAGTCAACTTCTTCGCATTTTAACTGGTGTCAGGTGTGATTTTATATTGCCCACACCCGTTATTTGAGCATCAAATGCTTGAAACAAACTTGTTTACCCACATTTTTGGAAACGTGCCAACAAATCTGTCTGGCCAATATTTGAGGTTTATTTACTTTTTTTTTTCTTTGTTTTTCTTTGTGGGAACCAAAACAGGTGTATTGTTTTGAATGTGAAGAAGCTATTATTTCCTAACTGAGATTGAAAAATTATCCCTTTTTTGGGGTCTGCAACAGGTTTGCTAATTGCAGGATTATTAGGCAATTACAGAGAATTTTTATAAACTCTTTTTTCAGAATACACAGCAGAAGTACTGTTTTAAAAATGAAAAATCTATGGCTAGTTGTCACCAAGCATTTCCAAAATGTAGCCCTATTTTGGGAGTGGGAAGCCAGGAGATGTGTGGCTTGTGTGGGTGTGCAGAAGCTCCAGCAGGAACAGCACTGAAGAGGGTTAGGATAGGCAGGCAAATAGAGGGGTTGCAGTTTGGAGTCAGCAGTACAATGGGCAGCCAGGAGATGTGTGGCTGGCGTGGCTGTGAAATTAAATGATAGTGGGATGTACAGGGATTCAAAAAATAAAAATAGACCTTTTATATTAAAGGTGAAAATAAGAAAATATGGTCATGTGCCTTTACAAAATAGCATGAGATCCAAAAAGCTAGACAGAGTCATGTTCCAAAAACACGTACCTGCGACTGGCGGATATTCAGGTGGCATGTGTACACCTCTAATATTAGAGCAGTGAAGCGGGCTAAGAAAATATTTTAACCAAAGCGCACACTTTGTTGGGTAAACAGATGTGCTTAAGTTGCAGAGTTATGGAAAATTTGCTTGTGTGTCTCAAAATACAAGAATCACACTTTCAGTGGAATGCCAGCTTTGAATTCAAAATCGATTTTAGCTGGACAATTAGCAATGAGGGGTTTAATATTGATCCTCCTTGCTTGCAATGTGTGAAGAATTAAAAAAAATGCAGCCATTAAGGTGCTGTTACTACAATATATCCCACATCGATCAATTAATAGTCACGTTG
This sequence comes from Oophaga sylvatica, assembly GCA_033576555.1. Lineage (NCBI taxonomy): Eukaryota > Metazoa > Chordata > Amphibia > Anura > Dendrobatidae > Oophaga > Oophaga sylvatica. Next base: position 231,529,461 of record JARQOD010000003.1, on the reverse strand, counting down.
AGTGACCATACAGCTACAATAGTAGCTACCGGTATATATCACTTGAATTTTTGAATTGGTATTCACAGGCTGAGACAATCACTCCCATTTTCAATCTGGTACATTGGCACTAGAGTAGTGCGCTTCAATTGCATTATGACTTTTTCTATCTCAATGCTGTGTGTTCTGAGATCCAACCCCTACACAGTGCAGGAATAAAAAAACATTTCTTGACTGTATCCTACCTTTTATACTGACTGTGATTTCACTTTCTGATTAGCTGGGCTGGACCATGTGAACAAATTGCTTCAGGCGTGGCACTATAGAGAAGCCGGGGTGGCTACGCTTGACACCATTAGCATGATAACTGAGTCAATCCCCAATCCTACATGGATTGATCCACTCATCTCTACTAACCTGTTTTGCCCACTACTATACGGAGATGTTTAAGTGTGCCAGGAATGGGCTTAAACCACCTATATTTGGGCAGGGTTTATATAAACCCTGATTGTTTTCCTAGGTCATCCACAAGTTGGCAGTGATTGTTTCAGAAAAATTGGGACCAGATCAAACAAATTAGGGACTGCTGTTAACTATATCTGCAATGTGCTATTCATAAAAATGATGTCATGTTATGTGGCAGATGAACTTCATTTTATGTCCAGAAGGTGCAATAGGTTAGCTATCTGGAGTGATGCAAGGATTTATGAATGGGATATAATATAAAACTCATACAGATAAATTTTCCATGAAAATATCAATAAGACTAACACAGCATGTACTATATATTTTCGAACTTTCTATTATAGAGCTATAAAGTAAAAATCCAGTTGACACCTGTATAATGATATAAAAGTCATTACTTTTGTGGAATCTTTACTTGCTACAATTTTGTCTTTACTATTGGATGTATGATAGTTTTATTGCTCTGCTCTTTTAGAGCACAGCTGCATTAGAATCCTGCTATCACCAGTGCCTTCAGATTAAGCAGCATTCACACATCAAACCAAGTATAGTCCGCGACCTGAAAATAGCTATTCAATGGGGCTGACATACTGTATTAATATCTGCTATTATGACGTATCCTGGGGATATTTCTTCAATATTTTTGCTGTGGACAATTTCTTTAAGTGTGGTTTGGTAAATGTTAAAAGTATTGTATTTAACATTTCGAAAGAGCAAAAAATAGCAACTGTAGATGTGTCTATCCTTATCCATTTTCTTCAGCTCTCAATTTTTGTTTTTACATTTGCATTTTCCCCTTCTCTTCTTCTAAGAGCAATGACTATTTTTTTGCTTTTCTGTTGATATAGACATATGAGGACTTGTATTTTGCAGGAAGAGTTGTAGCTTTGAACGACATCGCCATTTTACAATACAATGTACTGAAAAATAGAAAGGAAAATTCCAAGTGGGATTAAATTATTAATTTCTAAGGTTGAAGGTAGACATACAGTTAGGTCCATAAATATTTGGACAGAGACAACATTTATCTAATTTTGGTTCTAGACATTACCACAATGAATTTGAAACAAAACAAATCAGATGCAGTTGAAGTTCAGACTTTCAGCTTTCATTTGAGGGTATCCACATTAAAATTGGATGAAGGGTTTAGGAGTTTCAGCTCCTTAACATGTGCCACCCTGTTTTTAAAGGGACCAAAAGTAATTGGACAAATGACTCCAAGGCTATTTCATGGACAGGTGTGGGCAATCCCTTTGTTATGTCATTCTCAATTAAGCAGATGAAAGGGCCGGAGTTGATTTGAGGTGTGGTGTTTGCATTTGGAAGGTTTTGCTGTGAAGGAAACATGTGGTCACAGGAGCTCTCCATGCAGGTGAAACAAGTCATCCTTAAGCTGCAAGAACAGAAAAAAACCCATCCAAGAAATTGCTACAACATTAGAAGTGGCAAAATCTACAATTTGGTACATCCTGAGAAAGAAAGAAAGCACTGGTGAACTCATCAATCCAAAAAGACCTGGGAGCCCACGGAAGACAACAGTGGTGGATGATCGCCGCATACTTTCTTTGGTGAAGAAGAACGCGTTCACAGCATCAACTGAAGTCCAGAACACTCTCAGTGAAGTAGGTGTATCTGTCTCTAAGTCAACAGTAAAGAGAAGACTCCATGAAAGTAAATACAAAGGGTTCACATCTAGATGCAAACCATTCATCAATTCCAAAAATAGACAGGCCAGAGTTAAATTTGCTGAAAAACACCTCCAGAAGCCAGCTCAGTTCTTGAAAAGTATTCTATGGACAGATGAGACAAAGATCAACCTGTACCAGAATGATGGGAAGCCAAAAGTTTGGAGAAGAAAGGGAACGGCACATGATCCAAGGCACACCACATCCTCTGTAAAACATGGTGGAGGCAACGTGATGGCATGGCCATGCATGGCTTTCAATGGCACTGGGTCACTTGTGTTTATTGATGACATAACAGCAGACAAGAGTAGCCGGATGAATTCTGAAGTGTACCGGGATATACTTTCAGCCCAGATTCAGCCAAATGCTGCAAACTTGATTGGACGGCGCTTCATAGTACAGATGGATAATGACCCCAAGCATACAGCCAAAGCTACACAGGAGTTTCATGAGTGCAAAAAAGTGGAACATTCTTCAATGGCCAAGTCAATCACCAGATCTTAACCCAATTGAGCATGCATTTCACTTGCTCAAATCCAGACTTAAGAGGGAAAGACCCACAGACAAGCAAGACCTGAAGGCTGCGGCTGTAAAGGCCTGGCAAAGCATTAAGAAGGAGGAAACTCAGCGTTTGGTGATGTCCGTGGGTTCCAGACTTAAGGCAGTGATTGCCTCCAAAGGATTCGCCACAAAATTTTGAAAATAAAAATATTTTGTTTGGGTTATGTTTATTTGTCCAATTACTTTTGACCTCCTAAAATGTGGAGTGTTTGTAAAGAAATGTGTACAATTACTACATTTTCTAACACATATTTTTGTTCAACCCTTCAAATTAAACGTTACAATCTGCACTTGAATTCTGTTGTAGAGGTTTCATTTCAAATCCAATGTGGTGGCATGCAGAGCCCAACTCGCGAAAATTGTGTCACTGTCCAAATATTTCTGGCCCTGACTGTATGTCCAGTTTATTCAACATATAACCTAACATGTTGATCCACAGGAAGGCAAAAAATCCCACAAGGCATAAGCTAATTGCCCCATATTAGGGGAAAAATGCCCCATATTAGGAGAAAAATACAGCAATCAGACTAGTTCCCTGGATCAATTCCCCATCACAAAATCTAGTACTCATAACCTGTAATATTTTTCAAGAAAGGCATTAAGGTACCCCTTCAACTTTTTAGTACATATACGTAATTTTACTATAAGAGGGTAAAGGGGTTGTCTGGCATTTATTAAACACTTTACTTTGAGCATTGTTGAACTACAAAATAAACAACACATGAGAAGATGAAAATCATGTTCCCATGTTTTTCAAAGCTGATTATCTTGCGACAGTAATCTCTGAATGTATCAATCCAACAGGAAATGTAATTATAGACACAACTGTGAACACTTGTAATGACCAATGTGTGTCTTACTCTTACCACTTGCATTCCGTCTTTGATGCAACTCTGGTGATGGGGACGGGGACGGCAGACACTCTAGGTGAGAGGATGTAGAATTATTTTTCTTCTGATTTTCTTCTTCTGACAGGTCAATAAATCTGTTGATTGGCAATCCTGCTACTGGTTGTTTATATCTAGCATACTGAAGAGCATCCATGATCCATCTCATTTCACGCCAAACTTCATCTGTTTGCTGCAAAACATGAATAACTTCCCACTCAGTATAGCACCCGGATTATGGTATCGCAGCAGTTAAAGAAACCATCTGATCTAAGGATTAAATTTATTATGGGTGGGGTATAAGGGCTAATATGGCCTGGTGTCCTTTTCAGACACTATGCTGCTTCTATGGAGTTTTAGCTTCCATTCTTCTTTCCACCAACATGTTGCCGCTCTTCTCAGATTAACTGATGCACATTTTTCATCTGTAATCTGAGATACTCCTTCTATTCTCAGAATGGGTTGGACTGGGAAAATTAAGGGAAAGGTTTCAGATTATTGATGCACAGTCTGCATTGGCAAGAGTCAGCAACGGTAATGCTGGGGGAAAGAGAATGGGATCCTACTACAAGTTGGCTGAACTGTGCTGTAAAAAGTAGGACACCCGGTAATATTACCTGCTACAACACATCACTAGGGATGAGCGGACCGGTGGAAGTCTGTGTTCTGGTACCTGAACTGAACTTTATTCCAAAGTTCGGTTTGGGTACCAGAACTGTACCCGAACATTAACCAGGACCCAAACCTCATTGAAAACAATGCGGACCCCAACTTTTGAACTGGCAAATTGTCATTCTCTCTCTCTCTTGCTCTTCCTTCCTCCCCTCCCTGGAACTCCTTACTTTGCAAAGGACTTTCGAGAGAAGTCTGTCTTTGGAGTACAGTTGTCATTTGAATACTAACTGCCGGTACGAACCCCGAACTTTTAAGTTTGGGTTCGCTCAACTCTACACATTGCATGCTAAAGTCAACCGATGGACCACAGGGTCACAGAAAGCACAGCATCTACCCAGATACTGTATATATTACCTTCAAAATATTTTTCTGTAATAATTTAGCATCTGCAAAATTACCACTATACAGGAGTTGATTAGAAAGCAATTGACTAGTTTAGTACAGTCCCACATCTCTGCACCCATAAGGCGAATAAAAAGAAAAAAAACACAGAAAAAAATATTTTTCATAGGAGCAGTGGGGATTAAATAAGAAAAAAATCTGGTCACTTTGACCTTGTGACAGCCCCTTTTTAAGAAAATTAGTTAGACTAATAAAGCAGCCACAGTTTCAGCTGCATTGTGACCACACCATGGCTTTCAATACCATCACTGTATCTTGTCCTACTGGAACTTGTAGAATAAATCTGAGCAGTACAGCTTCTGGGATTTTACATATTTATCTATAATTATAATTTCATTCAATATGCATTTATTAAACTTTATAAGAATTGGAAAAGGGACAAAAAAGGACCATTGTATTGTATAGTACATGTTTAAGGGGTTTCCAACACTTAATTTTTTTACATCAAGCTGCCAATGATCTGAAATAGCAACAGGAGTAATAGTCTTCTTACTAATCGGCTGGTTGCCAATGCTGAGGTTTCACTGGTGGCCTCAGTGGTGTCAGCACATCCCTGATATGACAGTAGTTGGGTACAATAGTCACATATTGTTGCAAAATGTCATGGAGCCAGGTGATTAGAGACCATTGTGGGATATAGGAGCATTGAGTATGAGATTGGCTAGGACTGATAAGGTAGTGGTTACTCCATTTGTTATTTAAGACTATTGGGGGCTGTTTTTAGAAAAGTATTAGGTAGAACAACTGCTTTGGTCTCTTGGTGTTCTCTGAATAGCTTGTTCATTCTCCACCTTCACTAGATATATGCATTAGATATAACACAGTGTGCCAGTTTTAGCTGGACTGGTCGTTTAAGGCATAGCAATTAATTAAATGTAACTTATTTGGAAATATTGTGCAATTGTCACTTTAATGGGAACATGTCACCTCATTTGGATAGCATGGATCAGATACAATATACTTTTAAGATGAACCGCAGTGACAAGACTAGTGAGAAACAGCCGGCTTGTCCGGTGCCACATAATGTGATTGACAGGTCCCTTCCATAATGAGAGACCTGTCAATAACCTCTAGCGGTGCTTACAAAATCTGGGGGCACCGATTACTCTGATCTTCACGTATGGTCTTTGGTTGGTTCTTTAAAGTATATTTTTTCCGAAATGCTGCATTGATACAGGCAAACTCTGATTCATGCTGCTTCGGGCAGCATTAATTTAATGACAGGTCCCCTTTAAAGTGGAATCAGGGCTTAACCCCTTCACCCCCAAGGGTGGTTTGCACGTTAATGACCGGGCCAATTTTTACAATTCTGACCACTGTCTCTTTATGAGGTTATAACTCTGGAACTCTTCAACGGATCTTCGCGATTCTGAGAATGTTTTCTCGTGACATATTGTACTTCACCTTAGAAGTAAAATTTCTTCGATATAACTTGCGTTTATTTTGAAAAAAACGCAAATATGGCGAAAATTTTTAAAATTTTGCAATTTTCAAACTTTGAATTTTTATTCCCTTAAAACAGAGAAATATATCACACAAAATAGTTAAGAAATAACATTTCCCACATGTCTACTTTACATCAGCACAATTTTGGAACCAAAATTTTTTTTTGTTAGGAAGTTATAAGGGTTAAAAGTTGACCAGCGATTTCTCATTTTTACAACAAAATTTACAAAGCCATTTTTTTTAGGGACCACCTCTCATTTGAAGTCACTTTGAGGGGTCTATATGGCAGAAAATACCCAAAAGTGACACCATTCTAAAAACTGCACCCCTCAAGGTACTCAAAACCACATTCAAGAAGATTATTAACCCTTCAGGTGCTTCACAGGAACTAAAGCAACGTGGAAGGAAAAAATGAATATTTAACTTTTTAGCCACAAAAATGATCTTTTACAAACTTTTTTTTTATTTTCACAAGGGTAAAAGGAGAAAATGGACAGATAAGGTTGTTATGCAATTTCTCCTGAGTACGCCAATACCCAATATGTGGGGGAAAACAACTGTTTGGGCACACGGCAGAGCTCGTAAGGGAAGGAGCGCCGTTTGACTTTTTCAAACTAAAATCGGCTGGAATTGAGATTGGACGCCATGTCGTGTTTGGAGAGACCCTGATGTGCCTAAACAGTGGAAACCCCCACAAGTGACACCATTTTGGAAACTAGACCCCCTAAGGTACTTATCTAGATCTGTTGTGAGCACTTTGAACCCCCAAGTGTTTCACAAAAGCTTATAATGCCTGGGTGTGGAAAAAAAAACAATTTTCCACAAAAATGATTTTTTAGTCCCAAATTTTTGAATTTTCCCAAGGAAATTGGACCCCAAAAGTTGTTGTCCAATTTGTCCTGAGTACGCTGATACCCCATATGTGGGGGGGGAAACTGTTTGGGTGCACGGCAGGGCTTGGAAAGGAAGTAGTAACGTTTTGGAATGCAGACGTTGATGGGGGTCATGTTCTGTTTGCAGTGCCCCAGATGAGCCTAAACAGTGGAAACCCCCCACAAGTGACCCCATTTTGGAAACTAGACCCCCTAAGGAACTTATCTAGATCTTTGGTGAGCACTTTGAACCCCCAAGTGCTTCACACAAGTTTATAATGCCCGGGCATGAAAATAAAAAATCCTATTTTTTTCCCACAAAAATTATCTTTTAGTCACTAATTTTTTATTTTCCCAAGGGTAGCAGGAGAAATTGGACCACATAAGTTGTTGTACAATTTGTCCTGAGTACGCTAATACCCCATATGTGGGGGGAACCACTGTTTGGGCGCACGGCAGAGCTCGGAATGAAAGGAGCACCATTTGACTTTTTCCAACCAAAATTGGCTGGAATTGAGATTGGATGCCATGTTGCATTTGGAGAGCCCCTGATGTGCCTAAACAGTGGAAACCCCCCACAAATGACCCCATTTGGGAAACTAGACCCCCTAAGGAACTTTTCTAGATCTTTGGTGAGCAATTTGAACCCCCAAGTGCTTCACACAAGTTTATAACGTAGAGCCGTAAAATTTAAAAATCATATTTTTTCCACAAAAATGATCTTTTCACCCCAATTTTTATTTTTCCAAGGGTAACAAGACTCCAAAAGTTATTGTGCAATTTGTCCTGAGTGCGCTGATACCTCATATGTGGGGTAAACCACTGTTTGGGTGCATGGCAGAGTTTGGAAGGGAAGGAGCGCCGTCTGACTTTTTCAACGCAGAACTGGCTGGACGCCATGTCGTGTTTCGAGAGCTCCTGATCTGCCTAAACAGTGGAAACCCCCATAAATGACACCATTTTGGAAACTAGACCCCTCAAGGAACTTATCTAGATGTGTGGTGAGAACTTTTAACCCCCAGGTGTTTCACTAAAGTTTATAACGTACAGCCGTAAAAATAAAAAATCTTTTTTTTTTTACAAAAATGATTATTCGCCCCCAATATTTTATTTTCACAAGGGTAACAGGAGAAATTGGACCTCAAAAGTTGTTGTCCAATTTGACCTGAGTACGCTGATACCCAATATGTGGGAGAAAACTACTGTATGGGCGCACGTCAGGGCTCGGAAGGGAAGTAGTGACGTTTTGGATTGCAGACTTTGATGGAATGGTCTGGGGCGTCATGTCTCATTTGGAGAGCCCCTGATGCGCCTAAACAGTGGAAACCCCCCACAAGTGACCCCATTTTGGAAAATAGACCCCACAAGGAACTTGTCTAGATGTGTGGTGAGCACTTTGAACCCCGAAGTGCTTCACAGAAGTTTATAACGCACAGCCGTAAAAATAAAAAATCCTTTTTTTTTTTGCAAAAATGATTTTTTTGCCCCAATATTTTATTTTTACAAGGGTAACAGGAGAAATTGGACCCCAAAAGTTGTTGTCCAATTTGTCCTGAGTACGCTGATATCCAATATGTGGGAGAAAACTACTGTATGGGTACACGTTGGGGCTCGGAAGGGAAGTAGTGACGTTTGGATTGCAGACTTTGATGGAATGGTCTGGGGGCGTCATGTCGCATTTGGAGAGCCCCTGATGCGCCTAAACAGTGGAAATCCCCAACAAGTGACCCCATTTTGGAAAATAGACCCCACAAGGAACTTATCTAGATGTGTGGTGAGCGCTATGAAGCCCCAAGTGCTTCACAGAAGTTTATAATGTACAGCCGTAAAAACAAAAAATATTTTTTTTTGTACAAAAATGATATTTTCGCCCCCAGTTTTTTATTTTCCCAAGGGTAACAGAAGAAATAGGACAAATTGCACAATAACTCTTGGGGTCCAGAGTACGCTGATACCCCATATGTGGGGATAAACTACTGTTTGGACGCATGGCAGAGCTGAGAAGTGAAGGAGCACCGTTTGACTTTTTCAACGCAGAATTGGCTGAATTGAGATCAGACGCCATGTCACATTTGGAGAGCCCCTGATGTGCCTAAACAGCGGAAACCCCCCAATTCTAACTCCAACCCTAACCCCAACACACCCCTAACCCTAGTCCAACCCTAACCACAAACCTAACCCTAACACACCCCTAATCCCAACCCTAACCCTAATCCTAACTTTAGCGCCAACCCTAACCCTAACTTTAGCCGCAACCCTAACCCTAACCCTAATGGGAAAATGGAAATAAATACTTTTTTTAATTTTATTATTTTTCCCTTACTAAGGGGGTGATAAAGGGGGGTTTGATTTACTATTTATAGCGGGTTTTTATGATTGGCAGCTGTCACGCTAAAAGACGCTTTTTATTGCAAAAATAGTTTTTGCATCATCACATTTTGAGAGCTATAATTTTTGCATATTTTGGCCCACAGAGTCATGTGAGGTCTTATTTTTTGCAGGACGAGTTGCGTTTTTATTGGTACCATCTTTGAGCAGTGACGTTTTTTGATCGCTTTTTATTTCGATTTTTGGGAGGTTAGAATGAACAAAAATCAGCAATTCATGAATTTCTTTTGGGGGAGGGTTTATACCGTTCCACTTGTGGTAAAATTGATAAAGCAGTTTTATTCTTCGGGTCAGTACGATTATGGCGATACCTCATTTATATCATTTTTTCATGTTTTGGCACTTTTATAGAATAAAAACAATTTTATATAAAAAATAATTATTTTTGCATCGCTTTATTCTGCGAGCTATAACTTTTTTATTTTTTCGCTGATGATGCTGTATGACGTCTCGTTTTTTGCGGGACAAGATGACGTTTTCAGCAGTACCATGTTTTTTTATATCGGTCTTTTTGATCGCGTGTTATTCCACTTTTTGTTCGGCAGTATGATGATAAAGCATTGATTTTTTGCTTCGTTTTTTTTTTTTTTTTAAGGGGTTCACTAAAGGGGTTAACTAGTGGGACAATTTTATAGGGGGGTCGTAACGGACGCGGCGATACCAAATATGTGTACTTTTATTGCTTTGTTTTTTTTATTTACAGGAAGAAGTGAATTTATTGGGGAATATATATATATTTTTTAATTTATTTTGGATTTTTTTTTAAAACATGTTTATTTTTATTTTTTTAACTTTTTTACTTTGTCCCAGGGTGGGACATCACTGTATTTTATCAGATCGCTGGTGTGACAGTGTGCACAGCACTCTGTCACACCAGCGATCGCTCAGGCAGTGCAGCAGGCTTTCTCAGTGCCTGCTCTCGGCAGGCACTGAGGTAGCCGCCTCCCTCCAGGACCCCGGCACCATCTTGGATCCGGGACCTGGGAGGGAGGAAGCCCTCAGAGCAGCGCGATCACATCGCGCTGCTCTGAGGGTCTCAGGGGGGCGCGCAGGGAGCCCCCTACCCTGCACGATCCTCCCCTGTGCTCCCAGTACACCGCGATCATGTTTGATCGCGGTGTGCAAGGGGTTAATGTGCCGGGAGCGGTCCGTGACCGCTCCTGACACACAGTCATGGGTGTCAGCTGTGATAATCAGCTGACACCCGGCCGCGATCGGCTGCGCTCCCCCCGGGAGCGCGTCCGATCGCACGAGACGTACTATCCCGTCCATGGTCATACGGGCCCAGGTACCATGGACGGGATAGTACGTCCGATGGCAGTAAGGGGTTAATAGCCCTCCACCTAACAATATTCAAAGCCTTATATCTGCATTTGTATTACTATTTTCTTGTATTTGAATGTCAGTAAAATAGTTGCAGGAACTCTACTTTCCTGAATGAACATAAGTGACCTGAGGCTGGAGTCACACACAACGTATAAAAAAAATCGGTCCGTTTTTCACGGAAGAGCATCGCACAAATGTTCCCTGAACAGTGATCCTTAAGTCATCCGTTTGCAATGCAAGGATGTGATTTTTTTGCATCTAAGCATCCGTGTGACATCCGTATGGCGTCCGTACGGTGAGATTTTCTCGCCGGCCTGCAAAATGGACATAAAATGGATTCATGACCTCAAATATTCGTGAAAACATATATACAGTCGATATATATATATATATGTCAGTGAGACATTTATATCATACAGAGGTAGATAGCACTATAGTCGATAATTCAATTGTCTGCTTCTGTAAAACGGGAAGAAAGAGAGTAAGTGTCAGAATTGGCGCATCTTACAAATGCGCCTTTTCTGGGGTGGCTGGGGCAGATTTTTTTTTAGCCAGGGGGGCCCAAAAACAATGGTCCCTCTCTAGGCTAATAATTTCTGCCCTCAGTCACTGGCTTGCCCTCTCTGGCGGAGAAAATTGCGCGGGAACCAATACAAGTTTTTCCGTGAATTAAGTTTTTATTTTAATAGCTACAGCTCCAAAATTTTACACACATACACTACTAACATTAATAATGAGGAACATATATAAATCTAATGGATATTAAATGTTTTACTGTATGTAAACCATGTCTCATATCCTGTTGGGTTCTGTAATGATTTCACAGGTGCCGACAATTGAATTATTACCTATTCTGCTATCTATAAAATATAAATATATATATATATATATATATGTGTGTGTGTGTCAATGACTTATATACAGTATATATATATATACTGTATATATATACCTATACTATGTGGGGACATGTATTCTAACTATTCTATTTTAACCTGTCAGGTGATTTTACAGTTTGCCGGCTTTTCTAAAGGACACCGGTGCGTATTTCTCGCAAGTCACACTGATGGTCCGTATGGTGTGCGAGTTTTTCTCGCACTCATAGACTTGCATTGACGATTCTTGGCCGAGATACCCTGCAAATCGCAGCATTCTGAGATTTCACTCGCACGTATAATACGGCCCAGAAAAAGAACGGTGATGGGAGATGCCCCATATCGTAACATTGGTCCCAGTGCAATGCGATTTTTTTCTTGCATGGCACTCGTCCGTATTTCTCTCTAGTGTGTCTCTGGCCTGATGGCGAGTAACTATGTATTGGCATATATGCACAAAAAGTCATCATATAGTCAATCATATGCAGTGTGAATAATGAGGATTAGAGATGAGCTACTTTGCCTTTTTTAGGGTCGAGTCGGTTTTCAAGAAAACCCGACTTTCTCAAAAGTTGAGTCGAACGAAACGGCCGACTATTGGGCAAGGTCGAGGGTCCGACTGAAACACGAAACCCAATACAAATCAACGGGGACGAAAAGTCGGCAGGGAGTGGAGGACAGTAAACACACCTACAGTGCCCATTTCAATGCCAACAACATCAATTCTTAGTACTTAAGCTTGGCAACCTTAATTTACTTTACAATAATAGTTACGCATTGAAAACTGGGGGTTATTTGGCTAAAGTTGTGGGGGGGGCAGGGCTGGCTCCCGGTTTTCGTGGGCCCCGGGCCAAATAGTGTCAGTGGGCCCCTTTAACACATACCACAATTCATGATGCTCCGATACGGCAGAGAAATATAGGTATAGTACAATGACAAATACTTCACTTCTTACATTACATGACTGATATCTATTTTAAATTCTACAATAGCTCAAAAAACAAACAGTATATTGCTCCATACAGTATTATGGCCACCATATAGTGCGCCATACAGAATAATGAGCCCCATATATTGCTCCATACAGAATAACTGGTCCCATATAATGTTCCATACAGTATATGATGAGCTCCACATAATGCTCCAGTATATGATGGTCTCCATATTATGTGCCATACAGTATAGGACGGTCCCCATAGAGTATAATGAGCCCCACATATTGGTCCATACAGTATAATGAGTCGCATATAAATCTCCAAACAGGCTCCAGATGGGCCCCATATATTGCTCCATACAGAATAGGCTCCATATAATGCTCCATACAGAATACACTCCATATGTGCTCCATATGATGCTCCATACCCTATATGATGCCCCATAAATAATGTACCCCTTATGATGCTCCAGTATATGAAGGGGCCCATGGATGATGCTCCAGTGTATAATGGGCCTATATAATGCTCCATATATAATGGGCCCCATTTATAATGCTCCAGTGTATAATGGGCCCCGTATATGCTGCTCCAGTGTCTGATGGGCCTGTATAATGCTCCATATATAATGGGCCCCATTTTCTGCTTCAGTATATGATGGGCTCCATGGATGATGCTCCAGTGTATGATGGGCATATATAATACTCCATATAAAATGGGCCACATTTATAATGCTCCAGTGTATAATGGGCCCCGTATATGCTGCTCCAGTGTCTGATGGGCCCCATTTATAATGCTCCAGTATATGATGTGCTCCATGGATGATGTTCCAGTGTATGATGGGCCAATATAATGCCCCATATATAATGGGCCCGATTTATAATGCTCCAGTGTATAATGGGCCCCGTATATGCTGCTCCAGTGTCTGATGGGCCCCATTTATAATGCTCCAGTGTATGATGGGCCCCATGGATGATGCTCCAGTGTCTGATGGGCCAATATAATGCTTCATATATAATGGGCCCCATATGATGCTCCAGTATATGATGGGCCCCATGGTTGATGCTCCAGTGTATGATGGGCCAATATAATGCTCCATATATAATGGGCCCCATATGATGCTCCAGTATATGATGGGCCCCATGGATGATGCTCCAGTGTCTGATGGGCCTATATAATGCTCCATATATAATGGGCCCCATTTATAATGCTCCAGTGTATAAAGGGCCCCGTATATGCTGTTCCAGTGTCTGATGGGCCACATTTATAATGCTCCAGTGTATGACAGGCCCCATGGATGATGCTCCAGTGTATGATGGGCCTATATAATGCTCCATATAAAATGGGCCCCATTTATAATGCTCCAGTGTATAATGGGCCCTATCTATGATGCTCAAGTGTATGATGGGCCCCATATATAATTCTCCAGTGTATAATGCTCCCCATATATTGCTCCAAACATTAAAAAAAATGAAATACCTCTACTCGCTGGGCACTGCTCTACTCTGGACTCCTCAGCATCGCCATCTTACAGCTCTCTGCACTTGAACTGCTCAGGCAAGGGCGTACAGACGTGACGTCATCGCGCTCTCTGACCTGAATGTCACTGTCAGGAAACGTGGAAGACGTCACAGCGGTGGAGCAGGGAGAGGTAAGTATTGCAAGTGCTGGGGCCCTGAGCAAGCAGGGGGGGCGCACTCATGGGCACGGCACTGGCACAGGGCCGCTCATAGTACGCCGGTTTCTCTGATGGCGTGCAGGCCCCCCACAGTCAGAAACCCTTTTGCGTACTATGAGGGGCCCTGTGTCAGTGTCGTCGCCCACGAGTGGGCCCCCTTACCTGCTCAGGGCACCGGCACTTGCCCGGGTGCGCCAGGTGCCGATGCTGGCCATGGGGGGGGTACAGCCCAGTTAGAGAGGTGAAAAAACTGGCATATGTTGAGGTGTAGGCTGGACGTTCAGCAGCTGCAAATGGAGGAATTGGAGAAGTCGGAGGATGAGGAGGAACAAAGCGAGCCATTTTGCTGGCGACCTATGTGTCATCAGGGGAAGGTGGTACAAAATCCTTTGAAACCCATACATGGTTCATTTTTATGAAGGTGAGATCACCAACATTTTGGGTCGACAGCCGGGTCCTTCTTTCTGTCAGGAGTGATCCAGCTGCACTGAAGACTCTTTCTGATAGCACACTACCAGCAGGGCAAGCGAGCTCCTGTAAAGCATATTGTGCCAATTCAGGCCAGGTGTCCAGTTTACAGGCCCTGTAGTCAAAGGGGAATGAACTATGAGGGAGAACATCGATAGGGGAGGAGAGGTAATTTTGAACCATAGTTGACAACCGCTGTCTCCTGTCTGTTGCAATCGATTCAGTATTACCAGTCGTGTGAGCGTTACTCGAGAAATCAGTCCACAACATGGTCATGAAACCCCTGTCTCCAACGCCACTTGGCTGTGTGCACCACGAACACCTCTTCCGTTTGGCCCAGTACAGCTCGTGGTAGAATCTGCACCGCTGCTGTGTGCTGGGAATGCCTCTAACAAACGGTTTACCAGAGTTGCTTGTTTGTTCGCCAATATAAGCTCTAGGTTCTCTTGTGGCAAGATGTTCTGTAATTTGCATTTATAGCGTGGATCGAGGATGCCTGCCAACCAGTAGTCTTCATCCTTCATAATTTTGACAGTGCGGGGGTCCCTTTTTAGGATCCGCAAGACATAATCACACATGTGGGCCAATGTTCCAGGTGTCAATGATGCACTGACAGTGGTGGGTGGAAGAGCACTTTCTGCCAAATCCACATCCCTCCAGTCACGCACAAACCCTGTACCTGACCTTGGTAAGCCAACATTTTCTCTTGCCCCCTGAGAAGCATTCTCCTCCCAAAATAATCATCCCTCCTCCTCTTCCTCTTCTTCCTCCACCTCGTCCAGGACAGTTCCCTGAGCAAACAATGACTGACTGTCATTAACGCTTCCCTCCTCCTCCACTGCAGACCCCTGATCCTTAATGTGCTTCAAAGTTTGCATGAGCAGATGGATAAGTTGGATGCTCATGCTTATGATGGCATCGTCTGCGCTTACCAGCCGTGTGCATTCCTAAAAACACTGAAGGACTTTACCGAGGTCTTTCAGCTTTGACCACTGCACACCCGACAACTCCATGTCTGCCCTCAAACTGCCTGCCCGTGTATCCTCCCGCAAATGCATTACAGCCTGCCTCTGTTCGCACAGCCTCTCAACCATGTGCATGGTGGAGTTTCACCTTGTTGCAACGTCTATGATTAGGTGGTGCTTGGGGAGGTGGAGCGATCGCTGCAGCATCTGCATACGACTGGAGTCTACGGATGTGCGAGCACAGACTTCGCACTTTATGGAGCAGGGCTGTTAACTTCGGATAATTATTTAGGAAGCACTGCACCACTAGGTTCTAGGTGTGAGCCAGGCAAGGAATGTGTCCGAGTTTTGCCAGGGATATGTCCGCCACAAAATTAAGGCCGTTATCACTGACTACCTTGCCTGTCTCAAGATGTAGACTGCCCAGCCATGACTCAGTTTCTCGCTGCAAGTAGTCAGCCAGTACCTCTGCGTGTGTTTGTTGTCGCCCAAAGACATTATCTTTAAAACAGCCTTCTGACGCTTACCAGTAGCTGTTCGATAGAGGGACACCTCATGTGCAACACTGGCAGCTGCGGATTGAGTGCTCATGCGACTGCGCTCTGTCGACGAGCTTTTGCTTCTTGAGGATGAGGGTCGAACGCCCACAGCCAACTGTTGCCTATATCGTGGGCTAGGCAGCATTGGCCCACCGCAGCTGTCCCTTGTTGACCCTGCATCCACCATATTCACCCAGTGCGCAGTGATGGACACGTAACGGCCCTGGCCATGCCTACTGGCCCATACATCTGTTGTGAGGTGCAACATTCCACTCACTGATTGTTTAAGTGCATGGACAATGTGGTCTTTCACATGCAGGTGGAAGGAAGGGATGGCTTTTCTAGAAAAGAAGTGCAGACTGGGTAGGTCATAGTGTGGGACAGCATAGGCCATGAGCTCTCGGAACGCTGCGTTTTCAACCAATCGGAAGGGCATCATCTCTAATGAGATCAGTTTGGCAAAGTAGGCATTCAAAGCCAGTGTACACGGATGAGAGGATGAGTACATTCTTGTCCTACTCAGAGTGTCTGCTAGGGTGAGCTGGACTTGAGAGCTGCCTATGGGTGAACTAGCGGTGGACATGACGGACTGATAGTGATGGTGGTGGTGGTGATGGCCTAGAATCAGTCATTCGTTGCAAAAACTTTGTGATTCCCTGACTGCTTTGGCCTTGCGAAGACACCTCAACATTTCTTGCTGGTGGTGTGCTAACCAGTGGGCTTACAGTGGGGGAAGCGATGGAACATTGGTGGCTACCTTCAGTCGGAGCAGGTGCACATGTGCTACCTGAGGTTTTGTAGTCCGTCCACGCTTGCAAGTGCATGTTGATTAAATGTCTAAGCATGCAACTGGTATTCAAATTTCGGAGATTTTTCACTCGGCTATAGGTCCTTCCACACTTCTTACAGATAACCTTTGCCTCATCAATAGGATTTTGGTCAAAAAAGTGCCACACTGCAAACTTCCTACTATGGTATAAATTTTCAGGGCTTGCACTATATGTTAATTTGACCTTCTGGCCAAGCTGTCCTGCAACTGTTTTTGTTTTTTTAACACATTTTTGGACAGCTATGGGCCTGCCAGATAACCGCTGCTGCGATGTTGATGCCTGCTGCTGATCCTTCTCTTCTGAGCTATTGCCAATGGCACCCTCTTCCCCCAATGGATGCCAATCAGGGTCAACAACTGGGTCATCCATCACCTCCTCTTCAATTTCATCTGCACCTTCCTCTGTATCACCGTGTAAGGTGGTATAGTATGCGGGAGGGGCACCTGAGTTTCATCAAGGTCAGATTCTGGCTCAGTAGACTGCGAGGGCAATGTATTGCTCTGGGTGAATGTACCAGCAGAATCATCTAGCAGTGGCTGTGCATCAGTGCACTCCATGTCAGATTCATGTTGGACTGGGGAATTCAGGATTTGACTTGATAACCCAGGCATGGTATGTGAAAAGATAAGTAATCTGAAGTGTTGCCTGCCGCATCCTTCACTTTTGGTGGGGGTGAAGGACACTAGGAAAGGTGTTGTTCCTGACCTGGAGCCTGCACTGACGACTCAGTGCTTGCATTTTTTGAAACTTCAGAAGAAGAGGCAATAGAGCTGGAGGCTGTTGCGGCAATGTAAGCCAAAACCTGTTCCTGATGCTCCGGCATTAAAAGCGGTTTACCTACTCCCAGAAAAGGTAGTCTTCCAGGCATTCTGGAGCCAGACGATGATGCAGGCTCAACACCTCCTGCCTTAGGTGCTATTGTGCTTTTGGCACTACCAGCAGATGCACCACCACCACCATCAGTACCAGCTGGCCCCCCACGCCCACAAATGCAGCCTTTTCCACCATAATTCCTCATGCTTGGGAAAATGTACCCAAAATACCAGAAGATATATTGTACTGTATCAGAAGCGTACAGCTGTATACGGTGAAGGGGAAAATTCTAAATCTCCGTCTATATTTTGAGAGTAACACACAGACGCTCACAGGCTCAGTATGGATTAGACCAGTATATAAAAAGCAGAAAAAGGGTACTGTATCAGAAGATACCAGGTGTATATAGTGTTGGTGTAATTTTAAATCTCCGTATATATTTCCGGAGTAACACACAGACGCTCACAGGCTCAGTATGGATTACACCAGAATATAAAAAGCAGAAAAAGGGTAATGTATCAGAAGATACCAGGCATATACAGTGTAGGGGTAATTGTAAATCTTCTTATATATTTCAGGAGTAACACACAGATGCTCCCAGGCTCAGTATGGATTAAACCAGAATATAAAAAGCAGAAAAAGGATACTGTACCAGAAGCGTATAGCTGTATACAATGTTGGGGTAATTTTAAATCTCCGTATATATTTCCGGAGTAACACACAGATGGTCACAGGCTCAGTATGTATTAGACCAGAATATAAAAAGCAGAAAAAGGGTACTGTATCAGAAGATACCAGGTGTATATAGTGTTGGTGTAATTTTAAATCTCCGTATATATTTCCGGAGTAACACACATACGCTCACAGGCTCAGTATGGATTAGACCACAATATAAAAAGCAGAAAAAGGGTAATGTATCTGACGCGTACAGTAGTATACAGTCTAGGGATAATTGTAAATCTCCGTATATATTTCCAAAGTCAGACACAGACTCTCACAGTCTCAGTATGGATTACAATAGAATATAAAAAGCAGAAAAAGGGTACTGTATCAGAAGCGTACAGCTGTATACAATGTTGGGGTAATTTTAAATCTCCGTATATATTTCAGGAGTAACACACAGACTGTCACAGGCTCAGTATGGATTAGACCAGAATATAAAAATCAGAAAAAGGGTAATGTATCCGAAGATTACAGCTGTATACAGTCTTGGGGTAATTGTAAATCTCATTATATATTTCCGGAGTAACACCAAGACGCTCACAGGCTCAGTATGGATTAGACCAGAGTATAAAAAGCAGAAAAAGGGTAATCTATCCGAAGATTACAGCTGTATACAGTCTTGGGGTAATTGTAAATCTCCTTATATAGTTTCGGAGTAACACACAGACGCTCACAGGCTCAGTATGGATTAGACCAGAATATAAAAAGTAGAAAAAGCGTACTGTATCACAAGATACCAGGTGTATATAGTATATTGAAAAAACTGTAAGTCTCATATATATTTCAGGAGTCACACACAGACGCACTCAGACTCAGTATGGATTAGACAAGAATATAAAAAGCTGAAAAAGGGTACTGTATCACAAGCGTACAATTGTATACAGTGTGCAGGTAATTGTAAATCTCCGTATATATTTCCGGAGTATCACACAGACGCTCAAGGCTCAGTATGGATTGGACCAGAATATAAAAAGCAGAAAAAGGGTACTGTATCACCAGATACCAGGTGTATATAGTATGGTGAAAAATTTTTAAATCTCCGTATATATTTCAGGAGTCACACACAGACGCTCTCAGACTCAG
The DNA here is from genome assembly GCA_033576555.1 of Oophaga sylvatica. Classification (NCBI taxonomy): domain Eukaryota; kingdom Metazoa; phylum Chordata; class Amphibia; order Anura; family Dendrobatidae; genus Oophaga; species Oophaga sylvatica. The sequence goes on along the minus strand of JARQOD010000003.1, from coordinate 231,509,869 downwards.
TATGGATTAGACAAGAATATAAAAAGCTGAAAAAGGGTACTGTATCACAAGCGTACAGCTGTATACAGTGTACGGGTAATTGTAAATCTCCGTATATATTTCCGGAGCATCAACAGACGCTCACAGGCTCAGTATGGATTGGACCAGAATATAAAAAGCAGAAAAAGGGTACTGTATCACCAGATACCAGGTGTATATAGTATAGTGAAAAATTGTAAATCTCCGTATATATTTCTGGAGTCACACACAGACGCTCTCAAACTCAGTAAGGATTAGACAAGAATATAAAAAGCTGAAAAAGGGTTCTGTATCACAAGCGTACAACTGTATACAGTTTAGGGGTAATTGTAAATCTCCGTATATATTTCCGGAGTAACACACAGATGCTCACAGGCTCAGTATGCTTTAGACCAGAATATAAAAAGCAGAAAAAGGGTACTGTATCACCAGATACCAGGTGTATATAGTATAGTGAAAAAATTGTAAATCTTCGTATATATTTTAGGAGTCACACACAGACGCTCTCAGACTCAGTATGGATTAGACAAGAATATAAAAGCTGAAAAAGGGTACTGTATCACAAGCGTACAGCTGTATACAGTGTACAGGTAATTATAAATCTCCGTATATATTTCCAGATTATCACACAGACGCTCACAGGATCAGTATGGCTTGGACCAGAATATAAAAAGCAGAAAAATGGTACTGTATCACCAGATCCCAGGTGTATATAGCATAGTGAAAAAATTGTAAATCTCCGTATATATTTCTGGAGTCACACACAGACGCACTCAGACTCAGTATGGATTAGGCAAGAATATAAAAAGCTGAAAAAGGGTACTGTATCACAAGCGTACAACTGTATACAGTTTAGGGGTAATTGTAAATCTCCGTATATATTTCCGGAGTAACACACAGACGCTCACAGGCTCAGTATGCATTAGACCAGAATATAAAAAGCATAAAAAGGGGTACTGCATCAGAAGCGTACAGCTGTATACAGTGTTGGGGTAATTTTAAATCTCCATATATATTTCCCGAGTAACACACAGACGCTCACAGGCTCAGTATGGATTACACCAGAATATAAAAAGCAAAAATAGAGGTACTTTATCAGAAGCATACAGCTGTATACAGTTTTGGGGTAATTTTAAATCTCTGTATATATTTCCGGAGTAACACACAGATGCTCACAGGCTCGGTATGAATTAGACCAGAATATAAAAAGCAGAAAAAGGGTACTGTATCACCAGATACCAGGTGTATATAGTATAGTGAAAAAATTGTAAATCTCCGTATATATTTCCGGAGTCACACACAGATAGTCAGCATGTATTTGTCCGTGATACCAGCCTTACTGTGTGAGGAGCGTACAGCTCTATACAGTGTGGGAAAAAATGAACGCTCGGTAACTGTGCAGAAAAAAAGAATAAAAGTATTAGTGCTGTGTAAAAAGCAGTCTGCACAGCAGTGTACACACAGCAATACAGCTAGCAGGCAGCCTATTAACCAGCTCTGCTGTTGCACACAACAAAATCCTCCCCTGTCACTGCACACTAACTGTACAGCACAATTGCTATCAGCACAAGCACAGAATCACTTTTCTTTACTGCCTATCTCTCTCCCTACTGAGAAACAGCGGCAGCAACCTCTCCCTACGCTAAGATCGGCAGAGGTAAAATGGCGGTTGGTGGTCAGGGCTTTTATAGCCACTGTGACGCAACACAAAGCAAGCCAATCACTGCAATGCCCTTCTCTAAGTTGGTGGTGGCCGCTGCCCATGTCATCTCGTTGCCCACAATGTGCATCTTTGCTCATTGGCTGAGAAAAGGCACCTGCAAGCATTATGGGAAAACAGACTTTGGCGCTCGGGTCGACGACTGCATGGCCGACTTCACGCTATGGTCGGGTTTCGCTCGGCGAAACCCGACTTTGGCGAAAGTTGGCGATTTTTTAAACTGACCGACCTGTTTCGCTCAACTCTAATGAGGCTACGGGCTGCATAAGTGACCTAAAAATATAGGACAATCAAATGTAGAGGTATCTGTACAGAACAATGCGTGTGTTAGGGTTCGAGTTCCTGCATAAGGGGAGTCTTGAACCAGTCCTGCTGCGGTCCCCCCATTCATCTCCAGCCGCAGTGGAGCCTGCTCAGCTTAGACGTCGGTCCCAGCGTCTCGCCCAGTCTAACAGTGTGCAGAGGATTACTGCTGCTCCTCCAGGCTCTGCTATTGTGGCCAGTACTGGTTAGCGGCGAGCAGACGTCTTTAGGACAAAGTCCTTGTTTTCCCCTTCTGAGCATGCCCATGGTGAGATCTCTCATTGGAGATCAGGGGTCACATGCTCAGGTACTGCAGCAGCTCCTATTGGTCCACCAGGAAGGTCCTGTGACTACTGGTGTTCTGGAACAGTTTCATTGGTCCTTGTTTCTGGCAGGTCCTGTAGCTGTTACTATAAAAGGGTGGCATGGCTGGGCCGCCATGCGCTAATATCAATCGTCATATGCTTTGCACCAGTGTGGTCATGCGTGTGTGTGGTTAGGGCCCGGCTGAAATAAGCCTCTAGAATACCGACTTAATCGGTGAGGAGTTTGGTATGCTAGCTGGTCAGGGTCGGTGTCCTAGATGCCCTAGATTACCGGCATAACCGGTGAGGAGTTTGATTGCCATATTCAGGGCCTGGGGTTCAGACGCCATAGATTGCGGGTTATTCCCGCGAGGACATTAGCGCATGATCACGTTCTATGTTCGCTTAGCAGTCAACTTGTGTACCTGGGTGCCTTACAGGACACAGAAGTTTGTCTCAGCGGCTCTGTGACGTAACAGGGTTCGCTTTCAACTCTAGACAGCGCCCTAGCGTGTTTATTTGCGACTCAGTGGTGTTAAGTGAGTTCGCACACATCGCCATATAGCGCTGCGGCACTCCTTCTAGCGCTCTGTGGAATAACAGAGTTCGCACATATTGCCACAGCGCGTTACGGCGTTTATTTTGGCGACTCTGCGGAATAACAGAGTTCGCTTCTTGCGCCATTTTACTAGCAGCAGGCTCCGCCTGCACGGTGGACCCCGGGCTGCGATCGCACCTCTCTACATCATATATTTGGTCCGTTCCGCAGCCCCTAACAGCGTGTTATGTGCTTTGGATTAAAATATTATCTGTTTTGGACACAAATTGTACAGAAACAGACTGAGAAATGCGCCCTGTTGGTACGTCTGATGTGTGATTTTCAGAACTATACGGTATTTACCTAGCCTTTCCCTGCTCTCTGTAATGTGCGGTTAGTGGAATGACTGTTGTACAGTTTTAATGTATGATCACACACATGTTCCTGTGGTTTGTGGTCAGTGCTGAAGATCACTGTGGTCTGCATAGATGATTTATTCCTTACAAGGTATGGTACAGCTGCTTTTTATTAGCATGGAGCAATCTTACCATCAGCTAAGAGATATTCTGTGCCTGTGTGACAGAGATTAGCAGAAAAATCAGGATATCGTCTGTCTTGTGTATGCATGGCAAAAGTCAATATGTATCAACATAGCAGAAGCCAAGACAGAGGTTGTGTTGTGTATTTCAAAAGTTTGGCAGTTTTCTGTATTGTCTTCAGAAATAATAAGGAAAGATAAAGAACCTTTCATGTGGATGAAAAACCGTGATTGTTGAATGCCAGTGCAGAGCTAGCACAGTAATAGTTTCTCTGTTATAGGCATGCCAGTTTTCATGTAACCAGCATTTCTAGAATTATCATTTGAGGCACAATACCATTTTTTAAACTAGATTTTTTATTAAAGAAGCATTCCCATCTATATTTTTCATTTAATGTGTGTATATAATGTAGTGTGAGTGTATTAACATACTTGTCTACTGCTGCTCTCTCTGATGTCCACTGCTGTTCTCCTCTTCTCGGTGACGTCACCACTCTTTAGTCTTTCGAGGTCACTCTATGCTATAAGTGTGCGCCTGAAGTGTTTTACAATGTAAGACTATGGAGCCTCGTTCTAGTTCTTGTCCTGATGCTCCATAAACTTACAATGTAAAAGGTACTTTATTTCCTCTTCTGGGTTGGATAAAAAAGTAAATGACACTAATCTTAAGGCCTAAAATATATAGCAAGAAATAATTCATAAAGCTGGATATATTCACCACTGTGAAAATGGTTAAGGTTGGGATAAGGGTTAGGGTTGGGATTAGGGTTAGTGGTGTGTTAGGATTAGATTTGTGGTTAGGGTTATGGTTAGTGTTGGGATTATGGTTAGGGTGTGTTGGGGTTAGGGTTGGAGTTAGATTTGGGGGGTTTCCACTGTTTAGGCACATCAGGGGCTCTCCAGACGCGACATGGCATCCGATCTCAATTCCAGTCAATTTTGCATTGAAAAGTCAAACGGCGCTCCTTCCTTCTGAGCTCTGCCATGCACCCAAACAGTGGTTAACCTGCATATATGGGGTACCACCGTAATCAGAACAAATTGTACAACAACTTTTGAGGTCCAATTTCTCCTGTTACCCTTGGTAAAATAAAACAAATTGGATCTGTATTAAATTTTCTGTGAAAAGAAGTTAAATGCTCAAACACTCAAAAAACTCTTGTGAAGCACCTGAAGGGTTAATAAACTTCTTCAATGTGGTTTTGAGCATCTTCAGGGGAGCAGTCTTTAGAATGGTGTCACTTTTGGGTATTTTCTCTATATAGACCCCTCAAAGTGACTTCAAATGTGATGTGGTCCCTAAAAAAAATGTTATTGTAAAAATGAGAAATCGCTGGTCAACTTTTAACCCTTATAACGTTCTAACAAAAAAAAAATTTGGTTCCAAAATTGTGCTGATGTAAAGTAGAAATGTGGGAAATGTTATTTATTAACTATTCCTGATTTAAGGGCATAAAAATTAAAAGTTTCACAAATTACGAAATTTTCAAAATTTTCACTAAATTTCCATTTTTTTCCACAAATAAACGCAAGTTATATCGAAGAAATTTTACCACTAACGTGAAGTACAATATGTCACGAGAAAAAAAATCTCAGTATCTACAAGATCTGTTGACGCGTTCCAGAGTTATAACCTCATAAAGGGACAATGATCAGAATTGTAATAATTGGCCTGGTCATTAACAGGCAAACCACCCTTGGGGATTAAGGGGTTAAGCATTTGAACTCTAAACAGTAATATGGACTTCTCACGGACTTCTGGGAGAAGTCCGAGTTCGGAGTTAGGCACTGGACACTAGGTGTCCAGCACGAACCCCGAACTTTACAGTCCGGATTCCCTCATCCCTAGTGTTAGACTGAAGCATAGAACAGTAACAAAACCAGGTGATGCAATAACACCTAAAGATATGTTTACATGTGGCGTAATTGCAGCAAATTTTTCTGCACCCAACAACAAAGTGTTGGCAGGAAAAACGCTGCGCACAATATGCATATTTTTTAAGCGATTTTATGTGCTTTTTTTGCAGTGTTTTTACTGGCAATTTTTTTAATGGGTGAAGAATGCTGAAAAACCCTGAAAAAACATATACATTGTAGTTTTGAAAAAATGTTTGATCGTTCAAATCCACAAGGAAATAATCAGCAGTGTGTGTATGAGATTCAGAAATCTCACACATTTTGCTGGTGCTGTAAAATAAAAGCATCAGGTTTGCTGTGCAAAATACACAGTATAAGTACAGCAATTATGCCACATGTGAACATACCATAAAGTTTTACTCTAAGGCTGAACAGCTAAGCCTTGTTTTAATCTTTGTACAAATACGTTACAAACTACATAATTTTTTGACTGCAGTCCCAGACTTTCTGTATCCCAGTATCTCAGTCTAAGCCTTTGCACCCCCCACTTCCCATGTGATTATTTCTATATTTTATAAGCATTGAATGGCAGCAGTTTTAGATGGGTTTATGCTAATATTGTTTGGCTACAGTGTGGGGATATTTGGTCATTTTTACCATATATACAGTACATAACATGTAGCTAATGTCCAGCTCAGTGACTAGTGAACCGGTCAGCAAAAATTTGCAGATGTGATTAGATACAGGGTGTGAAGGAAAGATCAAAATGCTATATTTTATTCATACAATGGTGTGAAAAAGTGTTTGCCCCCTTCCTGATTTCCTATTCTTTTGTCACATGTAAATGTTTCAGATCACCAAAAAAATATAAATACTAGACAAAGATGACACAATTAAACACAAAATTAAGATTTTATTATTAAGGGAAAAAGAAATCCAAACCTACAGGGCCATCTGTGAAAAAGTGATTGCCCCTAAACCAAATAACTGTTTTGGCCTAGTGATGAGCGAGTGTATTCGTTAATATTCGCTATTCGCATGGATAGTACAGTATTCGGGTTACATTGCGAGTATTTGTGTACTCGCCTCGCTATATTCGGATGTCCTGCCCTGCAGTTTTGACGCCTCCATTGCAGGCACTAAACATGCTGGGTTTTTTAACTAATCACAGTAATGCCGCAGACATCTTGGTTGTGGCATTACTGTGATTGGCTGGACTCCCAGCGTCATAGGGTCTATTTAAGCCCTGCGGCCGCCATTTTGCGCACATTGCATCCGGAGCCTGCATTCTACAAGCATAGGGAGAGATCGCTCAGCTGCTAGGGAGAGTCTTTAGGCCTCTTGAAAACACAAAAGCCCTTTTCAGGTCTACTTGCAGTGTATATAATCTGGGAAATATTGTCAATAATCCAACCCATGGAGGGGGGAACCATATGCCTTTGTCCATTGACTTGCCCAAGAGATATAATTGAGATTGCCATCCAGATGACTAGTGCAGATTTATTTTTCCGGTTCACAGAGTGCACCCAAACCTGAGGATCGCAGGCTGCACTCACTGCTACCTTCTAATACTCCATGTTTCTTGCCCTTTTTCTTAAATGAGTTAAATAATAGAGTGAGGTACATACAATATGAATAAGTGAGGGCACTGTCAAATGTACACAAGGGGGCCCTTCAAAATTTCTAGAGAGGGCACTCCTAAACACATGTTGCAGGCCACATGAGGGCTCTCACTAAACTCAGGTTTCCTGCCTACTGCTGGCCCTCTGAACATTAGAATTTAGGGCCACAGAATCACATGGAGGTGGAGGAAGGGGGGGAGGAGGAGGGAGAAGCCCAATGCTACAATAGGCACATTGTAAACTACTATGGAATATGTATTCCACTATCTGAGTGTCAATGAGGGAGGGACCGCCCATAGGTATAAGTAACAGCGGACCCTTCAAAACGCATGTTACAGGGCCACCTGAGGCCACTCAGGTCAAAGATCAATGTACCTACTGGAACGTTGTAGCTGGCCTTCTAAAGTGCTAGCTAATAGCTAACTAAAATGATGTATGACAGAGGGACTTACAAAATATATAAGTCAGGGCCCTACCGATTGTAAAAGGCAAAAAAAACACAATAATACGTGTGAACAAACTCTATAAGGGATATTATTTTGTTTCTCTGGTTTATTTAGCCTTATATACAAGTGATTATGTAGGAAAAACAGTTTCTTAATCTTCTTGGCATGATAAATGCAATTTAGGTTAGGTTTGGTAGTTGTTCTTGTATATCTGTTAAACTGGCGTAATACTGTGACAAACTTATTCCCAGAAACCATATGTGAGTCAGAAATGTGTAAGGAAGAGGACCGGGCTGCGGGTACCTGTACCGAGTTGGGTCTGGAACTGTTGAGGCTGCCACCCCTGTTGCAGCGCGCTCTGTCCCCCAAGTGCCAGCACCGCGACAGGCCGCATTGTTTGGCTCCCGCTGTCCTCAGCGAGACTGCTGTGTATCCGCTCCACTCGCAGCTGAACCAGGCGAGAAATCCAGAAAGAAATTCAGGACTTGCGAGAAGAATGGTCCGGCTTGAGGAAAAAACCCTAGGAGAATCCGAGCTCTTCCGGCGGCAGAACTAACCCTGAGCCCCATCCGGATATGGCACAATCCTGAGCAATCCTTTGATTTACATGGGGGGACACTGGATATTACGCCCAACTATGTGCAAGACGAGGTAGGCCACTGACCCATCAGCCGTTAAACTAGTGGGCTCGTGGCTGGAGGATGCCGCCTGGAGCCAGAGCTGCCAAGAAGGAGAGAAGGAAGTCCCACAAGTTTAGTTTCCCTGTGCCCCTTTGTATGGGCTGGGATGGATGGCCAGACTGTCCGTTGTCTAGTTGATACCGTCCCAAGTGACTACCATGTCAGAAACTTATTTCAGACGCCATTTTTCTGGGGCGATGAGGCCTGAATGGGGCCCAGTGATCAAGTTGACAGCGGCTAACCAACGACCCATCCCGGTCGCAGGGGTGGTCTGGATGCAGATTACTGTGTGCGGCAAAGATGTGGGCTGAAAAGGAGTAGTGTTGATCGCCATAGACTCTGGCAGTGGCCCCACAGTGACGTTAGGGATGAATGTGCTGAAAAACTCAGGACCATTCTGGTCTGTGAGCCACCGGATGCTTTTCTCAATCGATGGAGCCCCCTCACCCCCCAAAGGAAGGTGTTCCAGCAACTGATACGGGTAGCTCAAGCTCAAGAAACGTCGAGAGAAGGAAAAGTCCTGGGGTAGGTGATCGTTCCAGCCACTGTCAAACTCGTTATATTGCCTGTCCAAACTGTGCTCAAGCTGCCCGTGGAAGCCTGTACACCCCTTGATGGAGTAGAAGTTCAGATAGATCCTGCCCTAATGGATCAATTGCCTTCAGGGCTCCTCATTGTTCAGACATTAACCACCATCCACGACGGCCACGTAGTGGTGCGGTGTGTCAACCTAGGGGAGGACGATCTCACGCTCTCTCCCAGTAGCGAAGTAGCGCAAGTACTGGGGATGCCAGAAGAACTGATGCAACCAGAGGCCGTTCAGTTAGCAGTGAAACAGGAGACCCCTGGACAGTAGCTATTAATGTGCCCTCAGAACCTTCACCCACCACCATGAAAGAAGGGCGCTGGATTCTGGATCAGATGTGGGCTGAACTGACAGGACTCTCATCACAACAGGTGCAACAGATAGAAGCTATACTGGGCCGTTACTGGGATGTCTTTGCCCACCATGACAATGATTTTAGGAGCACCACAGCCATAACTCATGAGATTGCCACAGGATATGCCGCACCGATTTGAGAGCGCTATCGTCAGATCCCTCCACAAATGTACCAGGAAGTAAAAGATGTTGGCACACATGCTGTAGAGTGGAGTCAAATGGGAGAGCCAGAGCCCGTTGGTCATCCCTATTGTTCTAGGTCGTAAAAAGGATGGAACCCTGCATTTTTGTGTTGACTACCGACAACTAAATCCTGCATAGTCCGGGACTCTTATCCTCTACTGAGAATTGAGGAGTCGCTGTCTGCCATGGGAAAAGCTAATTACTTCTCATCATGAGATCTGGCCAGTGGATATTGGCAAGTACCCATGGCTGAACAAGATCGGCCAAAGACAGCGTTTATTTTTGGTTTCTAATTCAACTGGATGCCCTTCGATCTCACCAATGCGCCTGGAACCTTTCAGCGACTGATGGAGCAGTGTTTTGGAAACCTGAACTTTGCACTACTCTCATCTATATGGACAACATCATTCTCTATGAGGCTACGTTTGAGGAACATGTCCAGCGGCTGGAGCAGGTGTTGAGTTGGCTGCAGAAGCACGGCCTGAAAGGGAAACCTCAGAAATGCCACTTATTCCACAAGCAAATTGAATACCTCGGACATGTTGTATCCGCTGAAGGAGTGAGACCTGCGCATGAGAAGATAGTGGCAGTACAGGACTGGCCCACTCCGAAGACCGTGAAGGACGTGTGGGCCTTTCTGTGGCTTACAGGTACTATCGACGGTTTGTGAAGGATTTCACTCATATTGTTAACCCACTGCTGGAGTTAATGAAAGGAGTGCTGTCTGGGGCGAAGAATCGGACCATCCAGTGGGGAGATAGCCAGGAAGATGTCTTTTGAGCCATTAAGATGGCCCTGACTAAAGCACCCATACTGGCCTATGCATACTTCTCTTAACCTTTCATCCTTCACACCAATGGAAGTCTCCAGGGACAAGGGGCTGTATTGTCACAGATACACGATGGAATGGAATGAGTGATTGCCTATGCGAGCCGATCTATCCGTGACTCAGAACGAAATCCAGACAACTATAGTTCCTTAAAATTGGAGCTATTGGCATTAGTATGGGCGATAACCGAGAAGTTTCCCGAGTACCTGTCGTGATCAGAAGTCTTGGTGCACACCAACAACAATTCCCTAGCCCACCTAGAAAATGAAAAATTGGGGGCCTAGGAGTAAAGATGGGTGGCCCTTATGGCAAAATATCAAAAAAAGAACACATACAGAAAAGGAGCTGAGAATACACATGCCGATGCTCTGTCACAAGTGACTCAAGAGCAACTTGGTCACGACCGAGATGAGGAGTTAGAGGCTGAAGAGATTCCTGTGTCCAGAGCCTTGCCAGGACGTTGGTGATGACACGGGAACAGGTCGAAGAAGTGTCGGGAAAGCACCTGTTGGGATGACCTCAAGATGACTGGGTGCGGCTTCAGAAGGAAGACGGAAAACTCGCCCAACTGAGATGATAGGTGGCCCTGAAACAACTCCCCAGCCAGAGAGAACAAGACATCTTGTCCCCAGGAATGCTTACAGATTCTCCGGTAATGGGAAAGGCTCCAACTGGAAGATGGTTTGCTGTATCAAAAGGTGCAGTTGATATGGAATTTGGGAGTCACCTGGCAAGTGGTACTCCCTGAAAAGGTGATCAGCGAGGTTGCCACGGAAGCTCATGTAAGAGTAGCTCACTTTGGTTTGGAGAAGACCTTTCAGTGGTTGCAGAAGCTAGCCTATCCCCGACTGAAGACACCAGTGGAAGAGACCTGTCAATGATGCCAAAGCTGTGAATTGACTAAACCTCCTGAGCAGAGAGCCCCTATGCAGACCATTGTGACTTCAGCTCCCATGGAACTGCTAATGATCGACTACTTGACCATAGGTCCGGCTCATCTTGGATATGAACATTGCTTGTTATGACCTATCATTTCACTAAGTTCGCTGTGGTGACTCCGACTCAGAATCAGACGGCTAGGTCAGCTGCACAGGCCATCTGTCGAGATTTCAACTGGTTGTATGGATGCCCGAAAATAATTCATTCTGACCAAGGAGCTTTCTTCCAAGGTCGAGTGATGGAGGAGCTCCACTGACTGTAACGAATTGAGAAGTTCAGAACAATGCCTTACCACCCGCAGGGAAATGGAGCCTGCGAATGTTTCAACTGAATGCTGATTCAGATGTTAAGAATGCTAGAGGAAAACAGAGAAAAGTTCGCTGGCCTGAGTATGTAGCTGAGCTGGTCTGGGTGTACAACAACCGAGTGCACAGTACAGCTGAATATACACCATATACCCTGCTGAATGGCAGAAAAGGATGAGAGATTACCGAGCTGGACCCAGAGGAGGACTACCCACGGACGGTGGTGTCCACCTGGGTTCGTGAACATCGCCATCATTTGCAGACTTTACACCGTCTGGTGCAGACCAAGATTCGGGAACTTGAGCACCATGAGATGACGCCCCTGCGAGGGACAGCTCTCAAGGTGGGAGACCGAGTATTGGTCCGAGACAAGCGACTTTGAGGCAAGGTAGAGACTCGATGGGAAAAAAACTCCATATTGGGTGAAACGACAAATTGGATCTAATGGTCCCGTCTTTGAAATTCAGCCTGAAGGGGAAGAAGGGGACCCTACCTGAATAGTGCACTATTATGCACTATTATAGTGCATAGTATGCTACTCCCTTGCCTGTCACGAGATCCCGAAAGAGAAGAGAGAGCGCCAAGTGTTCCTGAAATGTCCACTCCAGCAACCTTCGATTGTGATGAAGAAGAACCACCTGCCTCACCTGCAGATTCAGACGGTCTGCTATCCACTGGCTCAGGGGAAGTGAGAAACCTTAATCTCCCCAGATGGCTGCTCCATTGAACTTGGACGCGTCCACAATTGCTCAACCAGACTCGACCACCCAACCCGACTTATGCCACACTGAACGAATGACAGCTGGAATACCCCCCAACTGTTATGAGCAAGACCAATTTATTTGCAGCAGATCATTCAAGAGATGGAGGAGTTTCAACGGCTACTGCAAGAACTCTCGACCGTGGAATGGCAAGTTAAATGAGAGGGGGAGGGTAAGGAAGAGGACTATACTGCGGGTACCTGTACTGAGTCGGGTCTGGAACTGTTGAGGTTGCCTCCCCTGTTGCCTGGGTGAAGGAATGAGAAGCCGGACCAACTTCATGACCTGGGGAGGTGGGGTAGGATAAAAAAAAAGCGCACACAGCAGGAGGCAGTTTGGCGCCAACCAGCAGCAATGCGCAGCGACGTGTGCATCGCTCTCTGTCTCCCGAGGGCTGGCGCTATGACAGGCCGCATTGTTTGGTCTCCGCCGTCCGCAGCGAGACCTCTGTGCGCTCTGCAACCACCACAAAGAAAGGTGCGGTGCGTTCTGCAGTTGCCAGGGAGAGCAAAGTGGTGAGCTCAGTAACTGTGAGTACCGCGCCTGTGAAAAGGCAGGAGAGCCGGGTACCGGACAGACCCTTGCAACCTTCCCTGCCACTTTCTTCACACCCGTTTCCATTTGACGCTGAGAGTGCTGCGGCCTTGTTTGCTTCAGCTGCACTTGTTTCTGGACTAGGGGTTCAGCGGAAGGTGCCGGAGACCACCCGCTGCCGCCAGAAGATGGACCACCTTTGAAAGGACCCCAATGGAGGACGTTTCTCCCCCCCAGACTCTGCCGGTTCTGCAACCCCTGTGGGATCATCTTCAGCAGAGGATCATCCAGGATATGATAAGTTCTTCATTGGACTGCTATTGTTTCATATTTATTGCTCCTATTATTCGTTCTTTAACCATTTACCTCCTTGCGAGGAGTGAATTACTTGTTCTATTAAATTGTTACATTTTGTTAAGCCTTGCTCTGCCTCCTGCCTGTCACTGCATCTGCAACCTGCTTACAAATGCATGCAGGCATATTCTCCAGGCTCTTCCCATTCTTTTTCATCACTTTTCCATAATTTTCAGCCTTTTCCTCTGGCCCCCAGACCCCTTTGTTGGGTCCAGAAGAAAATTACTCGCATTATGTAAAGCGCCATGGAATAAATGGCGCTATATAATAATAAAAATAATTTCCCATTAACTTGCATTGTACTCACTATTCGGAACGAATATGCAATTTTTACAAAGTACTCGTTACAAGTATAGTGATTACAAATATTACAGAACTCGCTCATCACTAGTTGGGCCACCCTTAGCAGGAACAACTGCAATCAGGCATTGAGTCTTTTACAACACTCTGAATGAATTTTGGCCCACTCATCTTTGCAGAATTGTTGTAATTTGACCACAATGAAGGGATTCTGAGCATGAACCGCCTTTTTATGGTCAAACCACAACATCTCAAAAGGATTAAGGTCAGGACTTTGACTAGGCCTCTATAAAAACCTTAATTTTGTTTTTCTTAAGTCATTTAGAGGTGGATTTGTTGGTGTGTTTTGGATCATTATCCTGCTGAGTAACCCAAGTGCGCTTCAGCTTGAGGTCAAGAACAGATGGCCGGACATTCTCCTTCAGGATTTTTTGATAGACAGCAGAATTCATGGTTCCATTTAAAACAGCAAGTCATCCAGGTCCTAAAGCAGCAAAACAGCCCTAGATAATCACACTGAGTATTCTCCCAAAAATCTTGGGGATCATCAAGATGTTTTCAGGCAAAACAGAGATGAGCCTTTAAGTTCTTATTGCTCAGTAGTGGTTTTTGATTTGGAACTCCGCCATGCAGGCCATATTTGCCTAGTCTCTTTCTTATGGTGGAGTCATGAATAATGACCTTAACTGAGGCAAAGTGAGGCCTGTAGTTCTTTGAATGTTGTTTGTGGGTCTTTTGTGACCTCTTGGATGAGTCATTACTGCGCTCCTTGGGTAATTTTGGTCGGCTGGCCACTCCTTGGAAGGTTCACCATTGTTCTATTTTTTTGCTATTTGTGGATAATGGCTCTCACTGTGGTTCACTGGAGTCCCAAAGCTTTAGAAATGGCCTTATAACCTCTTCCAGACTGACAGATCTCAATTATTTTGTTTCTCATTTGTTCAAGAATGTCTTAGGATCGCAGAATGATGCCTAGCTCTTGAGGAACCTTTTGTCTACTTCACTTTGTCAGTCAGGTCCTATGTAAGTGAATTCTTGATTGAGAACAGGTGTGACAGTAATCCGGCCTGTGTGTGGCTAGGGAATTTGAACTCAGCTTCCCAAAGATGTGATAAACCACAGTTAATTTATGTTTTAAGGTTAGGGGGCTGGGGGGGTAGGGGTAGTCATTTTTTCACACAGGACCCTGAAGGTTTGGATTTCTTTTTCCCTTAATAATAAAGACCTTCATTTAAAAACTGTATTTTATTTTTACTTGTGTTATCTTTGTCTAATATTTAAATCTGTTTGATGATCTGAAACATTTACCGTATTTTTCGGACCATAAGACGCACTTTTTTCCCCAAAAAATTTGGGGAAAATGGGGGTGCATCTTATGGTCCCAACATACCTAAAAATCCGATGGCGGCGGCGGTCCCGGTGGCAGTGGCGGCAGCCTCCCTGTGGTGCGGTGGTGTCTGGCCAGCAGCGGGGCTCAGTGCTGCGTGGGAGGCTCCGCCGGCATTTCCCTCTCAGCAAGAAAGTCCCCCGCAGCTCCGCTGCTGCGGCCTCCTGATAGATGGCCGCCAGGGGCCTCCGGTGGCGCTCCCGACGCAGCCTTCCATGCGGTGGTGTCGGGGCAGCAGCGGGCTCTGTGCTGCGTGTGGGGCTCCGCCGGCATTTCGCTCCTAGCGAAAAGCCCCCCGCAGCTCCGCTCCCTCCTGCAACGCGGTGGCATCCTCAAACATGGCCGCCAGGGGCCTCCGGTAAGATGGCCGCCAAATCTCATTCAAGTCTCGGCAACGAGATCTCTTCTCCCGAGATCTTGTCCTGAAATTTCTGGCTAAGAGCGAAATGCCGGCGGAGCCCCCCACGCAGCACAGAGCCCACTGCTGCCCCGACACCACCGCACAGAAGGCTGCGTCGGGACCGCCACCGGAGGCCCCTGGCGGCCATGTTTCTTGAGGCCACCACGTCGCAGCTGCGGGGGCTTTCCGGAGCCCCGCTGCTGCCCCGACACCACAGAGCACAGGAGGCTGCATTGGGACCACCGCTATGGGATTTGTGAGTACCATATATTGCACAGCCACCCCACAGAGCACAGCCACCCTACAGAACACAGCCACCCCATAGAACACAGCCACCCCACAGAGCACAGCCACCCCACAAAGCAAAGCCACCCCACAGAGCACCCCTGCAACACAGAGCACCACCATTGCACCAGCCTGAACCACTGAACGACCCCTGTGACCACTCCTCTACCTGTGCTGATCCCTTATCTGGTAAGCTGAATTCGGACTGTAAGATGGACCCCCATTTGACACATTATTTTTTTTTCTCTATTTTCCTTCTGAAAATTTGGGGTGCGTCTTATGGTCTGGTGCGTCTTATAGTCCGAAAAATACGTGTGCAAAAGAATAGGAAATCAGAAAGGGGGCAAACACTTATTCACACCACTGTATATACACTGCTCTGCCATATTAAAATCTACAGTAGATTTGCTATTTTGCTTGAGCAAAATCAAGTAGATAGTTTGCCCAGATCACTAATTAATGTCTGAATATTACTACTTGCTAGCTTGCTAGTACTGGATGATGAGAATGCCAGATCTCTATATTTTTTACTTGTCTCTGTCATTGACTACAAATTATGGAAATACTTTGCATTTATATAGAGGAATAAACACTATGACCCTGATTTATCAAAACCGGTGTTGTCTATGGCCTTAATAAGGGGGCATGCTGGAGTTGGACGTGCCGGATTCATTAAGAGGCGATGCCTCTTTGGCTGGGATCACACTAGCATTGATTTTCTCATGCGAGGGAATGGGGATGATTAAGTAAATGCTTGGATCATACTTTATTCAGAGTTTGAGCCGAGTGTCAGCTTTCTGTGATCTAATTCTGTCGCATGAGAGAATCATCTCACAGGTATGGTGAACTTATTTTCTCCATCTTCTCCATTGTCTGTGTCCACGTAAATCGGACTGCACTCAGATGACATCTGAGTGCAGTTTGATATCTCACACACACCCATACTCTTGAATGGGTGCGCATGCTCCGATTTGCAGAGCCACTCGTAGCATGCTGCAATTTTTTTCTCATGTAGAATCAGAATTAGAAAAAAATAGCAGGCCTGCAATATAAGATTGGTCCGAGTGCTACCCATTAAAACATCGGGTAGCACTCGGCCGTGTTATACGCTCGTGTGAATGAGCCCTGAATGAATCAGGAATGTCTAAATAGTGGTGTGGCTTCTGTACACCCTGTGACAAATTTTACTCCAGTCAATCACTGGAGTAAGATTTCTGGTCTAAGGTATGACACAGCTCTTCACAAGAAACTCTACAGTCATGGCCAAAAGTTTTGAGAATGACACAAATATTAATTTTTACAAAGTCTACTGCTTCACTTTTTCTAATGCAATTTGCATATACTCCAGAATGTTTAAAGAGTGATCAGCTTAACAGCAATTACTTGCAAAGTCAATATTGGCTAGAAAATGAACTTTATCCCCCAAAACACATTTCAACATCATTGCAGCCCTGCCTTAAAAGGACCAGCTAACCTCTTTTCAGTGATTGCTCCATTAACACAGGTGTGGGTGTTGATGAGGACATGGCTGGAGATCAATCTGTCATGATTAAGTAAGAATGACACCACTGGACACTTTAAAAGGAGGCTGGTGCTTGGCATCATTGTTTCTCTTCTGTTAACCATGGTTATCTCTAAAGAAACACGTGCAGTCATCATTGCAATGCACAAAAATGGCCTAACAGGGAAGAGTATCGCAGCTAGAAAGATTGCACCTCAGTCAACAATCTATCGCATCATCAAGAACTTCAAGGAGAGAGGTTCCATTGTTGCCAAAAAGGCTCCAGGGCGCCCAAGAAAGACCAGGAAGCGCCAGGACCATCTCTTAAAAGTGTTTCAGCTGTGGGATCGGGCTACCAGCAGTGCAGAGCTTGCTCAGGAATGGCAGCAGGCAGGTGTGAGTGCATCTGCACGCACTGTGAGGCGGAGACTCTTGGAGCAAGGCCTGTTCTCAAGGAGGGCAGCAAAGAAGCCACTTCTCTCCAGAAAAAACATCATGGACAGACTGATATTCTGCAAAAGGTACAGGCAGTGGACTGCTGAGGACTTGGGTAAAGTTATTTTCTCTGATGAATCCCCTTTTCGATTGTTTGGGACATCAGGAAAATGCCTCATTCGGAGAAGACAAGGTGAGCGCTACCACCAGTCTTGTCTCATGCCAACTGTTAAGCATCCTGAAACCATTCATGTGTGGGGTTGCTTCTCAGCCAAGGGAATCGGCTCTCTCACAGTCTTGCCTAAAAACACAGCCATGAATAAAGAATGGTACCAGAATGTCCTCCAAGAGCAACTTCTCCCAACCCTCCAAGAACAGTTTGGCGATCAACAATGCCTTTTCCAGCATGATGGAGCACCTGGCCATAAAGCAAAGGTGATAACTAAATGGCTCAGGGAACAAAACATAGAGATTTTGGGTCCATGGCCTGGAAACTCCCCAGATCTTAATCCCATTGAGAACTTGTGGTCAATCATCAAGAGACGGGTGGACAAACAAAAACCTAAAAATTCTGACAAAATGAAAGCATTGATTGTGCAAGAATGGACTGCTATCAGTCAGGATTTGGTCCAGAAGTTGATTGAGAGCATGCCAGGGAGAATTGCAGAGGTCCTGAAGAAGAAGGGTCAACACTGCAAATATTGACTTGCTGCATTAACTCATTCTAACTGTCAATATAAGCTTTTGTTACTCATATGTTTGCAATTATATTTCTGTCTGTGATAAAAACATCTGTCAAGCACACATAAAAACCAGAGGGCAGCAGATCATGTGAAAATATAATATTTGTGTCATTCTCAAAACTTTTGGCCATGACTGTAGTTCCAGTGATGGGAAATCTTAATGTTTCAGCGCACCAAGACATTTTCGACAATTCTTCCAACTTCGTGGGAACTGTTTATGTTTCTGTGTTTCGGCTTGACTGTGCCCCAGTGCATACGATCCATTAAGGTATTGTTGAGTGAGTTTGACGTGGAAGAACATTACTGACCGCACAGAACTCTGACGTCTATCTCATTCAACGCATTTGGTATGACCTAGAACAGAGATTATGAGCCCGGTCCTCCCATCCAACATTCAATACTGCCAAAAAGAAGTGGTTCAGTAAAAGGGTGGGAACGGACCAGCAGGAGACTTTGTGTCCTTACTGGGTTGTTTCTTTATTGGGCATATGACTATTTTTAGTCTTACCACGTTCAATAATAATAATAATCATCATCATAGCTGTTATTATTATTTCTTAATTTATTTAAGGCAATTTAATGAATATCAACAAGAATCATTTCTGTGCACTCTGTAGCCAAGGAAAATAATGTGGGGCTGACTGTCTACATCTATGCAAAAATAGATATATACAAATATACGTATACATTAAAATACTGTTAGCCCTGTGTTCTTTTTTTCACCCACTTGTAGACTTGCAAATTTATTTAATTAAAATGTGGTGGCTTTTGCATACATCTTGGATAATGATGCTATTGTTAAGTAATAAGACATGACAGGATGCCTTTTATTAAGCTGTTTACCCATGCCTCGGGTAGGCTGGGAGGCACAGAGTCAAAGGCCAAGTGATTTCAACCATCCGAGACGTGCTGAAAAGTGCCAATAAAACACAGTCGAGTGTGTTTCTCCTAATGTATTTTGGACCTGAGAATGAATGCGAGTCAGTGGGGAAGGTGTGCTGGAGACCTGAAATCTAATAGGGGTGTGTTACCAATGCGGTGAGCTCAGGTGATAATATAGGGACATAAAATCCACATTCTTTAGAGTGTTATTAAGTATAAATAGGATTAAAACTATCATTCACATACATATATTGAGTGAAAATTTTTGCATTGAATACTTAGAATCGCATGCTAGCCTTCCCACAGTTAGTATTACTGCACCAAGTATTATATTCTGGAGCCTCGGAAGAAATAAATGTCTTTGGAATGCCCTAAAAATAACTTTCCAACATAGCTCTTGGTTTAAAGCTTTTCTATTAATACCTACGGACTCACGAGGAAACCAAAGAGGATGCTATCAGATTGTGAACTGAAGGCCGGCGTCACACTGGCGAGTGTGATGCGAGTAAGTCGCACGACTTTCTCACATCAACAACCGGCACGGCCGCCCGCTCTCGGACCCGAGTGTGTGGCTGCATAGAAATACATAGTCGTGCGACTTACTCGCATCACACTCGCCAGTGTGACGCCGGCCTAAAGGGACGTTTCAAGAATCAAGACGTCTAAGCTGTCCACTAGATAAGGGATAAGTGGAATTGATGCAAATCGATTCTCAGGACCTGGTCAATAATATGTCGATGATAACAGGAGCCCTGACAACTACCTCCAAGCAGCAGCCGCTCTTACTTTGACTAGCCAGTCTGACACAACGTTATAAATGGGATATGAAACGCATGTGGCAGGCCGGCTAACTAAAAGAGGAGCCACATAAGTCATCAGGTAAGAGACAGTACTCAGGGATCTCTTCAGCATGCATGGATTTATGACATGGCCACTAGACTGGGTCTTGGGAATTGATTTGCACCAACTCTAGTGATAAGTGTCTGATCATTAGAAATCCTACTTGTTGACACCAAGACGTTGCAGAAGAGGAAAAAAAACACACTATTATTCAGGTATTTTAGCAAAAAAATTTAATTCATGTAGCAAGCACAAAAAATGTAAGAAATAACAAAGTGCAAAATTGTGAATTGACAATGATAAAATACAACATCACAAAAATAAAGAAACACAGTATAAAACATTTTGACAAAAATGCTGCATTCCCTGTGGAGGTAAAATAACCTTTTCCTATCCTGCAAAAGATAGAACCCCAGGGGCTCCCCTCATTTATCTCTCTCATGTGGTTAATTAAACGTGGGACTCCTAGCGTCATCAGGTCTATAAAGGGTATGTCACACTAAGCAAGATCGCTAGCGAGATCGCGCTAGCGACAGCGATTTTATGACGCAGCAGCGACATAGTTAGCGACGTCGCTGTGTGTGACATGTAGCAGCGATGTGGCCTCCGCTGCGATGTCGCTGATCGTGCACGAACGGTTTGGGCCATATTTTGATCGTTGGCGTCCCGCTGGTGAGCCTGAATCGCTGTGTTTGACACCTTTTATGAACGATGTGCGACCTCGTTGACGACTCATATGTCAGCGGTGCAGGCGGGACTAGGTTTTCTTTAGTAACGCCCTTCAGCGTTGGTGGCCACAACATCACCTCAGCAATAAATGAAAACGTAACTGCGCCCCCATCCATTGTTCCAGAGCGCTTTGTGGATGACTCCAACGTTCTGTCCTTTGTGCATTGTTGCGAGGATAGTATGGTTTGTGGGGGTTTTGCGATCCTGTCAGAGTCGCTACAGTGTCCTTTGTGCATTGTTGCGAGGATAGTATCGTGTGTGGGGGTTTTGCGATCCTGTCAGAGTCGCTACAGTGTCCTTTGTGCGTTGTTGCGAGGATAGTATCGTGTGTGGGAGTTTTGCGATCCTGTCAGAGTCGCTACAGTGTCCTTTGTGCGTTGTTGCGAGGATAGATCGTGTGTGGGTTTTGCGATCCTATCAGAGTCGCTACATTGCTTCATCTTTGCCATTTGTATCTTCTGGATATTTGGATTACACTTGCAAGGTACATATTGTTTGTGATGTTGTGTGATGCGTTTTTTGGTTACACCTTTTATTTTTGTCTGCTTACCCCAATATTTATACAGACATGTTGCCGTGATTATTTTTTTATTTTTCCGCGCCCACCACTGCAATTTTAAGAACTTTGCTGCTTTTTGAGATAATTTTTTTTTTGGTTAGATTTGATCCTCCATAACATTGGATAACCTAACAATCTTTTGACAGTCGCGCCCACCCCCCACCATTTTAGGCTTTTGTAAATTGTTTTTTCAATGTTAACTGAAATGTTAACAATAAACAATTACTTTTTTTTTTTTTATTCTTTATTTTATTTTTTAAAACACTTTAGTAATGGTAATTAACTTTTCTCTTCGTTACCGGACCTCTGCTCCAGCCATTCTCTGGTCCACATGTGACGCTTTAGTTTGGAGCGCCTCTCTTCCACCCGCGCCTCTTCTTGTCGATATCCCACCATCAGTAATGCAACTGCCACAATCACACACTCCGCGGTGGACAGGTTCATTATGTGCAACCTGTCCGGTAACGAAGAGAAAAGTTAATTACCAGTTTTTGTTCTGCGGTATGATGATATAGCATTGCTTTTTAGACTTGTTTTTTTTTTTTTTAAGGGGTTCACTAAAGGGGTTAACTAATGGGAACGTTTTATAGGGCGGGTCGTTACGGACGCGGCTATACTAAATATGTGTACTTTTATTGTTGTTTTTTTTTTTTTACATCACAAACAATATGTACCTTGCAAGTGTAATCCAAATATCCAGAAGATACAAATGGCAAAGATGAAGCGATGTAGCGACTCTGATAGGATCGCAAAACCCACACACGATACTATCCTCGCAACAACGCACAAAGGACACTGTAGCGACTCTGACAGGATCGCAAAACTCCCACACACGATACTATCCTCGCAACAACGCACAAAGGACACTGTTTTACATTAAAGAAGTGAATTTATTGGGGAATTTTTTTTTTTTTTCATTATTTAGGAATTTTTTTTTACACTTCTTATTTTTATTTTTTTCACTTTTTTACTTTGTCCCAAGGTGGGACATCACTGTAAAATGTCAGATCGCTGGTGTGACAGTGTGCACAGCACTCTGTCACACCAGCGATCGCTCTGGCACTGCTGCAGGCTTCTCAGTGACTGCTCTCAGCAGGCACTGAGGAAGCCTCCTCCCTGTAGGACCCCGTGGCCATCTTGGATCCGGGGTCCTGCAGTGAGGAGATTCCCTCGGAACAGCGCGACACATCGTGCTGTTCTGAGGGTCTCAGGGGAGCGCGCAGGGAGCCCCCTCCCTGCGCGATGCTCCCCTGTACCCCGGTACACCGCGATCATGTTTAATCGTGGTGTGCCAGGGGTTAATGTGCCGGGAGCGGTCCGTGACTGCTCCTGGCACATAGGGCCGGGTGTCAGCTGTGATAATCAGCTGACACCCGGCAGCGATCAGCTGATCGCCTTGAACGTACTATTCCGTCCATGGGAATTAAGTACCTGGTCACATGGACGGAATATTATGTCCAATGGGATTAAGGGGTTAACAAGAAGTGTTTTTATAATGTTTTTTAGTTTTTTGCGGTGTTTTCGTTTTTGTTTTTATTAATGTATTTGGGCCTTTGTAAAAAAGTTGACACTACAACGGTTCTAAACTTTAACTTTCTATTTAACTTCTGCAAAAAAAAAAAAAAGGGAAATTATTGACTGCCCCCCCTTTGGAGGCCAGCCACAAACCTCTCCAGCATCACCCTGTGGTCATGCATAACTACCATAGTTGCGGTCATCGCTGACTTCAGCCGCCTGTGCGATGCTAACTGGTCCTGAGCAGTGGGGATTTCTTTGGAGGTAATAGTAAAAATTAACCAGGGAACCCTTTGTGTCGCACTTGCGTGATCGAATCCGACGCAAGACGCCACTGCGATCGCAAAGTGACGCTTCCCAGCATGGTGCCGCTGCCACGCAGACATAAGACGCCATTGCGAGCGCAAAGTGACGGTTATCAGCATGGTGCTTCGCCACGCACAGACATGAGACGCCATTGCAATCACAAAGTGACGATTCTCAGCATGGTGCCCCTGCTACGCACAGACATGAGGCGCCATTGCGATCGCAAAGTGACGGTTCTCAGCATGGTGCCCCTGCTATGCACAGACATGAGACGCCATTGCGATTGCAAAGTGACGTTTCTCAGCATGGTGCCCCTGCTACGCACAGACATGAGACGCCATTGCGTTCGCAAAGTGACGGTTATCAGCATGGTGCCCCTCCCATGCACAGACATGAGACGCCACTGGGATCGCAAAGTGACGGTTATCTGCATGGTGTCCCTGCTAAGCACAGACATGAGACGCCATTGCGATCGCAAAGTGATGATTCTCAGCATGGTGCCCCTCCCATGCACAGGCATGAGACGCCACTGCGATCGCAAAGTGACGGTTATCAGCATGGTACCCCGCCACGCACAGACATGAGACGCCATTGCAATCGCAAAGTGACGGTTCTCAGCATGGTGCCCCTGCTACGCACAGACATGAGACGCCATTGCGATCGCAAAGTGACGGTTATCAGCATGGTGCCCCTCCCATGCACAGACATGAGACGCCACTGCGATCGCAAAGTGACGGTTTATCTGCATGGTGCCCTTGCTAAGCACAGACATGAGACGCCATTGCGATCGCAAAGTGACGATTCTCAGCATGGTGCCCCTCCCATGCACAGACATGAGACGCCACTGCGATCGCAAAGTGACGGTTATCAGCATGGTACCCCCGCCACGCACAGACATGAGACGCCATTGCGATCGCAAAGTGACGGTTCATAAAATGACACTTTATTACAGAAGTAATTACAATGAATGAAAACTTTTGTAAACATGGTAAAAAAGTTAACAATGCGGTCTGTAGCCCACTAGATCTGATGATGCCAAGTAGGCCAGTTAATCGCATCGTCCTTGCTCATGCCTTGATAGACAGGGGTGCCTAGCTGGGAACCATCATCTTGCGATCACAACAGCGTCTCATATCTGTGCGTGGCTGGGGCGCATGGCTGGTAGCGGTCACTTTGTGATCGCAATAGCGTCATGCGTCGCAAGTGCGACCGCACATACGCTGTGACGTCATGACGCTGGCGTCGTTCTTGCGGCGTTGTTTATATGAGAAGATGGCGGCGAGGCAGCGCTGTGCCCCGTGGGGTGACGCAGAGGTGCGCTACCTCATCCGTAAATGCGACAAGTGGGATTATGAGTGCAGGCTACCTGTGGTGCATCCCATGCGCCACAAGAAGGTAGTCCTGCGGAAAATCCGGAGGGGCCTGGCTAGACACTTCGGGGTGGAGCGGACCCCAACCCAAATCTGTAAAAAGCTGGCCGACCTTCGCTACCGGTCCAGCGTGAGGGTCACCAGCATCCGGGCCCAGTTCCGCAGGCATTTGAGTGAGTGTTGATGAGGGTATCTTGAGAGGTTATGTTTTGTGGGTTATCTACCTATATCAATGCACCCGCAGTGACGGGGTTACCACCAGTGACGGGAGTAGCGGCAGTCATGGGAGTACCGGCAGTGATGGGAGTACCAACAGTGAGGGGGTTACAGGCATTGATGGAAGTACTGGCAATGAAGGGAGTACCGGCAGTGATGGGGTTACAGGCAGTGATGGGAGTACTAGTAGTGAGGGGTTACAGGCATTGACGGAAGTACTGGCAGTGACAGGAGTACCAGTAGTGATGGGAGTACAGCAGTGACGGGGTTAGTAGAAGGATTATTTCACTGAATTGTATTTTTTATTTGCAGCACGACCTTCACCAGCTGCAGCTGCACCACCGTCCCCCGTAGCGCCATCACCACCTGCAGCACCTTCCCCAGCTACCCCTTCACCAGCAGCTACCCCCCCTCCACTTTGGGGTCATCTAGCCCGTCACTAGAATATGGATTCTCTCCAGCGTCACTCCGTGACATTTATGCAGGCTCGCCTTCAGGTAATTTACGCACATAATATAAGCTTCCGACAAGTTTGACAACATTGTTAGGTCTTAAAATGTATAATGGCTGTTGTGATATTATATATTTTTCTGTGTTTCCCTAGCCGGCGGTGCCACAGGTTCTGGGTGGGCGGTAAGCGGCTCTTCAGGGGATTCGCAGTCGGCCGAAAACCGTAAGTGTTAAACAGTAAACATGTAACATGTACATGTTGATGTTGCAACAGAATTCCCTGGTTAACTTTACCATCCACAGAAATCCCCACTGCCCAGGACCTGTTGGCATCACACAGGCGGCTGAAGGCAGCTATGACCACATCAATGGAAGCACTGCATGACCTCCAAAGGGGGGAAAGTCAGTATTTTTTTTTATTAGTATTTTTATTCTTGTATTGTTTTTCTTTTATTTATTTTTTGCTATGATATATATGACGACAAATATATATTATATATTTTAAGTTTATATACGCAGCTGTGGTGTATTATTTGTTATTATTTTTTATTATAAGGTTTTAGCGCTAGTGTGACCAGGGCCTTTAAAAGAAATGTTGTTAGCTTTTGAAATTTTTTTATTTTATTTTTTTACCAATGCTGGAACTCCTATGACTGCTGGTACTCCCATGACCCTGTGTGTGACAAGTAGATTCAAGTATATGGAATAAAAATACAACATTTTAATAGTTGTCAACAATATTGTTGACATCAATAACAAACATAAGAATAAAAGACCACAATTCAGTAGATAAATAAGATTTTTATTTAAAAAATTGTAACAATGTAAAAAAATATATAGACAACAAAAAACTTTTGAAAATATTTGAAAAACTACAGCTGCTGGTAACATGTCTCGTTGCCATTACCACGTTGCCTCGGTGATGTATAAAAAAAAGGTGGTGTAACAACGTTTGGGTTCGGCGGATTTATCTCAATTGGGTTCGGCACAGGATTGTGCGGCCAAGAGTAGTCCGGGTACTGCTGTCTGGCCGTAACAACAGACTTGTCATTAAGTTTTCCTAATGACGCTTGACTCAAGACCTCAAGTATGAGTTTCTCAGCATGAACCCACTGTATTGGATCCAGTGTTGGGAGCTTCTCATTAGCGTAGTAAGCAAACCCTGTGATTTGTGGTTGGTTTTTTTCCGCCGTAAGGACTTTTTTGTCTATTTCAATAAATTCTGGAATAGCCGAGGTGGGAGCCTTCCTTTTTCTGCCAGAAAATGTAAGTCGACTCCGCACAGATGAGGATGGTGGCTTAACTGCTTCGTCCTCTTGGACCAACGCCATGCTGTCTTCTTCAGTCGGAGGTGTGGAGACAGCCTCTTCTGTGTCCTGCATGAACCAAAAACGAATGTTAAATCACAAAGAAAAAGAAAGTTATCTTCACACTATAACACCCAAATACAGCAAAAATGTGAAAACGGGACTTGTAAATGGATAGGCCTCAACCGTTGAGCTAGATAATCAGTACATGAAGGGATTAATTCAGCCATTTTATCTACATTTCACAATTATATTTTTAATTTCAAGTCCACTTTGGCATGTACATTAAAATGTGTTTTAATACAAAAGGTACTTACATGTACGACAGGGGAGTACTGTCACTGGGTCTGGTGCCAACATGGAAGTCGTTTGTCTAGGTACTTCTTGGTCCCCTGTGAAAGAAAAAAGCTCAAAGTACCACAATTTGGGGACATACACATCTTCAGACCCGACTCCAGACTTGCTAGAATTCTCTACTTTATTTAGTTCCTTCTTGTAAACTGTGAATAGGGCCTGAATACATTTTTTGACCGATGACTCATCCACTGGTTCATCGGGATAACGTTTTTTGCTAAGCTCCACCAGTTTTTCGTACGCCTCCTTCTTTTTAATCCTATTGCTGTAATCCGCCGACTTTATTTTCCACAGGCAAGGCATCGAGCGGTACATCTCGATGAATTCCCGCAGAAAATCATGCTTATCGGCCATCTGTAATAAAAAAAGGATTATGTGAGAACGGCAGAATGGTTAAATAAAATGCTTACATAGCCTACAACATAGAACACAACAGGGATCATAAAATGGTGGCGGTGGGCGCGGCAGGAGAAAACAATGGCAGACCTAAATAAAAGTCATAGATGGACAACTACGGTAAAAAACAGCAGGGATCATAAAATGGTGGTGGTGGGCGCGGCAGAAGAAAACAATGCCAGACCTAAATGAAAGTCATAGATGGACAACTACGGTAAAAACAGCAGGGATCATAAAATGGTGGTGGTGGGCGCGCCAGGAAAAAACAATGGCAGGCCAAAAAAAAAAAAAATTGATGGACGACAACGGTTAACAACAGCTGGGATCTTAAAATGGATCTGAAAAATTAAATGTGACAAAAAAACAGTACCTACCTTACAAGACATGTTTGTGATCCTGAAAAAGTAAATCACCGGGAAACGCAATAGCGGCACAGACTAGATCGCAGCAAAACGCAATACCGGCACAGACTGGATCGCTGCAAACGCAATAGTGGCACAGACAGGATCGCAGTAGCTGCAAAGGCTAGCAGGACGCAGTATGGAACGATGCTGGAGATTCGAATGAACCGCTTCCGCTCGAGAGCAATGGAAAGGAGCGCTAATACGTCGTCTTTTATGATGAGGTCGTCCAATCACAAAGCGAGAGAGCTGTGACATAAACAGTCATGACATACAGTGACCACAATCTGTGCTGAGGGGGTGGAAAAGGTTGCGCTCAATCACGCCTATCGAGGTTGTGATCTTTAACAATACATGCTGTGTGACACGTCCCAACGACCACCGAGGTCGTTATACAGATCGCTGATCGCTGATGTGTCGTTGATGAGATCTTCCTGTTTGGAAGCTACTAGCTACCTTATAGCGATCACACCAACGATCTCGTCAGCTTGTGTCGTTGTCGTGATCGCTGGTGCGATCGCTTAGTGTGACAGTACCTTAACAGAACCGTCGCCGCCCTGCTCGGTGCATTCAGCTCTGGATTGAGACAGTGTAGGGAGAATTGCTGCTGAGATAGCGAAACATTTGTGCTTTTATCAGTTAGTTGGGTCTAACATTGTTCAATCCATAAATCCAGCTAAACCAACAGTTCTTTTAAGGGCTAATTAGGGGGTATATAGATTGCAGTGCTAGGTAGGCAGAGGAGTCTATGTGCGCATATCTACATCAGTGCAAGACATGCAGGCACTGTATGTGAGTGTATAGATCTGACTAGAGATGAGCGACTTGATCAAAACTCGAGTCGAACGAAATCGGCCTACTAACTACCGGCAATAGTCGGAGTTTCGACAAAAAACGAAACCCGACCCCAATGCAAGTTAATGGGGAATAAAAGTCGCCAGTGAGTGGAGAACAGTAAATGCACCTACAGTGCCCATTTCAATGCCAGCGACATCAATTCTTATTACTTAAGCTTGTCAACCTTAACCCCTTCACCCCCAAGGGTGGTTTGCACGTTAATGACCGGGCCAATTTTTACAATTCTGACCACTGTCTCTTTATGAGGTTATAACTCTGGAACGCTTCAACGGATCTTCGCTATTCTGAGATTGTTTTCTCGTGACATATTGTACTTCATGTTAGTGGTAAAATTTCTTCGATATAACTTGCGTTTATTTTTGAAAAAACGCAAATATGGCGAAAATTTTTAAAATTTTGCAATTTTCAAACTTTGAATTTTTATTCCCTTAAAACAGAGAAATATATCACACAAAATAGTTAAGAAATAACATTTCCCACATGTCTACTTTACATCAGCACAATTTTGGAACCAAAATTTTTTTTTGTTAGGAAGTTATAAGGGTTAAAAGTTGACCAGCGATTTCTCATTTTTACAGCAAAATTTACAAAGCCATTTTTTTAGGGACCACCTCACATTTGAAGTCACTTTGAGGGGTCTATATGGCAGAAAATACCCAAAAGTGACACCATTCTAAAAACTGCACCCCTCAAGGTACTCAAAACCACATTCAAGAAGTTTATTAACCCTTCAGGTGCTTCACAGTAACTAAAGCAACGTGGAAGGAAAAAATGAATATTTTACTTTTTAGCCACAAAAATTATCTTTTACAAACTTTTTTTTTATTTTAACAAGGGTAAAAGGAGAAAATGGACAGATAAGGTTGTTATGCAATTTCTCCTGAGTACGCCAATACCCCATATGTGGGGGAAAACCACTGTTTGGGCACACGGCAGAGCTCGTAAGGGAAGGAGCGACGTTTGACTTTTTCAAACTAAAATTGGCTGGAATTTAGATTGGATGCCATGTCGCGTTTGGAAAGCCCCTGATGCGCCTAAACAGTGGAAACCCCCCACAAGTGACACCATTTTGGAAACTAGACCCCCTAAGGTACTTATCTAGATCTGTTGTGAGCACTTTGAACCCTCAAGTGTTTCACAAAAGTTTATAAAGCGTGGGTGTGAAAAAAAAAAAAAATCAATTTTCCACAAAAATGATTTTTTAGTCCTAAATTTTTGAATTTTCCCAAGGAAATTGGACCCCAAAAGTTGTTGTCCAATTTGTCCTGAGTACGCTGATACCCCATATGTGGGGGGGGAAACTGTTTGGGCGCACAGCAGGGCTTGGAAAGGAAGTAGTAACGTTTTGGAATGCAGACGTTAATGGGGGTCATGTTCCATTTGCAGTGCCCCAGATGTGACTAAACAGTGGAAACCCCCACAAGTGACCCCATTTTGGAAACTAGACCCCCTAAGGAACTTATCTAGATCTTTGGTGAGCACTTTGAACCCCCAAGTGCTTCACACAACTTTATAATGCCCGGGCATGAAAATAAAAAATCCTATTTTTTTCCCACAAAAATTATATTTTAGTCACTAATTTTTTATTTTCCCAAGGGTAACAGGAGAAATTGGACCACAAAAGTTGTTTTCCAATTTGTCCTGAGTACGCTGATACCCGATATGTTGGGGGGAACCACTGTTTGGGCGCACGGCAGAGCTCGGAATGGAAGGAGCACCATTTGACTTTTTCCAACCAAAATTGGCTGGAATTGAGTTTGGATGCCATGTTGCATTTGGAGAGCCCCTGATGTGCCTAAACAGTGGAACCCCCCCACAAATAACCCCATTTGGGAAACTAGACCCCCTAAGGAACTTATCTAGATTTTTGATGAGCAATTTGAACCCCAAGTGCTTCACACAAGTTTATAACGTAGAGCCGTAAAATTAAAAAATCATATTTTTTCCACAAAAATGATCTTTTCACCCCAATTTTTATTTTTCCAAGGGTAACAAGACTCCAAAAGTTATTGTGCAATTTGTCCTGAGTGTGCTGATACCCATATGTGGGGGTAAACCACTGTTTGGGTGCATGGCAGAGTTTGGAAGGGAAGGAGCGCTGTCTGACTTTTTCAACGCAGAATTGGCTGGACGCCATGTCGTGTTTGGAGAGCTCCTGATCTGCCTAAACAGTGGAAACCCCCATAAATGACACCATTTTGGAAACTAGACCCCTCAAGGAACTTATCTAGATGTGTGGTGAGAACTTTGAACCCCAGGTGTTTCACTAAAGTTTATAACGTACAGCCGTAAAATAAAAAATCTTTTTTTTTTTTACAAAAATGATTTTTTTCGCCCCCAATTAGTGTTGAGCATTCCGATACTGCAAATATCGGGTATCGGCCGATATTAGCTGTATCGGAATTCCGATTCCGAGTTCCGATATTTTCGTCTTATCGGATACCGGAATCGGGATTGTCACTGTCACTGTCAGTGTCCGTCGGTCGGGTCTGTCAGGAGTCAGCGGCACTTACCCGGCAGAAGATCTCCGGCGGTCACGTCCTGCACTGCTTCATGGCCGCCATCTTCTTTCCCCGGCGGTCACATGCAGTTTCTCGCGATAACTGCAGTGACTGCTGGGTAATCCCGGCCGTAAAGCAGTCAGTCCGATGACGTCACCGCCGGGGAAGCAGGTAATCAGCTGTGCTGCGTTGCAATGACAGGCTCTGCCTGTCATTGCGATGTAGCAGAGCTGGATCGTCGTGGGACTATCGTTCTGGACTGCGTCGGACAGGTGGTATACTGTTGGTTTGTTTTTTTTCTTTTTTTACAGGAGATCGATGGCGTCGCAGGAATAAGAGTATAATAAAAATAATGAAAACTGTGTTGTCTCTTTTATTTCATTAAAAGACTTTTTTCTTGCTGTGTCTTTTTTTTATACATTTAATAACTTTGGGATTAATAATGGATCGGTGTCTTATTGACGCCTATCCATTATTAACCGGGCTTATTGTCACCGTGCAATCAACGGTGACAATAACCCCTTATTACCCCGCTTGCCACCGCTACAGGGCAAGTGGGAAGAGCCGGGTAAAGTGCCACAATTGGCACATCTTTTGATGCGCCAAATGTGGGGCTGCTGTAGCCTGGTATTATCAGGCTGTTGAGGGCCAAAATCCATGGGCCTTGACAGTCTTTTAATACCAGGCCGCAGCAGTCTGCATTTTACTTGGCTGGTTAACAAAAATAGGGGGGATCCCCACGCCGTTTTTTTTTTCGAGGGGATCCCCTATTTTTGTTAACCAGCCAAGCTAAGCAGACTGCTGTGGCCTGGTATTATCAGGCTTGCAAGGTCCATGGATATTGGATCCTTACCAGCCTGAAAAACCAGGCCTCAGCGGTCTGCTTCATCTGGCTGGTTAACAAAAATAGGGGGACCCCACGCCAATTTTTTTCGAGGGGATCCCCTATTTTTGTTAATCAGCCAAGATATGCAGACTGCTGTGGCCTGGTATTATCAGGCTGGCAAGGTCCATGGATCTTGGCTCCTTAACAGCCTGAAAATCCAGGCCTCAGCGGTCTGCTTCATCTGGCTGGTTAACAAAAATAGGGGGGACCCCACGCCAATTTTTTTCGAGGGGATCCCCTATTTTTGTTAATCAGCCAAGATATGCAGACTGCTGTGGCCTGGTATTATCAGGCTGGCAAGGTCCATGGATCTTGACTCCTTAACAGCCTGAAAATCCAGGCCTCAGCGGTTTTCTTCATCTGGCTGGTTAACAAAAATAGGGGGGACCCCACGCCAATTTTTTTCGAGGGGATCCCCTATTTTTGTTAATCAGCCAAGATATACAGACTGCTGTGGCCTGGTATTATCAGGCTGGCAAGGTCCATGGATCTTGGCTCCTTAACAGCCTGAAAATCCAGGCCTCAGCGGTTTTCTTCATCTGGCTGGTTAACAAAAATAGGGGGACCCCACGCCAATTTTTTTCGAGGGGATCCCCTATTTTTGTTAATCAGCCAAGATATACAGACTGCTGTGGCCTGGTATTATCAGGCTGGCAAGGTCCATGGATCTTGGCTCCTTAACAGCCTGAAAATCCAGGCCTCAGCGGTCTGCTTCATCTGGCTGGTTAACAAAAATAGGGGGACCCCACGCCATTTTTTTTTCGAAGGGAACCCCTATTTTTGTTAATCAGTTCCCTCTGACGTCACTGATTGTGTCCCTGGCTGACCTGAAGTGAAAGTGGAAAGCAATCAATTAAGCTTTCCACTTAAGGGCCCGTCTCACATAGCGATATCGCTACCGAGATCGCTGCTGAGTCACTAGTTTTGTGACGCAGCAGCAAGCTCACCAGCGATATCGCTGTGTGTGACATTCAGCGACGATCAGCCCCCCTGCCGGGTATCGCTGATCGTCGCTGAAATGTCAGGACCTTTGATCGCTGGTTTCCCGCTGACAGGCACACATCGCTGCGTGTGACAGGCGGGAGACCAGCGATCCGCTGGTAACCAAGGTACACAGCGGGTTTCCAGGCGCGGGGCTGTGCCTAGAAACCCGCTGTGTACCTTGGATACCAGCGCCCTGATGCAGGGAGCTGGTATCCAAGGTACACAGCGGGTTTCCAAGCGCTGCGCGGTGCCTGGAAACCCGCTGTGTACCTTGGTTACCAGCGGATCGCTGGTCTCCCGCCTGTCACACGCAGCGATGCGTGCCTGTCAGAGGGAAACCAGCGATCAAAAAAAGGTCCTGACATTTCTGCGACGATCAGCGATACCCGGCAGGGGGCTGATCGTCGCTGAATGTCACACACAGCGATATCGCTGGTGAGCTCGGTGCTGCGTCACAAAACTAGTGACTCAGCAGCGATCTCGGTAGCGATATCGCTATGTGAGACGGGCCCTTAAGCGATGTTACCCGCAGTGTCGCTGTCCCAGATCGCTGCCTGAGCTGCCTGTTTGGCAGCTCAGCAGCGATCATGTAGCGATACACCAGCGATCCTGACAAGTGCATATCGTTGTCGGGATCGCTGGTGTATCGTTATGTGACACCCAGCCTTTACTCTCCTGTCAGGCAGGAGAGGAACTCATTCATTTGGGGTTTACTGTGAGGCTGCAGCATTAGCTGCGGTCCCTGCAGTAAACATTAACCCTTTCTGAAGGATTACACCGTGGGACCTGACTGTGCATGGGATAGGTAAGAATAATTTTGCTTTTTTATTTTATTTTTATTACAGGAAATGGTTTTTGCAGTCAAATAAAAGATGGTCAAAAACATGTGTCTTTATTTCATTAAAATGATTTTTAATTAAAGTGTGTGTGTTTTATTTTTATTTCATGCAATAGGATTAATAATTGATAGTTGTCTAATTGACAGCTCTCAATTATTAACCTGGCTTAAGGTCACCTTTCAATAGCAAGGTGGCTTTAACCCCATATTAACCCATTCGCCACCGCTACAGGGCAATGGGAATAGACGGGCAAAGTGCCAGAAAGGGCGAATCTAATTATAGATTTGTCTTTCCTGGGGTGTCTGGGGGCAGATGTTAGTAGCCGGGGGGGGGCAAAAATAATGATCCCTCTCTGGGCTATTATTATCTGCCCCCACTCACTGGCTTTGTCTGTCTGGTTGCGAAAATAGGTCGGGAGCCCACGCATTTTTTTTCAGCAATTTTACACCTCATATATATATATATACATGTCATTGAATTTGTGACACATATATATATATATTTATATTTGTAGTTCATACACTTCTACATAGTATAATAGCCGCTAATTCAATTGCCGGCTTTTGTGAAAATGCAGAACCCGACATGAAATGACACTTGGTGTACATAGGGTTAACCATGTCTTTTCATGTCCTTTGCTATCTAATTTGCACAAACAATTAAATCAGACTATGTGTGCAAAATTTCACACCTGTAGGGGTTAATTAAAGGTGTAAATTCGTAGCAAAAAAGTCCGTTTTTTTTACAACGAATTTACACCTTTAATTAACCCCTACAGGTGTGAAATTTTGCACACATAGTCTGATTTAATTGTTTGTGCAAATTAGATAGCAAAGGACATGAAAAGACATGGTTAACCCTATGTACACCAAGTGTCATTTCATGTCGGGTGACATGAAATGACACTTGGTGTACATAGGGTTAACCATGTCTTTTCATGTCCTTTGCTATCTAAGGCCGGAGTCACACTGGCGACAAAATCGGACGACTGCAATGCGATGAAATATCGCATTGCAGTCGGACCTATGTTAATCTATGGAGCAGCTCCCAGTATCAGATTTTTTGTGGTCCGTTTTAAACGTCCGTGTACAATCGCAGCATGCTGCGATTGTCACCGATTGTCGGTCGACAATCGCCAATGCAAGTCTATGGGAGCGATGAAAAATCTGATTACAAACGGACCACACTGTGTGACTTGCGATGAAATCGCATCGGTGTCCTTTAGAAAAGCCGGCAATTCATCCCCGCCTATACTGTAAAATCACACTGACAGCTTTAATAAAGACTAGAAAGAATAGATATATACACATAGAACACATACATATATATATACATGTCATTGTGACATGTATATATACATATATTTATAGTTCCTAGACTTCTACATACTGTAATAGCCGCTAATTCAATTGCCGGGTTTTGTGAAATCACAGAAGCCGACATGAAATGATACATTGTTTCCACACATTTAACCATGTAATTTCATGTATTTTTATATATGTTTGAAACATACAATTACATGAGTGTATTTGTGCAAAATTTCAGACATGTAGGGGTTAATTAAAGGTGTAATTTCGTTGAAAAAAAATGCGTGGGCTCCCGCTGTATTTTCTCCACCAGACAGACAAAGCAAAGCGAGTGGGGGCAGATAATAATAGCCCAGGGAGGGTGCATTTTTTTGTGCCCCCCTGGCTACTAACATCTGCCCCCAGACACCCCAGAAAGGGCAAATCTATAATTAGATTCGCCCTTTCTGGCACTTTGCCCGTCTATTCCCATTGCCCTGTAGCGGTGGCGAATGGGTTAATCTCACCTTACTGTCACCTTGCAATTGAAAGGTGACCTTAAGGCAGGTTAATGATTGATAGCTGTCAATTAGACAACTATCAATTATTAATCCTATTGAAGTAAATAAAAAAACACACACACTTTAAGAATAAATAATTTTAATGAAATAAAAACACATTTTTTTGACCATATTTTATTTTACACTAAATCCGTGCGAAGCCATTGATCTCCTAAAATAAAGAAAAAGAAATAAAACAACATTATTCTTACCTATTCCGCCGATCTGTCACGTCCCACGCTGTAATCCTTCACAAAGGGTTAACTAGCTTTGAGCCAAGCAGTGCAAGTAATCCTGCATGCTCAGCTCAAAGCTCATGAATGAATAAGTTCCTCTCCTGGCGACAGGAGAGGATGTGTTTCATGAATGAAGCTTAATTGATTGTGTCCACTTTCCCTTTAGGTCAGGTCACTACAGTTAAATTGGCAATAAATCAATTAAGCTCCATTCATGAATCTATTCCTCTACTTTCGCTGGGAGAGGAAGTTATTCATTCAGGGGAATACAGGTCTGAGACAGCATTATTAGCTCTCTGCGACCTGTAACCTGTTAACCCTTTCTGAAGGATTACACCGTGGGACCTGACTGTACATCGGATTGGTAAGTATAATTTTGCTTTTTTATTTTATTTTTATTACAGGAAATGGTTTTAGCAGGAAAATAAAATATGGTCAAAAACTGTGTGATTATTTAATTAAACTTATTTTTTATTAAAGTGTGTGTGTTTGATTTTTCTTTCATACAATAGGATTAATAATTGATAGTTGCCTAATTGACAGCTATCAATTATTAACCTGGCTTAAAGTGACCTTTCAATTGCAAGGTCATTTTAACCCCTTATTAACCCATTCGCCACCGCTACAGGGCAATGGGAATAGACGGGCAAAGTGCCAGAAAGGGCGAATCTAATTATAGATTTGCCCTTTCTGGGGTGTCTGGGGGCAGATGTTAGTAGCCAGGGGGGGCACAAAAAAAATGTACCCTCCCTAGGCTATTATTATCTGCCCCCACTCGCTTGCTTTGTCTGTCTGGTGGAGAAAATACAGCGGGAGCCCACGCATTTTTTTTTAACGAATTTACACCTTTAATTAACCCCTACATGTCTGAAATTTAGCACACATATACTCATGTAATTGTATGTTTCAAACATATATAAAAATACATGAAATTACATGGTTAAATGTGTGGAAACAATGTATCATTTCATGTCGGCTTCTGTGATTTCACTGAAGCCGGCAATTGAATTAGGGCTATAACAGTATGTAGAAGTGTAAGAACTATAAATATATGTATATATATATGTCACAATGACATATATATATATATATATATATATATGTGCTCTATGTGTATATATCTATTCTTTCTTTTGGCATTTAAATACTATTCTTTTGGATCCATTATATGTCAGTTTTGGAAGCCTGCGAGAAAATCTCGCAAGTCGGATGAAAATCGGATGTTACAAGGTACACACACATGCGATTAAATCGCATCTTTGAAGGAAAATCGGATGCCAGAAGGATGTGTGATGTTTTTATTTTGATCCGATTGTCGACCGTCTAAAACGGACCGATTTTTTGTGGTTGTGTGTGACTCCAGCCTAATTTGCACAAACAATTAAATCAGACTATGTGTGCAAAATTTCACACCTGTAGGGGTTAATTAAAGGTGTAAATTCGTAGCAAAAAAAGTCCGTTTTTTTTACAACGAATTTACACCTTTAATTAACCCCTACAGGTGTGAAATTTTGCACACATAGTCTGATTTAATTGTTTGTGCAAATCAGATAGCAAACGACATGAAAAGACATGGTTAACCCTATGTACACCAAGTGTCATTTCATGTCGGGTGCTTCTGTCTTTTCACTGAAGCCGGCTTTACCCGGCAATTGAATGAGAGGATATTTTACTATGTAGAAGTGTATAAACTATACATATATGTATATATATATGTCACAATGACATGTATATATATATATATGTATTCTATGTGTGTATATTTAGTGTTTACAAGGAAAGAATGGGTTTTTTTTAGTTGCGATATTTTGTTCCCATAGACTTACATGGGACTTCCGGTATCGGTATCGGGTATCGCCGATATTTTAGTGATATCGGCGATACCATTCCGATTCCGATACTTTAGGATATCGGAAAGTATCGCTCAACTCTACCCCCAATATTTTATTTTCACAAAGGTAACAGAAGAAATTGTAACCCAAAAGTTGTTGTCCAATTTGTCCTGAGTACACTGATACCCAATATGTGGGCGAAAACTACTGTATGGGCACACGTCGGGGCTCGGAAGGGAAGTAGTGACGTTTTGGATTGCAGACTTTGATGGAATGGTCTGGGGGCGTCATGTCGCATTTGGAGAGCCCCTGATGCGCCTAAACAGTGGAAATCCCCAACAAGTGACCCCATTTTGGAAAATAGACCCCACAAGGAACTTATCTAGGTGTGTGGTGAGCGCTATGAAGCCCCAAGTGCTTCACAGAAGTTTATAATGTACAGCCGTAAAAACAAAAAAATAATTTTTTTTGTACAAAAATGATATTTTCGCCCCCAGTTTTTTATTTTCCCAAGGGTAACAGAAGAAATAGGACAAATTGCACAATAACTCTTGGGGTCCAGAGTACGCTGATACCCCATATGTGGGGATAAACTACTGTTTGGACGCATGGCAGAGCTCAGAAGTGAAGGAGCACCGTTTGACTTTTTCAACGCAGAATTGGCTGGAATTGAGATCAGACGTCATGTCACATTTGGAGAGCCCCTGATGTGCCTAAACAGCGGAAACCCCCCAATTCTAACTCCAACCCTAACCCCAACACACCCCTAACCCTAGTCCCAACCCTAACCACAAACCTAACCCTAACACACCCCTAATCCAAACCCTAACCCTAATCCTAACTTTAGCGCCAACCCTAACCCTAACTTTAGCCGCAACCCTAACCCTAATGGGAAAATGGAAATAAATACATTTTTTTAATTTTATTATTTTTCCCTAACTAAGGGGGTGATAAAGGGGGGTTTGATTTACTATTTATAGCGGGTTTTTATGATTGGCAGCTGTCACGCTAAAAGACGCTTTTTATTGCAAAAATAGTTTTTTGCATCGCCACATTTTGAGAGCTATAATTTTTGCATATTTTGGCCCACAGAGTCATGTGAGGTCTTATTTTTTGCGGTACGAGTTGACGTTTTTATTTGTACCATTTTTGAGCAGGTGACATTTTTTGATCGCTTTTTATTTCGATTTTTGGGAGGTTAGAATGAACAAAAATCAGCAATTCATGAATTTCTTTTGGGGGAGGCGTTTTTATTGTTCCGCGTGTGGTAAAATTGATAAAGCAGTTTTATTCTTCGGGTCAGTACGATTATGGCGATACCTCATTTATATCATTTTTTTATGTTTTGGCGCTTTTATAGAATAAAAACAATTTTATATAAAAAATAATTATTTTTGCATCGCTTTATTCTGCGAGCTATAACTTTTTTATTTTTTCGCTGATGATGCTGTATGGTGGCTCGTTTTTTGCGGGACAAGATGTCGTTTTCAGCGGTACCATGTTTATTTATATCGGTCTTTCTGATCACGCGTTATTCCACTTTTTGTTCGGCGGTATGATGATAAAGCATTGATTTTTTGCTTCGTTTTTTTTTTAAGGTGTTCACTAAAGGGGTTAACTAGTGGGACAGTTTTATAGGGGGGGTCGTTACGGACGCGGCGATACCAAATATGTGTACTTTTATTGTTTTGGTTTTTTTATTTACAGGAAGAAATGAATTTATTGGGGAATATTTTTTTTTTTTTATTTATTTTGTATTTTTTTTTTAATAACATGTTTATTTTTATTTTTTTAACTTTTTTACTTTGTCCCAGGGTGGGATATCACTGTATTTTATCAAATCGCTGGTGTGACAGTGTGCACAGCACACTGTCACACCAGCGATCGCTCAGGCAGTGCAGCAGGCTTCTCAGTGCCTGCTCTCAGCAGGCACTGAGGAAGCCGCCTCCCTCCAGGACCCCGGCGCCATCTTGGATCCGGGTCCTGGGAGGGAGGAAGCCCTCAGAACAGCGCGATCACATCGCGCTGGTCTGAGGGTCTCAGGGGGGCACGCAGGGAGCCCCCACCCTGCGCGATCCTCCCCTGTGCCCCCAGTACACCGCGATCATGTTTGATCGCGGTGTGCTAGGGGTTAATGTGCCGGGAGCGGTCCGTGACCGCTCCTGACACACAGTCACGGGTGTCAGCTGTGATAATCAGCTGACATCCGGCGGCGATTAGCTGCGCTCCCCTCAGAGCGCAGCTGATCGCCTATGACG
This sequence comes from Oophaga sylvatica, assembly GCA_033576555.1. Lineage (NCBI taxonomy): Eukaryota > Metazoa > Chordata > Amphibia > Anura > Dendrobatidae > Oophaga > Oophaga sylvatica. The sequence goes on along the minus strand of JARQOD010000003.1, from coordinate 231,470,381 downwards.
TACTATCCGTCCATGGGCAGAATGGCACGGGTTTTATGGACGGGATAGTACGTCTAATGTCAGAGAGGGGTTAATTTACTTTATAATAATAGTAACGCATTGAAAACTGGGGGTTATTTGGCTAAAGTTGTGGGGGGGGTTACAGCCCAGTTAGGCAGGAGGAAAAACTGGCATATGTTGAGGTGTAGGCTGGACGTTCAGCAGCTGCAAATGGAGGAATTGGAGAAGTCGAAGGAAGAGGAGGACAAAGTCAGCCATTTTGCTGGCAACCTATGTGTCATCAGGGGAAGGTGGTACAAAATCCTTTGAAACCCAGGCATGGTTCATTTTAATGAAGGTGAGATCACCTACATTTTTGGTCGACAGCCGTGTCCTTCTTTCTGTCAGGATTGATCCAGCAGCACTGAAGACTCTTTCTGATAGCACACTACCAGCAGGGCAAGAAAGCTCCTGTAAGGCATATTGTGCCAATTCAGGCCAGTTGTCCAGTTTACAATCCCAGTAGTCAAAGGGGATACAGTCCCAGTAGTCAAAGGGGAATGAACTGTGAGGGAGAACATTGATAGAAGAGGAGAGGTAATTTTGAACCATAGTTGTCAACTGCTGTCTCCTGTCTGTTGCAATCGATTCAGTATTAACAGTCGTGTGAGCGTTACTCGAGAAATCAGTCCACAACATGGTCATGAAACCCGTCTCCAACGCCACTTCGGCTGTGTGCACCACGAACACCTCTTCCATTTGGCCCAGTACGGCTCGTGGTAGAACCTGCACCGCTGCTGTGTGCTGGGAATGCCTCTAACAAACGGTTTACCAGAGTTGCTTGTTTGTTCGCCAATATTAGCTCTAGGTTCTCCTGTGGCATGATGTTCTGTATAACGTGGATCGAGGATGCTGGCCAACCAATAGTCGTCATTCTTCATAATTTTGGCAATTCGGGGTTCCCTTTTAAGGATCCACCAGACATAATCACACATGTGGGCAATGTTCCAGGTGTCAATGATGCACTGCCAGTGGTGGATGGAGGAGCACTTTCTGCCAAATCCACATCCCTCCAGTCACGCACAAACATTTTCTCTTGCCCCCTGAGAAGCATCCTCCTCCCCAAAATAATCATCCCCCTCATCTTCCTCCTCCTCTTCCTCTTCTTCCTCCTCCACCTCATCCAGGACAGTTCCCTGAGCAGACAATGCCTGACTGTCATCAAGGCTTTCCTCCTCCTCTTCCACTGCAGATGCGTGATCCTTAATGTGCGTCAAAGTTTGCATGAGCAGAGCATAAGTGGGATGCTCATGCTAATGATGGCGTCGTCTGTGCTTAACAGCCATGTGCATTCCTCAAAACACTGAAGGACTTTACAGAGGTCTTTCAGCTTTGACCACTGCACACCCGACAACTCCATGTCTGCTGTCAAACTGCTTGCCCGTGTATCCTCCCACAAATGCATTACAGCCTGCCTCTGTTTCCACAGCTTCTCAACCATATGCATGGTGGAGTTCCACCTTGTTGCAACATCTATGCAACATCTATGATTAGGCGGTGCTTGGGGAGGTGGAGCGATCGCTGCAGCCTCTGCATACGACTGGTGTCTACGGGCGAGCGACGGATGTGCGAGCAAAGTCTTCGCACCTTATGGAGCAGGGCTGTTAACTCCGGATAATTATTTTTGAAGCACTGTACCACCAGGTTCAAGGTGTGACCCAGGCAAGGTATGTGTCTGAGTTTTGCCAGGGTTATGGCCGCCACAAAATTACAGCCGTTATCACTGACTACCTTGCCTGGCTCAAGATGTAGACTGCCCAGCCATGACTCCGTTTCTCGCTGCAAGTAGTCGGCCAGTACCTCCGCGGTGTGTCTGTTGTCGCCCAAAGACATCATCTTTAAAACAGCCTGCTGATGCTTACCACTAGCTGTACAATAGTGGGACACCTCGTGTGCAACACTGGCAGCTGCGGATGGAGTGCTCGTGCGACTTTGCTCTGTCGACGAGCTTTCGCTTCTGGAGGAGGAGGAGGAGGGTCGAACGCCTACAGACAACTGTTGCCTAAACTGTGGGCTAGGCAGCCTGTCCCACCCCGCTGTCCCCTGTGGACCCTGCATCCACCACATTCACCCAGTGCGCAGTGATGGACACGTAACGGCCCTGGCCATGCCTACTGGCCCATGCATCTGTTGTGAGGTGCACCTTTCCACTCACTGATTGTTTGAGTGCATGCACAATGCGGTCTTTGACATGCAGGTGGAGGGCAGGGATGGCTTTTCTAGAAAAGAAGTGCCGACTGGGTTTGTCATAGCGTGGGACAGCGTAGGTCATGAGCTCTCGGAACGCTGCGCTTTCAACCAAACGGAAGGGCATAATCTCTAATGAGATCAGTTTGGCAATGTAGGCGTTTAAAGCCAGTGAGGTTTTGTAATCCGTCCACGCGTGCAAGTGCATGGTGTTTACATGTCTAAGCATGCAACTGGTATTTAAATTTAGGAGATTTTTCCCTCGGCTAAAGGTCCTTCCGCACTTCTTTCAGGTAACCTTTGCCTCATCAATACGATTTTGGTCAAAAAAGTGCCACACTGCACTCTTCCTACTATGGGAAAACTTTTCAGGGCTTGCACACTGTGCTAATTTGACTGTCTGGCCAAGCTGTCCTGCAACTCGTTTTGTTTTTTTAACACGTTTTTGGACTGCTATGGGCCTGACAGATAACCGCAGCTGCGATGTCGATGCCTGCTGTGGATCCTCCTCCTCATCTGAGCTATTGCCGGCGGCACCCTCTTCCCCAATGGATGCCAATCTGGGTCATCAACTGGGTCATCCATCACCTCCTCTTCAATTTCATCTGCACCTTCCTCTGTGTCACCATGTAAGGTGGTATAGTATGCGGGAAGTGGCACCTGAGTTTCATCAGGGTCAGATTCTGGCTCAGTAGACTGCGAGGGCAATGTAGTGCTCTGGGTGAATGTACCAGCAGAATCTTATAGCAGTGGCTGTGCATCAGTGCACTCCATGTCATATTCATGTTGGACTGGGGAATTCAGGATTTGACTTGATAAGTTAGGCATGGTATTTGAAAAGAGCTTCAGGGAGTAATCTGAAGTGTGGCCTGCCGCATCCTTCACTTTTGGTGTGGGTGAAGGACACAAGGAAAGGTGTTGTTCATGACCAGGAGCCTGCACTGACGACTGAGTGCTTGCAGTTTTTGAAACTTCAGAAGAGGAGGCCATAGAGCTGGAGGTTGTTTCGGCAATGTAAGACAAAACCTGTTCCTGATGCTCCAGCTTTAAAAGCGGTTTACCTACTTCCAGAAAAGGGAGCCTTCCAGGTCTTCTGAGCCAGACGATGACGCAGTCTCAACACCTACTGCTTTTGGCACTACCAGTAGATGCACCACCACCACCATCAGTACCATTTGCCCCCCCCGCCCACGTCCGCGGCCTCTTCCACCATACTTCCTCATGTTTGGGAAAATGTACCAAAAATACCAGCAATGTATGGTACTTTATGAGGAGCGTACAGCTGTATACGGTGCAGTGGAAAATTTAAATCTCCGTATATATTTCCGGAGTCACACACAGACGCTCACTCAGTATGGATTTGACCGTAATACAAAGAGCAGATATACGGTACTGTATCAGAAGCGTAAAGCTGTATACGGTGTAGGCGAAAATTTAAATCTCCGTATATATTTCCGGAGTCGCACACAGACGCTCACTCAGTATGAATTTGACCGTAATACAAAGAGCAGATATACGGTACTGTATCAAAAGCGGACAGCTGTATACGGTATAGGGGAAAATTTAAATTTCCGTATATATTTCCGGAGTAACACACAGACGCTCATTCAGTATGGATTTGACCCTAATACAAAGAGCAGATATACGGTACTGTTTCAGAAGCGGACAGCTGTATATGGTGTAGGGGAAAATTTAAGTCTCCGTGTATATTTCCGGAGTCATACACAGATGCTCACTCAGTATGGATTTGACCGTAAAACAAAGAGCAGATATACGGTACTGTATCAGAAGCGGACAGCTGTATATGGTGTAGGGGAAAATTTAAGTCTCCGTATTGTGGTACACCAAAGGGGGTCTTACTGGATGGGAGATATATTTCTCCTAGCAGACTGAAGTTTGGTCAGGATTTTCCCTGATCACAAGGACCTGTGATGAGGTCATAGTCACGTGATCAGGTCAGCTGATGTGTACCTCTCCTGAGGGTGTGGACTAGGCCTATTTAACAAGGAGCTGTTGTAGTATGTGGGTGTGGAAGGAAGGAGTTTGGCTGGAGTCAGCCTGGAAGAGTGTTTTTTGTTGCAGTGTGTCAGTGTGCACCCGGAAGCGAGTACCAGACCACCCAGAATGGCACCTGGCGGTCTCTGCTGACCTGCAGCCGCTTAGTTAAGCCCGTCCCAAGCAAGGGTGAGTCAGGGACCAGTGGTTCTCCAAACTGGAGTGATTTATGTTCTGTTTTGATTTTGTTATCTGGACTTTTGTTGAACCTGTCATTAAAACCACTGAACTTTGAACTGAAAGCCTGTGTGTTTGCCTCATTACTGCGGCCCGGCCTCTGCCTACCAGAGCGCATCCCTACAATTGGTGGCTTGAAAGCGGGCACACGCAGTGAGGTCAGGCTGTGGTTTTTTTTTTCCCTCTGCATGACAGTCGATGTCCTGGGTGAGAAAAGTAACGCAAAACCCGGTGGAGAACTGTCCGGAGATGGAGAGCACGGTAAAAATGCTGGCGGAGGCCATGCGACAGCAGCAGCAGTCTATACAGCAGCAGCAGGCTATACAGCAGCAGGCTATGGAGAGGCAGCAGGCTATACAGCAGCAGGCTATGGAGCAGCAGCAGATATTTAATCGACAGCAACAGGAAACCAACAGTCTACTGATGCAGCACATCACAGCGTCGCAGACAGCAGGAGCTGCCCCGGGACGTCATGATGTCCGGAAAGCGGTACGCACAGCGATTCCTAAAATGGAAAAATCAGATGACGTCGAGGTGTACTTGGAGATGTTTGAAGGCATGGCTGAGAGGGAGAGACTACCCCGGTACCAGTGGACAGAAATAGTGGCTCCGTTTTTGGCTCCAGGACCCGCGAAAGCCTATAGGGACCTACCACCCGAGCAACAGAGAGACTATGAGATCGTCAAGGGTGAGATACTTGCACGTCTTGGGGTAAATGTTTTGGTCCGGGCCCAGCGGGTACACCAGTGGAAGTTTTCCCCTTCCGAGCCAGCTCGGTCCCAGTACTATGATTTGATACACTTGGTAGAAAATGGTTGCAGCCGGAGGTGTTGTCACCCAGCGCTATGCTGGATCGGATAGTAACTGATAAATTCTGGAGAACTTTGCCCCACACCCTGCAAACCTGGGTTGGACAGGCAGCCCCTACTGATGGTCTCCAGATGGTAGACCTCATTGAAAGATATGGGGCTACCAAGGAGATACAGGGAGAGACTACCCGGAAGGTAATAAGTAAATTCCTCAAACCTTCACCCGCAGCTCGGCGGGCAGAGACCCGGAAGGCCGCCCAGGACGGGTCGGGGGATGAAAGGGGCCCCATAATCTGTTGGCGGTGCCAAGAACCAGGACATGTGAGAACTGTGAGAACACCTGACCGAGCCCATGGACACAAACTTTGGGTACTATCAGTCTCACTATGCCGAACAAATGTGTGCAGTGGGTAAACCAGCGGGACCCAGTATGAGCCATTTGTGTAAAGTGGAGGTGGAGGGTAACCATGCGGTGGCTCTACTGGACTCAGGGAGTCTCGTGACCCTAATAGAGCCAGCCATGTCCAAATCAGCGAGTATACTGGTCGGAAAATGGGTGTGTTGTGTATACATGGGGACCTAAAACATTATCCTACCGCCCTGGTGATGATAAACACACCATCGGGGAGGAGGTGCCACGAGGTGGGGGTGGTGGTTAATTTGCATTATGAGGTAATAATGGGGAGAGATTTTCCGTTATTTTCTGTGCTTTGGCCTGTAATTACCCCTCCCACAGAACAGTCGTCGGCACCAGTGGCAACCAGGTTACATTCTTCAGAGATCGGGCATGAACCTGGTGGCCCAGAGGAAGATGTGCTGGCAGTAGGAGTACCTGTGCCTTCGGTGGAGGAGGAAAACCCCTCTCCTATAGAAGTGTTAGCTGGGGAGGTGGAAGACTTGCCACCGGGACCAGAATTGTCAGACTTAAATGTGGCAGGTGACACTTTTGGTACGGCGCAACTCCGGGACCCTATGTTGGCTCGAGCCCGGGAAAATGTACTGGTTGTCAATGGGGAACCTCAACACCCCGGGGCAGCTACGGTATTTCCCTGATTCGAGCTGAACCAAAATTTGCTGTATCGGGTTGAGAAAATACATGGGGAAATTGTCGAGCAATTGCTGGTACCGCAGTCCTATCGGAGGTTGGTAATGGACTTAGCGCATGCGCATGTACTAGGGGGTCATTTGGGCTAAAAGAAAACCCTAGATAGAATTCTACAACGGTTTTACTGGCTAGAAGTCTATGAAAAAGTTAAACGGTATTGTAACTCTTGTCCTGTGTGCCAGGTAACCAGTCCGCAGCCTCATTTTCGGAGTCCCTTGGTGCCATTACCAATTATAGAGGTCCCGTTTGAGAGAATAGCCATGGATCTGGTGGGCCGGTTAATAAATCAGCAAGGGGTCACCAACACATCCTCGTAGTTCTAGATTACGCTACCAGGTACCCTGAGGCTATTCCCCTGCGCCACACTCTGCCAAACTGATCGCAAAAGAACTCATGGGTATGTTCTCTCGGGTGGGAATCCCTCAAGAAATCTTAACAGACCAGGGGACCCCCTTTATGTCAAAATCATGAAGGAACTCTGCCACTTGCTAAGTGTTAAACAGTTGCGCACATCGGTCTATCATCCCCAAACAGACGGTTTGGTAGAAAGGTTCAATAAGACCCTGAAGAATATGTTGAAAAAAGCAGTCTCTAAAGATGGTAAGGATTGGGATCTCTTGTTGCCATACCTGATGTTTGCAGTGCGGGAGGTGCCCCAGGCATCTACGGGGTTCTCGCCCTTCGAACTATTATATGGCAGACATCCCCGTGGCTTACTTGATATAGCTAAAGAGGCCTGGGAAAACCAACCAACTCCCCACAAAAGTGTGATAGAACATGTGGCCAAAATGCAAGAGAGAATGGAGACAGTCCTACCATTAGTCCGAGAACATATGGAAGCAGCACAAATGTCACAGAGACAGGTCTATAAACGGGAGGCACGGGTAAGATCCTTTAACCCTGGGGATCGGGTGTTGATACTTGTGCCTACAGTGGATAGTAAGTTCCTTGCAAGGTGGCAGGGACCCTACGAGATTATGGAGAAGGTGGGTCCCGTAAGCTATAAAGTACACCAACCAGGGCAGAGAAAGCCAGAACAGGTATACCATGTGAATCTGCTCAAACCATGGAAAGACAGAGACCCTCTTGGTGAGGATTGTCCACGGCTTGCATTTCCAGTGGAGAAGGCTCCCTTGCCTCAGGAGAAGGCAAGAGAAGTCCTCTCCGCCGTCAAAATAGCAGACACTTTGTCTCCTAGACAAGTTCAGGAAGTCCGAGAGTTTGTTAGCCGTAATACCGATGTTTTTTCGGAGCTCCCTGGCCGTACCGCCCTAATCCAACATGACATTGTCACGGAGCCACAGGCCAAAGTCCGATTAAAGCCATATCGGGTGCCTGAGGCCGGCGACAAGCCATCTCGGAAGAGGTAAAAAAGATGCTGCAGTTAGGGGTCATTGAAGAATCCCAGAGTGAGTGGGCCAGCCCAATAGTCCTAATACCAAAACCAGATTGGACACTAAGGTTCTGTAATGACTTCAGAAAACTGAATGAAATTTCTAAATTTGACGCCTACCCCTTGCCTATGTCGATGAGTTAATAGAGCGGTTTGGGCAGGCCCGGTATTTTTCAGTCATTGACCTCAAAAAAGGTTATTGGCATGTGCCCCTAACAAAAGCAGCGAGAGAGAAAACGGCTTTTGTAACACCCGAGGGACTGTTCCAGTATATAGTCCTACCCTTCGGGTTGCATGGTGCTCCAGCGACGTTCCAGAGGTTAATGGACGTTGTTCTTCGTCCTCATCACCGATATGCTGCGGCCTATCTGGACGATATTGTTGTGTACAGTACAGACTGGGAAAGTCACTTAGCCAAGGTACAGGTGGTGATAGATTCCCTGAGAGAAGCAGGGCTAACTGCCAACCCAAAGAAGTGTTCCATAGGGTTGGAGGAAGCTCGGTACCTGGGGTATGTGATTGGGAGAGGAGTTATCAAACCCCAAATAAACAAAGTGGAGGCAATCCAAAACTGGCCCCGTCCCCTCACCACAAAACAAGTGAAAGGGTTTTTGGGGTTAGTGGGATATTACCGGCGGTTTGTTCCCAATTTTGCAACCCTGTCGGCGCCGTTAACTGACTGCCTGAAAGGGAGGAAGTCAGTAATGGTGCGCTGGAATGATCAGATTGAAGAAGCGTTTGTAAAACTAAAAGGGGCACTGTGTGGGTCAGATATACGGTACTGTATCAGAAGCGGACAGCTGTATACGGTGTAGGGAAAAATTTTAATCTCTGTATATATTTCTGGAGTCACACACAGATAGTCAGCATGTATTTGTCCGTGATACCAGCCGGTACACGGTAGTGTGTGAGGAGCGTACAGCTCTATACGGTGTGGGAGAAAATGAACGCTCGGTAACTGTGCAGAAAAAAATAATAAAAGTGTTAGTGCTGTGTAAAAGCAGTCTGCACAGCAGTATACACACAGCAATACAGCTATCAGGCAGCCTAATAACCAGTGCTGCTGCACACAAGAAAATCCTCTCCTGTCACTGCACACTAACTGTACAGCACAATTAATATCAGCACAAGCAGAGAAGAACTTCTCTTTCCAGCCCTAACTCTCTCCATACTGATAAACAGCGCCAGCAACCTCTTCCTACTGTTAAGATCAGCAGAAGTAAAATGGAGGTCGGCGGTCAGGGCTTTTATAGACACTATGACGCCCCCCAAATCAAGCCAATCACTGCAATGCCCTTCTCTAAGATGGTGGTGGACGCTGCACATGTCATCTCGTTGCCCACAGTGAACGTCCTTGCTCATTGGCTGAAAAAAGGCGCCTGAAAGTATTCTGGGGAAACCGACTTTGGCGCTCGTTTTGCCGACCACATTGCCGACTTCACGCTATGGTCATGTTTCAGCCAACGAAACCCGACTTTGGCGAAAGTCGGCGACTTATGAATCTGACCGACCTATTTCGCTCAACTCTAGATCTGACTGCATACTTCAAAAGGCTCCATTACTGTCTGGTGCTACCTATTATATATATATACCTAGCTGCAGGTATCCGAGGCTAGGATTATTTTTTTTTGCACTCGAATACTGCTAATTTTATTACAAAGCAATCCAGAGACGCCATTTTTTTCTACATGCATTTGCTTGGTCACACTGCAAACTACAGCAAGGTCATTTTAATACAACAATGTGAAAATCTGGCAATTTAAAATAGCTTTTTTTGTCCCAGGCATCAGATCAGAGAGCGTAGAAAATTCAGGGTTTTTTTTTGTTACTGTAATATTTTTTGGAGTCTCTAATAACATTTTTGGCCACCATTTTGCTGACCAAAAAATCTTTAGGTGGCCAAAAAATATTTATCTACAGTTCTTATATTTATCACTGTGCGCAACACGCATCACATATCATTGCGATAACTATTTTACAATTTTAGTACTCCAACAATTTTTTTTTAGTGTCATAGCCTAGCTTTTGACACAATTTTGGTGGTCCTAAAAAATCCAGCCCACATTGTAACAGTGTTCTATCTCCGTCAGACTCCAGATCTATCTGTGGTTTACAAATTGTGGCATTTCCGGCCTATATTCCACTGTATTTGCTGTCTGCTACGCTAGTTCTGTACAATATTTTGGGTTATAAACTTAAAAAATACAGGCTACATAGAGTGACCAGTGTGGTATTATACATATTGAACAGTCTGTTATCTTTGTCAGACGTCAGTTATATCTGTGCTCTACAAATAGCTGCTTTCCAGGCCTACCTTGGCCTCTTTTTCTGTCTGCTACCCTAGGTCTAGTATACACTATTTTGGCCTAAAAAAAAAAAAAATACCGGCCTCATGTTGAACAGTCTGGTATCTCAGTGGCACGCCTCATCTATCTTTGGGCTAGAAAGTGTGCTTTTGAGCCTTCCCTTCAGCTTTTTTTGCTGTGTGTTACCATAACTCAAAACAGTTTTTTTGGTGTAAAAAATGCAAAAAGATCGGCGACATATTAAACAGTCCGGTATCTCTGTGACACGCCTCATGTGTCTGAGGGCTAAAAAGTGTGCTTTGGAGACTTTCATTCACCTTTATTTGCCATGTGTTACCCTAGCTGTAAACACTATTTAGGGCTAAAAATTTAAAAAATACTGCCCAGATATTGAACAGTGTGGTATCACTGTCAGACGGCTGAGCTATTTGTGGCCTACAAATTGCGGCAATTCAGGCCTACATTCCACTTATATTTGCTGTCTGTTACCTAGGTCTATACACCATTTTTTGGGAAAAAATAAAAACAATGGCCACATATTGAACAGTGTGGTATCACGTTAAAAATACTTCTGTTTCAAGTTGTTATGGCTGCTTCAGGACTGTGTCGTAATGCAACAACTACTACCACCATCATCATCTTCTGCCTAGAGCCAATCACTGTACAGATAGAAAGTCTGAGGAGCAAAGGGTGAATGCTTTGGCGGTGTTGTACTCTGGTTTACGAAGGTGAAAACTTCTCGATTAAATCAGGGCTGGAAGAGCCAGAGCAAGAGCACGTGGATGAGCACGGGGCCAGGACTCGCAACTACTGAAGCCTTGTGTTCCTAGGCCTGATTCTGACCATCCATCACCTACTAATTCGGATTTTGTTGGATGAGGACGTAAAAAAGGAGCCTCTGCATTTTCTATAACAGAAGTTAGAGATTTTGACATTTCGGCTGTATTTAAAGAGACGTCAATTGTAAAGCATGGTGTTCGTAGATGTGACTTCTACTATATGGGTGTTTCCACTAGACAATCCATCCAACATCTTATTGAATCAAAATCTTTATTTTCTCGCAAATCTGTTCAGCTGTGCACAAACTATGTCAAATTGGTAGCTAGACCCCAGTGGGTCTTGTCAAAATGTCATGTTGACTACAGTCCACAGATGTTATGTAGATCCCTAATCTCACTTCTACTTTACCAGCATGATAAATTAATGAGTAAAGCACGTGGTATTGATTGTTTGCTTTCTTGCCAAAGAAAAAAAATAAGATCAATGAGGTGGTTAGCCGCACACGCAATGTAGAAATAGTAAAGATGACAATTACTTTCACATTTCAGTTAACACAGCCTTTAAGAAGAAGATGGATGTATTGTGAAGCAAATACGTATGAATAATTATCACCAAAATGATGTTATAGAAGTCAGAACATACACAACCTATCTGTGGGGAAATGATTTACCACTGAAATTTTGAAGTATGAGACTGGTGTCATCTTGTGGATTGATATGAGCCGCAAAGTCCTTCAAAGTGAAACTGTTCTGGATGGAATGCACAATTTGCTCTTGAAAATTAAACATGCTTTCTATGATGCTTGCATTAAAGAACTGATTGGCCACATATGTACGTACTCAGAATGACGGGGATGTGGTATCTGGGCTGCGCCGTTTCCGGAAATGTCAAGGCTATGTCCCCTGTTTCCCGGAGGAAGGAATAGTGGAACCCATTACCCAGGAAGAGGGGGCGTGCTTCGACAGGGAACCTGGCCGGAAGTTGGGTGAAAAAACACGCAAAGCAGGAGTGAGTCCCCAGCTGTCAGCATGTGAGGGCCGGCGCTGCTACGAACTGCAGCATGAAGACCCCGTGACCTAGAGGCAGGGTGGCCAGGTTAAGAGAAAGCGGGTACGACAGCAGAGATTTTTGGAGTCGACAAGCAGAGCGTAGGAGACTGAGCAGCGTGCTTTGTTCTTAGAGAACTGGCGCCGCCAAGGACTGTTACCATTGGCTAACGGAACTAAAAGCAGTACTGCAAGATAACGAGGTACCGTTTTCCTAGTGACAACCAGAGAGTGAGGTGCCGTGCGCTCCATGACCGTGAGTACAGCGCACGTGCGCAGTAGAGAGAGCCAGTTCATGCCATGTGTTCAGCTTTGCTAAGCAAAAATTATAAGGGTCAGAGGAATGACAGAGGATATTGGTACGGTCAGCAAGGTACTCCGTCAGCATCTTCCCAAACTTTGCACTCCTTGTGAGAGTCACCCGCGCATCAGGGCCAGGGCAATGGGAGGGTCTGAGAAAACTCTCCCAGAACTTTGCGAGTGTTCCACTGCCTCTGCTGGATTGGAGTTGTGTCTCTTTCACCTGCCAACAAACTGTGTCTGTGACCTCTGCTGCCAACGTTTTCAGATGGGAATGTCTTTAATAATTCCGAAGAAGGACCCTCTGGTCCTCCAACATTTTAGTACACCTGTCTGCCTCTGGAATAAAAGATATAAATTTCTCCTTGTAGGGTGGGTCTAGAAGTGTGACCAATCAGTATTGCCTGTCACCCTAAATTTTGAGAACGCAAGGGTGACGGGAAAGGCTGCGTAACATAAAGTCAGTCATGCGTGCAAGACTGGTAATAGTCAATACTTCCGTGTCCTCTCCAAGAGGACGACTAACCATGCTCTCCTCTTCCTCCTTGTCCTCAGGCCTCCACAACTTTTGACTAATCTCAGTACTATCATTGTAAATAAATCATTGTAAATACATCATTGTAAATACACCCTGTAGTTTTTATGTCCCCCACCTCATTGTAGATTGTAATTTGTCACGAGCAGGATTGTTTTTTTTTGTTTCATTATTTTTATTGTTGTTACTTAGTGTAGATTGTAAGCTGTCACGAGCAGGGTATTTTTATTTCTGTTTAATTATTGTATTATTGTTATCATTGTTACTTAGTGTATATTGTAAGTTGTTCCGAGCAGGGTTGTTTTATTTTTGTTTAATTATTGTATATTGTTATCGTTGTTACTTAGGACTCTTGTGTTTCAAACTGTTAAACTGTAAATATGTTGGCGCCATATAAATAAATATAAATATTAATTTTAGAACACAGAGAAGCAGGATGGAGACGTTAATTATGGCGTCATTGACACTCACCATCTTGGTGAATTCCTCAAAGTTTTGGAGGATGGTACATATGTCTGACATCGATGTCCACTACTGAGATCTTATGTGTGAAGCCAGAACTGAATACCGACAGCCTTGTTGAAGTTGGTAGTCACCAACTACCGTCGTCTGCTCAAAAATCCTTTCCAACATCTGCAGTGTAGAGTTCCAAAGTGTGGGGACATCACACACCAGTTGGTGAACAAGAAGCTGCAAACGCTGGTGAAGCACGGTAAGGGCGGATGAAGCTCTAGCTGACTTTCTAAACTGGGTACGCAGGGCGTGGTACTTTTTCTAGCAGATCCAGCAGCTCCATGTCGCTTTTCATAAACCGTTGAACAATGAGGTTAAGCACATGGACCAGGCATGGCACGTGTGTGAGCTCGCCTCGCATCAGAGCAGCCACCAGGTTCAGGCCATTGTCATACATGACCATGCCTGGCTGTAGGTTCAGCGGTTTCAGCCACAGATCTGACTGCTCTTTCAGAGCTGTCCACAAATCGTCAGCATTGTGCAGTTAGTCACCTAAGCATATTAGCTTCAGCACAGCCTGTTGCTGCTTGGATGAGGCAGTGCTGCAGTGCTTCCAGCTTGTGACTGATGTGCTTCTTTAGGAGATGGAGGCTGAAGAGGAGATGCAGGAGCTGTTGACTGTGGGGGCAACCCAGATGGATATAGGGCCCGCAATACTCGGGGTTGGGAGGACGTTCACCATCCCAAGGTCTGCTTCCACTGTTAATCCAGTGTGCCGTAAGCGAGATGTAATGTCCCTGACCACAAGCACTTATCCATGTGTGTATGGTTAGGTGCACTTTCCCAGTAACAGCATTGTGGAGGACATGGGTAATGTTGTTGGACACGTGCCAGTGTAATGCCAGGACGGAATACCTGTACAAATATTCCCACATGTTCGGGGCCTCGGGGTGATCTTCGACTCTGCCCTCTCTTTCAATCTACATATCCAAGCCCTTGCCTCCTCCTACTGCCCACTACAACTCAAAAACATTTCCAGGATTCGTAAATTCTAAGAAACTGCAAAAATGTTTGTGCATGCCATAATCATCTCCCGCCTACACTATGCAAACTTCTACTATCTGGTCTCCCCTCTAGCACTCTTGCACCACTCCAATCTATCTAAAACTCTGCTGCCTGAGCAATCCAACTGTCCTTCCGTTATTCCCCAGCCTCTCCTCTCTGCGAGGCCCTTCACTGCCTTCCTCTTGCCCAGAGGCTACAGTTCAAAGTCCTAACAATGACATACAAAGCCTTCCACAACCTGTATCCTCCATACATCTGTCACTTGGTCTCCCAATGTCCGACTGGGTCATGGCTTCCTCTACGTTAACCCAGTGTGCCGTCAGCAAGATGTATCGTCCCTGCCCACAAATACTTGTCCACGTGTACATGGTTAGGTGCAGTTTCCCAGTAACAGCATTGCTGAGGGCCAGGGTACTGTTGTGGGACACGTGCTTGCTTGTGTAATGCCGTGTCAGCAGACCATGAGAAATTGTGGTGGCTGGGGACCGAGTACCTTGTGATGATCGCCGCCATCAGGTTGCGGAAAGCTTCCATCTCCCACGAGCCAAAAATGCAACATTTTGAGCGCAAGCAGACAAACAATGTGTGAATTTAGTACTGTGGCCTGTGTGGCATTGGCTGCGTATTTACGCTTGCATTTCAAAGACAGGGGTATGGACAACTAAACGCTGCACTGGGACAAGGACGTGGACGTGCTTGTTGATGGTGCTAGTTGAGTTTGTGTGCAACTACAGATGCAGGGCAGGAGGTATCTTTGCATGCAACATGGACAGGGAATTGGCTTGCATGCACAACAGCGGAAGAAGTAGTGTATCACCCGAAGAAACTGTTCATGGAACCTGCTGTTCAGCCAACAGGGTGCTTTCCTGCCATGTGCCTGATCATGCTGGTGGTGGTTAGTCTGGTAGTTTTGCTACCCTGCTGATGCGGACATGGCCGGTGGAGCAAATGGCCTATTTGGGGTTATCGGCAGAGTCTTTAAAAAAAACAGACTGTTACGGGGACATACAATGTCTTCATCTCCCACACCACCTCCTCACCTTGTCCCTTATCTTTTGGTGTTCCCCAAGGCTAAGTTCTAGGACCCCATCTCTTCTCCATCTACACGTTTGCCTGGGACAGCTCATGTTATGGCACGGTTTGCAATATCATCAGTACGCCAATGATACAAAGATCTACCAATCTGTACCTGACATCACCACCTTACTGACCAAAATCCCACGTCATCCTGTTATTTCATCCTTCTTTTCTGCTCGCTTTCAAAAAGTGGACATGGATAAAATGGAATACATCATCTTTCAACCATCTCACACTGAGTAGACATGAGAGCTGTGTATGCATCATTCGGTACCACGTTAGTAAGAGGGAATGTTAGCCCAAGAGAAACTTAATTTCCAAACATTCATGGCCTTTTTTGAACAGTGTTGTCAGCTGTGATCTTCATGTTCTTGGTGGGTATATGGTAAAGTTCAAAATCGTCATCAATACCTTCATCGTCAATATCTTTTAAAGAGGAAATGTGGTGTTTACCAGGGTCGTGATTATCTACGTTCAGTGGCATTCCTTTAACAGTGTTCATTACACTAGAGCAAATAATTTTTGGCTGTGACATTTTGATATTATTGGTAATGGATGGGTGAAGATGAAGAACCTTGTGCCACGGGTGTGTTGATAGTTACGGACGGTGCACCCCTCTTTAAACTTAGTTTTTCCCGAGCATCCATCAGTTTGTTCGGTTTTCCTCCAACACTGATCTGCTTTCTCTAATTCAGCATCTCACAAACATGTTGAACTTTGGCGTTTACACGGACACGTGCGTCTTTAGCAATATATTTTTTATGGCCATTTTTCATGCTGAGCTTCACACGCGACGCGCATCTGTTACACCAATCTTCTGACGGGCATGAAACACATTGTGTTAATTAGTGGTGGGCCGGCTAAACAAGTAATTATTGTAGGCTGTAGCCTGGATCTCATACCTCCCATAGCCACCGCTGTTATTAATCCTGTACGTTACCATCCCCCTTTTCTTGATCATTTCATCCAGTGATTCGTCCACCAGATTTTTGCTAAAAACCTGCACCTTCGGCAGAAACTGTGTAGGAAACCACGTTACTGTTTTCCAAGGTATTTCTGATGCCCCTAAAAAAAAATTACGCACTATGTTGATATGTACCCCCCAGGGGAAATGTTTGTCAGCCCATACACTTAGTGTATGGGCATTTCAAGTGTAGGAGACACGCTCCTTTAAACCGGGAAGACCTTTTTCGTGGGCCATACTCCACGTCTCTTCCTACACCACCCCTAGATCACCAGGGTGACCGTGTTCCGTAATGAATCAGCCACTTTATTGTTTTGCAAGGGTGTTTAGGATGTATGTAAATACAAATATTTACACAGTCGGTTGATGTGCCTCCCCAGGGAAAAATGTTTTCCAGCCTATGCTGGCCATTACAAGTATAGAGACCCGCTATTTTAAACTGGGAAGATCTTTTTCGCAGGCCATACTCCACATCTCTTCCTACACCACCCCTAGATCACCAGGGTGACTGTGTTCCGTGATGAAACAGCCACTTTGTTGTTTTAGGAATAAATTCAATGGTGCTTTATTGTAAATCCATTAAAAAAGTTACAAGGCTGCCATGTTTAACAACACTTGCTGTTCAAAACGCGCCCAGGCTCCCCTCTGACTGGTCCTGGGTTATCCCGTTTGGGTATATCTTATAATGAACATAGCAGCCTTGTAACTTTTTTAATGGATTTACAATAAAGCACCATTGATTTTATTCCTGGAGTTGGACCCTATCTTTTTCAAGTATCCTCTGCAACATCTGGTGGAGACGAGTCCGTGCTCTGATTATATGCACCTTATGAAAAACAGACGGAGTGAGCTGAATTATTTTTTTGTATACTTTATTGTTTTGCCAGGGTATTTAGGATGTCCGTAAATACAAATATTTACACAGTCAGTTGACGTGCTCCCCCCAGGGGAAAAATGTTTTTTAGCCTAGGCACCTAGTGTGTGACCATTACAAGTATAGGAGACCAGCTCCTTTGTAATGGAAACTGATTTTTAGGAGGACTTCATACACATCTCTTCCAAGTGGTATTATGGTTTGGCAAAGTTTGGGGCAGGCCTTCCATTCAATACATAGGCAAATAGTATGTGAGACCCACTTCATAATAATGTGATCTTTGTTGGTTGTTAATATTCTAACAGCTGCAGCAGGACCACTGTCAGGCAAGCGACCAAACAATAGTATTCAAACTGGACAGATTTGTGGTGAAAAACGCGCTGCTGTATCTTTACTGTTGGATTGTGATTTGTACAGCAGCGCGGGTTTTTCACCACGAATCTGTCCAGTTTGAATAATACAGTTCTTCAGCCTCAAAACTACAATGCTAAAATGCAGGGTGTTCTGACTCACCACAGCAATTGATCACTGCAGGCAGGGGCGTAACTAGGAACGGCAGGGCCCCACAGCAAACTTTACAATGGGCCCCCCCCGCCTCCGGCCGCCATTTTAAAAAAAAAAAATATTTTTTTAAAAATCACTAATCGCAAACGGCGAATGGATTGAATAATCCAGTCGCCATTTGCAAATTTTTAGCCGCTTTGGCGACCATCTGCAGCACTGTAGTGAGGCCTGCTGTTTTCGGGGCCCTAGGCCCCTAATGGGGCCTGCAGTTTCCTGGGGCCCTAGGCCCCTGATGGGGCCTGCAGTTTCCTGGGGCCCTAGACCCCTGATAGGGCCTGCAGTTTCCTGGGGCCCTAGGCCCCTAATGGGGCCTGCAGTTTCCTGGGGCCCTAGGCCCCTGATGGGGCCTGCAGTTTCCTGGGGCCCTAGACCCCTGATGGGGCCTGCAGTTTCCTGGGGCCCTAGGCCCCTAATGGGGCCTGCAGTTTCCTGGGGCCCTAGGCCCCTGATGGGGCCTGCAGTTTCCTGGGACCCAAGGCCCCTAATGGGGCCTGCAGTTTTCTTTGGACCTAGGCCCCTAATGGGGCCTGCTGCTTCCTTTGGACCTAGGCCCCTAATGGGGCCTGCTGCTTCCTTTGGACCTAGGCCCCTAATGGAGCCTGCTGCTTCCTGGGGCCTCTAATGTGGCCCGCTGTGTCCTGGGGCCTGAGGCCCTGATACACTCACACCTCCCCCCTCCGCTCTCCCCCTGTAAGGTTCTTTGTCTCTTTTGACATGTTCCTTGAAACTCAGTTTTCCGTCGGCCATTTTGCTTTCTGTCTTTCTGCAGCTCTTGCCCTCAGTTAATATGGAGTTTCCAGTTTTCATGTTCCCGCCCTGATTCTCTCCCTCTTGCTTCTTAAGCAGCCTCAGCTGAACAATCAGTGCTCCTGAATCAAGCCTCAGTCAGCCTGTGACCTGACTCCTGTAAACATTGGACTTTGTACTCCAGCTATTTCCTACTGAGGAACCTTGGAACACTTTTGGACTCTGGAACCCTGCTGTTTGGTGAATCCATGTTTGCAGAGGAATTACGGTACAGAGAAGAGATCCTGAACCTGCTTTGGAGAGTTATTGTAGAGCTTGAAGTTACTCTGGCCTGCTGTGTCTCCTGCCTCTGTTCCTGCAAACTGTGTGACCTTTTCCGCATGCTTGTATGAAGTAATGCAAGTCATTTCATATCAACCTGTGTCTCATGTGTTTTCCTCGCACCCAAGCACAAGACGCTATAGGAACTGTACACTATACATGACACCCCCCTCTCCTCAAGTGCCGGGATGGGAAGCTGCGGCTGCCGCGTCCCTGTAAAATAGAGTCAGACTCAGCAAGCATACTTACCAATCTGCCAATCCTCAGGTGACTGCATCCTCCAGCTCTTCTGCTCCGCGCGCCGCTCCGTCCTCCACGCTCCGACGTCCACCACGCCAGCCTTGCATGTGACGTGAGAGCGCACGCAGTCCCCCACGTCACATGACACGGAAGTGCCGGACTGCTCGGGGCCCGTCCCACCTCCTCTCATAGCGGCGCTGGAGGTAGCGGCGGGCCCCATATCAGACTCACACCACCGGCAGCTTGCGGAACTACCGTGGTGGTAGGTGAAGCAGCTGCAGCACGGGACGGGCCCCCTTCTAGCCCGGGCCCTGTGGCAGCTGCTTCCCCTGCTTCCACGATAGTTCCGCCCCTGACTGCAGGGTCTTAAGCCTCAACAGTGCAATTATCCATTGATGGTTTTTCAGGCTCAACACTGAAATGCTCCACTGCAGGGTCTTTAGCGTTAACACTGCAATTGTCCACTGCCAGTTCTTCAGCATCAACTATGCAATTTTAAACTGCAGGGTCCTTTGCATCAACACTACAATGGTCCACTGCTGGGTCTTCCGCGTCAACACTGAAATTGTCCACCGCTGGGTTTTTAGCATCAACACTGCAATTGTCCACTGCCAGGTCTTCAGGCTCAACTATTCACTGCGTAGCCAAACAATATGGGAGTAACAAATTAATAGAAAGAACGCTTTCAGGTGGTCATCAAGTATGTGGGTTTAAAGGTTTATTGGGGTGTGTTTGAATTTGATGCAGGGCGGGCCTTGAAGTCAATGCATAGGCTAACAGTATGGCAGAACAAAATGAGTAATGTGAGCTTGGTTTTCCTGTGTACATCCACTAGGTCACTTCAAAGCCTTTTTGGGGTGCCTTTGAATTTGATGTAGGGCGGGCCTTGCATTCAATGAAGAAGCTAACAGTATGGCAGTGGCAAAAGAGTTATGTGAATTTGGTTTTCCTGTGGCCATCCAGTACCTGGGTTCAAAGGCTTAATGGGGTGCATGTTACTAAGCTGCAGGGCAGGCCTTGCATTTAATGCATAGGCTAACACTATGGGAGAAATATTACCTTTTATTTGAAACACTTTTTCATGGGGCCCTCCTCTACGTCTCATCACAGGGGTATTGGGGTGCATCGTAATTTTTGGCAGCCCAGCCACTCCAGTGCCTATGCAATAACAGTATAGGAGACCCACTGTTTAATATTGGCACTTTAAGAAGATTAATGCTGCCTGATGCCCCTATAAAAACTGGCTTTGTGACTTTAAGAGTATCTCTTTCATAAATGAAACAGGATGTGTCTGATGATGTGTCACACACCCCATTGCCAGCTAAGGTTGTTAAATGCTACAATGACATTTCACAGTAAATGCATTTGTATTGGTTGAAAGCAATGGTAACGTTGAAAAACACAAAAAACGCCACCTGTGAAGATAGACAAATTGGTGGAGGAACATTTTTACTTTGGGTTAATTATTTTGCCTTATATAAAAGTCATTAGCTTGGAAAGGATGTTCCTTGACATATATCCCAGGAAAATCCATTTTGGTTTCGTTTTTGTATGTTTTTTGGTGGACCTGTAAAAATGGCATAAGACTCTGACAACATTGCTCACAGCTGTGACCTTGGAGTCAGAAATGCTTCCAGGAGCATTCCCAATGATGTCCCCGTGTCATTTGAGCACTGTTTCCATCATTTACAGACGTTTTTAGACTTTAAAAGGACCCACATGGGGGATCGCGGCAAAAATGCTCAGTTTTCCCATAGACTTACATTGGGCTCGTTGTTCTGTCCGAGTACCCCAGTATTCCAATTTGCTCGACCCGAACAATGAACACCCAAGTATTTTAGTGCTCGCCCATCACTACTTGCTATACAAAAAAACAATTATTTGCTGAGATATCTAAACAAATCATGGGAGTGCAATTGTTTTCCTCTTCTACTTCTTGGGATCATTACCCAGATCAGAGTGGACACCAATATTCTTCACTACTTGTTGACACCAGCATTGACAATAATGGGGGGACAGGTGGCTACAATTGCAATCAGCTCACTCCATTTTACAGACATGTGATAATAACGCAGCAATGGAGGGGTTATCTTCCAGGATCAGTACTTGCGGTAATTCAAGCAGTTGTGACGAGCAAACCTATGATTTACAGCTCCTCACCTGCCGCTGATCTCATGAGTACACCGAAAGCAATCATGGTATGTCAGGGTGCAGCGTCTGATATTCATTGGTCAGGAAAGGGTTAATATAATACTTTAGAATGTCTAGCTTATATTATTTTGACACATGCACATCATACAGTAAAATTGTGTACAGAATGTATATTTCTGGCCACATCTAGCCATACCTGCACATAGTCTAAGACTTGCTGGTGTCTCTGCTTCGCCGCTCCAACTTCCTCATCTGTAATTGCTTCTCGCAAAGCCTGCTGAGAAATTAAGGAGTCCAGCTCTACTATAGCAGACAGGCGGCAATACAAGTTGATGAACTTCTCTTTGAAGCAGAAAAAGTGAACTGTAATAAAAAAAATAGCTATCAATATTAGGGAAGCATCAAGGCTCTGTGGTTAGCACTAGCTCCTATGCAGCAATGCGATTCTGTTTTTTTTTTCACGAAAATTATACTGTTAGCATTACTTGTCTACATCAATGTGCTGTGAGTCTGAGACAGGGAATCTGGGCCCAAGTGGGGACAAGAACCATATAAGCAATGGGAAAAATTAATATTTAGGATTCCCTACATACATATATGATGACAGAGTGCAAATCAAGGCCCCAATTTATCAAGACTGGCAATTTTTATGCTGGTCTTAGACCTCTTTCACACATCAGTTTTTTGCCATCAGTCACAATCCGTCGTTTTTAGAAAAAAACGGATCTACCAACTGATGACGCCGGATCAGTTTATTTTTCTGATAGACTTGTATTAAGCGACGGATGGCCTCACATTTTGTCCGTCGTTCACTGGGTCCTTCGGAAATTTTGCGTCCGTTGGGCGGAGACGACGGACAAAGTAACGTTTTTTGTATCCGTTGAAAAGTCGGACAGCGAAGGATACAGCGCCGTCCGTCGTTGGCTATAATGGAAGCCTATGGGCGCAGGATCCATTGCTGTCCATCAAATGACTGAATCCAGTGACGGATTCCGTTTTTTTAAACTGAGCATGCTCCAATTATTATTACCAGGTAGGGCAGTCGGATCCAGCAAAAAACTGATCCGTCGCATCAGTTTTTTACAATCTGTACAGGATCCATTTTTTTCCAACTTTGACGGATTGTGGCTGATAGTAAAAAACTGATGTGTGAAAAGGCCCTTAGAGAGAGAGCTTGGTAGAGGTAGAATCAGATGCTCCTGATTCTGAAGAGTGATGTGTGCCTCCATGTGCCACGCCAGAAATTTTACTAGCAATATTTCTGGCATAAGGCTGGAGTCACACTGGCGACAAAATCGGACGACTGCAATACGATGAAATATCGCATTGCAGTCTGCCCTATGTTAATCTATGGAGCAGCTCCCAGTATCAGATTTTTTGTGGTCCGTTTTAAACGTCCG
This sequence comes from Oophaga sylvatica, assembly GCA_033576555.1. Taxonomy (NCBI): domain Eukaryota; kingdom Metazoa; phylum Chordata; class Amphibia; order Anura; family Dendrobatidae; genus Oophaga; species Oophaga sylvatica. The sequence goes on along the minus strand of JARQOD010000003.1, from coordinate 231,447,793 downwards.
AGTGCAATCGCAGCATGCTGCGATTGTCACCGATTGTGGGTCGACTATCGCCAATGCAAGTCTATGGGAGCAATGAAAAATCGGATTACAAACGGACCGCACGTGTGACTTGAGATTAAATCGCATCGGTGTCCTTTCGAAAAGCCGGCAATTCATCCCGGCTATACTGTAAAATCACACTGACAGCTTTAATAAAGAATAGAATCAATACATATACACACATAGAATACACATATATATATATATATATATATATATGTCATTGTGACATGTGTATTATATATATATATATATATATATATTTATAGTTCCTAGACTTCTACATACTGTAATAGCTGCTAATTCAATTGCCGGCTTTTGTGAAATCACAGAAGCCGACATGAAATGATACATTGTTTAGACACAGTTAACCATGTAATTTCATGTATTTTGATATATGTTTTGAACTTACAATTACATAAGTATATGTGTGCAAAATTTCACACCTGTAGGGGTTAATTAAAGGTGTAAATTCGTAGCATAAAATTCCTTTTTTTTTACAACGAATTTACACCTTTAATTAACCCCTACAGGTGTGAAATTTTGCACACATATACTTATGTAATTGTAAGTTCAAAACATATATCAAAATACATGAAATTACATGGTTAACTGTGTCTAAACAATGTATCATTTCATGTCGGCTTCTGTGATTTCACAAAAGCCGGCAATTGAATTAGCGGCTATTACAGTATGTAGAAGTCTAGGAACTATAAATATATTTATATATATATAATATATATATACATGTCACAATGACATATATATATATATATTGAGTTCTATGGGTATATATCTATTCTTTATTTTGTGATTTAAATACTATTCTTTTGGATCCATTATATGTCAGTTTTGCAAGCCTGCGAGAAATTCTCGCAAGTCGGAAGAAAATCGCATGTTACAAGGTACACACACATGCGACTAAATCGCATTTTTGAAGAAAAATCGGATGCCAGAAGGATGTGTGATGTTTGCATTTTGATCCCACAATCGACCGACTAAAACGGTCCGTTTTTTGTAGTTATGTGTGATTCCAGCCTAAGGAGAGCCACAGCTTGTCATTACCATTACCGCACCCCCTGTTCTGCCCAGCTCCACCCATTTTGGCAAAGTTGTCACAAAAGTCACCAAATTTTTGCGCAGCTCTGAGTTGTGCCAAAATTTTCGATTTTTTTTTCAAAGCAATTTATGCCAGATTTCTTGCGAAATTGCTTTAATGAATATGAACCTAGTTTATTCTTAATATAACCACTAAATTAAAAAAAAGGATTTTGCATGCTTTGTTCAGCCATTTATACCCTTCTCAATGTAAAAAAAACATAGTGAGACTTAATAATGTACACTTTGTATTATCTATCTAAACAGTACAAAACCTGAAAAAGATGCTGGCATGCATGAGAGTAGAAAATTATCGACTTAGGCCGGCGTCACACTGGTGAGTTTGATGCGAGTAAGTCGCACGACTTTCTCGCATCAACACCCGGCACGGCCGCTCGCTCTCGGAGCCGAGTGCGCGGCTGCATGTATTTCTATGCAGCCGTGCACTCGGGTCCGAGAGCGGGCGGCCGTGCCGGGTGTTGATGCGAGAAAGTCGTGCGACTTACTCGCATCAAACTCGCCAGTGTGACGCGGCCTTAAAGGGGTTGTTCATGTTTAGGAGAAAAAATTGTAGGGGTGCAATAGAAAAAATAGATGAGTGAAGAGGATACAATAAAAAATAGCCAGTTATTGGCTGCTACAGTTGAGTGTGCAGATAGGATGTCATTGTAGGCAGCACGGGGGCTCAGTGGTTAGCATTGCTGCTTTGCAGCTCTTGGGTCCTGGGTTTAGACCCTATCAAGGACAGCATCTGTAAAGAGTTTCTATGTTCTCCCCATGTTTGCATGGGTTTCCTCTGGGTTCTCTGGTTTCCTCGCACACTCAAAAGACATTCTGACAGGGAGTCTAGATGGTGAGCCCCAATGGGGACAGTGCCGATAGTATCTATAAAGTGCTGCAGAATATGATAGCGCTTTATAAGCAAAGTACTAATAGATAAATAATAATAATTGCTAAAGCATAGTAAATAAAGACTGATGGTGAACAGTGATGAGCGAATTGATCGGATAAGGTGTTATCTGAGCATGCTCGGGTGCTAATCGAGTGACTTCGGCGTGCTCGAAAAATATCTTTGAGTCCCCGCAGCTGCATGTCTAGCAGCTGTTCGACGGTCATAACACATGGAGGTATTGCTTGCTTGTTAAGCCATCCATGCATGGGTTGTGGCTGTCGAACAGCCGTGAAACATGCATGTGCGATGACTCGAACATATTATTCGAGCACTCGGTTCGCACTCAAGCATGCTTGGATAACACATAATCCCTGCATTTTTGCTCATCACTAATGGTAAACACTAAAGCACAAGTACTGAAAGGAGTGGGAAGTTTAAACATGTCAGAAATGCTTCTTTTCTCATGTAAATATGTTCCTCCCTTAAGGGCCCGTCTCACACAGCGATATCGCTAGCGAGATCGGTGCTGAGTCACTAGTTTTGTGACGCAGCAGCGATCTCCCCAGCGATATCGCTGTGTGTGACATTCAGCGACGATCAGCCCCCCTGCCGGGTATCGCTGATCGTCGCTGAAATGTCAGGACATTTTTTTGATCGCTGGTCTCCCGCTGACAGGCACGCATCGCTGCGTGTGACAGGCGGAGACCAGCGATCCGCTGGTAACCAAGGTACACATCGGGTTTCCAGGCGCGGGGCTGTGCCTAGAAACCCGCTGTGTACCTTGGATATCAGCGCCCTGATGCGGGGAGCTGGTATCCAAGGTACACAGCGGGTTTCCAGGCACCGCGCAGCGCTTGGAAACCCGCTGTGTACCTTGGATACCAGCTCCCTGCATCAGGGCGCTGGAATCCAAGGTACACTGCGGGTAACTAAGCGATGTTAACCCGCAGTGTCCTTGTGCTGATCGCTGCTCTGAGCTGCCTGTTTGGCAGCTCAGCAGCGATCATGTAGCGATACACCAGCGATCCTGACAAGTGCATATCGTTGTCGGGATCGCTGGTGTATCGCTATGTGAGACCCAGCCCTTAGTCAATTTTATCTTAACCCCTTAGTGACAGAGCCAATTTGCAGCTTAATGACCGGGCCAATTTTTACAATTCTGACCACTGTTACTTTATGAGGTTATAACTCTGGAACGCTTTAATGGATACCGCTGATTCTGAGAATGTTTTTTTTTTATGACATATTGTACTTCATGTTAGTGGTAAAAATTTCTTTGATATGACTTGCGTTTATTTATGAAAAAATAGAAATATGGCAAAAATTTTGAAAATTTTGCAATTTTCAAACTTTTAATTTTTATGCCCTTAAATCAGAGCGATATGTCACACAAAATACTTAATAAATAACATTTACACATGTCTACTTTACATCAGCACAATTTTGGAAACAACCTTTTTTTTTTAAGGAAGTTATAACGCTTAAAAGTTGACCAGCGATTTCTCATTTTTACAACAAAATTTACAAAACCATTTTTTTTAGGAACCACGTCACATTTAAAGTCACTTTGAGGGGTGTATATGGCAGAAAATACCCAAAAGTGACACCATTCTAAAAACTGCACCCCTCAGAGTGCTCAAAACCACATTAAAGAAGTTTATTAACCCTTAACGTGCTTCGCAGGAACTGATGCAATGTGGAAGGAAAAAGTTAACATTTAACTGTTTTTTACAAACATTTCACTTCAGAACCATTTTTTTTTATTTTCATAAGTGTAAAAAGAGAAATTTAATCACAAAGTTTGTTGTGAAATTTCTCCTGAATGCGCCGATACCCCATATGTGGGGGTAAACCACTGTTTGGGCGCACGGCAGAGCTCGGAAGTTAAGGAACGCCGTTTGACTTTTTCAATGTAGAATTGGCTGGAATTGAGATTGGACGCCATGTCGTGTTTGGAGAGCCCTGATGTGCCTAAGCAGTAGAAACCCCCCACAAGTGACACCATTTTGGAAACTAGACCCCTTAAGGAACTTATCTAGATGTGTGGTGAGCACTTTAAACCCCCAAGTGCTCCACAGAAGCTTATAACGCAGAGCCATGAAAATAAAAAATCATTTTTTTTCCACAAAAATGATCTTTTCACCCCAAATTGTTACTTTCACAAGGGTAACAGGAGAAATTGTATCCCAAAAGTTGTTGTCCAATTTGTCCTGAGTATGCGGATACCCCATTTATGGGGGGAACCACTGTTTGGGCGCATGGCAGAGCTCAGAAAGGAAGGAGCACAGTTTTGGAATGCAGACTTTGATGGAATGGTCTGCGGGGGTCATGTTGCATTTGCAGAGTCCTTGATGTGCCTAAACAGTAGAAACCCCTCAAAAGTGACCCCATTTTGGAAACTAGACCCCTAAAGGGGCTTATCTAGATGTGTGGTGAGCACTTTGAACCCCCAAGTGCTTCACAGAAGTTTATAATGCAGAGCCGTGAAAATAAAAAAAAACCTTTTTTCCACAAAAATGATTTTTTAGCCCCCATTTTATATTTTTCCAAGGGTAACAGGAGAAATTAGACCCCCAGAGTTGTTGTGCAATTTGTCCTGAGTACGCTGATGCCCCATATGTTGCATAAACCACTGTTTGGGCGCACGACAGAGCTCAGAAGGGAGGGAGCAAAGTTTGACTTTTTGAACGCAAAATTGGCTGGAAACAATGGTGGCGCCATGTCGCATTTGGAGACCCCCTAGTTCTAACTCCAACCCTAACCCCAACACACCCCTTACGCTAATCCCAACCAGGGCCGGCTCCAGGCTTTCGTGGGCCCGGGGGAAGGAGTCTCAGTGGGCCCCTTTAACGCATACCACAATTCATAATGCACAGATATGGCAGCGAAATATAGATGTAGTACAATGTAAAAGATTTCACTTACTTCTTACATTACATGAGTGATACCAATAGCTCAGAAACCGGACAGTGTAGTCCTCCATATAGTATTATGGGCACCACATAGTGCTTCATACAGAATAATGAGTCCCATATATTGCTTCTTACAATATTTCGGAAACCACATAGCATTTCACACAGAATAATGAGCCCCATCTATTGTTCCATACAGTATTTTGGGCACCACATAGTGCTCTATACAGAATAATGAGCCCCATATAGTGTTCCATACAGAATAATGGACTCCATATAATGTTCTGTACATAATAATGAGCCCCATAAGATGCTCCATATGTAATTGGACCCATAAGATGCTCCATATGTAATTAGCCCCATATACTGCTTCATATATAATTGTCCACATATACTGCTCTATATATAATTGGCCCCATAAGATGCTCCATATATAATTGGCCACATATACAATTGGCCCAATAAGATGCTCCATATGTAATTGGCCCCATAAGATGCTCCATATATAATTGTCCTCATATACTGCTCCATATGTAATTGGCCCTATTAGATTCCCCAATATGTAATTGGCCCCATATACTACTCCATATATAATTGGCCTCCATATACTGCTCCATATATAATTGACCACATACACTGCTCAAAACAAAAAAAGAAAAAAATGAAATACTCACATCTCCTTGCTGACCGCTGCTCTGGACTCCTTAGCTTCGGCGTGCCCTCTGACCTGAAACGTCACAGTCAGGAGATGTGGAAGACGCCGCATCGCAGGAACAGGGAGAGGTAAATATTGAAAGTGTCGGGGCCCAGAGCAAGCGGCGAGGGGGTCCACATTTGGGCACTGTCACAGGCACCAGCCCCCAAAGCATGCCAGAGTCCCCGATGGCAAGTGGGCCCCCATCTGCTCAGGGCCCCGGAACTTGCTGATGCCGGCCCTGATCCCAAACCTAACCATAACCCTAATCACAACCCTAACCCCACCACACCCCTAACCCTAATCCCAACCCTAACCACAACCCTAACCCCAACACACCCCTAATCCAAACCCTAACTGCAACCCTAACACTAATACCAACCATAACCCTAACCTAAACCTAACCCCAACACACCCCTAACCCTAATCCCAATCATAATACCAACCCTAAACCAAACCCAAACCCTAAAACTTTAGCCAACTCACTTTAGCCTAACCCTAAAACTTTAGCCCAACTCACTTTAGCCTAACCCTAACCCTAAAACTTTAGCCCAACTCACTTTAGCCAAACCCTAACCCTAGCCCTAAATCTTTAGCCCAACTTACTTTAGCCTAACTCTAACCTTAACCTTAAAACTTTAGCCTAACTCACTTTAGCCTAACCCTAACCCTAAAACTTTAGCCAAACTAACTTTAGCCTAACCCCAATGAGAAAATGGAAATAAATATATTTTCTTTATTTTATTATTTTTCTCTAGCTAAGGGGGTGATAAATGGGGATTTATTTACTATTTTTTTTATTTTGATCACTGTGATAGTATCTATCAGTGACCAAAATGAACCAATAGGAAAAATCTTCCTATTGTTGCCGGGTGCCAGCCGGCAGAACTCGACGGGTGCACTGAGCATGCGCCCGCCATTTTCTGACCGGAAGAAGATGGCGGCACCCAATGGAGGATGCGGGAGGACCTGAGGACCACCGGGAGATTCGGGGGAGATCACAGACTCTATTTCTCTCTCCTCTGATGTGCGATCATATAAGAGGAGAGAGAAATTAAATGGCACATCAGATATTTTAATTTTTTTTTCCGGTTGCCATTATATGGTTAATAACAGCGATCGCATCACCGAGGTCGGTAAAAACTAACCCGAATCATGTTCTCTGGGGTCTCGACTACCTCCGGCAGTCGAGACCCTGGAGAAAATCTGACTCTGGGGGGCGCTATAGGCTTTTTCCACAGCGCCATTAATTAACGGCGCTGTGGTTTAAGTATCCTTAACTACCGCCGTTAAAAGGTGTATAGGCGGTCGTTAAGGGGTTAAAGCATTCCTCCAGCACTTTTTTTTTTAATTCTGCATTGAAGTTGTGCAAATAATTGAAGTTCCATGCCCCTAGTATTTTACTTTCCTGAACCGAGGAGAGAGAAATTAAATGGCACATCGGATTTTATTTAAATTTTCTTTGCGGTCGCCGTTATACAGTTAATAACGGCGATCGCAACCCCGGGGTCGGTGAAAACCAACCCGAATCAGAGGAGAAAGAAATTAAATGTCAGATCCGATCTTTTTATTTATTTTTTTTGCGATCGCCGTTATACGGTTAATAACGGCGATCGTAACCATGCCCCTAGTATTTTACTTTCCAGAAAAGAAATCAGAGGTAAAAGTCACTAGGAATGAGCGAACCTTTTGACGTTCAGTTTGGTTCGGCGAACATTTAAATCTTGTCTGACTTGTCTGATGAACATAACTGAACATCAAAAGCTATGCCTCCCCTACCCTCCCATACCTTTTCAGTCACATGACAGCTGATCTGATCAGCTGTCATGTGCCTCTAGCAGCTGTGGGTGGAATTGTGATTGACCCATGGCTGTTAACATGTTAAATGGTGCTGTTGAGTTCTGACAGTGGAATTTACCATGCACACGTATGTGCATCACAAACCACGCCCATCAGCGCCTTTGTCACATGACCATGGGGTGCCGATGGGTTGGCATGAAAACCCGGGATCTGCTGGAGACCACTGTGGTTGCCATTTTCGATCTCTTAGCTGACAGCGTGAGATTGCAGCTGTGAATGGAGGTAAAAAGTTTAGGCGTTGGCTGATGTGATGTGATGCCTGCTGCCTTTGATAAGAGCCAAAAAACACAGCAAAAAGGCAAGATGCTCACCCCCAGCCTTCAAACAAATGCACTATCAGGGTGCAGTGGACCCATATAGTTAAGATGGCGGTAACACAGGTGCAAGAATACCGATAAGACAACCGCTCACAACCTACCAATCCATGGAGGGGACGGCTACTTGGCATATGAATGCACAATGAAGACTTGTATGCAGCGCTGTTCACACTATGACAATGCACAGCATCCAGTTAAACAGCCTAGTAGTTACACCCTTCTATTAGATCAAGCGGGCTGCCCAGCGCTATCAAGGTACATTCCATGTGAACAGACACCATAGTTTACAAGACCAAATGGGCCCAACTACACCCTGAAAAAGTGCAAAAAACACATAAAAAATGTGAGGTATTAGTTGATATTTTGGCCAAAATACGTAAGCTCGTAATCCACTTCACGGATCCCCACGCTTACGATAAGCGGTTGTCTTATCGGTATTCTTGCACCTGTGTTGCCGCCATCTTAACTATATGGGTCCACTGCACCCTGATAGTGCATTTGTTTGAAGGCCTAGGCAGGTGAGCATCTCTGCCTTTTTGCTGTGTTTTTTGAATTTTTGGAGGATTTTTAAGTCCTCTTTTTGTGCTATTGCTGTTTAGTGTAGGGACTCGTAAGCTTAGGGATCCTTGAAGTGGATTACGAGCTTACGTATTTTGGCCAAAATATCAACTAATTCCTCACATTTTTTATGTGTTTTTTGCACTTTTTCAGGGAGTAGTTGGGCCCATTTGGTCTTATAAACTGAGGTGCCTGTTCACATGGGATGCATCTTGATAGCGCTGGGCAGTCCACCTGATCTAATAGAAGGGTGTAACTGCTAGGCTGTTTAACTGGATGCTGTGCATTGCCATAGTGTGAACAGCGCCGCATACAAGTCTTCATTGTGCATTTATATACCAAGCAGCCGCCCCTTTCATGGATTGGTAGGTTGTGAGCGGTTGTCTTATCAGTATTCTTGCACCTGTGATGCGCCATCTTAACTATATGGGTCCACTGCACCCTGATAGTGCATTTGTTTGAAGGCCTGGGCAGGTGAACATCTCTGCCTTTTTGCTGTGTTTATTTAATTTTTGGAGGATTTTGAAGTCCTCTTTTTGTGCTATTGCTGTTTAGTGTAGGAACTCGTAAGCGTGGGGATCCATGAAGTGGATTACGAGCTTATGTATTTTGGCCAAAATATCAACTAATACCTCACATTTTTTTAAGTGTTTTTTGAACTTTTTCAGGGTGTAGTTGGGCCCATTTGGTCTTGTAAACTATGGTGTCTGTTAACATGGGATGCATCTTGATAGCGCTGGGCAGCCCGCCTGATCTAATAGAAGGGTGTAAATACTAGGCTGTTTAACTGGATGCTGTGCATTGCCATAGTGTGAACAGCGCTACATACAAGTCTTCATTGTGCATCAATATACCAAGCAGCCGCCCCCTCCATGGATTGCTAGGTTGTGAGCAGTTGTCTTATCGGTATTCTTGCAACTGTGATGCCGCCATGTTAACTATATGGGTCCACTGCACCCTGATAGTGCATTTGTTTGAAGGCCTGAGCAGGTGAGCATCTCTGCCTTTTTGCTGTGTTTTTTGAATTTTTGGATGATTTTTAAGTCCTCTTTTAGTGCTATAGCTCTTTGATAAGAGCCAGAGCAGGTGCCACTGATTGGAGAATTCATCAGCCGTCGAATGTGCTGTAAATAAATGAAAAACAATGACGTGTGTTCCCATGTATTTTTGATAACAGCCAGGCAAAACTAGCAGCTGTAGTCTTCAGCCCTTAGCTGTCAGCGTTAGCAAGGCTGGTTATCAAGAATAGAGGGGTTCTGTGCCTTTTTTAAAATTATTTAAATAAATAATGAAACAAAATGCCTGGGGTCCTCCCATTTTTGACAACCAGCCAAACTCAAACAGACAGCTGGGGGCTGGTATTCTCAGGCTGGGAAGGTGCCATAGATATTGGCTCCCCAGCCTAAAAAACGCAGTCCGCAGCTATTAGATGTGCTAATTCTGGTGCTTTGCCTGGCTCTTCCCACTTGCTCTGGTGTGGTGGCAATTGAGGTAATAGTTGGGGGGCTGATGTCACCTTTGTATTGTCAGATGCCATCAAGCCCAGAGGTTAGCAATGGAGAGACATCCATAAGATGCCTCATTACTAACCCCATAGTCATATTGTATAAAAAAAACACCACCAGAATAAAGTCATTTAATTAAAAGAATGACACAGACTCCTATAATTAATCTCAATTAAACCATAGTCATCATCCATTCTATTGAAGCCATGGTCTCCTTTAATAAAACAAAATAAAAAACAACCATATCCCTTACATGTGCAGTAATCCATGTCTGGGGATAAACAGTTTTCAACCTGGACAGTGCCAAGATGCAACAGTCCAGGTTGAGAACCAATGAGAAATGAGCTACTGCAAGCACAGTCTCAGTGACCGGCGGTGATGTCATTGAGGTTTCTGCCGGTCACTGAGGCTGTGTTGAGATCAGCGTTGCACTGTGAGACCTTTTCTCACTGTGCTAGTGATGATCTCACTGAGTTCACCACAGTTCAGGAGCCAGCTGAGAACGCTGCCTCACTGACCAGCGGTAATCTCAATGAAATCACTGCTGCTCACTGATGCTATGCTCTCAGCAGCTCATACCTCAGTGGTTCTCAACATGGACAGAAGCATCTCATCCAGGTTGAAAACTGTTTATTCCCAGACATGGATTAAGGCGTGGGACAGACCGACGGACAGGTGAGGGATATGGTTGTTTTTTATTTTTATTTCATTACAGGAGACGTGGGCTGCAATGCAATGGGCGTTACTTGAGTATAACTGTGTTTGTTATTTTTAAATAAAAAAGGAAAAATGTGTTTTGTTTTTATTTCAAATAAAGGACTTTATTGTGGCAGTGTGTTTCTTTACTTTATAAATAAAGGATTAGTAATGGAGTGGCATCTAAAAGTTTGCCTGCCTGATTATCAACAATACAGGGGAAGCCCACATCATTTTTTATTATTATTTATTGTGCAGCTGATGAATGCTCCATCAGCCGCCGTTTGCTCTCGCTGTTATCAGTTGAATATAACTTGCAACCAGGGGTGAACCTAGCCTCTGTGCTGCCTGAGGCGAACTGCAAAACGGCGCCCCCCAATTTGAGCGAGGAAGGTTGCGGCGCGCATAGCGCGCCACGGCAAATTTTAGGCCACGCCCCGACCCACCCATTTCACAACTAGTCACACCCATGTCCACGCCCGACCACACCCATTTAGCACTGGTGATCACACTGACTGGTACTGAGGGCAAAGTGACTGGTACTATGGGCACACTGGTACTGAGTAAAAGAAAGAACAGAGAGAGAAAAAAAGAAAACAGAGAAAGGAGAGAGAGAAAGAGGGGAAAGCAAGAAAGAACAGAGAGAAAGTAGAGAGAGAAATAAATAAACAAAGAAAGGGAAAAGAAAGAACAGAGAGAGAGAAAAAAAACAAAGAGGGGAAAGAAAGAACAGAGAGAGAAAAGAACAGAGAGAGAGAAAAAAAGACAGGAAAGAAAGAACAAGAGAGAAAGAAAGAACAGAAAAAGAAAGAGGGGACAGAAAAAAAGAACAGAGAAAAAAAGAAACAGTGGAAAGAAAGAACAAAGAGAGAAAGAAAGAACAGAGATAGAGAGAAAGAAAGATGGGAAACAAAGAACAGAGAGAGAGAAAGAGAAATAAAGAAAACAGATAGAAAGAACAGAGAGAGAAAGAACAGAAAGAAAAAGTGGAAAGAAAGAGAAAGAAAGAACAGAGAGAAAGAAAGAACAGAGAGAAAGAAAGAGAAAGAAAGAACAGAGATAGAAAGAAAGAGGGGAAAGAAAGAACAGAGAGAAAGAAAAAGAACAGAGAGAGAAAGAAAGATGGGAAAGAAAAAAACTACTGAATAATGGCCCCATATACTACTGCATACAGTAAAATGGCCCCACATGATGCTCTATACTGAATAGTGGCCCCACATAATGATGCATACAGTATAATGGCCCCATATGATGATGCATACTGAATAATGGCCCCACATGATGATGCATACATTATAATGGCCCCACATGATGCTCCATACTGAATAATGGCCCCACATACTGCTGCATACAGTCTAATGGCCCCACATGATGCTCCATACTGAATAATGGCCCCACATAATGATGCATACAGTATAATGGCCCCACATGATGCTCCATACTGAATAATGGCCCATATATGCTGCATACAGTATAATGGCCCCACATGAGCTCCATACTGAATAATGGCCCCATATACGCTGCATACAGTATAATGGCCCCACATGATGCTCCATACTGAATAATGGCCCCATATACTGCTGCATACAGTATAATGGCCCCACATGATGCTCCATACTGAATAATGGCCCCATATACTGCTGCATACAGTATAATGGCCCCACATGATGCTCCATACTGAATAATGGCCCCATATACTGCTGCATACAGTATAATGGCCCCATATGATGCTCCATATTGAATGGCCTTGCATAAAAAAAAAAAAACTACTCACCTCTGCCCGTTCCAACGCTGATATCGCTTCCTCATCTATCACACACACACACAGCGTCTCACACATACATACACACAGCGTCATACACACACACAGCAGCTTCACACACACACACAGCAGCTTCACAGGCACAGCGGCCAGACTCACCTCTCCACAATCCGGCATCTTCCTTCTTCTCACTTCCTCTCACACATTGAGCGGTGCTGCCGGCCGGCTAATGTCATTTTTCAGCTCCGCGGCCGCGCCGCTCAATGTGGGAGGGAGCTGCAGGGAATAACTGAGGCGAGGCCGCGTGCCAGCTGAGAGAGCTCTGCGTGCCCTCGCTGGCACGCGTGCCATAGGTTCGCCATCACTGACATATAGTGTCCAGAGCGGGACAGCTGGAGGGGGGGTCAGAACTCAGATGTACATGGGCATACCCAGGATCAAAACTAGGGGGGGGCAAGCCAATGTCGCATCTTATACAGGTTACATCATATACACTGTACATTATCCTGCATATTAGGTATGGAGCGTTAGAACTGTTGTATATTGTATAATACAGCAGTGTATGCGACACTACGCTGTATATACCATATATTATACATGGCAGTCGCGCTCATGTCAGGAGCGGTACCAGCAAGTCGAGGATTGTGGTGCGATCCTCCATGAGTTATACGGCCGTCTGTCTATGCCCTTGTTATAATAATACTGAAATATTAATCTATTATTAAAGTATTAATACGCTCACAAGTAAAAAAAGCCCCCTACCTCCCCTGTCCCCCACCCACACCCCAACAGCCCATCGTCTCACATGCACCCCTTAGTGTACTGTACCACTGACCCCACAATACCCCCATCCTCTCACATGCACCCCTCAGTGCTCTGTTGCCCCTCCCCACTTCAGCCCCCACAATACCCCCATCCTTTCACAGTAAACCCCCAGTGCCCTAGCCCCACAATACCCCCATCCTCTTACATTCAACCCCAGTGACCTGTCCACTTTCCTTCACAATACCCCATCCTCTCACATCAACCCTGTGCGCCAGCACCCACAATATCCCGATTCTATCACATTCACCCCCAGTGCCCTGTACCCCCTCCCCCACTTCAGCCCCCACAATACCCCATCCTCTTACATTCAACCCCAGTGACCTGTCCACCCTCCCTCACAATACCCCATCCTCTCACATCAACCCCTGTGCGCCAGCCCCCACAATATCCCCATCCTCTCACATTCACCAACCAGTGCCCTGTATCCCCTCCCCCACAATACCCCATCCTCTCACATCAACCCCTGTGCCCAGCCCCCACAATATCCCCATCTTCTCACATTCACCAACCAGTGCCCTGTATCCCCTCCCCCACAATACCCCATCCTCTCACATTCACTCTTGTGCCCTGTTGCCCCTCCCCCACTTCAGCCCCACAATACCCCCATCCTCTCACATTAACCCCCAGTGTCCTAGCCCCCACAATACCCCATACTCTCACATTAACCCCCCAGTGCCCTAGCCCCCACAATACCCCATACTCTCACATTAACCCCCAGTGCCCTAGACAACACAATACCCCATACTCTTACATTCACCCCAGTGCCCTGTACACCTCCCCCACATACCCCATCCTCTCACATTAACCCACCAGTGCCCTAGCCCCTACAATACCCCCATCCTCTCACATTAACCCCCCCAGTGCCCTAGCCCCCACAATACCCCCATCCTCTTACATTCACCCCAGTGCCCTGTACCCCTCCCCACAATACCCCCATCCTCTCACATTAACCCCCCAGTGCCCTAGCCCCCACAATACCCCCATCATCTTACATTCACCCCAGTGCCCTGTACCCTCTCCCCCACAATACCCACATCCGCTCACATTCCCCCATAGTGACCATGACATGCCTGAGCAGAATGAATTTAATAAATTCCATCCCTCTTACCATGAAGCTTGCAGGCAGTGGCTGAGGCAGGAGCAGGAAGTGTCCAGTGTATGCACACAGAGGGCACTAGGACCCAGTGTGACTGAGACAACCAGAGCCTGCAGGGCAGAAAGTGAAACTACAGCTGCTGCCGCCAAGAAGGAAGGAAGGAGGGAGCTCTTCTGGTGAGACAGCAGCTCTGTGCACTGCGCACACAGACAGGCACTACAATCTGTGGCAGAGGGAGTCGGCATTGTGCTGCTCTCTCCGCTCTCTTTCATTGTGTGCCACTGCTTCTAGGGAGGGGCAGCTGCCCACCCCTGCCCCACGGTGGGTACTCCCATGCAGATGTGACTGTGTGAGGGATTAAGGAGAGGCGGCCGGCACACACCAGGTGTTATGAGTTCTGCTCTGCCGCCCCCTGGCTGCCGCCGCCTGAGACAAGAGGCTCAACTCGCCTCATTATAGCGGCGCCCCTGCTCGCAACATTGTCTCATGCTAGTGCTGATTGCAGTGCAAGAAAAGCAAGAACATACCGCTGATTTCCATGCTCTGATATGTGTCACACTGATGACATGGGGATGTCATCTGTGTTTCATCAGTGTGCATGCATGCCGGAAGTTTTATAGCCTGTGCTGCTACTGGAAGTACTGTCATCTAAAAGAGCCCTTAGTGAACTTGGTCAATTACCAAACTTTGGCCAACTTTTACCAATTTTTTGGAAAAAAGCTCAGGAATCCGAACACGAATCAGAATGAGCTATGTTCGTTCTGAATTTGAGATTGGCGAAGTTTTCCGAACAAGTTCGCTCATCTCTAATAGTCACAAGCTCCAAATGTAAGTCTATGAGGGCCTCGTTCTAGCCCCGTTCTCAAAAACTTACATTGAACAGTGACTTATAGAAAAGAATCATAGAATCATAGAATGGTAGAGTTGGAAGGGACCTTCTGGGCCATCTGGTCCAACCCCTGCTCAAAGCAGGATTCTCTAAATCATCCCAGACAGATGTCTGTCCAGCCTCTGTTTGAAGACTTCCATTGAAGGAGAACTTACCACCTCTCGTGGCAGCCTGTTCCACTCCTTGATCACCCTAACTGTCAAAAAGTTTTTTCTAATATCTAATATGTGTCTCCTCCCATTCAGTTTCATCCCATTGCTTCTAGTCTTTCCTTGTGCAAATGAGAATAAAGATGATCCTTCTACAATGTGACAGCCCTTGAGATATTTGTAGACAGCTATTAAGTCTCCTCTCAGTCTTCTTTTTTGCAAGCTAAACATTCCCAAATCCTGCAACCGTTCCTCATAGGACATGGTTTGCAGACCGGTCACCATTCTGGTGGCTCTCCTTTGAACTTGCTCCAGTTTGTTGATGTATTTTTTAAAATGTGGTGCCCAAAACTGGACACAGTATTCCAGATGAGGTCTGAAAAAAGAGGAGTAGAGGGCAATAATGACCTCACGTGATCTAGACTGTATGCTTCTCTTGATACATCCTAGAATTGTATTTGCCTTTTTTTCTGCTGCATCACACTGTTGACTCATGTTCAGTCTGTGATCAATTAGTATACCCAAGTCTTTTTCACATGTGCTGTTACTTAGCCCTATTCCTCCCATTTTGTATATGCTTTTTTCATTTTTATTGCCCAGATGTAGTACTTTGCATTTTTCCCTGTTAAAACCATTCTGTTAGTTGCTGCCCACTACTCCAGTTTATTTATATCTTTTTGAATCCTCTCTCTCTCTTCTCTAGTATTAGCTACCCCTCCTAGCTTTGTGTCATCAGCAAATTTGATCAGTTTACCCTCAATTCCTTCATCTAAATCATTGATAAAGATGTTGAACAATACAGGGCCCAAAACAGAGCCTTGTGGTACCCCACTTGAGACATTCTTCCAACTGGATGTGCAGCCATTTACGACCACTCTTTGAGTCCGATCACTAAGCCAGTTATGAATCCACCTAACAGTTGCCTTGTCCATTCCATACTTAGTCATTTTTTCAATAAGGATTGTGTGAGATACTTTGTCAAATGCTTTGCTGAAGTCAAGATATACTATATCTACAGCATTTCCTGATCCACCCAGTCAGTGATTCTGTCATAGAAGGAAATTAAGTTAGTCTGACATGACTTATTAGTTACAAACCCATGCTGACTCTGTTTAATCACTTCATTCTTATCAGGTACTTACATACATGTTCTTTAATAATTTGTTCAAAGATTTTTCCTGGTATAGAAGTCAGACTCACCGGCCTGTAGTTCCCTGGGTCCACCTTCTTCCCCTTTTTGAAGATAGGAACAACATTTGCTCTTCTCCAGTCTTCTGGGACTTCTCCTGTTCTCCAAGAATTTTCAAAGATTATGGACAGTAGTTCAAGAATTTCTTCTGCTATCTCCTTCAGTATTCTGGGGTGTAATTCATCTGGACCTGGAGACTTCAATTCATTTAGGTTAGCTAAGTGTTTCCTCACTGTCTTTCTGTTTATAGATATCCTGGATTCTTCTATTCCTTTAATAGGACAGTGAAGATCAGTTGATGTTACATTTCCTTTCTGAGAGAAAACAGATGCAAAATAGGAATTTAAAAGTTCAGCCTTCTCAACATCCTTTCTTACCATTTCATCATTTTCATCCTGTAAAAATCCTATAGCATCTTTGACATTTTTTTTACTTTTGACGTATCCCCAAAATCCTTTTTGTGTTGCTTTTGACATCTCTTGCAAGCCTTAATTCATTGTCAGCTTTAGTTAATCTGATTTGTGCCCTGCAGGTTCTGCAGATGGCATTATATTCTTCTTTAGATATGCCTCCCTCTTTCCATTTGATAAACATTTCTTTCTTCCTTTTTAGCATGTGTTTAAGTTCTGTGTTCATCCATCCTGGTTTCCTTAAATGCTTCCCATTCTTCCCTCTTTTTGGAATTGTTAACGATTGTGCTTTGAGAATCTCATTTTTCAAGATGTCCCATCCTTCCTGGACATTTTTGTCCTTAAGGATATCCTGCCATTGGATCCCTCCAATTCTCTTTCTGAGTCCCTTAAAATCTGCCTTTCTGAAATCTAACCTTGATGTCTGAGTCTTCACAGGTCTTCCTCCTCTTGTTATCCAAATTCTAAAATAGCATGGTCACTACCTCCTAGGGTCCCAGCCACTCTTACCTCCTCAACCATTTCCTCCGTTTGCCAGGCAAACACCAAAGCAAATCGGTTGGTCACAACCTACCGAAGACAACCAGTGCGGCACAGAGAGCAGATGAAGATGCTGGTGGCTGAATATAAGAACGGGGCCAGGGAACTTACATTTGTGACACCACTTCAGTGCTGCAATAAAAGAAAATCGCTGGGGTGTTGCTTTAATCACAGACAAGGTTTTCTAAAAGCACTGTTTCAATTTTAATGAGATTTTTGGGGAATTTAGAATACTGGACCAATAGCAGAGAAAATTCACATGAACGCTACAATTAGTGCATGTATAGCTTGTGATGATGTGAGATACCAGTAGTGACAGCACAATGAAAGATGGACAGGATGTCATCATCACTGCACCACCAGTTGGGACCACCAAAGCGGCTATAACTGGAGTTATAATATTCCGTTTTTTGGCCACGTTTTCTAAAATCATGTAAAACCTGATGCAGAAACTAATTGAAAAACCTTAATTAGATGATATGTGTGAACTAAGCATGAAGTCGTATAATTATGACTAAAAGCGAATAATCTTAGCATGCATCGTAACTACACAAAAAGTGATCAACGCACAAAGAAAACAATAAAACAATAGCCCTATTCAATGAATGAATTGAAATAATTTCATTCATTTTTATTTTCTTCACCTGATTTGGAGTCTTAACCGCCATCATGGTCAGTCATATTGCAAAATCCTTCTGTCAGTGGCCAGTTGTAGTAAGAGTTATGGGTCTCCATTACATCTGGAGAAGTCGGCCTTACGGTTCATGGGTTTATTAACCCCTCCTTTCCTTTGCAAAAGTGAAAGTTTTCATTCTAATGTAGGTAAATGTTAAAGTTTACACAATACATTGCAGTTTTCTTTTTTTTTTTCTTTTCAATCAATTCGCCTTTTTGTTAATGTATGTGTAACCCTGTAAATATTCTTGCTTCAGAATTAATTCATTTTGCTGGCTGTACACTTGATTTATGGAGAGTAATATGATTGATTAATTAGACGTGTACTTTTCCATGTTTGGAGAAGGTATAAATTGATGAATGTTTTTATAGTCTTGTTTTAGTCTTGATGAAGAACTCGGGCTGACATGCTTATTCTGCAACTGTAATACATTATTTAATGAAAAAGAGTAGGCTGTTCTCCTCTTTTCATGTAATAATAATAATGTTTATTTTGGCTCGTGGAGTCAGTGCCACATTAGTCTACTGAAAGAACAATTCGTATAAGGAGACAACATTTTCATGATGTCTGAAGCAATTAATTTTTATGGAGAAAATATCATCTGAGTTGTAAAATCAATTGCAATATTGTACCATATATAAATAAACTCATTGATTGTTTAAATTTTAGCACCAAGAAGAAAAAGACATGGAATTATGGAAATCTTAGGCTCGATTGAGATGTTAATGATGTGCAAATGATAAAAAAATGGAAACTTTTTTGAAACATATTGATTAATTCAGTATCGAGAATGAGCACTGAAATTCAAGTACACACTTTGGAATATTATCAATCCATCAGATATGGTTGTTTTCTAACCTCTATATTAGGACAGTAGGTTGCTTACCTTGGCACATTTATGGCTGAAACTTTTCATGTTGTGCCATCATGAAGTTCCATGGGCAATTTAAGTTAGACATTGAGAAGAACATTTATTTAGCCAGCTTAAAGAGCTATAAAGGTCATCAACTATTCACGTGATCGATGATAGCTCATGTGGCCTCACCAATTATAGAGGGGTAACATTACTTTGGAAATGCGGGATTTTATCTCTCCTTTTATACACCCTAAAATCTTTTTACTTTTTTGAAAGGGTAACATTTCTCTTTGTGGAGATTGACATGCCAAGCCTGGTAAGTAGTGTTGAGCGATACGATACTGCAAATATCGGGTATCGGGCTTTCGATTCCGAGTACCGATATTTTCGTCATATCGGATACCGGAATCGGATTTGTCACTGTCACTGTCAGTGTCCGTCGGTCGGGTCTGTGAGTGTCCGTCGGTCGGGTCTGTCAGTGTCCGTCGGTCGGGTCTGTCAGGAGTCAGCGGCACTTACCTGGCAGAAGATCTCCGGCGGTCACGGGCTGGACTGCTTCATGGCCGCCATCATCTTTCCCCGGCGGTCACATGCAGTTTCTCGCGATAACTGCAGTGACTGCTGGGTAATCCCGGCCGTAAAGCAGTCAGTCCGATGACGTCACCGCCGGAGAAGCAGGTAATCAGCTGTGCTGCGTTGCGATGACAGGCTCTGCCTGTCATTGCGATGTAGCAGAGCTGGATCGTCGTGGGACTGTCGTTACTATGGACTGCGTCGGACAGGTGGTATACTGTTGGTTTGTTTTTTTTCTTTTTTTACAGGAGATCGATGGCGTCGCAGGAATGAGTGTATAATAAAATTAATGAAAACTGTGTTGTCTCTTTTATTTCATTAAAAGACTTTTTTCTTGCTTTGTCTTTTTTTTTATACATTTAATAACTTTGGGATTAATAATGGATCGGTGTCTTATTGACACCTCTCCATTATTAACCGGGCTTATTGTCACCGTGCAATCAACGGTGACATTAACCCCTTATTACCCTACTTGCCACCGCTACAGGGCAGTGGGAAGAGCCGGGTAAAGTGCCACAATTGGCACATCTTTTGATGCGCCAAATGTGGGGCTGCTGTAGCCTGGTATTATCAGGCTGTTGAGGGCCAAAATCCATGGGCCTTGACAGTCTTTTAATACCAGGCCGCAGCAGTCTGCATTTTACTTGGCTGGTTAACAAAAATAGGGGGACCCCTACGCCGTTTTTTTTTCGAGGGGATCCCCTATTTTTGTTAACCAGCCAAGCTAAGCAGACTGCTGTGGCCTGGTATTATCAGGCTTGCAAGGTCCATGGATATTGGATCCTTACCAGCCTGAAAAACCAGGCCTCAGTGGTCTGCTTCATCTGGCTGGTTAACAAAAATAGGGGGGACCCCACGCCAATTTTTTTCGAGGGGATCCCCTATTTTTGTTAATCAGCCAAGATATGCAGACTGCTGTGGCCTGGTATTATCAGGCTGGCAAGGTCCATGGATCTTGGCTCCTTAACAGCCTGAAAATCCAGGCCTCAGCGGTCTGCTTCATCTGGCTAGTTAACAAAAATAGGGGGGACCCCACGCCAATTTTTTTCGAGGGGATCCCCTATTTTTGTTAATCAGCCAAGATATGCAGACTGCTGTGGCCTGGTATTATCAGGCTGGCAAGGTCCATGGATCTTGGCTCCTTAACAGCCTGAAAATCCAGGCCTCAGCGGTCTGCTTCATCTGGCTGGTTAACAAAAATAGGGGGGACCCCACGCCATTTTTTTTTCGAAGGGAACCCCTATTTTTGTTAATCAGTTTCCTCTGACGTCACTGATGGTGTCCCTGGCTGACCTGAAGTGAAAGTGGAAAGCAATCAATTAAGCTTTCCACTTCCTCTCCTGTCAGCCAGGAGAGGAGCTCATTCATTTGGGGGTTTACTGTGAGGCTGCAGCATTAGCTGCGGTCCCTGCAGTAAACATTAACCCTTTCTGAAGGATTACACCGTGGGACCTGACTGTGCATGGGATAGGTAAAAATAATTTTGCTTTATTATTTTATTTTTATTACAGGAAATGGTTTTAGCAGGTAAATAAAATATGGTCAAAAACTGTGTGATTATTTCATTAAACTTCTTTTTTATTAAAGTGTGTGTGTTTGATTTTTCTTTCATACAATAGGATTAATAATTGATAGTTGTCTAATTGACAGCTCTCAATTATTAACCTGGCTTAAAGTGACCTTTCAATTGCAAGGTCATTTTAACCCCTTATTAACCCATTCGCCACCGCTACAGGGCAATGGGAATAGACGGGCAAAGTGCCAGAAAGGGCAAATCTAATTAGAGATTTGCCCTTTCTGGGGTGTCTGGGGCAGATGTTAGTAGCCGGGGGGGGCCAAAAATAATGGTCCCTCTCTGGGCTATTATTATCTGCCCCCACTCACTGGCTTTGTCTGTCTGGTTGCGAAAATAGGGCGGGAGCCCACGCATTTTTTTTCAGCAATTTTACACCTCATATATATATATATACATGTCATTGAGTTTGTGACACATATATATATATATATATTTATAGTTCATACACTTCTACATAGTATAATAGCCGCTAATTCAATTGACGGCTTTTGTGAAAATGCAGAACCCGACATGAAATGACACTTGGTGTACATAGGGTTAACCATGTCTTTTCATGTCCTTTGCTATCTGATTTGCACAAACAATTACATCAGTCTATGTGTGCAAAATTTCACACCTGTAGGGGTTAATTAAAGGTGTAAATTCGTAGCAAAAAAGTCCGTTTTTTTTACAACGAATTTACACCTTTAATTAACCCCTACAGGTGTGAAATTTTGCACACATAGACTGATGTAATTGTTTGTGCAAATCAGATTGCAAACGACATGAAAATACATGGTTAACCCTATGTACACCAAGTGTCATTTCATGTCGGGTGCTTCTGTCTTTTCACAGAAGCCGGCTTTACTTTTCAATTGAATCAGAGGATATTTTACTATGTAGAAGTGTATAAACTATACATATATGTATATATATATATGTCACAATGACATGTATATATATATATATATTCTATGTGTGTATATTTAGTGTTTACAAGGAAATAAAGGTTTTTTTTAGTTGCGATATTTTGTTCCCATAGACTTACATGGGACTTCCGGTATCGGAATCGGATATCGCCGATATTTAGTGATATCGGCGATGCCATTCCGATCCGATATTTTTAGATATCGAGCAGTATCGCTCAACACTACTGTAAGCTAATGTCACTCTCCACAAGTAGAAACGTTACCTCTTGGATCCCAGTCAGAAGGAGGTCTCGAGCTTTGCACTGATGAGTAGCACCCAGAAACACAGCGTCTGCAAACAGAGACTGTGGTTTGCCTTTTATCCTAAGTCATGTGCCAAGGCTCATTAAAGGGTCGACATTGACTTTTAGGATTGCTACTTCCAATACTTGGCACTGGAGTTCTAGTCCTCTTCCTCTCTGAAGAGGCAATTTACATACTAAAATTTTGAAGGAATTTCTATACATACAGTGCAGACCAAAAGTTTGGACACACCTTCTCATTCATAGATTTTTCTGTATTCTCATGACTATGAAAATTGTAGAATCACACTGAAGGCATCAAAACTATGAATTAACACATGTGGAATTATACATTACACTTTACAAAAAAGTGTGAAACAATTGAAAATATGTCTTATATTCTAGGTTCTTCAAAGTAGCCACCTTTTGCTTTGATTACTGCTTTGCACGCAGAAAATGTGAACGGATGGACTCTACATGCCTAGTTCCCACCGTGAAGCATGGAGGAGGTGGTGTGATGGTGTGGGGGTGCTTTGCTGGTGACACTGTTGGGGATTTATTCAAAATTGAAGCGGTGAGCGGTCCAGCTCACCCCAAACCATCTCAATTGGGTTCAGTTCTGGTGACTGTGGAGGACAGGTCATCTGGCGGAGCACCCCATCACTCTCCTTCTTGGTCCAATAGCCCTTACACAGTCTGGAGGTGTGTTTGGGGTCATTGCCCTGTTGAAAAATAAATGATGGTCCAACTAAACGCAAATCGGATGGAATAGCCTGCTGCTGCAAGATGCTGTGGTAGCCATGCTGGTTCAGTATGCCTTCAATTTTGAATAAATCCCCAACAGTGTCACCAGCAAAGCACCCTCACACCATCACACCTCCTCCATGCTTCACGGTGGGAACCTGGCATGTAGAGTCCATCCGTTCAGCTTTTCTGCGTGCAAAGCAGTAATCAAAGCAAAAGGTGGCTACTTTGAAGAACCTAGAATATAAGGCATATTTTCAGTTGTTTCACACTTTTTTGTAAAGTGTAATGTATAATTCCACATGTGTTAATTCATAGTTTTGATGCCTTCAGTGTGATTCTACAATTTTCACAGTCATGAAAATACAGAAAAATCGTTGAATGAGAAGGTGTGTCCAAACTTTTGGTCTGTACTGTATACATAGTGAAAACTTAGTATCAAATTTGTCTTCCTTGTCTGACAAATCTCAAATCGCCTGTGTTGGGTTTAACTTAGGCGACTCGGAGGCTTGGTTATGTGATAGTTTTATAATATGATGGTTCAACTAGGTGCAAACCATACTGGGTAGTGAGTTGATGTACAATGCTCTCCTAGCTGGTCTGCTTCAGTAACTATATATACAATAACCTATAAATTCTGCAGCATCTCCTTTTCGACCATATGTTGCCCGGCTCCTCTGGTATTCCTGCTAGAAATGAATGAATACAATGACAACTTAATGTTACCAGTCAAGGATGGTATACACTTTTACATTGTTCAGTCAGTGTTTCAGACTGTGTAGGGACACATTCCTTGATAAAGGAGTTGGTAACACCCAGTTGTTAATGTATTCCTTAATTTCTAGGAAGAATAACAGAAAAAAACAACTGTTACAATAAAGATGCTCCAGAATTGTAATCTTATGAGTAATGCAAGTATATGCTAAACCTGACATGCCAGGAGAACAAACAGGTTATCTTTAAAGTGGGTCTGTCACTAGACTATACCATACAAATTGCATACATTGTTAAATAGGTCTCTGACCTGATAAGGCTAGTTTACTGACTTTGAAAATACACATATTAAAATAGTTGCATAATCCTAATATAAACATGAATATGTTATGAGTGTACCTAGAAAATTCTCGTTTTAGTGTTAGATAGATGTGAATACTTTTCCGTCCAATTATGACAAGAGCATTCTTAAGGTGATACCTTTATTGGCTAACCAGTAGTGTTGAGCATTCCGATACCGCAAGTATCGGGTATCGGCCGATATTCGCGTTATCGGAATTCCGATACTTAATTCCGATACTTTTTCAATATCGTATACCGGAATCGGAAGTTCCCATAATTCTTTGAGAGGCAATGTGATGTTAGTCAGCCAATGATGAATCTTATGAAGTGTGGGCACATCCTGTAATGCTGCGGTCATCTTAACTAATGGCATGGCTGTGATTGGCTGCTGAAATGATGTCAGAATGCACTATAAAAGGCGCCGCAGCCATTTTAGCGTCACTGTGCTGTGAACTCAGTTAGGGACAGAACGCTACTCTGCTCACTCTGAGGGACAGTTAGATATTGCGATTTTGTGTACTACTGTGCTTGAGGCAGGCTAGTTTACCAACCGCTGTGTAAAGCTTCATTTTGCCAGTGTTGTTTTAACAGCTCTGTGCAAGGTGTGTGTGTGGACAGTGCAGGTGACGCTGCAGTTTGCTTTGCATCCACCGCTGTTTGTAGGCATCTGCACGTGTCACTGACTCTTTTTTTTTTTATTTTATTTTGTGGAATTGGTGCAGCTCCATTATATTAGAAAAAAATCAAATCTATTAGTGTGACGTGCTTCCATCCGTATACAATACATTGGTTGCAAACACTATAGAAGTACAGAAAGGAGCCTTTCACAGCTACTGAACAGTTGTCTGCAGGGTTTACTGTAGTCTGTGAGCTTTTAATTTTGTGAGTGCAGATTACGCTCCAGTTAGTTCTTCAACCACTGCCGGTTGTAGTCTGCTGAGCGTGTGTCACTGCCTCATCCTTCACATTTTTCTCTAATTGGTGCTGCTCCATTTTAGTGGAAAAAAATCTAATCTATTAGTGTGACGCGCTTTCATCCGTATACAATACATTGGTTGCAAACACTATAGAAGTACACAAAGGGGCCTTTAACAGCTACTGAACAGTTGTGTTTCAGTGTTTACTGTAGTCTGTGAGCTTTTCATTTTGTGAGTGCAGATTACGCTCCAGTTTGTTCTTCAACCACTGCCGGTTGTAGTCTGCTGAGCGTGTGTCACTGCCTCATCCTTCACATTTTTCTCTAATTGGTGCTGCTCCATTTTAGTGGAAAAAAATCTAATCTATTAGTGTGACGCGCTTCCATCCGTATACAATACATTGGTTGCAAACACTATAGAAGTACACAAAGGGGCCTTTAACAGCTACTGAACAGTTGTGTTTCAGTGTTCACTGTAGTCTGTGAGCTTTTCATTTTGTGAGTGCAGATTACGCTCCAGTTTGTTCTTCAACCACTGCCGGTTGTAGTCTGCTGAGCGTGTGTCACTGCCTCATCCTTCACATTTTTCTCTAATTGGTGCTGCTCCATTTTAGTGGAAAAAAATCTAATCTATTAGTGTGACGCGCTTCCATCCGTATACAATACATTGGTTGCAAACACTATAGAAGTACACAAAGGGGCCTTTAACAGCTACTGAACAGTTGTGTTTCAGTGTTCACTGTAGTCTGTGAGCTTTTCATTTTGTGAGTGCAGATTACGCTCCAGTTTGTTCTTCAACCACTGCCGGTTGTAGTCTGCTGAGCGTGTGTCACTGCCTCATCCTTCACATTTTTCTCTAATTGGTGCTGCTCCATTTTAGTGGAAAAAAATCTAATCTATTAGTGTGACGCGCTTCCATCCGTATACAATACATTGGTTGCAAACACTATAGAAGTACACAAAGGGGCCTTTAACAGCTACTGAACAGTTGTGTTTCAGTGTTCACTGTAGTCTGTGAGCTTTTCATTTTGTGAGTGCAGATTACGCTCCAGTTTGTTCTTCAACCACTGCCGGTTGTAGTCTGCTGAGCGTGTGTCACTGCCTCATCCTTCACATTTTTCTCTAATTGGTGCTGCTCCATTTTAGTGGAAAAAAATCTAATCTATTAGTGTGACGCGCTTCCATCCGTATACAATACATTGGTTGCAAACACTATAGAAGTACACAAAGGGGCCTTTAACAGCTACTGAACAGTTGTGTTTCAGTGTTCACTGTAGTCTGTGAGCTTTTCATTTTGTGAGTGCAGATTACGCTCCAGTTTGTTCTTCAACCACTGCCGGTTGTAGTCTGCTGAGCGTGTGTCACTGCCTCATCCTTCACATTTTTCTCTAATTGGTGCTGCTCCATTTTAGTGGAAAAAAATCTAATCTATTAGTGTGACGCGCTTCCATCCGTATACAATACATTGGTTGCAAACACTATAGAAGTACACAAAGGGGCCTTTAACAGCTACTGAACAGTTGTGTTTCAGTGTTCACTGTAGTCTGTGAGCTTTTCATTTTGTGAGTGCAGATTACGCTCCAGTTTGTTCTTCAACCACTGCCGGTTGTAGTCTGCTGAGCGTGTGTCACTGCCTCATCCTTCACATTTTTCTCTAATTGGTGCTGCTCCATTTTAGTGGAAAAAAACTAATCTATTAGTGTGACGCGCTTCCATCCGTATACAATACATTGGTTGCAAACACTATAGAAGTACACAAAGGGGCCTTTCACAGATACTGAACAGTTGTCTGCAGGGTTCACTGTAGTCTGTGAGGAATAACCACACTTAGGCCTTATAACTTTTCTGACTTTCTTTATCAATCTACCAAGATGAAGAAGTCAGTGAGTAAGGCACGTGGTCGTGGTCGAGGCCGTGGATTTGCAGCAGGGAGAGGACGTGGGGATTCTGTGGCTGCTGCCGCACCCAGTGACACAGCATCCACCAGTTTTCCCCGTGAGCGTTCCTTTATGCGCACTTTTGTAGGATCTCAGCGTACCCCCCTGCTGCGTGAAGAACAAATTGAAGCCGTTGTTGGTTGGATGGCAGCCAATGCATCGACTTCAATAGCTTCCACCTCCTCTCAGGACCACAGCACTGTTGAACAACCATCAGTCTCTTCACCGCCTGCCAAATTGCCCAGGCAGTCAGAGAGCTCTGTACAGGAGCCAGCTGAGTCTCTGCTTCTGTTCTCAGAATCTGTTGGCTTGGAAACAGGGGCCCAGCCAAGCAGCATTCTGGAATGTGAAGAAGAGGCAGTATGCAGTGATGCGCAACAGCTGTGTCTCTCTGAATCTGAAGAGGCGGGTGAGCCAGTGCCGATGGTCAGCACACCGCAGAACGCATCTGATGATGATGAGACTCAGTTGCCAGTTTCTGTTGAGCATGGTGCTGGCCAGACCACCCAACAACAGCAGGTGTTGGAAGAGGGTAGTGGTGGAGATGATGAGGTCCAAGACCCAACATGGCGTGAGGAACAGGAAGGTGGTGGGAGCAGCTCTGAGGAAGAGATTGCCCCAACGGTCCAAACAGTAGGGAGAGGTAGGCTGCAGACTCGCTTGCCTGTAGCCTCCAGTTTGGCACCCGTTCGGAGCAGTTCTCTTCCAACAGCCAAACCGGGCGCTCCCAGGACTTGCTCTGCGTGGTCCTTTTTTGATACAGTTGCAGATGATATTTGCTATGTCAAATGCAAGCTGTGTAATCAAAAAATTAAAAGAGGTAAAAGTGTCAGTAACCTTAATACAACAAATATGTGGAAACATGTGCGGTCAAAGCACATTGTTGAGTTACAAAGACACACTGGAGATGTAGGCCAACCTACAGCAGCACCTACATCTTCAGCTCGTGTTGGAGCCTCTTCCTCCAGTTCACACACAGCTGGTTCGGCTTCCTCAAAGGATCGCCATGGAAGAACCTCTGTCACTGTTGTCCAGAGACACAGTGTTATTCCACCCACAGCTGCAAGTTCCCTGTCATCCTCACACACCCAGGCCACAAAACAGCCATCGGTAGCACAGGCATGGGATAAAAGACGGCCATACTCGGCAAACCATCCACGAGCACAGGCTCTGAATGCTGGCATTGCAAAACTCCTGTCCCTTGAAATGCTGTCATTCAGGCTGGTGGAGACTGACAGTTTCCGTGAATTAATGGCATTTGGCAGTCCCACAATACAATGTGCCCAGCCGATTTTATTTCAGCAGGCAAGCCGTCCCTGGTCTGCAAAAGCATGTTGAGGCAAAAATTAAACATGCGCTACTAAACGCCGTCAGTAGCAAGGTCCACCTGACCACCGATGCGTGGACCAGTACCCATGGCCAGGGACGATACCTTTCACTCACTGCCCATTGGGTGAATGTTGTGGAGCCGGGTACAGATCTTGCGAGTGGCGCTGTACGTGTTCTGCCAACTCCAAGGATTGCCGGAATCAAGTCTGTCCACATTGACTCCTCCTCCTACTCCAGTTCCTCAGAATCATCGCTGCAGGAGCCGTCACGGTCTACCTCCACATGGACCCGTGGACGCTTACCTGATGCGACCGATATGAGCACAGCCGTGGCCAAACGGCAACAGGCCGTTCTGAAATTAATTCCATGGGGAATCGAAGCCACACAGCGCAGGAGGTCTGGAATGCCATCAAGCAGGAGAGCGACGTGTGGTTTTTGCCAGCGAATCTCCAGCCAGGCTTGGTAGTGTGTGACAATGGCCGAAATCTGGTGGCAGCTCTGGGCCTTGGCAACCTCACTCACATACCATGTCTGGCACATGTGCTCAACTTGGTCGTGCAGAGTTTTTTGAGGGACTATCCGGATCTTGATGCACTGCTGCACAAGGTCCGCCTAGAGTGCGCTCACTTGCGACGTTCCAGCATGGCCAGATCGCGCATTGCAGCTCTGCAACGCAGATTGCGCCTTCCTGAACATCGCATCATATGTGACGTATCCACCAGGTGGAATTCAACGTTACATATGTTGGAGCGGTTGTGTGAGCAGCAGCCAGCAGTTATGGAGTATCAGCTGCATCAGGCGCAATCAACACGCAATTTGCGCCGTCCACACTTCACCATTAATGATGGGCCACTATGAAGGACATGTGCCACGTTTTGCGTGCGTTTGATGAGTCAACGCGGATGGCGAGTGCAGATGATGCACTAGTCAGCCTGACTGTCCCCCTTATCTGCCTGCTTCAAAAAACACTGCAAGCAATAAGGGATGAGGTTTTGGAAGAGGTGGAGGATGAGGAGTCACAAATTCCATCACCTTCTGGAAAGTCAGCGCAACGTGGTTCCTCACAAAAGGCTGGGCAGGGCTCACTTTGTGAGGAGGATGAGGAGGAGGAGTCAATGGAGGAGGAAGACATCGCTCCAGAGGGAGGTACACAACGCTCTAGTCAGTATGTAGAGCGAGGGTGGGGTGATGCAGAGCAGGCAGAGATAACGCCTCTTGCAGAGGACAGCGTTTCTTTGCCAGTTGGGAGTCTGCAGCACATGGTTGATTTCATGCTGCAGTGCCTAAGAAACGACCACCGCATCGCCCACATTCTCACGACGTCTGATTATTGGGTGTACACCCTCCTAGACCCTCGCTACCAGGACAACGTCAAAAGCCTCATCACACCGTTGAACCGGGAGCGTAAAATGCGGGAGTACCAAGACACACTGGTGCAATCCCTAATGTTCTACCTTACTGCCGAGAGCACTGCTGCTGCTACTGCTTTACAAAGCAGCTCTGTGCGTCGAGGCAGTGTAGAGAGCTCTGCAACAAGAGGGAGCACACGCAGTGCCTCTGCACAGGGAAAGACCAGTATGTTAAAAATGTGGCAAAGTTTTGTGGCAGCGCCACAAATGTCTACACCATCCGAGAGGGCTCCAGTCAGCGGGAGGCAACGTATCCGTCAGATGGTGACAGACTACTTGGCTTTGCCTCTCAGTGTACTCCCAGATGGCTCTTCCCCATTCAAGTTTTGGGTCTCTAAGCTGGATACATGGCCAGAGCTTAGCCAGTATGCATTGGAGGTGCTGGCTTGCCCTGCTGCCAGTGTATTATCGGAGCGCGTCTTTAGTGCTGCAGGTGGTGTACTAACAGACCGTCGCATGCGACTATCCTCCGATAATGTAGACCGGCTTACTTTTCAGAAAATGAACAAGGCATGGATCTCGGCAGAATTTGTCTGTCCGTTTTCAGATTAAATAACTGGTTCGCAACGTTATCCATGTCTCATGTTATGTTCATCTTTCTACCACCTGAACTCTACTCCCTGGGCTCAAACACTGCCAGTTGCTGCTCAGAAGTGTCGTGTCCACAGAACAAAACACAAGCTCTACTGTTAGTGGGGTTCAGTAACGCCAGCTGTTCCCCTGCTGTGTGAACGGCAAGAAGTCTCCTGTTCCCGACACATGGACAGAAAAACACATGACCAACATGCTCCAAATAGGGAAGAGCCGTCACCCTGCTTGTTATGCTGAAAACATGAAATTGTGAAGTTTTGCACGCCTAGAATGATAAATTTTTATGACAAATATGGACAAATAATAATTTGTCATCACAGCGCATATCTGCACATGTCTATTAGAAATGGTAACAAAAAATAAAACATAGTCTACTCTTCACATTTTGAAATTAATGCATAAAAGTACATTTCAGACTTATGAATTAATGCTTTTTAAGGAACTTTATCTGTACCTGTAAGATAATGCAGTCAATGGATGTACGAATCATTAAATCCTCATCATCATCATCACGAGTTTTATTTATGACAGACATTATAAAATACACATACTGATGCCAACTGTAACTTCAAACACCATATATGAAATGGCCAGCATGTAAACATGGTAATAATGTCCAATAATAAATTATTACATCTAGAAAGTGCATCATGCATACTGACAATAGGTAGTTATACCTGCAAGTGCTGTTGAAACAACCACAAGAGATATAAATTAATACTGGTATATAGGTATCACAGTGCATAGTTACTCATGGACAATGTTGATGTAATACTGTATCTCAATTAAGTCAGCGTCAACCATTAGGCTTGTTAGTCTTGTACATTGTTAAAGAAGGAACGTAATTTTTTTGTTTGTCATAGGTGGAGTATTACACATTAAATTATTACTGCTGTATTTTTTTTTGCGTCCCTAGTGCGCAATAACGCAGCCTAACCTCACATTTGATAGTCAGCTAATTGCCACACGCTACCCTACCCTACGCGTGACAGTAGGAAGGTAGTGTTGACGGATAAAGCTTTGCGCAACCAGACATTCTTTTACCCTCTTCAACACTCTACAAGCAAAAAATGCATGATTTCAGCCGCAGACTTTATTGACGTACAGTATAACATCGGCATTACCCATCAGAGGCTGTCCACTGTCTGATACAGACATAGAATATACCTTTGCTATCCGTAGCCTTTGTTTCACCTACACTTGCAGGCACACACTTAAATTGTGACAAACAATGCCTAATGTTTTTTTAAATGGTTATTTTTTATCGTACATTATTGTGTCATCAATCACATTGATGAGTCCATGCTGGACATGTCATACATGCTATAGAAAGTTACGATTTTATGAACTTAAATAATTGAAATGTCTGTGACTGTCACATAAAATTTGCGATGATGATGATGAGTGACTATTACAAAATCCATTGTCTTCACTATGTTATGGTTTAACATAGCGTTCCTTAAGCATTATTCATAAAAAAAAAAATGGACTTTTATTCTTAAATTTACAACACTATATTTTGTTACCAATTTTTTGGGTGTTGTGTTGTTCCATTTATTTTTGGCATGTGCATATATGCGTTTATATTTGTATTTTCTTTATTTTTCCTTCTTGAAATTAGAAAACATGTGTATCTTTGTACCGTGTTAGCCAGTAGATAGAAAAATATTTAGACTTCAGAGTCAGCAGTGGTTGATACCTTTTAATGGATAACTGAAAAGATGGAAACAAATTGCAAGCTTTCAAGGCTACTCACGTCTCTTCATCAGGGAAAGACTAAATAAAAAAATTAAGCATCACATATTTCTATACACAACAGGACACAGGAATAGTGCAATAGGTAAGACAAGTAAGTGACGTGTATCAGAACTGTCATTATCTCACAGGGATGAACATAAATATTGGAACAGTTCCTAGATAAGGATAGAAATTTTGATTGCCCTCTCATTGGCGTCTTTTTTTGGGTTTTCATGACCCTGGAAGGGCATAGACGCAGATTCCTTAATTGATATAGAATGACATAAATCCATGTGATCTATTCATTCCATCACTAACAGTGTCAAAGGTCATGATGAGCTTATATTCTGAAACCTTTGTACGTTTCTCATATTTGAAGTTATATTTTAATACCAGTAATTCCATATCCATGATGCTATGACCGGGCATACAAAAGTCTTTTGCCACAGGTAAATTCATTAATTTATCTGTGATTGTGTGGCGCTGATAATTCATCCTTGTTCTCCTTTTTGTTGCCGGTCTAGCCTCACTTGTCCCTCCCTCACTTGTCTTAGCTATTCCTGTGTCCTGTTGTGTGTAGAAATATGTGATTCTTCATTTTTGGCTTTACTCTTAGCCTGATGAAGACACCTGAGTAGTCTCGAAAGCTTTGAATTTGTTACCATATTTTCAGTTAGCCATTAAACGTTATCAACCACAGAGGACTGTCAAGTATAAATATTTTTCTATTCTTGTAATTGAAATTCATCATTTTATTGTCGTAGTGAAACTTCATTTATTCTTATTTGAAGTACATACATTTGCAATGGCCACGTAACAAGGCAATAACTCAATATTTTGTGCCTACACCCTCCTTGACCCTGGGCTTCAACAGCGCCAGTTGCTGCTCAGAAGTGTTAGATGCACAGATGAAAACAATCGCTGATGTGTTTGTGGGGTTCAGTAACGCCTGCTGTTCCCCTGCTGTGTGTCTGGCAAAAATTACTGCTGCTAACTACAACTTCAACTTCAAACGTCTCATACTAGGCCTCTGCCTACACCCTCCTTGACCCTGGGCTTCAACAGCGCCAGTTGCTGCTCAGAAGTGTTAGATGCACAGATGAAAACAATCGCTGATGTGTTTGTGGGGTTCAGTAACGCCTGCTGTTCCCCTGCTGTGTGTCTGGCAAAAATTACTGCTGCTAACTACAACTTCAACTTCAAACGTCTCATACTAGGCCTCTGCCTACACCCTCCTTGACCCTGGGCTTCAACAGCGCCAGTTGCTGCTCAGAAGTGTTAGATGCACAGATGAAAACAATCGCTGATGTGTTTGTGGGGTTCAGTAACGCCTGCTGTTCCCCTGCTGTGTGTCTGGCAAAAATTACTGCTGCTAACTACAACTTCAACTTCAAACGTCTCATACTAGGCCTCTGCCTACACCCTCCTTGACCCTGGGCTTCAACAGCGCCAGTTGCTGCTCAGAAGTGTTAGATGCACAGATGAAAACAATCGCTGATGTGTTTGTGGGGTTCAGTAACGCCTGCTGTTCCCCTGCTGTGTGTCTGGCAAAAATTACTGCTGCTAACTACAACTTCAACTTCAAACGTCTCATACTAGGCCTCTGCCTACACCCTCCTTGACCCTGGGCTTCAACAGCGCCAGTTGCTGCTCAGAAGTGTTAGATGCACAGATGAAAACAATCGCTGATGTGTTTGTGGGGTTCAGTAACGCCTGCTGTTCCCCTGCTGTGTGTCTGGCAAAAATTACTGCTGCTAACTACAACTTCAACTTCAAACGTCTCATACTAGGCCTCTGCCTACACCCTCCTTGACCCTGGGCTTCAACAGCGCCAGTTGCTGCTCAGAAGTGTTAGATGCACAGATGAAAACAATCGCTGATGTGTTTGTGGGGTTCAGTAACGCCTGCTGTTCCCCTGCTGTGTGTCTGGCAAAAATTACTGCTGCTAACTACAACTTCAACTTCAAACGTCTCATACTAGGCCTCTGCCTACACCCTCCTTGACCCTGGGCTTCAACAGCGCCAGTTGCTGCTCAGAAGTGTTAGATGCACAGATGAAAACAATCGCTGATGTGTTTTGGGGTTCAGTAACGCCTGCTGTTCCCCTGCTGTGTGTCCGGCAAAAATTACTGCTAGCTACCTAATCATGGTGAAAAAAACATGACATCTCAAAGTGTCTAGTGCTACACATAGATATGAGGCTACACCATGATTTCTAAGCTGTAAACATTTGAAACGTCAACTTTCAAACCATAAAATGATTTGTCTGTCACAAATCGGTAACAAAATAATTGTGACATATTATTACAGATATGCACATGTCGAAAACAAATGCAAACACAAAAGCCTACTTATGCTATAGGATACTGATGGTCAACCTTGTCACTCCATAGCTTAGACAAATCCAACTCACATCATGATGACTCAAATACTGCAATGTTGGAAGTGCATAATGTGGGTTGAACTTTGACAACTGCTGCAGTGCGAAGGTTATACTTCAGTGTTCTTGCCTTTGAAATAAAAGCATACAAGTAAATATAATATCCAATGTTGATTAAGGGACGTGATGTACACCTGTAATATTGTGCAAACAATGCATGTAGGAATAGTCCTCTTCAACATTACTTATATTTGTGTCATTTTAAAAAATACATATTTGATTAGAAAGTTAACAGCCCATATCATAAAGGTCCTTCATGTAAACATGATAATCGCTAACAAAAATCATGCATTACCTTGGTAAAGTCAATAGTGCATAGTCACAATAGCAAAATATATACCTGTAAGTGGTGCTGAAAGAACGACAACTGATAGAATAGGTGAATGATATCTATTTATCAGACTGAATAGCGACACCTGTACAATGTCGATATAATACTGTACCTTAACAAAACAGCTGTGTCACACCTCACACGCATTTTTCTTGTAGCTTGTTATGTAATAGGGCACATGCGTGTATGTTTCATCATAGGTGCATGTTTACTGAGTAAAGCAGTCATGACAACGCCTTTGTGTTGTCGGTACGCTTGCGATGATGAACGATGCGCACCGTGAATGTTAGTCTGCGTCATAAGACGCACAGACGCTCCAATACCCAACGCGTCACAGCAGGAAGCCAGTCTGTGCGTCCAAACAAAGGCGCAAGCATACATGCACGTACCCTTTTATAAAGCTATATAAAAAAAAGGATGTAGTAGTAACGCACACTTTATTGAGGTACAGTATTACATCGCCATTCACCATCTGTGGCTATGCAGTCTCATCTATATATACCTTATCTATCCGTTGTCATGCTTGCAAGTCCACAGTCAGGCATAAATAGCTGTTTTCACTATGCACTTTTTAAAGGTTTTTTTTGTTAATATAAATGATTGGCACATATTATCAGTATTACATGATGGAAATTTTAGATATTTTTAAAAACTTTTTAGTGATATTATTCAGCAAATGAAAATGGTGTACATACTGTTACTTATCCATCATTAATGGATTCTGATATGTACTTGTATGCTTTTATTTAAAACCGTATAGCAGATTATTTAACCGATTTTTATTGTGGTTTGCATTGCTTTTCAACATGTTAATGTATGCGTTTATGTTTGTCAATTATTAATTTACATATATTTTTTAAAGTAAAATCATCATCTTATGGTACTAAAGGTTATATTTCTCTTGTTTGGAGTATAGACATTTTTAATTGACACGTAACAAGGAAAATACTTGATCTAGTATTTAAACATCCTCCTTGACCCTGGGCTCCAACACCGCCAGTTGTTGCTCGGAAGTGCTGTTAGCACAGTCTACACTTGCTCCTGTGTTACTGGGGTTCAGTAATGTCAGCTGTTCCCCTGCTGTGTGTACGGCAAAAAGTCCTGCTGCCTCCACCATGTTCTCTTCTCATCCCTGGGTTACAACACCGCCAGTTGTTTCTCGGAAGTGCTGTTAGCACAGTCTACACTTGCTCCTGTGTTACTGGGGTTCAGTAATGTCAGCTGTTCCCCTGCTGTGTGTACGGCAAAAAGTCCTGCTGCCTCCACCATGTTCTCTTCTCATCCCTGGGTTACAACACCGCCAGTTGTTTCTCGGAAGTGCTGTTAGCACAGTCTACACTTGCTCCTGTGTTACTGGGGTTCAGTAATGTCAGCTGTTCCCCTGCTGTGTGTACGGCAAAAAGTCCTGCTGCCTCCACCATGTTCTCTTCTCATCCCTGGGTTACAACACCGCCAGTTGTTTCTCGGAAGTGCTGTTAGCACAGTCTACACTTGCTCCTGTGTTACTGGGGTTCAGTAATGTCAGCTGTTCCCCTGCTGTGTGTACGGCAAAAAGTCCTGCTGCCTCCACCATGTTCTCTTCTCATCCCTGGGTTACAACACCGCCAGTTGTTTCTCGGAAGTGCTGTTAGCACAGTCTACACTTGCTCCTGTGTTACTGGGGTTCAGTAATGTCAGCTGTTCCCCTGCTGTGTGAACGGCAAACAGTCCTGCTGCCTCAACTTTAATTTCCATGGGTACCTTCTGCTACCCATCCGGGTTCCAGTACCGTCAGCTGGTTCTCCGCAGTGCCTTTGGCCTAGGTGCCTCCATGTCGGTATCCGAGTTCCAGCAACGTCTGCTGGTCCTTGGTAGTGCTTTGGAGCACAGGTACCTCCTGCTTAGTAACCGTGTCCCAGTAACGTCAGCTGGTCCTCGGTTGTGCCATTGGCTCTTTTCCTTCTGCTGACCCTCCGTGTTCCAGCACAGTCAGCTGGTCCTCGTCACTTGCATTGGCTCTTGTACCTTCTTCTACCCGTCCGGGTTCCAGTACCGTCAGCTGGTTCTCCGCAGTGCCTTTGGCCTAGGTGCCTCCATGTCGGTATCCGAGTTCCAGCAACGTCTGCTGGTCCTTGGTAGTGCTTTGGAGCACAGGTACCTCCTGCTTAGTAACCGTGTCCCAGTAATGTCAGCTGGTCCTCGGTTGTGCCATTGGCTCTTTTCCTTCTGCTGACCCTCCGGGTTCCAGCACAGTCAGCTGGTCCTCGTTACTTTCATTGGCTCTTGTACCTTCTGCTACCCATCCGGGTTCCAGTACCGTCAGCTGGTTCTCCGCAGTGCCTTTGGCCTAGGTGCCTCCATGTCGGTATCCGAGTTCCAGCAACGTCTGCTGGTCCTTGGTAGTGCTTTGGAGCACAGGTACCTCCTGCTTAGTAACCGTGTCCCAGTAACGTCAGCTGGTCCTCGGTTGTGCCATTGGCTCTTTTCCTTCTGCTGACCCTCCGGGTTCCAGCACAGTCAGCTGGTCCTCGTTACTTCCATTGGCTTTTGTACCATCACCAACAGGACAAAGAAGGTTAAGACAAACTACAAGATACAGAACAAGAGACAGAAGAACAATAAGCAGAAGATCAAAAAGCAGAAGAACATGAAGTATAAGACCAAAATGAAGAGCAAAATATATGCTCTAAATTCTAAGCAGAAGAAGACTAAGCAGTGTATGGGGGTGAGTCCGTTCCTCCTCGTGGTGCCCCTGGAAAATGCCTGATGCTGCTGCAGGCTAAACTGAACGCGGACAAATACTGTTGTAATTAAAATCTTTCGTGACAGCAAGAACGGAAGGATGAAAATTCAGAGTTTTACAGATTACAAGTACAGGAATGTCTGTCACAAATAAGAATATGATGAAAAGGATGAATAGGAAGAAGATGAAGAAGTAGAATATGAAGAATAATAACTGTTTAATAAGAACAATATAAGTAATGTTAACAAAAAGATGAATAGCAAGAAGTTTTAGAAGATTAAGAAGGTGAAGATGAAGAATAATTTGATGAGAAAGATGATGCTGCTGAAGATTATGAAGGAGAAAGTGTGTGAAAAGTTAAAAAGGTGAAGAGCATGGAAGTTGTGAAACAGACATATTTGACAAAATAGAAAAAAGGTTAACAACATTGTCAATTTCTTCGTCAATCCAAACGTATTTCAAAAAAATAAATATTAATGCTATTCCATTGCATTGTGTTAAACATCTATGCCTTTAATGTCTCCTCAACCTCCCCCAATAAATTCTACATTACTCTTTGTTGTTTTCCTTCATGTTCAATTAACCAACAAGGCAAGAATGGGTTTTTTTTTAATTCCGATATTTTGTTCCCATAGACTTACATTGTATTTCCGGTATCGGTATCGGGTATCGCCGATATTTTTTGTGTATCGGCGATACCATTCCGATTCCGATACTTTTGGATATCGGAAAGTATCGCTCAACTCTATTAACCAGAAAATTATATGTTCGCTAGCTTTCAGAGCACAGTGGCTCCTTCTTCAGGCAAGATTCATTATTTCAAATGTAATCTTGCCTGAAGAAGGAGCCACTGTGCTCTGAAAGCTAGCGAACATATAATTTTCTGGTTAGCCAATAAAGGTATCACCTTAAGAATGCTCTTGTCATAATTGGACGGAAAAGTATTCACATCGATTTTTCTGGCTAACACGGTACCACAATATAATTTATTATTATTGTACACCAGTGTTAGATAGAGAAACTTCTGGCATAGATTTTTAACGTAAGTACACTAGCCTCATCAAATCTAAGAGATCCATTTTATAATATGAAATCAGTTTTGTGTTGTTAAATCTGGTGACAAATTCACTTTAATAAATCATCATACATAATAATCTTAACGCATCATCAAAAGTGTCATCCATCAGCAAAGCACAGGAAAACCAGCATGCATTCTTATTATACTTCGTTCACTTTATGTAAATCTTACAAAGATCATTTGGATCTGAAATCTGAAATCTGATCTCAGCAGAGGCCTCATTTTAAAGTGAATTTTTTAGATGTAGTTCATGTGTTTCACAGATAGGGAGTTTAAGAGCCAAAGTTTATCCCTGTGGAGAGTGTGAAGCCATGCATTGCTCCTTTGGGAATTTATATATGCACGTACCATCTTCAGAGTCAATAATGTCTCTTTGAAGGGCCTTGCTACTGTCATGCATCTGGGTTTGAACATTTGAGCCTGTGCTTTGTGGTCAGACAGTGCACATACACCTTTTTTCTGGGTATTTAATTTCTGTTATCATTGCTTCATTCTTTTTAGGGTAACAGGTGTTTTCACTCATTTGTCTGCCCTATCACCTTTCCCCCTACTGGTATTGCCTGCTGGTGATAGTCTCATGTGGATGTTAAGCCATACTGCTGTAGTTTAAGCCAGTAAGTGAAAGACCAGCTAGGGTTTATCGCTCTGCTGTTTATATTCTTTACCCTGCACCTATCTTCTGTTTCTTTTTAGGAAGTAGGTAGCATATTCTCTAACAGTGCATAAGTAACCCTTTATTTTGTATTTCATGGTTTGCTTTACTTACTCTGGGATCTCTTCCTATTTCAGCACAATTTCTCTTTTGTAGGTAATTTGCACTCTGCCCTGCCCTCCGGTTCTTTTAGGAGGAATGTGAAGCGCTCGACAGCATAGGACCAAGTTGCCATCAAGTAGTCTGTGGTTAGCATTATCTCTGCTCAATGCAGGAATCACTAGGAACTGCGTGGTCAGCAACAAACGTGGTGGAGGAGTTGGCTTACTCCTGTCTGATACCTGCTCCTTTACTCCTATTCAAATTCCACCCTCCGCTGCTATTCCCTCGTTCGAAGTGCACTCCGTCCGCATCTATTCCCCCACCAACCTCCAGCTGGCTGTCATCTACCGCCCCCCGGAACTTGCCATCTCCACCTTTCTCGACCACTTCACCACCTGGCTACTCCATTTCCTCTCTGCTGACATCCCCACCATCATCATGGGCGATTTCAACATCCCCATTGACACTTCCACCCCGGCTACCTCTAAACTTCTTTCGCTCACGGCTTCCCTCAGCCTCACTCAATGGTCCTCTGCGGCCACTCACAAAGGCGGTCACACGCTGGACCTTATCTTCACCCGCCTCTGTTCCCTCACCAATCTCACTAACTCCCCACTCCCCCTGTCTGACCACAACCTACTGACATTCTCTTCCCTCTCCTCTGTTAGTACACATCCCCCACTCCACAAACTCACCCACCCTCGCAGAAATCTCAAACACCTCAATTTACAATCGCTCTCTGAGTCCCTCCTCCCTCTCACAGACATAGCCTCACTTAATGACACAGATGCTGCTGCCACATTTTATAACACCACAATAAAAACCACACTTGATTCGGCCGCCCCCCTCACGCAGAGCAAAACTCGTACAATCAACAGGCAGCCCTGGCTGACCGGCCTGACCAAAGAACTGAGATGGGCTTCCAGGGTTACCGAGCGGAGATGGAAGAGAACCCATTCTACCGAGCACCTTAACGCATACAAGCAGTCCCTCGCCAGCTTCAAGCCCACGCTCTCTGCCGCAAAACAAACTTACTTCGCATCTCTCATATCCTCCCTGTCTCACAACCCTAAGCAGCTCTTCAACACTTTCAATTCTCTACTCCATCCCACAGCACCTCCTCCCTCTCCTCTCATTTCTGCTGAAGACTTTGCCTCCTTCTTTAAGCAAAAGATTGATACTATCAGAGAAGGCTTTGGCCCGCAGCCCCCAATGCCCCTCTTAGCCACTCAGCCCTGTTCTTCCAAAACCAGATTCACCACCATGACAGAAGATCAGCTCTCCACTCTCCTGTCAAGATCACACCTCACCACTTGCGCACTTGACCCACTCCCGTCCCACCTCATCCCTAACTTTGCCACAGTCTTCATCCCTACTCTCACACACCTCTTCAACCTTTCACTTACAAATGGTGTCTTTCCTTCATCCTTCAAACATGCTTCAATCACACCCATCCTCAAAAAGCCCTCCCTCGACCCATCCTCTGCGTCTAGCTATCGCCCGATATCTCTTCTCCCCTACACCTCAAAACTACTGGAACAGCATGTATATCTTGAACTGTCCTCCCACCTTTCCTCCTGTTCCCTCTTTGACCGGTTACAATCCGGCTTTCGACCGCATCACTCAACTGAAACTGCCCTAACTAAAGTCACCAACGACCTACTAACCGCCAAGAGCAAGCGACACTACTCTGTCCTCCTTCTCCTGGACCTGTCTTCTGCCTTCGACACTGTGGACCATTCCCTCCTGCTACAGATTCTCTCATCTCTTGGCATCACAGACCTGGCCCTATCCTGGATCTCATCATACCTAACAGACCGAACATTTAGTGTCTCCCTCTCACACACCACCTCCTTACCTCGCCCCCTGTCTGTCGGTGTTCCTCAAGGCTCAGTCCTAGGACCCCTACTCTTCTCCATCTACACCTTCAGCCTGGGACAGCTCATAGAATCCCACGGCTTGCAGTATCACCTCTACGCCGATGACACGCAGATCTACCTATCTGGACCTGACCTCACCTCCCTACTGACCAAAATCCCACAGTGTCTGTCTGCTATCTCAGCCTTCTTTTCTGCTCGCTTTCTCAAACTGAACATGGACAAAACAGAATTCATCATCTTTCCCCCACCTCACTCTACCCCTTCACCAGACCTATCCATCAATATCAATGGCTGCTCGCTTTCCCCAGTCCCACATGCTCGGTGCCTTGGGGTGATCATCGACTCTGCCCTCTCTTTCAAACCACATATCCAAGCCCTCGCTACCTCCTGCCTCAAACTCAAAAATATTTCCCGGATCCGCTCATTCCTCAACCATGAAACCACAAAAACACTAGTGCATGCCCTTATCATCTCCCGCCTCGACTACTGCAACCTCCTACTGTCTGGCCTCCCCTCTAGCACTCTGGCACCACTCCAGTCCATCCTACACTCTGCTGCACGACTAATCCACCTGTCTCCCCGCTATTCCCCAGCCTCCCCCCTATGCCAGGCCCTTCACTGGCTCCCTATTGCCCAGAGGCTCCAGTTCAAAACCTTAACCATGACATACAAAGCCATCCACAACCTTTCTCCTCCATACATCTGTGACATGGTCTCCCGCTACCTGCCTACACGCAACCTTCGATCCTCTCAAGATCTTCTTCTCGACTCCCCCCTCATCTCTTCTTCCCAAAACCGCATACAAGACTTCTCCCGGGCTTCCCCCATACTCTGGAACTCCCTGTCGCAAAACATCAGACTTTCACCAACAACGGAGACCTTCAAGAAAAACCTGAAGACCCACCTGTTCCGACAAGCCTACAACCTGCAATGATCCTCAGTGTACTGAACCATCGTACGACCAGCTCTACCCTTTCCTAGTGTATTCTCACCCATCCCTGCAGTCTGTGAGCCCTCGCGGGCAGGGTCCTCTCTCCTTCTGTACTTGTGTGTCCCTTGTCCAGCACATGTTTATTGTACCTGTCAATATTTTTCCCCTTTTCATATGTAAAGCGCCATGGAATAAATGGCGCTATATAAATGTATAATAATAATAATAATCTCTAGTCTGTTCAGGAACCAGCAGGGTCAGTTGCAGTATTTTAGTGTGTTACTTATTTTCCTAAGTGAGTTGCTATACTATCATAAGATGCCAAACCAGAAACTCCATTTCCGGACACTTGTTTTACAGTGTTTGTAAATCCACAGTTCAATGCCAGAAAACTGATTGATTTTTTACTAATTGATTTCTGCATATTTAAATTCCCAGAGGAGCATTGAATAGCTTATAAGTATACTTACATCAACTTGTCTTTCTCTACAAGGAGTAACTTTACCCCTATA
The DNA here is from genome assembly GCA_033576555.1 of Oophaga sylvatica. Lineage (NCBI taxonomy): Eukaryota > Metazoa > Chordata > Amphibia > Anura > Dendrobatidae > Oophaga > Oophaga sylvatica. The sequence goes on along the minus strand of JARQOD010000003.1, from coordinate 231,405,125 downwards.
ACTCTGTCAGAGGCCTCTCATTCAGCCAACCATTTCTTCTACTTTGCACTGATGAGGGTCAAACCCCCTAGAAACAAGTCTACAAATTGAATTTACACTCCCTGACAGAAGTTATGTCGCTTACCCATGTTATGTAAATAAAAGCTTATAACATGATGTTAAATTCATCCATTGGTTGTATAAATTATTCTTTTGAAAGCTGAAACCCTCCGAAATGTGGTTTAGGTTAAGAAAATAAATTGGCATCCATGAAGAAATTTGGATTTAATGGACACAGAATGGTCAGATCATGGCAAGGCAAAAGTTTTGTCGCCCACAGAAAGTAATGTGATATTCAAACAAATAATTAACTTAAAATACAAATATATGTTGCATAACATTGGTGAATGAAGTTGTGGTGACATTAGAGTCATATTTAGTATTTTGTGTGACTTCCATGAGCTTGAAGGACTGCATCCATGCGGTTCAACAATGATTCATATAATTTATTAATGAAGTCATCAGGAATAGCAAAGAATGCAGTCTTACATGCCTCCCAGAGTTCATCTAGATTCTTTGGTTTTGTCTTCCAAACTTCCCCTTTCATCCTACCCCAAACATGCTCAATGATTTTCATGTCTGGTGACTGGGCTGGCCAGTCCTTGAGCACCTTGATCTTTTTTGCCTGGAGGAACTTTGTTGTAGAGATGGATGTATGAGATGGAGCACCATCCTGCTGCAGAATTTGACCCCTTTTATGATTTGGAATATAAGAGGTAGCTAATACTTCTTGATATTTTAGGCTATTGATATTGCCTTCCACCTTGCAAATGTTTTGCACACCCCCATACTGAATGTAACCCCAGACCATGATCTTTCCACCACCAAATTTAACTGTGTTCTGGGTGTGTTTTGGATCCATACAGACTCCAGTAGGTCTCCTGCAGTATTTGCGGTGGCTGTGGTGTAATTCTACTAAAGATTTATCAGAGAAATCCACCTTCTGCCACTTTTCCAGTGTCCATCTGTTTAGCAGGCTGTAGGACTTTGCAAATGCCACACGTTTTTTTTTTTTTGCCTTTTGTTTAGTGCTGGCTTCTGGGCACTGATTCGACCATGGAGGCCATTTTGAGACAGAATCCTACAAACTGTTCTAGTTGACACAGGGACTTGAGGTGACCAGGCCTGTTGGAGCTCTGCTGCAGTGGAAGAGGGGCTTGCTTTGGATTTTCTAACCAACAAACGTTCCTACAGAGCAGTTGTCTTGCTGGGTCTGCCGGACCTGGGCTTGTCAACACATCTCCAAGTCGCTTCAAATCTTTTTTTAATTCTTTGTACTTGACGCTGAGACACATTAAAGGTGCCTGCCACCTCTGCAGTGGATCTGGTCTTCAGCCTCTTAATAATCCAGATTTTGGTCGCAGGGAGGATTTTTGGCATGTTGTCAGAGCTCAAGTTGCAGTTCAAGTGAAGGTCTGGGGTGCTGGGTTTCTTTTTATACACACCCACTAATTAACCGATCATTTACTGAGCAGAGCTGAGGATGTCAACTAGGATTGGGTGCATTATATGACCAGGCGACAAAACTTTTGTCTTGCCATAATCTGACCATTCTGTGTCCATTAAATGATCAGTAATTCTGCCAATTTATTTTCTTAACCTAAACCACATTTCGGAGGGTTTCAGCTTTTAAAAGAATAATTTATACAACCAATGGATAAATTTAACATCAGGATATAAGCTTTTATTTACATAACATGGATAAGCGACATAACTTCTGTCAGGGAGTGTATGGCTAGGCTTCTTATGGTAAAACCTTTAAAGGAACGACATTGATGTTTAGGATTGCTACTTCCAAAAGGTGGCTCTAGAGTTCTTGTCCTTTTCCTCTCTGAAGAGGCTACTTGCAGATAGTGGTTGGGGCTGTTCACATGTTCTTGTTTTTGCAGACTAAGATTTGTCTGTTTTTAATCCCAGTTATTTATTTATTTAACTTACTTAAGTAGCATCATTAATTCTTCAGTTCTTTACAGACATTATCGGCACTGTTCCCATTGGAGCTTATAATCTAGATTCCCTATCAGCATGTTTTTGGAGTGCAGGAGGAATCTGGAGGAGACCCATGCAAACACGGGGAGAACATACAAACTCCTTGCAGATGTTGTCCTTGGTGGTATTTAAACCCAGGACCCGAGCGCTGCAAGACTGCAGTGCTAACCACTGAGCCACAGTTCTGCCCAGATTGAACTCACCAATGCTTGTCAATAGATCAGAGAAAAAAAAAAACAGACAGCAAAACAATGCCATCCATGTGTCATCTGTGTACTGTATTTTATTGTTTAATGGTTAGGAGCAGTGTAAACACTGACTGGCTATATTCCCCCTGTTCTGTGCATATATAGTCCATTTCCACAGCAGTAATGCACTAAAAAAGTAAATGCCTGTGGATTACCTGCTGTGAGGTAGGAACCGCCACCATCTTGGATAGGGCCTATACCAGCCTCCATTTTGTCTGTCCACAGAGCCACAGGCTGCTAACTGCACCTGGCCCCAGGGCCTGTTGGTATATTCAATACGACAGGGTTTGTTATCCACTGTGAATCAAAAGGGCTTTTAGTATGCTAAGTAATTCAGGCCCATGTTTGAATGGCCAGGTCTTTAGTATGGTAACGAGTTAGGAGCCAAGCCAGCATGGTGAATAGTAAGGTTTGTTAGCATGAGATGCCTGGGGGCTTCAATTAGACTACACCTTTCAGCTAGACACTGAAAACACATATATTGTATATCCCAGACACGAAAGTTCCATTCTAGGATTATGAATTATGAGCACATCTTTGTAGGTACATTCTCATAAAAATATCTGTGTGACCCTGCGGACCTCGGCATTTGATGGTGCAACTCCTGAGTCGGTGATGGCTTGGGGGGCTGAGATATAGAGATTGGCCATCCACAATGACCCAATCGGGCCAGGTTTGATATCTATGCGACAGGCAAAACATACTGCATCTGCTGGTACCTCTCGTGTCCTGATCCGATCGTCCTGGAGAAAGTTAACCCCTTTGCTAGATATTGGGAATGAATTCTGCAGGGAGCTAAGGGTGGAGATTGTCAGCCCACCCTCAGACACCGAGGGGAGGGACCTAGCAGGTTTAAGAACTGTGAGCTAAGGGCAGACCAGATCCATTCTCACAGCAGCAAAAAGCAACAAGGGACAGACCTGCTAAGGGAGCAGTGGCACACGTTTTGGGGGACTGTCCAGCAACTAAGACTTTTACCTGTGGATCGCAGAGCTCCCTGCCTCCACATGTCCCTACAACCTGGTAATATTGACCTCTAGCTAATACCTCTAAGCCTTGTACATTATTGTGGTATTTTACTCTGACTGCAAATCAATTGTTATTCCGTTGTATAGCTTACTGTATATTTCTGTAATTATTTAGTGCGCCCTTAAGGCAATTAAACCATAAAATTAATCTTGGGCTGATGCTTTTACTCTGATCACAAATCTTAGAATACCCAGTGGGTAACAGGACACTCTCCCCGGCGGCCATTTGCTCTAGGTGCAGTTCCCTTACTGACCTGAGAGACAAAGGGGGCGCTAGAGAGCTGTGCCTGTGGAGTTATGTCACATTGGTGACGTGGAAGGATGGGGGCTGTCCTTCACACCTGCATTCAATGCAATCCTTTAGGGAGAATCACACGTAAAATTCAGCATACCAGCAAGAGAAATTGACATGTTGCGGATTTCAAAAACACATCATAGGTCAGTTTACGTACCACTACAAAAAAGCACAATGGGCCCCACTACAAAAAAGCACAATGGGCATTCTATAAATCCTGTCCACTTTGCTGGAACCTTAAGACAATGCGTTTTTTGCTGCACAGAATCAAAATCTCATTTTGGAAACGTAACCATACTCTTACTAAACATTGATTAAAATCTGATTCAACACGCTGTTGAAAATCGTACATAAAAAAAGACGTCTGAATAAAGCCTAAAGAAAGGATTTCATGTCTGCTACCTGCATTCCTTTACCTCAGCAATCTCTTACTTCCTTCAGTCAGTAGTGGTTTAGTTGAAGCAAGTCTACCATGAAGACTTGGTTCCCGCAGACTCCTCTGAACAGTTGATGTTTAGATGTGTCTCCTGCTCAATGAAACAATTATACAGCCTCTAATCAGGAGTGTTATTAATAGGCTTCTAATCTTTAGCGCTATTTATGAGGCTGACGGAGATTTTAATAAAAATATAATGTGAAGTATAGGTAGCTCTTGTGCCCTTCTTGTAGTGATCCTCATGTGGATCTGCTTCATCACAGAGCTTTTCTTTTTACAATGTGCACTGTGTAGCCAATTCCAATAAAAAAAATGGACATATACAGTCATGGCCAAAAGTTTTGAGAATGACACAAATATTATATTTTCACATGATCTGCTGCCCTCTGGTTTTTATGTGTGTTTGACAGATGTTTTTATCACAGACAGAAATATAATAATTGCAAACATATGAGTAACAAAAGCTTATATTGACAGTTAGAATGAGTTAATGCAGCAAGTCAATATTTGCAGTGCTGACCCTTCTTCTTCAGGACCTCGGCAATTCTCCCTGGCATGCTCTCAATCAACTTCTGGACCAAATCCGGACTGATAGCAGTCCATTCTTGCACAATCAATGCTTTCATTTTGTCAGAATTTTTAGGTTTTTGTTTGTCCACCCATCTCTTGATGATTGACCACAAGTTCTCAATGGGATTAAGATCTGGGGAGTTTCCAGGCCATGGACCCAAAATCTCTATGTTTTGTTCCCTGAGCCATTTAGTTATCACCTTTGCTTTATGGCAAGGTGCTCCATCATGCTGGAAAAGGCATTGTTGATCGCCAAACTGCTCTTGGAGGGTTGGGAGAAGTTGCTCTTGGAGGACATTCTGGTACCATTCTTTATTCATGGCTGTGTTTTTAGGCAAAACTGTGAGAGAGCCGATTCCCTTGGCTGAGAAGCAACCCCACACATGAATGGTTTCAGGATGCTTAACAGTTGGCATGAGACAAGACTGGTGGTAGCGCTCACCTTGTCTTCTCCGAATGAGGCGTTTTCCTGATGTCCCAAACAATCGAAAAGGGGATTCATCAGAGAAAATAACTTTACCCCAGTCCTCAGCAGTCCACTGCCTGTACCTTTTGCAGAATATCAGTCTGTCCATGATGTTTTTTCTGGAGAGAAGTGGCTTCTTTGCTGCCCTCCTTGAGACCAGGCCTTGCTCCAAGAGTCTCCGCCTCACAGTGCGTGCAGATGCACTCACACCTGCCTGCTGCCATTCCTGAGCAAGCTCTGCACTGCTGGTAGCCCGATCCCGCAGCTGAAACACTTTTAAGAGACGGTCCTGGCGCTTGCTGGTCTTTCTTGGGCGCCCTGGAGCCTTTTTGGCAACAATGGAACCTCTCTCCTTGAAGTTCTTGATGATGCGATAGATTGTTGACTGAGGTGCAATCTTTCTAGCTGCGATACTCTTCCCTGTTAGGCCATTTTTGTGCATTGCAATGATGACTGCACGTGTTTCTTTAGAGATAACCATGGTTAACAGAAGAGAAACAATAATGCCAAGCACCAGCCTCCTTTTAAAGTGTCCAGTGGTGTCATTCTTACTTAATCATGACAGATTGATCTCCAGCCATGTCCTCATCAACACCCACACCTGTGTTAATGGAGCAATCACTGAAAAGAGGTTAGCTGGTCCTTTTAAGGCAGGGCTGCAATGATGTTGAAATGTGTTTTGGGGATAAAGTTCATTTTCTAGCCAAATATTGACTTTGCAAGTAATTGCTGTTAAGCTGATCACTCTTTATAACATTCTGGAGTATATGCAAATTGCCATTAGAAAAAGTGAAACAATAGACTTTGTAAAAATTAATATTTGTCTCATTCTCAAAACTTTTGGCCATGACTGTAACCTAAAAACAAATTATAAAGGTTGAACTTGATAGACAAGTGTTTTTTCACTTAATAGCTATGTAACCTAATAAGAACTCCTCATACCTTCGTGTAATGCCACAGCAACATTGCTCATTTTTGCACTTTCGTTTTTTTCCCTCCACTTGTTCCAAGAGTCATAACTCTTTTTTATTTTTCCAACTACATACAGTAGCTGTAAAAATGGCTTGTTTTTGAGGGACAAGTTGTAATTTTTAAAGGACACTATTCATCTTACCATATGATGTGCTGAAAAAAAGGGAAAAAGCTCTGAGTGAGGCGAAATGGTGGAAATAAACAATACCACCATTGTTTTATAGCAGTTTGTTTCTTTCGGCATTGATTGTGCAATAAAAATGGCATGGCAATATGATTTTTCAGATCTGAGTAAGGAGATATCAAATATATAAAGTTATTTTTTACACTTTAGTGGTTAAAAAAATCTGAACCTTGTAAAAAAAAATTTCACATTTTTACTTATTTTTAGTTCCCTACGGGAACATATTTTTGTTCGATGGCTTATACTCTGTATAGTCTCTAGCTGGGTTTCACAGTAGGATTAAGATGGCAGGCACGAGGGCCATCAAGCAGCCATGGTAACCAATCAGCTCCCCACAATTGCGTTACGGGTAGTGTTGAGCGATACTGCTCGATATCTAAAAATATCGGATCGGAATGGCATCGCCGATATCACTAAATATCGGCGATATCCGATTCCGATACCGGAAGTCCCATGTAAGTCTATGGGAACAAAATATCGCAACTAAAAAAAACCTTTATTTCCTTGTAAACACTAAATATACACACATAGAATACATATATATATATATATATATATATATATATACATGTCATTGTGACATATATATATACATATATGTATAGTTTATACACTTCTACATAGTAAAATATCCTCTGATTCAATTGCCGGGAAAAGCCGGCTTCTGTGAAAAGACAGAAGCACCCGACATGAAATGACACTTGGTGTACATAGGGTTAACCATGTCTTTTCATGTCGTTTGCAATCTGATTTGCACAACAATTACATCAGTCTATGTGTGCAAAATTTCACACCTGTAGGGGTTAATTAAAGGTGTAAATTCGTTGTAAAAAAAACGGACTTTTTTGCTACGAATTTACACCTTTAATTAACCCCTACAGGTGTGAAATTTTGCACACAGACTGATGTAATTGTTTGTGCAAATCAGATAGCAAAGAACATGAAAAGACATGGTTAACCCTATGTACACCAAGTGTCATTTCATGTCGGGTTCTGCATTTTCACAAAAGCCGTCAATTGAATTAGCGGCTATTATACTATGTAGAAGTGTATGAACTATAAATATATATATATATGTGTCATAAACTCAATGACATGCATATATATATATGAGGTGTAAAATTGCTGAAAAAAAATGTGTGGGCTCCCGCCCTATTTTCGCAACCAGACAGACAAAGCCAGTGAGTGGGGGCAGATAATAATAGCCCAGAGAGGGACCATTATTTTTGCCCCCCCCGGCTACTAACATCTGCCCCCAGACACCCCAGAAAGGGCAAATCTCTAATTAGATTTGCCCTTTCTGGCACTTTGCCCGTCTATTCCCATTGCCCTGTACGGTGGCGAATGGGTTAATAAGGGGTTAAAATGACCTTGCAATTGAAAGGTCACTTTAAGCCAGGTTAATAATTGAGAGCTGTCAATTAGACAACTATCAATTATTAATCCTATTGTATGAAAGAAAAATCAAACACACACACTTTAATAAAAAAGAAGTTTAATGAAATAATCACACAGTTTTTGACCATATTTTATTTACCTGCTAAAACCATTTCCTGTAATAAAAATAAAATAATAAAGCAAAATTATTCTTACCTATCCCATGCACAGTCAGGTCCCACGGTGTAATCCTTCAGAAAGGGTTAATGTTTACTGCAGGGACCGCAGCTAATGCTGCAGCCTCACAGTAAACCCCCAAATGAATGAGCTCCTCTCCTGGCTGACAGGAGAGGAAGTGGAAAGCTTAATTGATTGCTTTCCACTTTCACTTCAGGTCAGCCAGGGACACCATCAGTGACGTCAGAGGGAACTGATTAACAAAAATAGGGGTTCCCTTCGAAAAAAAAATGGTGTGGGGTCCCCCCTATTTTTGTTAACCAGCCAGATGAAGCAGACCGCTGAGGCCTGGATTTTCAGGCTGTTAAGGAGCCAAGATCCATGGACCTTGCCAGCCTGATAATACCAGGCCACAGCAGTCTGCATATCTTGGCTGATTAACAAAAATAGGGGATCCCCTCGAAAAAAATTGGCGTGGGGTCCCCCCTATTTTTGTTAACCAGCCAGATGAAGCAGACCGCTGAGGCCTGGTTTTTCAGGCTGGTAAGGATCCAATATCCATGGACCTTGCAAGCCTGATAATACCAGGCCACAGCAGTCTGCTTAGCTTGGCTGGTTAACAAAAATAGGGGATCCCCTCGAAAAAAAAACGGCGTAGGGGTCCCCCTATTTTTGTTAACCAGCCAAGTAAAATGCAGACTGCTGCGGCCTGGTATTAAAAGACTGTCAAGGCCCATGGATTTTGGCCCTCAACAGCCTGATAATACCAGGCTACAGCAGCCCCACATTTGGCGCATCAAAAGATGTGCCAATTGTGGCACTTTACCCGGCTCTTCCCACTGCCCTGTAGCGGTGGCAAGTGGGGTAATAAGGGTTAATGTCACCGTTGATTGCACGGTGACAATAAGCCCGGTTAATAATGGAGAGGTGTCAATAAGACACCGATCCATTATTAATCCCAAAGTTATTAAATGTATAAAAAAAAGACAAAGCAAGAAAAAAGTCTTTTAATGAAATAAAAGAGACAACACAGTTTTCATTAATTTTATTATACACTCATTCCTGCGACGCCATCGATCTCCTGTAAAAAAAGAAAAAATACCACCTGTCCGACGCAGTCCATAGTAACGACAGTCCCACGACGATCCAGCTCTGCTACATCGCAATGACAGGCAGAGCCTGACATCCCGGCGCAGCACAGCTGCTTACCAGCTTCCCCGGCGGTGACGTCATCGGACTGACTGCTTTACGGCCGGGATTACCCAGCAGTCACTGCAGTTATCGCGAGAAACTGCATGTGACCGCCGGGGAAAGATGATGGCGGCCATGAAGCAGTCCAGCCCATGACCGCCGGAGATCTTCTGCCAGGTAAGTGCCGCTGACTCCTGACAGACCCGACCGACGGACACTGACAGACCCGACTGACGGACACTCACAGACCCGACCGACGGACACTGACAGTGACAGTGACAAATCCGATTCCGGTATCCGATATGACGAAAATATCGGTACTCGGAATCGAAAGCCCGATACAGCTAATATCGGCCGATACCCGATATTTGCAGTATCGTATCGCTCAACACTAGTTACGGGGGTTAGGTATGTTTAGAGCTGGTGCACCATCATTAGTGACATTTAATGCTGATGTCAGTGATTGACAGTAGCATTTAAATGTTTAATGATTGGAATTCTCTCTGGTCGCTGCTGTTACAAACAGATACTGGCTATTTAACCCCTTTGCTGCATATGAAGCAAGCTCAGCTCCTGAGCATGCTCCATAAAATCCATAGTGAACTGTGATAGAACTGTATGTCACAGGTTGTTAAGAGATTAATGAGCAAACTAATTTTACATATTAATAGCTTGTGGGTCGTGGGGGAGTTTCTGACAGATTGCCTTTAACTTACAATAAAGGTTTCAAAAATGAAATTTCCCAGAATTCCTTCCATTTGGTGTCCATATGTATGTACTGTGTGTATATATATATATATATATATATATATATATATATAGATGGATATATAGATGGATATATAGATATCTATATATAGATATTTATATATCCATCTATATATAAATATATAGATATTGATAGATAGATAGATATCTATATCTATATATAGATATACAGTATATCTATATATGTATATACATATATATATATATATATATATATATATATATATATATATATAATTTTCTAAATGTTAAATGTGGGCATAGCCTTCAACTAAGTCCCTGAATTATAGGTATTCAGCTAAGCTGTTAGTAATGCTTTTTGTCTTTTTCAATGACATCCAGTCTCCTTACACTGGCATGTCAAGCATGTCAAGGAGAAATGTTACTCCTTTGATCCCAGTCACCTGCCTTGCCTCTCATATAACCAAATCAGATCTCTTGCTTTGCACTGAGGAGTGGCAACACCCTGAAACACTCTATACAAATAGAGATTCTTGTCCGGCTTTTATCCCAAGTCATGTGGCAAGGCTCGTTAATGGGTCAATATTGACTTTTAATATTTCTATTTCAAATAGGTGGCCTTAGAGTTTAAGTCTTCTTCCTCCCTGAAGAGGAAATTTGTCTAATTAATTTTCCAGAGGAGCATTGAATGGCTTATAAGCCTCCTTACACTGGCATGTCACTCTCCACAAGGAGAAACTTTCCCCATTGGACCCCAATGACAACTTGTGACATTATCCATGTACCGTACTATGACACAGTCAGGATCTATACAAGACTAGTAGTGCAATAGATTCATGGCACTCATTTAAAACATGGTACATATTTGGATATTTCTGAGTATTTCATTAGCAGCAGATGGGCAGGGAAATCAATGGCTCCAAAATAATCTGGTTTCACAAGTAGAAGTGCATGCCAGAGGCAGGAAGAACATTTTTTTTCTTACTTTTTCCTCAAAAAAAAACACCACGGCACAGTGAATACATAGTTAGAACATGTGATTCAAGAGTCTCGATATCCAGTGGTGAACTTCTAAAAAAACAACTTAGACAACAGTTTTAGGGAAATACTCTTTCCTTTCTAGGCAATGCTAAGAACATCTTTAAAGAAGGCTCCACACACTTCATCAGAATCTGCTGTGTGTGTATGGTGGCACTGGCAACCTGACTCTGAACATAACTTATTCCAGTAGGAAGGGGGTGCAAACAAAATTTGGCCCTTTTGGATCTCAACATACTCCATCCTTTTTTCCTAATAGGACATTCTGAACATACTTTTGATGACACTGGAAAAAAAACAGAAAATATTTTAGGTAGTTCCTAATAAATGTGAAGTTTTAGTCTGTCATTGGGTCTTGTACATTTGGGATTGAATAGCAATGTTCTGTAAGTGAAGTAGCATGGGTCAATTTGTTCTTGGGAGCTGTAAAAAAAATGTTGGAAATTTAGTTTATTTAACAATTCATAGAATTCTTTTTACATGATATTCTAGAGAAAAAGAACATACTGTAACAGTATTCATTTTAGCTTTCAGATGTGGCCTGTAGTCATGGGGATATAGCCTTGCAGCACGGGTGCTGTGAGGCACCAGGTCGCCCGACATGCTGTCCCTGCAGTGGTGATTGGTGCACCATTTAAGGTTATAAAAAGTTAGAGACCCACTGAGAGGTTCGCTGTGGCATAACTATGGGCTTCTTACAGTCTAGCATATTGCATGGTTTGTCCCTTCTTTTTTTTACTTCGACAATCACTCCTCCTGTTTGTCACAGGAGACTGCAAGAGGATTTCCGCTTATTTTTGCTCTCAGTTCTCAGTCTTAGAGCTCGTGGAAGGTGAGTTTTTCTCTCCTTTTACTTGGTGTTTGTGTCGTGTGGTAGCCATTATTGCAGTGTTTTTGTGACTGTGGGGTGGTGTGGACTGGAGTCATGGGGCCTCAGCCTTGTAACATGGGTGCAGTGAAGATTCAGGCTGCCTGAGGCGGTGGTTGGTATACATTGCTGCATCTTTAAAGCTATAAAGAGTTAGAAACCTAATGAGAGGTTCGCCATGATGTGGTAGTGGGCTTTATATAGTCTGAGCAGAATGTTTTTTTTTTCTTCTATCCTTCCAGTGGACGGGCTTGGCACCAGGAGATGCAACAGGATCCTTGAAGCGAACAACTGGATAGGACGATGGTGCAGGCAACAAGGATTCGGATTCCTGGACCACGGCGTGAATTACCTGTACGATGGACTCCTCGCCACAGACGGACTACACCTCAACAAAGCTGGGACACACACATTCGCTAGAAGACTCGCTACACTCATCAGGAGGGCGTTATACTAGAAGAAGAGGGGACGGGAAGAAAAAAGTTAGACACAAGCATGAAGCCACAAAATATACTCATGAAGGATATGAGGTGTGGCAAAGAAGGCCCAAGACAACATACTCAGAAGTAAGGTAAGAAAATTTCTAAAACAATCCACAGGGAGGAGATTAAAACAAAACAAAATCCTCTAAACTGCATGCTCGCAAACGCCAGAAGCCTGACAAACAAGATGGGAGAACTAGAAGCAGAAATATCTACAGGTAACTATGACACAGTGGGAATAACCGAGACATGGTTAGATGAAAGCTATGATTGGGCAGTTAACTTACAGGGTTACAGTATGTTTAGAAAAGATCGTAAAAATCAGAGAGGAGGATGGGCTTGTCTTTATGTAAAGTCTTGTCTAAAGTCCATTTTAAGAGAAGATTTTAGCGAAGGAAATGAGGATGTCGAGTCCATATGGGTCGAAATACATGGAGGGAGAAATAGTAACAAAATTCTCATTGGGGTCTGTTACAAACCCCCAACAGACTGAAATCATGGAAAGTCTACTACTAAGGCAGATAGATGAAGCTGCAACCGATAATGAGGTCCTTGTTATGGGGGGCTTTAACTACCTGGTATTAACTGGGAAATAGAGACCTGCGAAACCCATAAAGGCAACAGGTTTCTGCTAATAACCAAGAATAATTATCTTTCACAATTTAGGCAGAATCCAACCAGAGGAGCAACACTTTTAGACCTAATACTTTCTAATAGACCTGACTGAATAACAAACCTGCAGGTCATCGGGCATTTAGGAAATAGCGACCACAATATTGTAGTTTCACTTGTCTTTTGCTAGGAGGACTTGTCAGGGAGTCACAAAAACACTGAACTTTAGGAAGGCAAAGTTTGACCAACTTAGAGATGCCCTTAATCTGGTTGATTGGGACAATGTCCTCAGAAATAACAATACAAATAATAAATGGGAAAAGTTTAAGAACATCCTAAATAAGCACTGTCAGTGGTTTATACCTTGTGAGAATAAAAGGGCAAGAAATAGGAAAAACCCAGTGTGGCTAAACAACGAAGTAAGAGGGGCAATTAACAGTAAAAGAAAGCATTTAAACTATTAAAGCAAGATGGCACCTTTGAAGCTCTAAAAAACTATAGGAAGAAAAATACTTTATTTAAAAAATTAATTAAAGCTGCCAAAAAGGAAAAAAGAAGCACATTGCTAAGGAGAGTAAAACTAATCCCAAACTGTTCTTCAACTATAGCAATAGTAAAAGAATCACAAGTGAAAGTGATCTTAAAAAATTGTGATGAAGGAATGGTTGTAGATGACGAGGAAAAAGCTAATATATTAACCCCTTAATGACCAAGCCATTTTGTAGGTTAAAGACCAGGCCAGTTTTTACAATTCTGACCACTGTCTCTTTATGAGGTTTTAACTCTGGAACGCTTCTACGGATCTTGGCGATTCTGAGATTGTTTTCTCGTGACATATTGTACTTCATGATAGTGGTAAAATTTCTTCAATATAACTTGCGTTTTTTTATGAAAAAAATGGAAATATGGCAAAAATTTTGAAAATTTTGCAATTTTCAAACTTTTAATTTTTATGCCATTAAATCAGAGAGATATGTCACAAAAATTAGTTAATAAATAACATTTCCCATATGTCTACTTTACATCAGCACAATTTTTGAACCAAAATTTTTTTTTGTTACGAAGTTATAAGTGTTAAAAGTTGACCAGCAATTTCTCATTTTTCCAACAAAATTTACAAAACCATTTTTTTAGGGACCACCTCACATTTGAAGTGAATTTGAGGGGTCAATATGACAGAAAATACCCAAAAGTGACACCATTCTAAAAACTGCACCCCTCAACGTGTTCAAAGCCACATTCAAGAAGTTTATTAACCCTTTAGGTACTTCACAAGAATTGAAGCAATGTGGAAGGAAAAAATGAACATTTAAACTTTTTTTCCCAAAATTTTTCTTTCGACACAATTTTTTTAAATTTTGTCAAGGGTATCAGGAGAAAATGAACCACAATATTTGTTGTACAATTTCTCCAGAGTACACCGATATACCATGTGTGGGGGTTAAACCACTATTTGGGCGCATGGCAGAGCTCGGAAGGGAAGCAGCGCCATTTGACTTTTTTGGCTGGAATTGAGATTGGACGCCATGTCGCATTTGGAGAGTCCCTGTGTGCCTAAACAGTGGAAACCCCCCACAAGTGACCCCATTTTGGAAACTAGACCCCCCAAGGAACTTATCTAAATGTGTTGTGAGAGCTTTTAACCCCCAAGCGCTTCACAGAAGGTTATAACGTAGAGCCGTAAATTAAAAAATCATATTTTTTCCACAAAAATGATCTTTTCATCCCAATTTTTATTTTCCAAAGGATAAAAGGACCCCAAAATTTATTGTGCAATTAGTCCTGAGTACGCTGATACCCCATAGGTGGGGGTAAACCACTATTTGGGCGCATGGCAGAGCTCGGAAGGGAAGCAGCGCCATTTGACTTTTTTGGCTGGAATTGAGATTGGATGCCATGTCGTATTTGGAGAGTCCCTGTGTGCCTAAACAGTGGAAACCCCCCACAAGTGACCCCATTTTGGAAACTAGACCCCCCAAGGAACTTATCTAGATGTGTGGTGAGAGCTTTGAACCCCCAAGGGCTTCACAGAATATAACGTAGAGCAGTAAAATTAAAAAATCATATCTTTTCCACAAAAATGATCTTTCCACCCCCAATTGTTATTTTCCAAAGGGTAACAGGACCCCAAAAGTTATTGTGCAATTTGTCCTGAGTACGCTGATACCCCATATGTGGGGGGAAACCACTATTTTGATGCATGGCAGAGCTCGAAAGGGAAGTAGCGCCTTTTTCAAATGCAGACTTTGATGGAATGGTCTGTGGGTGTCATGTCACGTTTGGATAGCCCCTGATGTGCCTAAACAGTAGAAACCCCCACAAGTGACTCCATTTTGGAAACTAGACACCCCAAGGAACTTTTCTAGATGTGTGGTGAGCACTTTGAACCCCCAAGTGCTTCACAGAAGTTTATAACGTAGAGCCGTGAAAATAAAAAAATCATATTTTTTTCCACAAAAATAATCTTTTTGCCCCAAATTTTTATTTTTATAATGGTAACAGGAGAAATAGGACCCCAAAAGCTATTGTGCAATTTGTCCTGAGTACGCTGATATCCCATATGTGGGGGGGAACCACTATTTTGACGCATGGCAGAGATCGGAAGGGAAGGAGCACCGTTTTTAAATGCAGACTTTGATGGAATGGTCTGCGGGTGTCATGTCGCGCTTGGAGAGCTCCTGATGTGCCTAAACAGTAGAAACCCCCCACAAATGACCCCATTTTGCAAACTAGACCCCCCAAGGAACTTATCTAGATGTGTGGTCAGCACTTTGAACCCCTAGGGCTTCACAGAAGTTTATAACGTAGAGCCGTGAAAATAAAAAAAATCATATTTTTTTCCACAAAAATGACCTTTTTGCCCCCAAATTTTTATTTTTATAAGGGTAACAGGAGAAATAGGACCCCAAAAGCTATTGTGCATTTTGTCCTGAGTACGCTGATATCCCATATGCGGGGGGAACCACTGTGATCGCCTTACTGCGATCTTTGGGAGGCACAATGAACAAATCTACCAAAGGTGAAGAATTGGTTTTCTTTTTTACGCCGTTCCTCGTGCGATATTAGTGATTAGGCGACTTTATTCCTCGGATCGGTGCGATTACAGCGATACCAGATTTACACCCTTTTTTCATGTTTAGCTTCTGTCACACTCTAAAAGATGCTTTTTTTGGGAATAATTTTTTGTAAGAATTTTTTGCAATTTTTTGCATCGCCGTATTTTGAGAGCTATAATTTTTCCATATTTCGGCCGACAGAGTTATCTGTGGGCTTATTTTTTGCGGGACGAGCTGACGTATTTATTGGTACCATATTCGGGCACATAACGTTTTTTGATCGCTTCCTATTCCGATTTTTGTGGAAGCAGAATGAACAAAAACCAGCAATTCAGGAATTGTTTTTTTTTAATTTTTTTCCCCCGTTCCGCGTGTGGTAAAATTGATAAAGCAGCTTTATTCTTCGGGTCACTACGATTACAGCGATACCTCATTTATATATTTTTTTTATGTTTTGGCGTTTTTTACACAATAAAGAATTTTATAGAAAAAATAATTATTTTTGCATCAGTTTATTCCGCGAGCTATAACTTTTTTATTTTTTCGCTGATGATGCTATATAGCGGCTTGTTTTTTGCGGGACAAGATGAAATTTTCAGCGGTACCATGATTATTTATATCTGACTTTTTGATCGCGTGTTATTGCACTTTTTCCAAGCGGTATAATGATACCGCTTGGAAAAAGTATAATTTACTACTTTTTTGTGTTTTTTTTTTACGGCTTTCACTGAAGGGGTTAACTAGGGTTATGCTTTTATAGATGGGATTTTTACGGACATGGCGATACCTAACATGTGTATTTTTTTTGTTTTTTATTTTTTTTATTACATAAAAATGTGTATTTTTTAGGGGATTTTTTTTAAATTATTTTTTAATATTTTTTTTACAATTTTTTTTAACTTGTCCCTTTATGGGACTTTCACTTTTTTACTTTTGATTGCAGTTACAATGCATTGCAATGCTCTGGCATTGCAATGCATTGCAACTATAGTGGAAGCTGCTGTGACATGATCACAGCAGCTTCCCGTAGCTAAATGACCCGGAGGTTGTCATGACAACCCCCGGGTCATCAAGGCAGACATCGGCCCCTGCAAATACAGTGCAGGGTGCCGATCTGAGGCAGAGGGAGCTCCCGACCCTCTGCCTCCCCCCCTGAGCTCTGCGATCGCGCTGGATCGCAGCAGTCAGGGGGTTAACAGCCAGGGGCGGTGGGGGCTCCGCTCCTGGCTGTCAGTGCAGGAAGCCTGGCCACTGCAGCGCCGGCTCCTGCACTGATCGCGCTGGGGAAGCTGAAATTTCAGCTTCTCCTGCGCGATCGCTGCTGTGTTTGGTCAGTCAGATTGACTGACCAATCACAGCGCTGTGAGTGCGGGGACCGACGGCAAAGGTCCCCGCACCGCTTGCCGTGCCTGTCAGCTGTCTGTGACAGCTGTCGGCACTGATCTACCACTGCGTGTTTACACGCAGTGGTAGATCAAAGGCATGACGTGCAGATTCCGTCCTGGTGCCGGAACTGGCACCTTGCCATGACGGACTCTGCACGTCAGTGGACATTAAGGGGTTAAACACCTTCTTCTCCACGATATTCACGGTGGAAAATAAAATGCTAGGTGAAATGCCGAGAGACAAAGAAAACCCTAAATTAAGAGTCACCAATCTAACCCAAGAAGAGGTGCAAAACAGGCTAAATAAGATTAAAATAGATAAATCTCCGGGTCCTGATGGCATACATCCACGAGTACTAAGAGAACTAAGTAATGTGTTAGACAAACCATTATCTACTATATAATTGTTTATCTAGATGTTTGTCTGTAACGGAAATCCTGCGTCGCTGATTGGTCACGCCCGGCCAGACGCGACCAATCAGCGACAGGCACAGTCCGGCCTTGAATTGGCGCAGGATTTCAACCATGCACGCCACCGCTATCGTCGGGAGGTCAGCGGTGCTAGCGGGTCATCTCCACGTACATACTCACCTTCCGTCCCTACATCCCTGTCCCGGCGCATCTGCTTCTTCCTGTGCTGAGCGGTCACGTAGTACCGCTCATTAAGGTCATGAATATGGACGCAACTCCACTCCCATAGGTGTGGCGTCCTTATTCATGACCTTAATGAGCGGTACCACATGACGGCACCACACAGGATGAAGCTGCCGCACTGAGATAGAGATGCAGGGGAGTTCAACGACGGTGCGAGGAGGGTAAGTATGATGGGTGAGGAAGGGGAAGCCCAGCAGAGCCCAGCCATGCATTAAAGGATGAGAGGGGTGAGTGTTATGATTTGGTAGCTGAGGAGAGCAGGCAAAAAGGAAATACACCAGAGCAGTTGGAAACTATGAGATTGCAGTACCCTGACTAACCACCACAACTAGAGGCAGCCGTGGAGCGTTCCTACGTTGGTCCTAGACGCCTCGTCACAGCCTGAGAAACTAACTACACCTAAAGATAGAAAGAGGAAAGCTATCTGCCCCGGAGCAGATCCCCAAAGAACATAGAAAGCCCCCAAACATGTAATGGCGGTTAGACAAGAAGAAATACTGACACAGATAGAAAATAGTATGAGCAAACGTTGGGGCCCAAACTTACTAAATAGAAAAGGATAGGAAGGGCACTTACTGCAATCCCAAAAAACCCTGAAAAGCACCAACTCTACTAATTTTCAAAAACACCTGAGATCACACGACCTCTACCACCTAAATTAGTTCTCTGGTGTAACCTTAAAAAGAAAATGTCTCATCTGTTAGCAGGAGATTCAGACACGACACAGCAGGCTATCAAGGAAACAGGAATCAAGGATTGAGACCAGAACAATTGATCACCGGCAACCCTGATGGGAAGGCGACTCCCTTATATAAGACCAGTCAGTAACACCAGATTCCCAATCCTCACAATCTTCACTGGACAGTCCAGTACCGTTTGTAACCACCAGAGGGAGCTTCTGCTCAGAACTCATTTTCAGCCTATTCACAACAGGGAAGCGGAGCCATGCATACAAGGATGGGAGGGTGGAGCGGAGCCATGTATACAGGATGGAAGGGTGGGAGCGGAGCCATGCATACAAAGATGAAAGGGTGGGAGCAGAGCCATGTATACAGGATGGGAGGGTGGGAGCGGAGCTATTTATACAAGGAAGGGAGGGTGGGAGCGGAACCATGTATACAGGATGGGAGGGTGGGAGCGGAGCCATGTATACAAGGATGGGAGGGTGGGATCGGAGCCATGTATACAGGATGGGAGGGTGGGAGCAGAGCCATGTATACAGAATGGGAGGGTGGAGCGGAGCCATGTATACAGGATGGGAGGGTGGAGCTGAGCCATGTATAAAAGGATGGAAGGGTGGGAGCGGAGCCATGTTTACAGGGTGGGAGGGTGGGAGCGGAGTCATGTATACAGGATGGAAGGGTGGGAGCTGAGCCATGCATACAAGGATGGGAGGGAGGGAGTGGAGCCATGCATAAATAAACTACATACATATTCTAGAATACCCGATGCGTTAGAATCGGGCCACCATCTAGTCTACTTTATAATCGTCTAATTCTGTTTGTCTGTAACAGAAATCCCGGCCAGACGCGACCAATCAGCGACCGGCACAGTCCGGCCGCGAATTGGCGCAGGATTTGAACCACACACGCCACTGCTACGTATTCTAGAATACCCGATGCGTTGGAATCGGGCCACCATCTAGTTTCTTATATTTAGGGACTCTATAGCAAATGTGGTACTAATATTCAAAAAGGGCTCTAAAAGTGAACCTGGAAATTGTAGGCCAGTAAGTCTAACTTCTATTGTTGGTAAAATATTTAAAGGGTTTCTGAGGGATGTTATTCTGGATTATCTCAATGAGAATAACTGTTTAACTCCATATCAGCATGGTTTTATGAGAAATCACTCCTGTCAAACCAATCTAATCAGTTTTATGAAGAGGTAAGCTATAGACTGGACCAAGGTGAGTTATTGGACGTGGTATATCTTGATTTTTCCAAAGCATTTGATACCGTGCCACACAAGAGGTTGGTACACAAAATGAGAATGCTGAGTCTAGGGGAAAAATGTGTGTAAATGAGTAAGTAACTGGCTTAGTAATAGAAAGCAGAGGGATACCGCAGGGGTCGGTGTTGGGACCTGTTCTCTCCAACAAATTTATTAACAATCTGGTAGAAGGTTTACACAGTAAAATACTGATATTTGCAGATGATACAAAACTGTGTAAAGCAGTCAACACAAGAGAAGATAGTATTCTGCTACAGATAGATCTGGATAAGTTGGAAACTTGGGCCGAAAGGTGGCAGATGGGGTTTAACACTGATAAATGTAAGGTTATACACATGGGAAGAAGGAACCAATATCACCATTACAAAATGAATGGGAAACCACTGGGTAAATCTGACATGGAGAATGACTTGGGGATCCTAGTTAACGATAAACTTACCTTGAGCAGCCAGTGCCAGGCAGTAGCTGCCAGGGCAAACAGGATCATGGGGTGCATTAAAAGAGGTCTGGATACACATGATGAGAACATCATACTGCCTCTGACAAATCGCTGGTTAGACCGCACATGGAGTACTGTGTACAGTTTTGGGCACCGGTGCTCAGGAAGTCAGGATGGATGTAGTGGAACTAGAGCGAGTACAAAGTAGGGCAACAAAATTAATAAAGGGGATGGGGGAACTTCAATACCCAGCGAGATTAGCAAAATTAGGATTATATAGTCTAGAAAAAAAGACGACTGAGGGGCGATCTAATAACCATGTATAAGTATATAAGGGGACATACAAATATCTGTCAGAGGATCTGTTTATACCAAGGAAGGTGATGATCACAAGGGGGCATCCTCTGCATGTGGAGGAGAGAAGGTTTTTCCACCAACATAGAAGAGGATTCCTTACTGTTAGGGAGTGAGAATCTGGAATTCCTTGCCTGAGGAGGTGGTGATGGCGAACTCAGTCGAGGGGTTCAAGAGAAGCCTGGATGTCTTCCTGCAGCGTAACAATATTGTATCTTACAGTATTAGGTTCTTTAGAAGGACCCAGATATGGGGATTTATTCTGACGGAATATAGGCTGAACTGGATGAACAAATGTCTTTTTTCAGCCTTGCTAAATATGTTATGTTACTCTGTTATCTTACTATGTTATGTTACTAATGTTAAACTAAGAACTTTATGTTCAGTGTTGTAAATTTTTGCTTATCGGCATTAGATCAATATATAATTTTTGGATGTGTGGTCCATGTCATTTTTCTACAATTTTAGCATTATTCACTTTAAGAATTTCCTCCATTTCAGATATTATATTCCCATCCAACTGTAGCATACATGATATTTTGCTGAATTTCACACCTCCTTTATTTTAGAAGGGAGAAAGGTCAAATGTAGTATGGGGGGATATACATGTCATCAGAAGACAGAAAAAAAATCAAACTCCTCCAAGGGGTCATCTCATCTTGTTTACAAGGTGATGAACTAAACATGTCACTCTTAGCACTCTGGTCACTGGAAAGCCTGACCCTTTAGGCATGCCATTACTATTAGTACACTTTGGTTCGAAAAGGACCTGACCCTATAAACATGTCACTGCCATTAGTGTACTTGGTCATAGCAAAGATTGACCCTTTGGACAGGCCACTGCCATTAGTACACTTTTAGCATTAGGAAACACAAAACATAGAAATTTCCTTTAGATAAAAGACCCTTGTTCCATTTAGTTGGCTTCTATGTGCGGTAAATCAACTGGAATGACAAGGAAAAATGTTTGTTTTTGACATGTGAATGTGGGGCAAACCCTGTATAAGCTGCAATTGTTTTAATTTTTTGTTTGTTTGTTTTCCCTGTTATCAATGAGAGTAAAGCTAGGAAATCCTCTGTGAGCTGCAACACAATTCTCCCACCCATCTAGTCTCTCATCTAATAGATTTCCTACACATGGAGCAAGGCTGCAACTGTGGAATGTTGGTCGAGAAGATGACAAAATAACCCGTATGAGATAGTAGCCAACTGCCCGCATTTCAGAGGGGAGAAAATTGGGAATCATTATTTGCTTGGAAAAATATTTAGAATTGAGAGTCCTCAGTGGTTGATACCTTTTAATGGCTAACTGAAAAGATGGTAACAAATTGCAAGCTTTCGAGACTCCTCAGGTCTCTTCATCAGAAGAGACATGAGCAGGTCTCTTCTGATCACCTTCTCATCACTTGAGTAGTCTCGAAAGCTTGCAATTTGTTGCCATCTTTTCAGTTAGCCATTAAAAGGTATCAACCACTGAGGACTCTCAATACTAAATATTTTTCTATCTACTGGCTAACACGGTACAAAGATATACATCTTTCCTGTATTTGCTTGGATGAACTCTGCATCTCCAAAAATTCTCCTTTGCATTATATAGAAATTCATCCTAAAGTTTCAGGTTTGGCTTTGATTTCCTGTGAGTTGGCGCTCATTACACCTGGAAGTGTATCAAGCAAATGGCTTCAGAGAGGATATGGAGATCAAAGCGTGCCCCCACTGACACTGAGTGCATGCCCACACTGACACCGTGAGCATGCCACTGGGCTTCTCCAGTGTCAGTGCGCAAGCGTAAGAACATGGCTTTGAGTTTAGGAACTGTAAATCAAGATCAAGGACAGTTGTAGGTATACAAATCGGCAGACATAATGGAGCACCAAGGCATTCTTTCCACGCCAAGGGTGCACTTATACCTCATCTGTATATGCATTAAAAGTGAATTTTTTGCAACAATAACTTTGAGACATATGCTACTGGTATGGTTTTTACAGGGACTGAATTTGCAATTTGGGGGCGACAAACTGTCTTTAGACTGTATTTTTCCTTTCACATAAAATCTTTAAAAAAAATACTCTTACTTTTTACTGACCTCGTCACTCCCTGCTAGAGTTGAGCGAAACAGGTCGGTCAGATTAAAAAAACACCGACTTTCGCCAAAGTCGGGTTTCGCTCGGCATAGCGTGAGGTCGGCCATGCTTTCAGCGACCCGAGCGCCAAAGTCGGTTTTCCCATAATGCTTGAAGGGCCTTTTCTCAGCCAATGAGCAAGGACGCACACTGTGGGCAATGCAATGACATGGGCAGCGGACACCACCATCTTAGAGAAGGGCATTGCAGTGATTGGCTTGCTTTGTGTGACGTCACAGTGCCTATAAAAGCCCTGACCGCTGACCGCCATTTTACTTCTGCCGATCTTAGAGTAGGGAGAGGTTGCTGCCGCTGGTTCTCAGTAGAGAGAGCGTTAGGCAGGAAAAAAAAACTAATTCTGTGCTTGTGCTGATAGCGATTAGCTGTACAGTTAGTGTTCAGTGACAGGGGATGATTTTTTTGTGTGCAGTAGCGCTGGTTCTTAGGCTGCCTGCCAGTGACAGGGGAGGAATTTATTGTGTGCAGCAGCAGAGCTGATTATTATTAGGCTGCCTGCTAGCTGTATTGCTGTGTGTGCACTGCTGTGCAAAGTGCTTTTTAACACAGCACCTACACAGCACTAATACTTTTATTCTTTCTTCTGCACAGTTACCGAGCGTTCATTTTTTCCCACACCATATAGAGCTAGCTGTACGCTCCTCACACTACCGTGTACCGGCTATTATCACGGACAAATACATGCTGACTGTCTGTTTGTGACTCCGGAAATATATATGGAGATTTAAATTTTCCCCAAAACCGTCTACAGCTGGTATCTTCTGATACAGTACCGTTTTTCTCCCGTCTATATTACGGTCAAATCTAAACTGAGAGAGCGCCTGTGTGTTAATCCTCAAATATATACGGAGATTTAAAATTACCCCAACACTGTATACAGCTGTACGCTACTGATACAGTACACTTTTTCTGCTATTCATATTCTGGTGTAATCCATACTGAGCCTCTGAGCGTGTGTGTTACTCCTGAAATATATACTGAGAATTAAAATTACCCCAACACTGTATACAGCTGTACGCTACTGATACAGTACACTTTTTCTGCTTTTCATATTCTGGTGTAATCCATACAGAGCCTGTGAGCGTCTGTGTGTTACTCCTGAAATATATACGGAGATTTAAAATTACCCCAACACTGTATACAGCTGTTCGCTGCTGATACAGTACACTTTTTCTGTTTTTCATATTCTGGTGTAATCCATACAGAGCCTGTGAGCGTCTGTGTGTTACTCCTGAAATATATACGGAGATTTAAAATTACCCCTACACTGTATACAGCTGTACGCTACTGATACAGTACACTTTTTCTGCTTTGAATCTTCTGGTCTACTCCATACTGAGCCTGTGAGCGTCTGTGTGTTACTCCTGAAATATATACGGAGATTTAAAATTACCCCAACACTGTATACAGCTGTACGCTACTGATACAATACATTTTTTCTGCTTTTCATCTTCTGGTATAATCCATACTGAGACTGTGAGTGTGTGTGTGTTACTCCTGAAATATATACGGAGATTTAAAATTACCCCAACACTGTATACAGCTGTACGCTACTGATACAGTACACTTTTTATGCTTTTCATATTCTGGTCTACTCCATACTGAGCCTGTGAGCGTCTGTGTGTTACTCCTGAAATATATACGGAGATTTAAAATTACCCCAACACTGTATACAGCTGTACGCTACTGATACAATACACTTTTTCTGCTTTTCATATTCTGGTCTACTCCATAGCGAGCCTGTGAGCGTCTGTGTGTTACTCCTGAAATATATATGGAGATTTACAATTACCACAACACTGTATACAGCTGTACGCTACTGATACAGTACACTTTTTCTGCTTTTCATATTCTGGTCTACTCCATACTGAGCCTGTGAGCGTCTGTATGTTACTCCAGAAATATATACGGAGATTTAAAATTACCACAACACTGTATACAGCTGTACGCTACTGATGCTGTACACTTTTTCTGCTTTTCAGATTCTGGTGTAATCCATACTGAGCCTGTGAGCGTGTTTGTGTTACTCCTGAAATGTATACGGAGATTTAAAATTACCACAACACTGTATACAGCTGTATGCTTCGAATACATTACCCTTTCTCAACTTTTTATATTCTGGTGTAATCCACACTGAGCCTGTGAGAGTCTCTGTGTCTGACTCTGGAAATATATACGGAGATTTAAAATTACCCCAACACTGTATACAGCTGTACGCTTCTGATACATTATCCTTTTTCTACTTTATGCTCTAGTCTAATCCATACTGAACCTGTGAGAGTCTGTGTCTGTTACTCCGCAAATATAAACGGAGATTAAAATTTTTCACCTTAACCGTATACATCTGTACTCTTCTGATACAGTACAATATATCTGCTGGTATTATGGGTACATTTTCACAAGCATAAGGAAGTATGGTGGAAGAGGCCGCGGACGTGGGCATGGGGGGCCACCTGGTACTGATGGTGGTGGTGGTGCATCTGCTGGTGGTGCCAAAAGCACAATAGCACCTAAGGCAGGAGGTGTTGAGCCTGCGTCATCATCTGGCTCCAGAAGGCCTGGAAGGCTCCCTTTTTAGGGAGTACGTAAACCGCTTTTAAAGCCGGAGCATCAGGAATAGGTTTTGGCTTACATTGCCGAAACAGCCTCCAGCTCTATCGCCTCCTCTTCTGAAGTTTCAAAAACTCCAAGCACAGAGTCAGGAACAACACCTTTCCTTGTGTCCTTCACCCCCACCAAAAGTGAAGGATGCGGCAGGCCACACTTCAGATTACTCCGTGGAGCTCTTTTCAAATACCATGCCTGGGTTATCAAGTCAAATCCTGAATTCCCCAGTCCAATATGAATCTGACATGGAGTGCAGTGATGCACAGCCACTGCTATATGATTCTGCTGGTACATTCAACCAGAGCACTACATTGCCCTCGCAGTCTAGTGAGCCAAAATGTGACCCGGATGAAACTCAGGTGCCCTTTCCTGCATACTATACCACCTTACACAATGACACAGAGGAAGGTGCAGATGAAATTGAAGAGGAGGTGATGGATGACCCAGTTTTTGACCTGGATTGGCATCCAGTGGAGGAAGAGGGTGCCGCTGGCAATAGCTCAGCAGAGGAGGAGGATCCGCAGCAGGTATCAACATCGCAGCTGTGGTTATCTGGCAGGTCCATAGCAGTCCAAAAACGTCTTAAAAAAACAAAAAGAGTTGCAGTACAGCTTGGCCAGATGGTCAAATTAGCACAGCGTGCAAGCCATGAAAATTTATACCATAGTAGGAAGAGTCCAGTGTGGCACTTTTTCGACCAAAATCCTATTGATAAGGCAATGGTTATCTGTAAGAAGTGCAGAAGGACCTTTAGCCGAGGGAAAAATCTCAAAAATTTGAATACCAGTTGCATGCTTAGACTTTTAATGAACATGCACTTGCAAGCGTGGACGGACTACAAAACCTCAGGTATCACATGCGCACCTGCTCCGACCGAAGTTAGCCAGCAACGCTCCATTGCTTCCAACACTGTAAGCCCACCGGTTGACACACCACCAGCAAGAAATGTTGAGGTGTTGTCGCAAGGCCAAAGCAGTCAGGGAATCACAATGTTTTTGCAACGAAAGACTGCATCTAGGCAACCACCACCACCACCATCATCACCATCACCAACCCCCTCTCAGTCTGTCAAGTCCAGCGCTAGTCCACCCATATGCAGCTCTCAAGTCCAGCTCACCCTACCAGACACTCTGAGTAGGACAAGAAAGTACTCATCCTCTCATCCGCATACACTGGCTTTGAACGCCTACATTGCCAAACTGGTTTCATTAGAGATGATGCCCTTCTGTTTGGTTGAAAGCGCAGCGTTCAGAGACCTCATGGCCTGCGCTGTCCCACGCTATGACCTACCCAGTCAGCACTTCTTTTCTCAAAAAGCCATCCTTGCCCTCTACCTGCATGTGAAAGACGGCATTGTCCATGCACTCAAACAATCAGTGAGTGGCAAGGTGCACCTCACAACAGATGCATGGGCCAGTAGGCATGGCCAGGGCCGTTACGTGTCTATCACTGTGCACTGGGTTAATGTGGTGGATGCAGGGTCCACAGGGGACAGTGGCAGTGGGACAGTGTTGCCTAGCCCACGGTATAAGCAACAGTTGGCTGTAGGCGTTCGACCCTCCTCCTCCTCCTCCAGAAGTGAAAGCTCGTCAAAAGAGCGCAGTCGCACGAGCACTCCATCCGCAGCTGCCATCGTTGCACATGAGGTGTCCCACTATCGAACAGCTAGTGGTAAGCGTCAGCAGACTGTTTTAAAAATGATGTCTTTGGGTGACAACAGACACACCGCGGAGGTAGTGGTCGACTATTTGCAGCGAGAAACTGAATCATGGCTGGGCAGTATACATCTTGAGCCAGGCAAGGTAGTCAGTGATAACGGCCGTAATTTTGTGGCGGCCATAGCCCTGGCAAAACTCAGACACATACCTTGCCTGGCTCACACCTTGAACCTGGTGAAGCAGTGCTTCTTAAATTATTATCCGGAGTTAACAGCCCTGCTCCATAAAGTGCGAAGACTGTGCTCGCACATCCGTCGCTCGCCCGTAGACTCCAGTCGAATGTAGAGGCTGCAGCAATCGCTCCACCTCCCCAAGCACCGCCTAATCATAGACGTTGCAACAAGGTGGAACTCCACCATGCACATGGTTGAGAGGCTGTGCAAACAGAGGCAAGCTGTAATGCATTTATGGTAGGATATACGGCAGACAGTTTGAGGGCAGACATGAAGTTGTTGGGTGTGCAGTGGTCAAAGCTGAAAGACCTCTGTAAAGTCCTTCAGTGTTTTGAGGAATGCACACGGCTGGTAAGCGCAGACGACGCCATCATAAGCATGAGCATCCCACTTATGCGTCTGCTCATGCAAACTTTGACGCACATTAAGGATCAGGCGTCTGCAGTGGAGGAGGAAGAGTAGGAAGAGGAGGGAAGCCTTCATGACAGTCAGGCATTGTCTGCTCAGAGAACTGTCCTGGACGAGGTGGAGGAAGAAGAGGAAGAGGAGGAGGATGAGGAAGAGGGGGATGATTATTATGCGTCTGTTCATGCAAACTTTGACGCACATTAAGAATCAGGCGTCTGCAGCGGAGGAGGAAGAGGAGTAGGGAAGCCTTGATGACATTCATCCATTGTCTGCTCAGGGAACTGTCCTGGACGAGGTGGAGGAAGAAGAGGAAGAGGAGGAGAAGGATGAGGGGGATGATTATTTTGGGGAGGAGGATGCTTCTCAGGGGGCAAGAGAAAATGTTGGCTTGCCACGGTCAGGTACAGGGTTTGTGCTTGACTGGAGGGATGTGCATTTGGCAGAAAGTGCTCCTCCACCCACCACTGGCAGTGCATCATTGACACCTGGAACATTGGCCCACATGTGTGATTATGCCTTGCGGATCCTAAAAATCGACCCCTGCATTGCCAAAATTATGAAGGATGACGACTACTGGTTGGCTAGCATCCTCGATCCATGCTATAAAGGCAGATTACAGAACAAGAGAACCTAGAGCTAATATTGGCGAACAAACAAGCAACTCTGGTAAACCGTTTGTTAGAGGCATTCCCAGCACACAGCAGCGGTGCAGGTTCTCCCACGAGCCATACTGGGCCAAATGGAAGAGGTGTTCGTGGTGCACACAGCCGAAGTGGCGTTGGAGACAGGGGTTTCATGACCATGTTGTGGACTGATTTCTCTACTACTGCTCACACGCCTGGTAATACTGAATCGATTGCAACAGACAGGAGACAGCAGATGTCAACTACGGTTACAAATTACTTCTCCTCCCCTATCGATGTTCTCCCTTACAGGTCATTCCCCTTTGACTACTGGGCATGTAAACTGGACACCTGGCCTGAATTGGCACAATATGCCTTACAGGAGCTCGCTTGCCCTGCTGGTAGTATGCTATCAGAAAGAGTCTTCAGTGCTGCTGGATCAATCCTGACAGAAAGAAGGACCAGTCTGTCGACCCAAAATGTTGATGATCTAACCTTCATTAAAATGAACCATGCATGGTTTTCAAAGGATTTTGTCCCACCTTCCCCTGATGACACATAGGTTGCCAGCAAAATGGCTTGCTTTGTCCTGCTGTTCCTCAGACTTCTCCAATTCCTCCATTGCAGCTGCTGAACATCCAGCCTACACCTCAACATATACAAGTTTTTCCACCTCCCTAACTGGGCTGTCCAGGGCCGGGATCACCACCTGGCGCACCTGGGCAAGTGCCGGTTCCATGAGCAGGTGGGGGCGCCCACTATTGGGCGACGGCACTGCACAGTGCCCCTCATAGTACAAAAAAGTGTCTCTGATGGTGGGGGGCCCACTCGCCGTCAGAAACACTGGCGTACTATGAGGGGCCCTGTGCCAGCACCGGCGCCCATGAGTGGGCCCCCCTGCTTATTCAGGGCCCCAGCACTTGCAATACTTACCTCTCCCTGCTCCACCGCTGTGGAGTCTGGGCAGTTAAATCTTTCACAGGGACAGCCACTACAAATTTGGTGAACTGATCGATGATGGTTAAGACGTAGCTATGGCCTGTCCTGCTGGGCTCTACCTTCAGATGATCAATGGCTACCATTTCTAATGGACGTCGACTCACAATCAGATGCAGTGTTGCTTTCTGATCAGCTTTCACAGTTTTACTAGTCACAGACGTGTGACATTCCTGGCACTATTTTTCTATGTCTCCTCTCATGCCAATCCAAAAGAATCACCAACGGCCTTTGACTTCTGTCTTTTGCACTCCAAAGTGACCAGACTGATCATGATAGGCAGTGAGGACCATGTCTACATCTCTCCTTGGCATCACAATTTGATGGAGATGACTAACGCAGATGGGATCCACGCTACTGCGATACAGCAACCATTTCTTCACAAAGTTCACAAAGAACTGTTTTCGCTGTCTCCACAGACA
The DNA here is from genome assembly GCA_033576555.1 of Oophaga sylvatica. Classification (NCBI taxonomy): domain Eukaryota; kingdom Metazoa; phylum Chordata; class Amphibia; order Anura; family Dendrobatidae; genus Oophaga; species Oophaga sylvatica. The sequence continues at coordinate 231,375,498 of JARQOD010000003.1, read as the reverse complement.
AAGTAATTGAGGGTCAGCATCCCTCTGTGAATTCTACCGGGAGGTTTTCCCGTGATTAGGAATTCCCAAATTTCTGCAATCACTCTACTTTCAGTGTGCACTTGTATCCATCTAGTTTCCTGTAGCGGAGAGTCTTAACTGGCTTACTGAGATTGAAAGAATATACGAACATTTAAAAGTACCCCAACACTGTATACAGCTGTACGCTTCTAATACATTACCCTTTTTCTACTTTTTAGATTCTGGTGTAATCCATACTGAGTCTGTGAGAGTCTGTGTCTGACTCTGGAAATATATACGGATATTTAAAATTACGCCAATACTGTATACAGCTGTACGCTTCTGATACAGTACACTTTTTCTACTTTTTATATTCTGGTGTAATCCATACTGAGCCTGTGAGAGTCTGTGTCTGACTCAGGAAATATATACGTAGATTTAAAATTACCCCAATACTGTATACAGCTTTACGCTTCTGATACATTACCCTTTTTCTACTTTTTATATTCCTGTGTGATCCATACTGAGCCTGTGAGCTTCTGTCTGTTACTCTGGAAATATATACGGAAATTTACAATTACCCCTAGACTGTATACAGCTGTACGCTTGTGATACAGTACCCTTTTTGGCAGAAAGTGCTCCTCCACCCACCACTGTAATTGCATCATTGACACCTGGAACATTGGCCCACATGTGTGATTATGTCTTGTGGATCTGCTTTTTATATTCTTGTGTAATCCATACAGAGCCTGAGAGCGTCTGTGTCTGCCTCCTGAAATATATACGGAGATTTCCAATATTTTCACTATACTATATATACTGGTATCTGGTGATATAGTACCCCTTTTTCATCTTTTTACATTCTTGTGTAATCCATGCTGAGCCTGAGAGCGTCTGTGTCTGCCTCCTGAAATATATACGGAGATTTCCAATAATTTTACTATACCATATATACCTGGTATCTGGTGATACAGTACCCCTTTTCATCTTTTTATATTCTTGCGTAATCCATACTGAGCCTGAGAGCAACTGTGTCTGCTTCCTGAAATATATACGGAGATTTAGAATATTTTCACAATACTATATATGCCTGGTATCTGGTGATACAGTACCCTTTTTGCCAGAAAGTCCTCTTCCACCCACCAGTCTAAGTGCATCATTGACACCTGGAACATTGGCCCACATGTTTGATTATTTCTTGTGGATCTGTTTTTATATTCTGGTGTGATCCATACTGAGCCTGTGAGAGTCTGTCTGTTACTCCTGAAATAAATACGGAGATTTAAAAATTACCCCAACACTCTATACAGCTGTATACTTCTGATACATTACCCTTTTTCTACTTTTTATATTCTGGTGTGATCCATACTGAGCCTGTGAGAGCTTGTGTCTGACTCTGGAAAAATATAATGAGATTTACAATTACCCCAACACTGTATACAGCTGTACGCTTCTGATACATTACCCTTTTTCTACTTTTTATATTCTTGTGTGATCCATACTGAGCCTGTGAGCGTCTGTCTGTTACTCTGGACATATATACGGACATTTACAATTACCCCTAGACTGTATACAGCTGTACGCTTGTGATACAGTACCCTTTTTGCCAGAAAGTCCTCCTCCACCCACCACTCTAAGTGCATCATTGATACCTGGAACATTGACCACATGTGTAATTATTTCTGGCGGATCTGCTTTTTATATTTTGGTGTGATCCATACTGAGCCTGTGAGAGTCTGTCTGTTACTCCGGAAATATATACGGAGATTTAAAAATTACCTCAACACTGTATACAGCTGTACACTTCTGATATAATTCCCTTTTTTCTACTTTTTATATTCTCGTGTAATCCATACTGAGCCTGAGAGCATCTGTGTCTGCCTCCTGAAATATATACGGAGATTTTCAATAATTTCAATATACTATATATACCTGTTATCTGGTAATACAGTACCCCTTTTTCATCTTTTTATATTCTTGTGTAATCCATACTGAGCCTGAGAGCGTCTGTGTCTGCCTCATGAAATATATACAGAGATTTAGAATATTTTCACTATACTATACAGTATATACCTGGTGTCTGGTGATACAGTACCCCTTTTTCTACTTTTTATATTCTGGTGTGATCCATACTGAGCCTGTGAGAGCCTGTGTCTGACTCTGGAAAAATATGGTGATTTACAATTACCCCAACACTGTATACAGCTGTATGCTTCTAATACATTACCCTTTTTCTACTTTTTATATCCTGGTGTAATCCATACTGAGCCTGAATGCGTCTGTGTGTGACTGCAGAAACATATGCGGAGATTTACAATTATCCCTAGACTGTATACAGCTGTATGCTTCTGATACAGTACCATATATCTGCTGGTATTTTGGGTACACTTTCACAAAATGAGTAAGTATGGTGGAAGAGGCCGCTGACGTGGGCGTGGGGGGTCAGCTGTTACTGATGGTGGTGGTGGTGCATCTGTTGGAAGTGCCATAAGCACAACAGCACCTAAGGCAGGAGGTGTTGAGCCGACATCATCGTCTGGCTCAAGAAGGCCTGGAACTGCTTTTAAAGCCGGAGCATGAGGAACAGATTTTGGCTTACATTGCTGAGACAGCCTCCAGCTCTATCGCTTCCTCTTTTGAAGTTTCAAAAAATGCAAGCACTGACTCGTCAGTGCAGACTCCTGGTCAGGAACAACACCTTTCCTTCTGTGCTTCACCCCCACCAAAAGTGAAGGATGCGGCAGCCCACACTTCAGATTACTCCATGGAGATCTTTTCACATACCATGCCTGGGTTATCAAGTCAAATCCTGAATTCCCCAGTCCAACATAATCAGAGATGGAGTGCACTGATGCACAGCCACTGCTAGATGATTTGCTGGTACATTCACCCAGAGCACTACATTGCCCTCGCAGTCTACTGAGCCAGAATCTGATCCTGATGAAACTCAGGTGCCCCTTTCCCGCATACTATACCACCTTACATGGTGTCACAGAGGAAGGTGCAGATGAAATTGAAGAGGAGGTGATGGATGACCCAGTTGTTGACCCGGATTGGCAGTTGTGGACCCGGGGGTGGGCCCCCACCATCAGAGACACTTTTTTGTACTATGAGGGGCCCTGTGCCAGTGCCGTCGCCCATAAGTCGCCCCCCTGCTTGCTCTGGGCCCCAGCACTTGCAATACTTACCTCTCCCTACTCCACCGCTGTGACGTTTTCCCGTTTCCAGACAGTGACATTCAGGTTAGAGAGCGCGATGACGTAACGTCTGTACGCCCTCTGCCTAAAAAGTCCAAGTGCGGAGAGCTGTAAGATGGCAACGCTGAGGAGTCCAGAGTAGAGCAGTGCACAGCGAGGAGAGGTATTTCACTTTTTTTAATGTTTGGAGCAATATATTGGGAGCATTATACACTGGAGAATTATATATGGGGCCCAGCATACACTTGAGCATCACAGATAGGGCCCATCATACACTGGAGCTTTCTAAATGGGGGACATCAGACACTGGAGCAGCATCTACAGGGCCCATCATATACTGGAGCCTTCTAAATGGGGGAGATCAGACACTGGAGCAGCATCTACGGGGCCCATTATACACTGGAGCATTATAAATGGGGCCTATTATATATGGAGCATTATTTTGGCCCATAAGACATTGGAGCATCATCCATGGGGCCCATCATATACTGAAGCATTCTAAATGGGGCAGATCAGACACTGGAGCAGCACATCCGGGGCCCATTATACACTGGAGCATTATAAATTGGGCCCATTATATATGGAGCATTATATTGGCCCATCATGCACTGGAGCATCATCCATGGGGCCCATCATATCCTGGAGCATTCTAAATGGTGGACATCAGACACTGGGGCAGCATCTGCAGGGCCCATCATACACTGGTGCATTCTAAATGGGGGACATCAGACACTGGAGCAGCATCTACGGGGCCCATTATACACTGGAGCATTATAAATGGGGCCTATTATATATGGAGCATTATTTTGGCCCATAAGACACTGGAGCATCATCCATGGGGCCCATCATATACTGGAGCATTCTAAATGGGGGACATCAGACATTGGAGCAGCATTTACGGGGCCCAATATACACTGGATCATTATAAATGGGGCCCATTATATATGGAGCATTATTTTGGCCATAAGATACTGGAGCATCATCCATGAGGCCCATCATATACTGGAGCATTCTAAATGGGGGACATAAGTCACTGGAGCAACATTTACGGGGCCCATTACACACTGGAGCATTATAAATGGGGCCCATTATATATGGAGCAATATTTTGGCCCATAACACACTGGAGCATCATCCATGGGGCCCATCACATACTGGAGCATTCTAAATGGGGAACATCAGACACTGGAGCAGCATTTACGGGGCCCATTATACACTGGAGCATTATAAATGGAGCCTATTATATATGAAGCATTATATTGGCCCATAAGACACGAGCATGATCCATGGGACCCATCATATACTGGAGAATCATATGGGGTTCATTATTTATGGGGCATCATATAGGGTATGGAGCATCATATGGGGCCTATTCTGTATGGAGCAATATATGGGCCCATCATATACTGTATGGAGCTTTATATGCGACTCATTATACTGTATGGAGCAATATGTGGGGCTCATTATACTCTATGGGGACCGTCCCATACTTTATGGCACATTATATGGGAACTATCATATACTGGAGCAGTATGTGGAGCTCATCATATACTGTATGGAACATCATATGGGACCAATTATGTATGGAGCAATATATAGGGCTCATTATTTTGTATGGCGCACTATGTGGAGGCCATAATACTGTATGGAGGAATATACTGTACGCTTTTTGAGCTATTGTAGATTTTAACATAGATATCAGTCATGTCATGTAAGAAGTGAAGTATTTGTCATTGTACTATACCTATATTTCTGTGCAGTATCGGAGCATCATAAATTGTGGTATGCGTTAAAGGGGCTCACTGAGACTCTTTCGCCCGGGGCCCACGAAAACCTGGAGTCAGCCCTGCCCCCCCCCACAACTTTAGCCAAATAACCCCCAGTTTTCAATGCATAACTATTATTAAAAAGTTTATTAAGGTTGCCAAGCTTAAGTAATAAGAATTGATGTCGTTGGCATTCAAATGGGCACTGTGTGTTTACTGTCCTCCACTCCCTGCCGACTTTGCTTCCCCATTGACTTGCATTGGGTTTCATGTTTCAGTCGGACCTCCGACTTTTCCCGATAGTCGGCCAATTTCGTTCGACCCGACTTTTGAGAAAGTTGGGTTTCATGAAACCCGACTCGACCCAAAAAAAAGGCAAAGTCGCTCAACTTTACTGACTGCAAATAAAATTGCTCCTGGTGCATATACCAGTCTAATATGTCCAGAGACTTCTTATCAACTCTTTTTCAGTAGGTACTTCCTGTATATCAGCATTCTGCCAGCACTTTACATGTTGGAACTTCCTTTCTCTCACCTTCCAGCATGCATTACACCTGTATTTGTCCAATGGCTTGCTTGCCTGACCTGAAAGCCTGCCTCATTTCTATGCCTGTGTAATTTGACAGACAGAAGATAGGACAGAGACAAAGGCTATTTCCTTTAAAGGAAACATGTCTCCATGAAATAGCATTCAATAGTGCTACATATACGACTCCAATTTGCCCTGCAAGCAAAAAAAAGACCTTTTAATATGCTCACCTACGAGGTTGTCCAGTGCGATGAAGGTCAAAGGTCTTGGTCTGGTGCCTCCTCTCTTCTTGAGATGCTATCCTCCTTTTGTGCTTCGTGTGATTAATGTGTCCTACGTCATCCACGCAGTGTTTCCTTATGTGCTTCTGTGAAAGTGCATTTCTCTCAGCCTTGCCGAGGGCAGAGCAAATTACTGCAGTGTGCATGCGCCGGCGCTCCTTTGACCTTTCCC
>JARQOD010000003.1:231294526-231369454 GCA_033576555.1 Oophaga sylvatica | reverse complement strand
CGGGGTGTCTTAGAGCGAAAATGCCTAAGGGGTTAAGATTTGAAGAGCGTTTTTTTGGGAAATTTTATCCCAAATTGATTTGGGACTATCGCCATATTCAAACAATATTAGTCCCGAATGTATGTCTTATGATTGGTTCCAAACATATTTGGTAATTTCTCCTCCCATTGACTCTAATGACGTTTGACTGTGTTCGACGAATATTGCAAAACCAATATTTGATTCTGATCGTATTCGGAACCCGAACAAATTCGCTCATCTCTAGTTAAGACAAGGGATGAGCGGACCTGTGGAAGTTCTCGTTCTGGTACGCTACTCGAACTTCTTTCCAAAGTTCAATTCGGGTACCAGAACTGTACCCAAACTTGAACCAGAACCCAAACTCCATTGAAAACAATGGGGACTCAAACTTTTGAGCTGGAAAATCTCTCTCTCTCTCATACTTCCAATTTGGTGTTTAGAACTGGACGCTAACTGTCCTGTATGAACCCCTAACTCTAAAGTTCGGGTTCGATCATCTCCAGTTAAGATGTTCAAAGAAAAATCATTTGAAAATAAAATTTTTTACATACAAATGCTTGTATTAATGCTTTTTCCCAAGAAGAACCCACCTGAAAAAGATGTAATGTGCTCATACCTTCACTCATTGAACGTTACACATCAATTTAATCTGTGCTAATTTAAACATAGTAACATAGCCTCCAACATAAAAGAGAATTCCAGCTTACAACTTATCAAATTATCTATAAAATATATAACTACTAGATCAGTAGCAATCTGAATGCTGAGACTCTGAATGATCACCAGAAGAGAAGATTTTGAATTCAATCTCTGTGGCACTTCCAAAGATGATCGAGCATCAAGCTGGGCTATCTTAAGCAGTCCTAAAAAATTCAATGAAGCAGCAGTTCCATAAACTGGAAATCATTGGAATTTAAGCAGTCAGACCTCACTGATCTAGTAGCTATCAACTATCCGACTGCAACTCTGATATCCCTTCTGCAGGTATAACCTATAAAGATATGACTGTAATATCCCTAACTTGATCCAAGGTCCCCGCCTACCAGGGGCCACTTACTATAAAGGTGTCTTCTTATTCATTGGCACCAATACCCACATCTGACTGCATCGTCTGCACCCCTATTATCATAACTCTGTTTAACTAATTGCGCCAGTAGGAACGAGCAACCGTTCTGAAATATCTTCCATGGGAAACTAACTTTTGTGTTTTTTTTTGAGTACTGATGTACAAATGTAGAAATTTCTATTGTGGAAATTTCTGTCTTAAGCATTTACTGAGAAGTCACTGCACAGGCAATCACTGTAAGAAACAGATACCATTACGTCTAAATAGGCTATTGTCAGCATAATGTCCCTGAAATCCTCAACCTGCCAGCCAGGCTCCTTTTTAATACAGGTGTTTTTAAGTTCTGGCCTCCCACCAAAGATCCTAATGCTTTCCACAAATAACGCTGTCATGTCCCAGTCATGTCACGCATCATTTCCTACAAACCGGGGCCATGCATAATTTTTAAAATGAGCCTTAAGAAGATACTAACGTGAGGAATTTGCCATGGCGTACTTAAAAATAAATACACTTAAGAGTCTAGACAAACTGTCTCTGCGGGTGATGGAGCATAAGTAAATTATACACCTCATGATTCGACCATATTGTGACGAGTCTTTGTTTATACCCTAGGAATTATAACTTGGCATAACAGTGAACTAATGCTGTATTAACACAGCTGTCATTAAACTTACTGATAACTTGTGTTTGACACATCAATGTACCAGGCATATATAAAGATGAAATTTGTGTATTAGCCTAGCTCTAAGTAGGAGAACATTTAGGGTAGATGTTCCTCTAGCTTAACTCAATATTTTGGATAATGCAGTTGGTTTACTTGCCGTCCAATGTAGAATTTGATAGACTGTTTGATAAGGCAGTCAACCATACTATACTTTACAATGCCTAGCTCTGCCACATGTATAAAATATGAAAAGTTACATGCAGCTACTAGCATAATGATAGAATTCCAGTACATCTGTGAAGTTCCATTAAAATGAGCTATGGTGAACAGTGAAGACACTTTTGCTCTAAAGGGAAGCTAACATAAAATGACTTATTGTTTATATCAGTGTTTTGTGTTACATGCATTTTTTTAAAACAATTTTGGCATTTTTTTCGTCATTAAAAATCCCAAATTAGCACAATTTTCACACTGGCCACTGTTTTTTTTTAGATTCATACTTAGGCCTCTTTCATACATCCATGTCTTTAGTACTTGTGATGACAATTTTCACACATACTGGAGACACTGACACATGTAGACATTTCAAACGAATGGGTCTGTGCATATGTCATTGTGTTTCCACGAACCGTGTGTCCGTGTGCACCACACGTAGACATATATGTTTTTTACCGTCAGCACGGGTAGCAAAACGTCCCCCACACGCATGCTCATGGAGAACACACATTGATATCATCTGTGTGACACGCATCGGCACCAGGGAAGAAGTACTACAGTAAGCGCTGATCCCGGTGGCGGGTGCTGAAGACGGTTTTTATCTTTCTCCCCTGTCCTGCCGGCAATCTTCTCGAGCAGGGGAGAATGATGAGAGTTATATTAAAGTCAGAATGATAACAGCAGGTGGGGGCTTTTGGGATTTTTACTCCCATCATCCAACACCTGGTGCCGCTAATAACAGTGAAAGCAGGAGCAGATGATCGGGGTATTCCTCCCACGCCATTTGTGATAGAACTAAATAAATGAATGAAAAACCCTGCGTGGATTCCCTCTATTTTCTTCAACCAACCAAGCAAAACTCACAGCTGGGGGCTGCAACCCTCAGTTGTCATCTTCAGCAAGGTTGGTTTTCAAGAATAGAGGGGTCCCCATGCTGTTCCCAGCTGGCCTGAACTGTGGTGACCTCAGAACCATGGGAAAAAGTCAGTGATGAGGTCACCGCAGTTCAAGGTCAATGTCTTCACAGCAGATCACAGTGAGAATTTTTCTCTGTGATCTGCTGTGAAGACACTGACCTTGAACTGTGGTGAACTCATCACTGGCATTTTCCCACGGTCCTGAGGTCACCGCAGTTCAGGCAGGCTGGGAACCTCGATGATGTCACCGCTCGTCAATGATGCTGCCGCTCGCAGTAGCTCATTCACCAGTGGTTCTTGGAACCGTCCAGGTTGAAAAATATTTAGCCCACAGACATGGATTACGGCATGGGACAGAACGATGGACAGGTATGATATATTGTTGTTTTTTATTTTATTTTTATTACAGGAGACTGAGGGCTTCGGTGGAATTAGGCGAGGTCGTAAGTATGGTTAATAGAGAATATTAAAGGAGTCTGTGTCTTTTTTTTATTAAAGGACTTTATTCTGGCTGTGTCTTTATTTACCCTATAACTATATCATTCGTAATGGAGAGGTGTCTTATAGACACCTCTCCATTACTAAGCCATGGGCTTGCTGTGACCTGACAATACAAACATGACATCAACCCCACAAATATAAACCCCACTTGCCACTGATACAGGGCAAGTGTGAAGAGCTGGGCAAAGCGTGAGAATTAGCGCATCTAATAGATGTGCCTTTTCTGGGCAGCTGCAGGCTGCTGTTTTTAGGCTGGGGGGCCCGTATTAATGGCCCCTTACCAGCCTGAGAATACCAACCCACATCTGTGAGCTTTAGCAAGGCTGGTTGTCAAAAATGGGGGGACCCCATGCCATTTTTAAAATGATTATAAAATTATTTACTTAAATAAAAAAACAGCATGGAGACCCCTCTGTTCTTGATAACCAACCTTGCTGAGGCTGACAGTTGAGAGTTGCAGCACCCAGCTGTGAGTTTTGCCTGGTTGGTTAAAGAAAATAGGGGGGAACCCACGTTGGGTTTTTCATTCATTTATTTAGTTATATCGCAGGTGGCGGGGGAGGAATACCCTGATCATCCGCTCCTACTGTCACTGTTATTAGCGGCAGCAGGTGTCAGATGATGGGAGTAATAGTCCCAAAAGCCCCCACCTGCTGTCATCATTCTGACTTTAATATAACACTAATCATCCTACCCTGCTCGCGCTGATCGCTGGCAGAGCAGAGGAGAATGATGAGAGCCATCTTCAGCACCTGCCGCCGGGGAATAGCGCTTAGTGCAGCGTTTCTTCCCAAGCGGCCGTCTGTGTGGTACTGATGCAGCGCACGGGTAGCACATGGTTGCCACACGTGTGCCACAAGTATTACACACACTGACACGGCTATCTACGGTACCGTTTTTTCCGGTACTGGAAGTAAACGGATGTGTGAAACTGGCCTTAGGGTAGGTGCACATGATCAGTAAACGCTGCGGTTTGGACATTGCATACTTCTGCAGTGTCCAAACCACAGAGACCAGACGTTACAGCATAGTGGATGGGATTTCAATAAATCCCATGCCCACTGCGCATCCAGATACGCTCACTGCTCACCCGCAGAGATACGATACGATACGATACACTTTATTGATCCCGGATGGAAATTACGGTATTACATCAGCGATACAAACAGCAGTACATAAAATATTAGGACACAAATCTTGCACAGGTATACCAACATTACATTATAAATAAAAGTGGGTAGTTCAGAAGTATATAAGTCAATGTTAATTGACATTACTACACCAGCCATCAGTCATTATTTTCAACCACCCTTAGGAAATTATTATACATCCCCATAGCAGTAGGTACAAACGATTTCCTGAATTTCTCTTTCTTGCACCTTAATAGGATTAGACGGCTGCTGACATGTGCTGCATCTCTCCAGACCGCAACATGCCTATTTATCTTGTGGAGACGCGAGTTTCCGCAAGATAAATATCACCCTACAATATATTGGATGTGGTAAATCCGCATGGTTCAGCAATCACATGCGAATCCACCTGTGTTCAATAGCCGGCAGCACTTTGGACGCAGACATGTGCTATGTCTAAAGCGCTGCCAATTACTGATCGTGTGCACATTCCCTTACTGTCCTGAGTTTTCAGCAGAGAATGGATTAAAATAACTGATAACACAAATGTTAATAAGGGATCCACCATTTACAATATGTGATGTCAAAGCTGACTCTGCTCACCCCTCCCTTCACAAAGACACTTGCTTATGTGTCTTAGATGCTTGAATATAAAAGATAGTGTCAGAGTCATGCACATGTTTTGTTTCCTGAAACAACAGGAAGTTAAAAATTGCAAAACTTCTATTTTTTATTTATACTATAGATTATAATATGGAGAAAAAACATTGACAAAATGTTAAAAAAACACATTTAACAATTTTTTTTCTGATGATAGCTTATCTTTAAAAAGGTTTTCCTTAATCAAAACTTGTCACTGATAAATTGCTTAGATGAAAAGGGATAAATCTTTGGAAGAGGAAGTGAACAACCAGCCGCAGCTCTCAGTTCCTCTTGATTACCTACAGTGCCTTGTGAAAGTATTCGGCCCCCTGGAACTTGTCAACCTTTTATTACCACATATCATGCTTCAAACATAAAGATTCCAAATGCAAATTTTTGGTGAAGAATCAACAACAAGTGGGACACAATGGTGAAGTTGAATGAAATTTATTGGTTATTTTAAATTTTTGTGGAAATAGAAAAAATGAAAAGTGGGGCGTGCAATATTATTGGCCCCTTTACTTTCAATGCAGCAAACTCACTCCAGAAGTTCATTGTGGATCTCTGAATGATCCAATGTTGTCCTAAATGACTAATAATGATAAATATAATCAACCTATGTGTAATCAAGTCTCCGTATAAATGCACCTGCTCTGTGATAGTCTCAGGGTTCTGTTTGAAGCACAGAGAGCATCATGAAGACCAACGAACATAACAGGCAGGTCCGTGATACTGTTGTGGAGAAGTTTAAAGTCGGATTCGGATTCAAAATGATTTCCAAAACTTTAAACATCCCAAGGAGCACTGTGCAAGCCATCATATTGAAATGGAAGGAGTATCATACCACTGCAAATCTACCAAGACCCGGCTGTCCCTCTAAACTTTCATCTCAAACAACTAGAAGACTGATCAGAGATGCAGCCAAGAGGCCCATGATCACTTTGGATGCACTGCAGAGATCTACAGCTGAGGTGGCACAGTCTGCCCATAGGACAGCAATCAGCCGTACACTGCACAAATCTGGTCTTTATGGAAGAGTGGCAAGAAGAAAGCCATTTCTCAAAGATATCCATAAAAAGTGTCGCTTAAAGTTTGCAACAAGCCACCTGGGAGACACACCAAACATGTGAAAGAAGGTGCTCTGATCTGAAGAAACCAAAATCAAACTTTTTGGCAACAATGCCAAACGATATGTTTGGCGTAAAGGCAACACAGCTCATCACCCTGAACACACCATCCCCACTGTCAAACATGGTGGAGGCATCATCATGGTTTGGGCCTGCTTTTCTTCAGCAGTGACAGGGAAGATGGTTAAAATTGATGGGAAGATGGATGGAGCCAAATACAGAACCATTCTAGAACAAAACCTGTTGGAGTCTGCAAAAGACCTGAGACTGGGACGGAGATTTGTCTTCCATCAAGACAATGATCCCAAACATAAAGCAAAATCTACAATGGAATGGTTAAAAAATAAACGTATCCAGATGTTAGAATGGACAAGTCAAAGTTCAGACCTGAATCCAAACGAGAATCTGTGGAAATAGCTGAAAACAGCTGTTCACAAACGATCTCCATCCAACCTCACTGAGCTTGAGCTGTTTGCCAAGGAAGAATGGGCAAGAATTTCAGTCTCTCGATGTACAAAAACTGATAGAGACATACCCCAAGCGACTTGCAGCTGTAATCGCAGCAAAAGGTGGTGCACTAAGCCGCAATAGCACAAAAAGAGTACTTAAAAATCCTCCATCTTAACTATATGGGTCCACTGCATATGGGTCCAGTGCATTTGTTTGAAGACCTGGGCAGGTGAGCATCTCTGCCTTTTTGCTGTATTTTTCAAAAGGTGGTGCAACAAAGTATTAAGTTAAAGGGGCCGAATAATATTGCACGCCCCACTTTTCAGTTTTTGTATTTCTACCAATATTTAAAATAACCAATAAATTTCGTTCAACTTCACAATTGTGTCCCACTTGTTGATTCTTCATCAAAAATTTACATTTGGTATCTTTATGTTTGCAGCATGATATGTGGGAAAAGGTTGAAAATTTCCAGGGGGCCAAATACTTTCGCAAGGCACTGTACATGCCCAAAGGAAGGGACAATGAAGCCAGCACTGATTGGGTGCAGGTCTCGCATGTCAAAACAACCAAAACGCGACTGCTGATATCACTGGAACAATGCCTGCACGGGAGGTGAGTATAGGTGTTTTTATTTTCACTGTGGCAAGCATTCAGATCGAGAGGTGTTGTAATAGAATTGGAAAACTCCTTTAATAACAGGCCCCAGCACAGACTACATACAAACCCTCCAAGGTCTTAAATCTCACTTCATCCAGCATACCCATAGCTATCCATCACTTCAAGGCCCAAATTATTAAGTTGCATTCCTACTGCTAAATCTTTCTGAAGTTCTTTTGAGGTCAAGCGTGGGTTCTGATTTGCCTCTAGCATCCTATGAGCTGATCTCACTGAAATTTTACTTGGTCTTCCAGACCTTATCTTGACTTCCACTGTTCCTGTTAACTGACATTTCTTAATTACTTTTCAACTGAGGAAAGGGCAAGTAGAAAACGCTTAGCTATCTTCTTTTAGCTTTCTCCTGCCTTGTGGGCCTCCACCATTTTCGTTTTCAGAGTTCTAGGCAGCTGCTTAGAAGAACTAATGGCTGCTATTGGCACAAGGTTTCAAGAGGCTGTTTTTTTTATAAAGCTGGGAAATTTGCATCACATGGCCTGTCTCAACAATGATAGTGAACAAGTCAAAATCCTAACAGGCTAATTAAGGTCTAAAACCTTGGTCAAAGTTATCTCAGGACACGAAGCTCCAAGGGTGACCAATCTTTAAAATACAAAGGGAATATGTCATCTTTAATTTTATGCCTTTTAGAGATCATTTCACCATCATGTTGTTCTAACATTTTGACCAGGGGAGCCTAAACTTTCACATGCCACTTTATACAGATGTGCAGAAGTTTTAGGTAGGTATAAAATGCTATACAACAAGAAGGCGTTAAAAAAGTATTAGTTTCAATTTATCACTACAGTTTGAGTAGGATAAACTATCCACATCATGGAGTAGTGCTTGCAGAGCTTAATAGTAAAACACATAGTTTTTATTATTTAATGTTGCAGCCTCACACTTCCCACTTGCCATAGTGCTGTGGCAAGTGGACTGATAGTTGGGGGTTGATATCACTTCTGTATTACGAATCCCATAGTTATATTGTATAAAAACACACACCCTGAATAAAGTCCTTTAATTGAAAGAATGACACAGACACCTTTAATGAATCTAAATTAAACCATTCTCACATCATCGCCCAGTCCACTGAAGCTATGGTCTCCTGTAACAGAATTAAAATAATAAACAACAATATTCCAAATCTGGGCGCAGAAACCATCCACAACATCCAGACACAAGGGCTTCTGTCATTGGCTGCTGAAGTCACATGTCCCTCTCCATATATAAAGCGGAAATGTTTCCTGGTGCCATTTTGTCAGTGTAACAGTGCAGAGAGGCTGCTTCTGCTGCTGCAAGTTGTCATATATTAAGATAGGATCCTGTCCTGTGTGAAATCGACCTTCCAGCATCTAACTAGTTTGTGCTCATAGTGTTGTGCAGACAGGAGTCCACATTTCCTACTCAAAATCATTTGTGCTAATACTGTGTTGTGGTCAGAACTCAGGCAGTCACATTTGCTGATCAAAATCTTTAGGGTTAATTTTGAGGTTCAGGCACCAGACCCAATTTCCTTATCAAAATCATTTGGGTTAATATTGGGGTGCAGCTAGGATGCCCCATTTCCTAATCAAAATGGTTTTGGCTAATACTGTGTTGCAGTTAGGACTCAGGAGGTCACATTTACTAATCAAAATTGTTTGGGCTATTATTGGGGTGCAGGCACCAGGTCACATTGCCTAATCCAAATCTTTGGGCTAATACTGTGTTGCAGTCATGACTCAGGAAGCCCCATTTCCTAATCAAAATCATTAGGAATAATATTTTGGTGGAGGCAGAAGGACCTGTTTTTGAATCAAAATCATTTAGGCTAATATTGGGGAGCAGCCAGGGGCCCCATTTCCTAATAAAAATAGTTTGGGCTACTATTTGGGGTGCAAGCACCAGGCACCATTTTCTAATCAAAATTGTTTGGGCTAATAGTGTTGTGCAAGCAACACTCAGAAAATAAATACCGATTGCTCATTTAGTGACAGGTGACTGACAGGTCTGGGCCATGGGTTGTGAAACAGCTGGTTAAAAAAGGAGAAGGATACATACAATAAGAGTGGGAAAAAGCAAAGTCGTGGTGGAAGTGGGAATAGGCTTGGTGATTGACATGTACATGGGTTAGGTGGTAATGCTACTGAAACCTCTACTGAACAAACACCGTCTCATCCTTTCCAAATACAACTGACAGCATCTGTTAAAGGATGGGCTACTCAACTCTCTTTCTTTGGCAGCCGTATGGTAAGCCTTGTAGATGAGGGTCAGAAAGAGCATATACTCCAGTGGATGGCAAGCACTGCATCAAGTGGCCTCTCCACCTCTTCCTCCACCTTAACATCCCACACAATAAAATCCTCAGACATGGAACCCCAAATACTCTTGTTTCCCCCAACGTCACAGAAAAACAGAGATAATGACAATGAAGTTGTGGAATCCACTTGGTGTGTACATAGAGTCACACAGCTAAGTAGCTCAGCAGAAGAGGTGAAGGAGTAGCAAGAGAAGGTTACGTTGCGGTCTGCTGCACAGACACGGAGTGGTCCAACCATGACAAGTACTGCATCCTCGGCCACAACTCTGGCTGTGGCCAGCAGTGGTAGCAAGTCTGCAGTTAAAAAAGGCCCAGGCTAGGCAACCCTTTGCTGCCCTTTTTGAGACCGCAAAGGATGACCCAGTTCACGTTATCTGCCAACTTTGCAAAAAACGACTCAGTAGAGGTAGAAATTGCAATAATTTGACTGCTACATGCATGACATGGCACATATGGGATCAACATGCCTTAGTCTGGGAAGTTCGATTCTCTAAAATGTGGTCTAATTCGCCTCGCCAACCACTGGCCGTCCCATCAACCGCATCTCCCGCTTCTTCCTCCTTTGTCACCATGGCAAGTTTTCTCACACAGATTTCCAGCCGCAAAACCTCCACTTCTTTAAACTAAACTTTACAAGCTAATATGATGAAAACAAGCTTTTCTTAAAAATAAAGGAATTCCTGAATTATAATAAGTACCTATAGCTACAGGAAAATAAATAATTAATGAAATACGTATATAAGCTTACAGAAAAATATTACATAGAAAATGACAACAATTATAATTGTAAGCATACAAAAAGAGACCACAGCAGCGAGACAAGCATGTGTGGCCCGGACAAGACACTAAAAATGCACATCATGTAAAATCACAGAAAGAGTCTCCCAAAATTATGGCAATAAATAGAGACATATAGCCCATTGAATGGTATGGAACCTGTACCCATGTGAACATATGTACCAGGAATAACAGAAATTGTAAAAGAACAAAATATTTTGTTTATTAGTGAGACAGCCAACCTTAATGTATTAATATGGTAATACTATGACAGTGTTGTTCTCCGATAGGTATATTAAGGTATAATAGTGCAGGGCCCTAACCATCACAACTGGGGGATAATAACTCACCCCGTCAAAAAGGTTCAAAGTGATAACCCACAATAAGATGCCATAAGGTGCATTAGTGTTAGTGTATGCATATGTGGACATTATATCCCTATGGCTGGATGTTGTTTAAAACACTATGTAATACTATTGCAGTAACAGCCATCTGTATGTTCATATACCTTGCTCAATACAGCTTACATGTTATATGCAATACTAGACAGTAAGATGAACCCTAGTCACCTTTTGCCATGATGTATGGAGACCCCAGTAAAGCACCTGAAGCTACACACAAGCTAATATATCTGTAATAGAGATGAGAAGAGAAATAACAACATACTGTACTACAACTTGTGGTAATGATACTCCCATTTTTTCCCACATTCTAAAGTCCCTTCCAGAACCTTCCGCACACAATGAGCTCTGCTACATCCATTAGGTTTTTGCAGACTCATGCTGTGGTCTTCTGACCCCCCTCCCCTTTCCCTCCAGCTACACACACACTCTGTGTAACGTGATACTAGGTTGCTAGCCTCCCCCACTGAGTAGTTATGGCCCAAGCTGGCTGAAGGCAGTTGGGAGAACATGTGCTCTATTGTTCATGTAGAAACTTAAAATGAGGGCATAGCTTGACCCCAGTTGGTGCTAGGAGTATGACAATTACATATTTGGGGTGTGCATCGACCCAGCTGCCTGGCTTGTAGTTTTCTAGACTCCAGCATCAGCAGAATCCAAGAAACGGATTCCTACTTAACCGACCCATCCAGGTACTTTGCATTTAGACTTAAACAAATGCAAACATCCTGCGGAGTAAGATGGTACACTATGCGTCTCCATAGGGGGTTTCATCTCTGAGTTATGTAATTCAGAAGATTTGTAGCACAATGTTCATTCTGAGAAAAGAGGAGTGCTGCCATAGCTCCACCCACTTCAGTGATGTCACGACCAGGGGATATAAGGTAGTGCCAGCTCATTTTGCTTCAGACTTGCCCCGGAAACCTGATGCAGTGAAACTCTGTAATGCACTGTGACATGTCGCCCATCCCCCAACAGCATAGTTTGCCAGAAATGATCTAAGCAGCTGTAAGTGTTTTTCTTCCTTCTGTTAATCCTTTTTATTTTGTAATCGTCTTGTACATACTTTAATTGTCTCATATTGTAATATCTTTTAAACCGTTTGTAAACAATGCCTACCTTTTTGGAGTAAAATATATAAAATTACTAATTCCGTCTCTCCTTGCTCTATAACGTACTGTCACGTTGTGACGATAACCTGAAGTGAAAGCTCCATTTCCCTATACTTTTCCAGAACTGCCACCCCCCACCATGTTTTGTGCCTGCAGCCTCTCTCCCCCCACCATCTGCAAGTACAGCATACTCCTTCCTCTCGCCCCACCTCAGGAATGTCTTTGTCTTCAAACCCTGTGGGACTGTCCCCATAGCATATAATGAGAATTCATTCATTCGTTCATAACACGCTGAGAGTGTATGATAGAAGCACGAAAGTTACAGTTCTGCAACACGCTCCTATCAGGCTCCGCTACAGTAGTACTGGTTCCGCTCTAGTCCCAACAGAACCAGAGAAATGGATTTCTCTGGAGCAGAGTGGAATAGCTAGTCCCAGTTTGAACTCATTAGAACCCTAATTTTAGAATAAGGTGAATGATGGTTCTGCCGAGCCTCTGCTGGGTTCGCAAGCCAAGTTATAAAGCCGAGAAGGTTTCAAAACCCAAAACTACCACTTACAGAAAAGGGAGGATCCCGGTTACTCAGCCCCTTTATGATGTCATGACCCAGAACTATACAGTACAACCACTGAGTCAGGGGGGCAGATTCTGCAAGAGAGTCGAGATAGACAGCCACTCTGTCATGCATGGAGATGTGTGGCCCCCCTTCTTTTTCTCCAGCCTGATTTGCCTGACTGATCTAAGTGCCATGTACTGTAAGTTCTTTTCTTCTTCAACCCTGTTTTATTTGTAATTGCCTGTACATATTTTAATTGTTTCCTTTTTGTAAAACCTTGTTTTAAAACTTTATAAACACTGTCAAACTTTTTTTAGTAAAGATATAAAATTACTAGTCAGTTCTCTGTGCTCTGTAACGAATTTGCACGTGCCTGAAGTATACTACGCTACTAAATTGGGGTGGCCTCTGCTCCACATTCTAAACCCAGGGGCTGGTGGCAACTAACGAGAGTGTGAGTGTGTAAGTGCTGAGCTTTCGGGTGGCATTGGCAGTGACAGAGCAGGTTTTATAAGTGTATTGCCTGGCTGCGACTAAGAGTAGTTATAATTCCCTCACTGTAGCGTGCCCAATAGCCAGTACTCATCCAAGCAGCTCATCCGGCGACTAATTATCCTAGGTGCAGTTCCCTGACTGACCTGAGGGAAAGGGGGGTGCCGGAGAGCTGCAAGTTCCTAAGTGGAACTGGGAAGTGGGATAAGTATAAATCCCTGCATTGACATATTGGTGGCATCGGCGGGATCCCAAGTCATGATCGCTCGGGCCTCCGTCTGTATGTGGCGTTTGTGACACATGTCATCCAAAGGGAATTACACTACTTAATTAGGGTGGCCTCTGCCCTACATTCCAGAACCAGAGGCTGGTGGTAGTAAATGTGTGCTGGGCATTGGGTAAAGCTGGCAGTGACAGAGCGGGTTTTATAAGCGTATTGCCTGGCTGCGGCTAGGAGTAGTTATAATTCCCTCGCTGCAGCGTGCCTAATAGCAGTACACATCCAAGCAGGCCCGTCCGACGACTAATTATCCTTGGTGCAGTTCCCTGACTGAATTGAGGGTAAGGGGGCGCCGGAGAGCTGCACATTCCTAAGCGGAACTGGAAAGTGGGATATACATAGATCCCTGAAGTTCATGACATATTGATGGCAGCGGAGGGATAACTAAAATAAGCCTCCCTGCGGTAAAGGTCAATAGACTTGTTTGCTGTTTTTTTTCATCACATTGGTGGCCGCTGTGGGATCATAAACTGTGACACCCGGGCCCGTTCATCACATTTGGTGGCAGCGGTGGGATCTGGTCTCAGCAATCATTCCTTTCACTAAAACCTTGCACGGTTCTTGCTGGGACCCTGCAGCAAAAGTTTTGGAGAACGGACTCAGTGTTTATTAGTCCTGAGACAATTGTGTGTACTTGTAATTACCCCCTCCCTTTTTCTTTGTTTTTCTATCCTATCTTTTATTTGGCAACCATGGCTATGATGGGAGAAGACTGGTATCAGCGGTATACCAAGGAAACTCTTATTGTCATGTGCTGGTGGAGGCGGATTGACACAAGGGGCAAAAGCAAAGGCCAACTGGTCACGGCCCTGGTGCAACTGGGCAATGCCCAGAGCACAGTGGGTGCAGGAGCCGGCCCAAGAGGAGATGGTGCTGCATCAGAGGCCCAACCCCTGGATGCTAGCCCCACTTGCCACCAGGGCGGGTTGGACCGTCACCTGCAGGCGGCCTTGGAACAACATTCCCAACGAAGACCGGGATGGACGTCTGAGGCTGATCCAACAATACCAGCAGGAAGCCCTAGCTGAGCGACAAGCCCAGCGGGAGGCCAAGCAGGAAGAGAGACAGTACCGGCTGGAGTTAGCCCGAATCCAGGGGCAGAGGTTTTCACAGCCCAGCAGTTCTCTGATACCTAAACCCCAGCCAGAGTACTTTCCTGTGATGGAGAAGGATGGGGACTTGGACACTTTCCTGCGGGCCTTTGAGAAAGCCTGCAGATAGTAACAGCTGCCTGTTAACCAATGGGCTAGTTACTTGACACCAGGGCTAAAAGGCAAAGCTCTGGAGGCGTTTGCTTCTCTCTTGCCAGACCAAGATGATGGCTATGAGGCCATCAAACAAGCCCTGATTACCAAATACGGCTAACCCCTGAGGTATACCGCAAGAAGTTCTGGAAACCTCCAACATGGCCCACACGACAGTTACAGTGATGTGGTGCATGGACTCAGGAACCACTTTGACCAGTGGATCCAAAGACTGTCAGCGACCTCCTTTGAGCAGCTGAGGGACCTGATGATCAAAGACCAGTTCCTACATCTTTGCCGTGCTGAGGTGCGACAGTTCGTCATGACCGAGAGCCAAAGGATGCGGAAAAAGCAGCACAGATCGCCGACACCTATGAGGCCAACCGGAAACCAGAGGTTCGGAAGCCAGTCACCGCCAGCTGGAGAGGGGGTAAGCCTACAACCAACCCCAGTGCCCCTGCCAGCTGACACGCCAGAGGCCCTGTCCAATTTGCCAATGCCAGGCCTACAGCAGACTCAAGCCAGTGTTTTTCCTGCAAACGGACGGGACACATTAGCGCCAAATGTCCGGAGAAGCAGAAGAACCCCCCAGCCAAGGCCTCCAGGCCTAATGTAGCGGTTCTTTTGGTGGGTGGGGTGGTTGGGAGGGTAGATGACAATATGCAGCATGTCCACGTGGGGGGCCTATCTTGCTACAGGCCTCAAGGACACAGGGGCTGAATGGACCCTCATTCGACCTGAACTGGCGGCCCCTGACGAGATTATAAGGGAGAAAACCCGGACTATCACCGGTATTGGGGGCGTCCGCTGTCCCTTGCCGACGGCCCAGTTTTCATTGATTGGGGTGCCGGGAGTGGTGTGAAGGAGGTGGGGTTGTCCGAAAGCTTGCCCATCGACGTTTTGTTGGGGACTGATTTGGGGAGAATGGTCTCGTATTATGTCCCTGACACCCCTCCCCAATTTGATACTAAGGGTAATGTTCATGCCATTGATGATGATATGAAATTGCATGCTTTACCTGATGATGTTTTGCCTAGTAACCATTTTTCCCCCAGGAATGATGCTGATAATGAGGTTAATGTGCCGGCTGTATCTGATAACCATTTTTCTGAAAAGTTTGATGTGTCCACAGGTACAGGAGTGCTCAGCCACATCACTCTGCGACGGAGTGAGATGGCTGAGGAACCCCTAGCCGGAGCAAGCGATGGTGCTAAAGGAAGTGGGGAGGTGCATGGGAACCGTGAGGAAGGTGATGTCATGCAACTGACCACTGCCACCTAGAAAGGTAGCTGGCCCATAAGTAGCACTGCTCCTGAAGTGTTGGGGGTGGATGGGGAGGTAAAGCCCAGAGCAGCGCCAGCTGATGGGTCTGTGGAAAACTCAGAGGAGACAACCTACGTAGCTGCTGTCACCCGCAGTCAGAGTGCCCGGAACGCAGGCAATGCCCTTCCTTCCAGACACTCCTCAGTCAGAGGGTTGACTGAACCCGGGATGGACCCAGAGCAGGTCCCAGAGGGTCCCAGTGAGGAGGGAACCTTGATGTCACTTCTGGCTGCCTCCAGCCAGGAGTTCCAGGCCGCTCTGCACTCAGACGCAAGCCTGGAGAAATTGAGACACCTCGCCGAGATGCCCATCTCCATGACTGATAAGGAGAGGGTGTTCTGGGAACAAGGAAGGTCGTAACGGGAGACAGTATCCGGAGATTCCCAAAAGGATTGGTTGAAGGAAAGACAATGGTCATCCCATACAAATTTAGAGGTGAGTTGTTGCGGAATGCCAATGATCCCTTTGTCAGTGATAGAGGAGCCTTTCCAACGAATCGGGTGGACATTGTTGGCCCACTAGCCGTCCCCAGCAGCTCTGGAAAGCAATACATCCTCACTGTGGTAGACTACGCTACCCGGTACCCAGATGCAGTGGCTCTGTCCTCAACCAGGGTGGAAAAGGAGGCGGATGCACTGATGACCATCTTTTCACGGGTAGGATTTCCTAGGGAGATGCTTACCGATCAAGGGACCAAATTCATGCCTTGCCTAATGGAGGCTCTCTCTAAGAAAATGCAGGTGACTCGTCTGGCATCGAGTGCGTATCACCCACAGACCAATGGCTTGTGTGAGCGCTTCAACGGTACCCTCAAACAGATGCTCTGCATGCTGGTTGAGACTCAAGGACGCGACTGGGAGTGGTGCCTCCCACACCTGCTATTCGCTTACCGAGAGGTTCCATGGGCCTCGACCAGGTTCTCCCCCTTCGAGCTCCTGTATGGCAGGCGAGTCCGGGGACCCCTTGGGTTGGTAAGGGAGTCCAGGGAAGATGAGCCAAACCCTTCTGAAGTGTTCATTGTGGATTATGTCATGCGCTTCCGCGATAAAATGCAGACCTTGACGCAGTTGATGCATGATAACATGACGCAGGCGCAGGCTAACCAGAAGCACTGGTACGACCAGAACGCTCGGGAGCGGACCTACCAGGTAGGTCACAAGGTGTGGGTGCTGGTCCCCTTACCGAAGGATAAGCTTCAGGCAGCCTGGGAAGGCCTGTACGTCGTGCACCAACAGCTCAACCCAGTCAACTACGTGGTCACTCTTGACCCCTCCTGGGGTAGGCGAAAGGCCTTTCACATCAACATTGTGAAGGCTCATCACGAACGTGAAGCCTGCATCCTACCGGTCTGCAACTGCCCGAGGACGGGGAGGAAGACCCCCTCCTGTCATGCTGGCCCAAGCCAAGGCCGGTGGGTCCATCGAGGACGTGGAGGTAAGCACTTTGTTAGCCGAACCCCAGCGGTTGCAGTTGGGACCACGCTGGAATCCTTCCGCGCTGTGTTCTCCAACAGACCTGGGAGGACTGAGTTAGCGGTCCACGAGATGGACACCGGGAATCATGCCCCACTATGGCGAATATCCTATCGGATCTCGGATGAGGTGCAGCAGGTTATGCGCCAGGAGATTGATGAGATGTTACAGCTGGGGATGATTCAATGGTCCAAAAGCGCATGGGCCTCTCCTGTAGTTCTCGTGCCCAAGAAGGATCGGACCACCCGGTTTTGCATAGCCTACAGGGGACTCAACGCCATCACAGCCTCTGATGTGCACCCAATGCCGCGCATCGAGAAGCTACTTGAGCTGCTAGCAAAATCGAACTACCTAT
This sequence comes from Oophaga sylvatica, assembly GCA_033576555.1. Taxonomy (NCBI): domain Eukaryota; kingdom Metazoa; phylum Chordata; class Amphibia; order Anura; family Dendrobatidae; genus Oophaga; species Oophaga sylvatica. The sequence goes on along the minus strand of JARQOD010000003.1, from coordinate 231,351,749 downwards.
CCATCATGGATTTGAGTCGGAGATACTGGCAGATTCCCCTGAGCCCCGAGGCTCAGGAGAAGTCCACCTTTATCAAACCCTTCAGACTGTACGAGTGCACGATCATGCCCTTCGGCATGAAGAATGCCTCTGCCACTTTCCAGCAGATGGTCAACCACCTGCTTCAGGGACTGGAGAAGTACGCAGTGGCATACCTAGATGACATTGCTATCTTCAGTTCCACCTAGGAGTAACACCTGCAGCACCTCCAGGAGGTGCTCCAGCATGTTCACCAAGCAGGCCTGACCATCAAGCCGGGAAAGTACCAGATGGGCATGAGTGAGGTCCACTACCTGGGGCACAGGGTAGGTGGGGTCTCCATGAGGCCAGAGCCAGAGAAAGTGGACTGATCAGGTTCTGGCCCTCCCCAGGACCAATAAAGAGGTGATGTCCTTCCTGGGCACTGCAGGGTACTATAGGCAGTTTGTTCAGAACTATAGCAGCCTTGCAAAGCCCTTGACGGACCTCACCAGGAAGAAGCTACCCCTAACAGTCGACTGGACAGATGGCTGTGATGTGGCCTTCCGGTCTCTGAAAACAGACCTGTGCAGCTCTCCCATGTTAAAAGCCGTCGACAGCAGTCATCCATTCCTGTTGGGAACGTTCTGGAGACGACTTCTGAGCGGAGGCTCCCTCTGGTGGTTGCTGACGGTATTGAAGCTGTATTGAATGACAAGGCTTCCGCACCTGGAAGCGAGGACTGGCAATCAGGAGAGACGGACTGGGCTGATATAACTGAGATGCCTTCCCATGATCCTCGCCGGTGATCAATTGTTGTTTCCTGGTTCATTTAGAAGTCAGCTGGTGTCTTGCCATCGTCTGCTACTTTCAGATAAGTTATTTGCTGCTTGTTTCTATCGTGTTTGCTATTTCCATTTTTTGCCTGCACTTTTGTGGGAGGTTAGCCGGGTTCCCCTCCAGGGGCCTGTGCTACTCTCTGTTTTTCAGTAGCCACTGTTTATTATTCAATTGCTCTGTCCCTGCTATTTGAGTGGCTATGGGTTGGCTGCTTGTTCACACCAGAGATCTGATTTAGCGGGTGGCGAGATCGTGTGATCTCAGCATCAGAAGTGTTGGAAAGTTTTTCTAGGGTTTTGCTGGGTTGCAGATAGTGTTCTGTCCTGTCCTATATAGGCAGTGTTTGGCCCCAGTGTTTGCTCACTCTATTTTCTGCCTGCATTTGTATTTCGTCTTGTCTAACCGCCATTATATATGTGGGGTCTACCTATTCCTTTGGGGCTCTACTCTGGGGCAGTTAGCTTTCCTGTTTCTATCTTTAGGTGTAGCCAGCTCTCTGGCTGTGCCGAGGCATCTAGGTCACCGTAGGTACGTCCCACGGCTGCTTCTAATTGTGCAGCTAGTTTAGGGATCTGCAACCCATTAGTTCCCAACCTCTCTGGGTGTTCGGCTGCCTTGGCTGTTTTTTGCTCCTGTCCTCCTCAGCTACCAAATCATAACACGTTCCTAGTACAGACCGACGCCAGCGAGTTTGACCTTGATGCTGTGCTCAACCAGGTCGACTCGGGGACCCAAGAGCACCCCGTGTTGTACCTGAGCCAGAAGCTTCTGCCGAGGAAAGTGGCCTATTCCACCATCGAGAAGGAGTGCCTGGCCATGGTCTGGGCACTGCAACGTATGCAGCCCTACCTGTACGGACAAACCTTTACTGTGGTGACTGACCACAACCCCCTGAGCTGGCTGCACACCATGTCCGGAACCAACCGAAGGTTGGTACGCTGGAGCCTTGCCCTCCAGCAGTACGACTTTGTCGTGAAACACAAAACGGGTAGTGAGCATGGCAACGCAGATGGGTTGTCTCACCGAGGAGAACCTGCTGAGGTGCGCATGGAGGAGTACAAAGAGGTCCTGCCACCGTAGCACAATTCAAAAGGGGGAGGTGTAATGATGCTCCCATTTTTTGCCCACATTCAAAGTAACTTCCAGAACCTTCCGCACACAATGAGCTCTGCTACATCCATTAGTATTTGCAGACTCATGCTGTGGGGTTCTGACCCCCCCTCCCCTCTCCCTCCAGCTACACACACACTCTGTGTAACATGATACTAGGTTGCTAGCCTCCCCCCACTGAGTAGTTATGGCCCAAGCTGGCTGAAGGCAGTTGGGAGAACATGTGCTCTATTGTTCATGTAGAAACTTAAAATGAGGGCATATCTTGACCCCAGTTGGTGTTAGGAGTATGACAATTACATATTTGGGTGTGCGTCAACCCAGCTACCCGGCCTGTAGTCTTCTAGACTCCAGCGTCAGCAGAATCCAAGAAACGGATTCCTACTTAGCTGACCCATCCAGGTACTTCATGTTTAGACTTAAATGAACGCCAATGTCCTGCGGAATAAGATGGTACCCTATGCGTCGCCGTAGGGGGTTCCATCTCTGAGTTATGTAATTCAGAAGTTTTATAGCAAAGTGTTCATTTTGAGAAAAGAGGAGTGCTTCTATAGCTCCACCCACTTCAGTGATGTCACAACCAGGGATATAAGGTAGTGCCAACTCATTTTTCTTCAAACTTGCCCCGGAAACCTGATGTAGTGAAACTCTGTAATGCACTGTGAAGTGTCGCCCAACAACAACAGCATGGTTAGCCTGAAATGATCTAAGCAACTGTGTTTTTCTTCCTTCTGTTAATCCTTTTTATTTTGTAATCATCTTGTACATACTTTAATTGTCTCATATTGTAATATCTTTTAGACCTTTTGTAAACACTGCCTACCTTTTTGGAGTAAAATATATAAAATTGCTAGTTCCATCTCTTCTTGCTTTATAACGTACTGTCACGTCCTCCGAAGGGAATTACACTACTAAATTGGGGTGGCCTCTGCCCTACATTCCAGAACCAGAGGCTGGTGGCAGCAAGTGTGTGCTGGGCATTGGGTAAAGCTGGCATTGACGGAGCGGGTTTTATAAGCGTATTGCCTGGCTGCAGCTAGGATTAGTTATAATTCCCTCGTTTCAGCATGCCTAATAGCAGTACACATCCAAGCAGGCCCGTCCGGCGACTAATTATCCTAGCTGAAGTTCCCTGACTGACCTGAGGGTAAGAGGCGCCGGAGAGTTGCATGTTCCTAAGCGGAACTGGAAAGTGGGATATACATAAATCCCTGTAGTTCATGACATATTGGTGGTAGCGGAGGGATAACTAAAATAAGCCCCCCTGCGGTAAAGTGTAAGGTCAATAGACTTGTTTGCTGTTTTTCATCACATTGGTGGGATCATAAACCGTCACACCCGGGCCCGTTCATCACACTTGTGAAAGATCATCTTTAACAAAATGCAACAAGAATGTGCAAAAGAAAAACCTAAATCAAATTAATATTTGGTTTGACCATTTTTTATCTTCAAAACAGCATCAAATCATCAATTCTCTTAGGAACACTTTAATGCAGCTTTTGAATGAACTTGGCAGTGAAGTTGTTCCAAATATTTTAGAGAACTAACTACAGATCTTCTGTGGATGTTGGCTTGCACAATTCATTCTATCTCTTCATATAATACTACACAGGCAAGATGATAGTGAGATTAGGGGCTCATTTCCATTTTATACGCTGAATATACAGTTTTATGAAAAAGTGTTTGCCCCTTCCTGATTTCCTATTCTCTTGCATGTTTGTCACTTAAATTTTTCAAAACATCAAACAAATTTAAATATTAGGCAAAGATAATACAAGCAAACACAAAATGCAGCTTTTAAATGAAGGTCTTTATTATTAAGGGAAAAAAGAAATCCAAACCTACAGGGCCTTGTGTGAAAAAGTGATTGCCTTCCCCCCTTAAAACATCAATTAATTGTGGTTTATCACATCTTTGGGAAGCGGAGTTCAAATTCCCTAGCCACACCCAGGCATGATTACTGCCACACCTGTTTTTAATCAAGAAATTACTTAAACAGTGCCTGCCTGACAAAGTGAGTAGACCAATAGATCCTCAAAAGCTAGACATCATACTGCGATCAAAAGAAATTCTGGAACAAATGAGAAACAAATATTTGAGTTTTATCTGGAAAAAGTTATAACGCCATTTCTAAAGCTTTTGGACTCCAGAAAATCACAGTAAGAGCCATTATCCACAAATGACGAAAATATGGAATAGTGGTGAATAGTGTTGAGCATTCCGATACTGCAAATATCGGGTATCGGCCGATATTAGCTGTATCGGAATTCCGATTCCGAGTTCCGATATTTTCGTCTTATCGGATACCGGAATCGGGATTGTCACTGTCACTGTCAGTGTCCGTCGGTCGGGTCTGTCAGGAGTCAGCGGCACTTACCCGGCAGAAGATCTCCGGCGGTCACGTCCTGCACTGCTTCATGGCCGCCATCTTCTTTCCCCGGCGGTCACATGCAGTTTCTCGCGATAACTGCAGTGACTGCTGGGTAATCGCGGCCGTAAAGCAGTCAGTCCGATGACGTCACCGCCGGGGAAGCAGGTAATCAGCTGTGCTGCATCACGATGACAGGCTCTGCCTGTCATTGCGATGTAGCAGAGCTGGATCGTCGTGGGACTGTCGTTATGGACTGCGTCGGACAGGTGGTATACTGTTGGTTTGTTTTTTTTCTTTTTTTACAGGAGATCGATGGCGTCGCAGGAATGAGAGAGTAATAAAAGAAATGAAAACTGTGTTGTCTCTTTTATTTCATTAAAAGACTTTTTTCTTGCTGTGTCTTTTTTTTATACATTTAATAACTTTGGGATTAATAATGGATCGGTGTCTTATTGACACCTCTCCATTATTAACCGGGCTTATTGTCACCGTGCAATCAACGGTGACATTAACCCCTTATTACCCCGCTTGCCACCGCTACAGGGCAAGTGGGAAGAGCCGGGTAAAGTGCCACAATTGGCACATCTTTTGATGCGCCAAATGTGGGGCTGCTGTAGCCTGGTATTATCAGGCTGTTGAGGGCCAAAATCCATGGGCCTTGACAGTCTTTTAATACCAGGCCGCAGCAGTCTGCATTTTACTTGGCTGGTTAACAAAAATAGGGGGGATCCCCACGCCGTTTTTTTTTCGAGGGGATCCCCTATTTTTGTTAACCAGCCAAGCTAAGCAGACTGCTGTGGCCTGGTATTATCAGGCTTGCAAGGTCCATGGATATTGGATCCTTACCAGCCTGAAAAACCAGGCCTCAGCGGTCTGCTTCATCTGGCTGGTTAACAAAAATAGGGGGGACCCCACGCCAATTTTTTTCGAGGGGATCCCCTATTTTTGTTAATCAGCCAAGATATGCAGACTGCTGTGGCCTGGTATTATCAGGCTGGCAAGGTCCATGGATCTTGGCTCCTTAACAGCCTGAAAATCCAGGCCTCAGCGGTCTGCTTCATCTGGCTGGTTAACAAAAATAGGGGGACCCCACGCCAATTTTTTTCGAGGGGATCCCCTATTTTTGTTAATCAGCCAAGATATGCAGACTGCTGTGGCCTGGTATTATCAGGCTGGCAAGGTCCATGGATCTTGACTCCTTAACAGCCTGAAAATCCAGGCCTCAGCGGTTTTCTTCATGTGGCTGGTTAACAAAAATAGGGGGGACCCCACGCCAATTTTTTTCGAGGGGATCCCCTATTTTTGTTAATCAGCCAAGATATACAGACTGCTGTGGCCTGGTATTATCAGGCTGGCAAGGTCCATGGATCTTGGCTCCTTAACAGCCTGAAAATCCAGGCCTCAGCGGTTTTCTTCATCTGGCTGGTTAACAAAAATAGGGGGGACCCCACGCCAATTTTTTTCGAGGGGATCCCCTATTTTTGTTAATCAGCCAAGATATACAGACTGCTGTGGCCTGGTATTATCAGGCTGGCAAGGTCCATGGATCTTGGCTCCTTAACAGCCTGAAAATCCAGGCCTCAGCGGTTTTCTTCATCTGGCTGGTTAACAAAAATAGGGGGGACCCCACGCCATTTTTTTTTCGAAGGGAACCCCTATTTTTGTTAATCAGTTCCCTCTGACGTCACTGATTGTGTCCCTGGCTGACCTGAAGTGAAAGTGGAAAGCAATCAATTAAGCTTTCCACTTAAGGGCCCGTCTCACATAGCGATATCGCTACCGAGATCGCTGCTGAGTCACTAGTTTTGTGACGCAGCAGCAAGCTCACCAGCGATATCGCTGTGTGTGACATTCAGCGACGATCAGCCCCCCTGCCGGGTATCGCTGATCGTCGCTGAAATGTCAGGACCTTTGATCGCTGGTTTCCCGCTGACAGGCACACATCGCTGCGTGTGACAGGCGGGAGACCAGCGATCCGCTGGTAACCAAGGTACACAGCGGGTTTCCAGGCGCGGGGCTGTGCCTAGAAACCCGCTGTGTACCTTGGATACCAGCGCCCTGATGCAGGGAGCTGGTATCCAAGGTACACAGCGGGTTTCCAAGCGCTGCGCGGTGCCTGGAAACCCGCTGTGTACCTTGGTTACCAGCGGATCGCTGGTCTCCCGCCTGTCACACGCAGCGATGCGTGCCTGTCAGAGGGAAACCAGCGATCAAAAAAAGGTCCTGACATTTCTGCGACGATCAGCGATACCCGGCAGGGGGCTGATCGTCGCTGAATGTCACACACAGCGATATCGCTGGTGAGCTCGCTGCTGCGTCACAAAACTAGTGACTCAGCAGCGATCTCGGTAGCGATATCGCTATGTGAGACGGGCCCTTAAGCGATGTTACCCGCAGTGTCGCTGTCCCAGATCGCTGCCTGAGCTGCCTGTTTGGCAGCTCAGCAGCGATCATGTAGCGATACACCAGCGATCCTGACAAGTGCATATCGTTGTCGGGATCGCTGGTGTATCGTTATGTGACACCCAGCCTTTACTCTCCTGTCAGGCAGGAGAGGAACTCATTCATTTGGGGTTTACTGTGAGGCTGCAGCATTAGCTGCGGTCCCTGCAGTAAACATTAACCCTTTCTGAAGGATTACACCGTGGGACCTGACTGTGCATGGGATAGGTAAGAATAATTTTGCTTTTTTTTTTATTTTTATTACAGGAAATGGTTTTTGCAGTAAAATAAAAGATGGTCAAAAACATGTGTCTTTATTTCATTAAAATGATTTTTAATTAAAGTGTGTGTGTTTTATTTTTATTTCATGCAATAGGATTAATAATTGATAGTTGTCTAATTGACAGCTCTCAATTATTAACCTGGCTTAAGGTCACCTTTCAATAGCAAGGTGGCTTTAACCCATATTAACCCATTCGCCACCGCTACAGGGCAATGGGAATAGACGGGCAAAGTGCCAGAAAGGGCGAATCTAATTATAGATTTGTCTTTCCTGGGGTGTCTGGGGGCAGATGTTAGTAGCCGGGGGGGGCAAAAATAATGGTCCCTCTCTGGGCTATTATTATCTGCCCCCACTCACTGGCTTTGTCTGTCTGGTTGCGAAAATAGGGCGGGAGCCCACGCATTTTTTTTCAGCAATTTTACACCTCATATATATATATACATGTCATTGAATTTGTGACACATATATATATATATTTATATTTGTAGTTCATACACTTCTACATAGTATAATAGCCGCTAATTCAATTGCCGGCTTTTGTGAAAATGCAGAACCCGACATGAAATGACACTTGGTGTACATAGGGTTAACCATGTCTTTTCATGTCCTTTGCTATCTAATTTGCACAAACAATTAAATCAGACTATGTGTGCAAAATTTCACACCTGTAGGGTTAATTAAAGGTGTAAATTCGTAGCAAAAAAGTCCGTTTTTTTACAACGAATTTACACCTTTAATTAACCCCTACAGGTGTGAAATTTTGCACACATAGTCTGATTTAATTGTTTGTGCAAATTAGATAGCAAAGGACATGAAAAGACATGGTTAACCCTATGTACACCAAGTGTCATTTCATGTCGGGTGACATGAAATGACACTTGGTGTACATAGGGTTAACCATGTCTTTTCATGTCCTTTGCTATCTAAGGCCGGAGTCACACTGGCGACAAAATCGGACGACTGCAATGCGATGAAATATCGCATTGCAGTCGGACCTATGTTAATCTATGGAGCAGCTCCCAGTATCAGATTTTTTGTGGTCCGTTTTAAACGTCCGTGTACAATCGCAGCATGCTGCGATTGTCACCGATTGTCGGTCGACAATCGCCAATGCAAGTCTATGGGAGCGATGAAAAATCTGATTACAAACGGACCACACTGTGTGACTTGCGATGAAATCGCATCGGTGTCCTTTAGAAAAGCCGGCAATTCATCCCCGCCTATACTGTAAAATCACACTGACAGCTTTAATAAAGACTAGAAAGAATAGATATATACACATAGAACACATACATATATATATATACATGTCATTGTGACATGTATATATACATATATTTATAGTTCCTAGACTTCTACATACTGTAATAGCCGCTAATTCAATTGCCGGGTTTTGTGAAATCACAGAAGCCGACATGAAATGATACATTGTTTCCACACATTTAACCATGTAATTTCATGTATTTTTATATATGTTTGAAACATACAATTACATGAGTGTATTTGTGCAAAATTTCAGACATGTAGGGGTTAATTAAAGGTGTAATTTCGTTGAAAAAAAATGCGTGGGCTCCCGCTGTATTTTCTCCACCAGACAGACAAAGCAAAGCGAGTGGGGGCAGATAATAATAGCCCAGGGAGGGTGCATTTTTTTGTGCCCCCCTGGCTACTAACATCTGCCCCCAGACACCCCAGAAAGGGCAAATCTATAATTAGATTCGCCCTTTCTGGCACTTTGCCCGTCTATTCCCATTGCCCTGTAGCGGTGGCGAATGGGTTAATCTCACCTTACTGTCACCTTGCAATTGAAAGGTGACCTTAAGGCAGGTTAATGATTGATAGCTGTCAATTAGACAACTATCAATTATTAATCCTATTGAAGTAAATAAAAAAACACACACACTTTAAGAATAAATAATTTTAATGAAATAAAAACACATTTTTTTGACCATATTTTATTTTACACTAAATCCGTGCGAAGCCATTGATCTCCTAAAATAAAGAAAAAGAAATAAAACAACATTATTCTTACCTATTCCGCCGATCTGTCACGTCCCACGCTGTAATCCTTCACAAAGGGTTAACTAGCTTTGAGCCAAGCAGTGCAAGTAATCCTGCATGCTCAGCTCAAAGCTCATGAATGAATAAGTTCCTCTCCTGGCGACAGGAGAGGATGTGTTTCATGAATGAAGCTTAATTGATTGTGTCCACTTTCCCTTTAGGTCAGGTCACTACAGTTAAATTGGCAAGAAATCAATTAAGCTCCATTCATGAATCTATTCCTCTACTTTCGCTGGGAGAGGAACTTATTCATTCAGGGGAATACAGGTCTGAGACAGCATTATTAGCTCTCTGCGACCTTTAACCTGTTAACCCTTTCTGATGGATTACACCGTGGGACCTGACTGTACATCGGATTGGTAAGTATAATTTTGCTTTTTTATTTTATTTTTATTACAGGAAATGGTTTTAGCAGGAAAATAAAATATGGTCAAAAACTGTGTGATTATTTAATTAAACTTATTTTTTATTAAAGTGTGTGTGTTTGATTTTTCTTTCATACAATAGGATTAATAATTGATAGTTGCCTAATTGACAGCTATCAATTATTAACCTGGCTTAAAGTGACCTTTCAATTGCAAGGTCATTTTAACCCCTTATTAACCCATTCGCCACCGCTACAGGGCAATGGGAATAGACGGGCAAAGTGCCAGAAAGGGCGAATCTAATTATAGATTTGCCCTTTCTGGGGTGTCTGGGGGCAGATGTTAGTAGCCAGGGGGGGCACAAAACAAATGTACCCTCCCTAGGCTATTATTATCTGCCCCCACTCGCTTGCTTTGTCTGTCTGGTGGAGAAAATACAGCGGGAGCCCACGCATTTTTTTTTAACGAATTTACACCTTTAATTAACCCCTACATGTCTGAAATTTAGCACACATATACTCATGTAATTGTATGTTTCAAACATATATAAAAATACATGAAATTACATGGTTAAATGTGTGGAAACAATGTATCATTTCATGTCGGCTTCTGTGATTTCACTGAAGCCGGCAATTGAATTAGCGGCTATAACAGTATGTAGAAGTGTAAGAACTATAAATATATGTATATATATATGTCACAATGACATAATATATATATATATATATATATATATATATGTGTATATATCTATTCTTTCTTTTGGCATTTAAATACTATTCTTTTGGATCCATTATATGTCAGTTTTGCAAGCCTGCGAGAAAATCTCGCAAGTCGGATGAAAATCGGATGTTACAAGGTACACACACATGCGATTAAATCGCATCTTTGAAGGAAAATCGGATGCCAGAAGGATGTGTGATGTTTTTATTTTGATCCGATTGTCGACCGTCTAAAACGGACCGATTTTTTGTGGTTGTGTGTGACTCCAGCCTAATTTGCACAAACAATTAAATCAGACTATGTGTGCAAAATTTCACACCTGTAGGGGTTAATTAAAGGTGTAAATTCGTAGCAAAAAAAGTCCGTTTTTTTTACAACGAATTTACACCTTTAATTAACCCCTACAGGTGTGAAATTTTGCACACATAGTCTGATTTAATTGTTTGTGCAAATCAGATAGCAAACGACATGAAAAGACATGGTTAACCCTATGTACACCAAGTGTCATTTCATGTCGGGTGCTTCTGTCTTTTCACTGAAGCCGGCTTTACCCGGCAATTGAATGAGAGGATATTTTACTATGTAGAAGTGTATAAACTATACATATATGTATATATATATGTCACAATGACATGTATATATATATATATGTATTCTATGTGTGTATATTTAGTGTTTACAAGGAAAGAATGGGTTTTTTTTAGTTGCGATATTTTGTTCCCATAGACTTACATGGGACTTCCGGTATCGGTATCGGGTATCGCCGATATTTTAGTGATATCGGCGATACCATTCCGATTCCGATACTTTAGGATATCGGAAAGTATCGCTCAACTCTAGTGGTGAAACTTCCCAGGAGTGTCCGGCCGACCAAAATTACCCCAAGAGCTAAGCAATGACTCATCCAAGAGGTCACAAAAGATCCAACAACATACAAAGAACTGCCCTCACTTGCCTCAATTAAGATCATTGTTCATGACTCCACCATAAGAAAGAGACTGGGCTGAAATGGCTTGCATGGCAGAATTCAAGATGAAAACCATTGCTGAGCAATAAGAACATAGAGGCTCATCTTAGTTTTGCCAGAAAACATCTTAAAATCCCCAGTACTTTTGAGAGAATACTCTGCTGACTGATGAGACAAAAGTTAAACTTTTTGGAAGGTCCCGTTGCATCTGGCGTAGAAGTAACACAGTATTTCAGAAAAGAAACATCATACCAAAAGTAAAGTATGGGGTAGTGTGATGGTAAGAAGCTGCTTTGCTGCTTCAGGACCTAAAAGCTTTGCTGTGGTAAATGGAACCATGAATTCTGCTGTCTACCAAAAAATTCTGAAATACAATGTTCGGCTACCTGTTCGTGACCTCAAGCTGAAGCGCCTTTGGGTTATGCAGCAGGACAATGACCCAAAGCACACCAGCAAGTCCACCTCTGAATGGCTTAAGAAAAACAAAATTAAGACTTTGGAGTGACCATGTCAAAGTCCTGACCTTAATCTGATTGAGATACTGTGACATAACCTTAAAAACGCTATTCATGCTTGGAATCTCTTCAATTTGGTTGAATTACAACAATTTTGCAAAGATGATTGGGCAAAAATTTCTCCAGATCATTGTAAAAGGCTCATTGCCAGTTTTTGCAAATGCTTGATTACAGTTGTTGCTGCTAAGGGTGGCCCAACTAGTTATTAGGTTTTGGGGCAGTCACTTTTTCCCATAGGGATCTGCAGGTTTGGATTTTTTCCTTCATTAATAATAAAGACCTTAATTTAAAAACTGCATTTTGTGTTTACTTGTGTCTAATATTTACATTTGTTTGGCGATTTGAAATATTTAAGTGTGACAAACATGGAAAAGACTAGGATATCAGGAAGGGGGCACTTTTTCACACAACTGTAGTTTCTAATTACATTGTCTGTGCGTTTGTGGTCATTGTTATATTTCATAATAAATTTGGTACCATTTAAATGTCTCCCTGATGGTAATGCATAATCTATAAGTGTCCTGCCTATACGTATCTATATTAATACGGACAAAACAGAATTCATCATCTTTCCCCCATCTCACGCGACCCCTCCAACGGACCTATCGATTAAAGTAAATGGCTGCTCACTCTCCCCAGTCCCACAAGCTCACTGCCTCGGGTTAATCCTTGACCCTGATCTCTCCTTTAAAGGGAATCTGTCAACCCATTTTAGCCATATGAGATAAAGATATCATTGCATAGTGCGTCCCATAACTAATCTATGGGTACCTATGATATCTCCTGACACCCCAGTTTTCATGTAAAAATAAGTTTGTAGAGTTCGTTTTCTAGTATGCAAATCCCTGCGGTCCGGTCCGATGGGCAGCATTTCTTCCATTCCCCACCGCCTCCATTCTTGCCCTACGCAGTTCTTTTTTTCTTTATCGTGGGCAAAGCATAAAATCATTACAGCGCATGCGCAACTATTTTCCTTCACTTTCCTTGCCCCGGAAGTCATCCAAGGCAAGCAGTCATTTCCGTTGCATAGAAAGTGAAGGAAAATAGTTGCGCATGCGCTGTAATGATTTTATGCTTTGCCCACTGTTGGCCAAAGCACACTGCACATGCGCGAGGGGATTTTGAAAAGCGCAATCGCGGAAACACTACGCCGTCTGTGCTATTCACAGACGAACATACGCCGCCCATCGGACCAGACCGCATGGATTTGCATACTAGAAAACAAACTTTACAAAGGTATTTTTACATGAAAGCTGGGGTGTCAGGAGATATCATAGGTACCCATAGATTAGTTATGGGACGCACTATGCAATGATATCTTTATCTCATATGGCTAAAATGGGGTGATAGATTCCCTTTAAACCACATATACAAGCTCTCTAAACTTCCTGCAAACTTCAACTCAAAAATATTTCCTGGATCCTCATCCAACAATCTGAAAAAACACTAGTGCATGCCCTCATCATCTCCCTCCTTGACTACTGCAACCTCCTGCTCTGTGGCCTCCCCTCTACCACTCTTGCACCCCTCCATTCTATTCTAAACTCTGCTGCCCGACTAATCCACCCATCTACCTGCTATTCCCCGGCCTCTCCCCTCTGTCAATCCCTGAACTGACTCCCCATTACCCAGAGACTCCAGTTCAAAACCCTAACCATGACATACAAAGCCATCCACAACCTGTGTCCTCCATACATCTGTGACATAGTCTCCCGGGTACTTGCCTGCATGCAACCTCCGATCCTCACAATATCTCCTTTTCTACTGCCCTCTTATCTCCTCTTCTAGCAGTTGCATACACGATTTCTCCAGCACATCGCCCTACTCAGGAACTCTCTACCACAACATATCAGACTCTCGCCTACCAAGGAAACCTTCAAAAGGAACCTGAAGACCCAATTCTTCAGACAAGCCTACAATCTGCAATTAGCATCGATCCACCAAACCACTGCATGACCAGCTCTACTCTTACCTACTGTATCCTCACCCATCCCTTGTAGATTGTGAGCCCTCGTGAGCAGGGTCCTCTCTCCTTTTTTACCAGTTATGACTTGTATTTAACTGTTAAGATTACTGTACTTGTTTTTTATCATGTATACACCTCCTCACTTATAAAGCGCCATGGAATAAATGGCGCTATAATAATAAATAATAATATTTCTCAGCATTGCGGCTATAAAAAAAATGGGCAACAATAAGGATTGTAGATGCAATGGTTGGCCAACCGATGAAAGCCACATTATCCTTACTTCTCTTTGAAATAGGAAGATGTCCTTTAATACCATCAGCTCAAGACTGCCAGCAACCAGTAGAACCTAGCTATATTGCTTTCCTGTTCAAAGATGTCTGGCTAGGAATGTCTTCAAAGAAGATTTGTGGTCAAAAACCATACCTTCCACATGGAAATGAGGCCAACTGAGTCAACTATGCATGAAAATAAATTGAAATATCTAGCTGTAATATAAGACTGTTGGTTCACCAAAGGGCTGGAGAGCGGTACAATAATGTTTCAGCAAATGGAGTTGAGACTTTGGTCAGGATAAATGGTGTCCTCAATGTTGAGAAATACAGACAAATACTTATTCGTGATGAGCGAGTATGCTCTTTGCTCGGGTTTTCCTGAGAATGCTCGGGTGATCTCCGAGCAATGAGCATACTCGCTCATCACTAATACTTATCTATCATGCAATACTATCAAGGAGGCATGTGATTGGCTCCAAATTTGTCCTGCAGCAGGATAACAACCCCAAGCATACAGCCAATATCAATAAGAACCATCTTTAACATAAAGAAAAACAAGGATCCCTAGAATTGATGATAATGTCCTCACAAAGCCCTGATATCAACTTCATCAAGTCTGTCTGGGATTACATGACGAGACAGAAAGATTTGCACAAGCCTGCATCTACAGAATATTTGTGGTTAGTTCTCCAAGATATTAGGAATAACCTCCTTCTCCAGTACCTTCAAAAACAATATGCAAGTGTATCAAGAAGAACTGATGCTGTTGGAAGACAAAGGGAGGCTACACCAAATATTGATCTGATTTAAGTTTCTCTTTCATTCATTCACTTTTTATTTTGTAAATTGATAAAAATAAACCATTAATACTTCTATTTTTGAAAAGATTTTATGTATATATATATATATATATATATATATATATATATACTCAGAAAAAAATGGAACAGCACTGTTTTTTTAGTGGGTGCAAAGCTTCCCAGCAATGAATCAAATACTTGTCAATAATCAAAAAGGAAAAAATAGAAAGCAGCACTCCAAAAGATCTTCTTTAAAGTTTAAGTGGACTTTATTAGGTCCACATGGCGTGGCGACGTTTCGGCTGCAAACAACCTTTCTCAAGCAGAAAAAGGCCATGTGGACCTAATAAAGTCCACTTGAACTTTAAAGAAAATCTTTTGGAGTGCTGTTTTCTATTTTTTTCAATTTATATTGTAACATTTCAGGGGATATAGCTCTGAGATCGCTGTCTGGGTAGACAGAATGGCCCGGAAACAGTTCATTCAGACAGCAATTCTGGTAAAAACTGGCCGCAACCAGCTTTATTAAAGTCCACAGCAAACAGATAAAACAAAGCATAAACAGAAAACCTGGGCTTGTCTAGCCACTAATTACACATAGATCGATTGCCCTGTCTATCCGGGTCCCGGCTCTACCAGCCTGACCCAAAACAACACATATGATATATGTTACCAGTATGGAGTTTCACAGATACTCCTCCTTGTGTCTGAAGGCACCTTCCATGTCCAGACTTGAGAGAGATCCACTCCTATTCAGCCGCTATTCGCACGGATTCGCACTGCGACTACTCCTGTGTCCGGGGTACTTCCTGCACCCAGACTGAGATAGCTCACACTCTTAGAGACTGCTTCTTGTGCCGGGACACCTCCCTGTGTCCGGGCTAAGGCAGCGCCCACACTCTTGGAGACACCTTCTGTGCCTGGACCCCTTGTCCAGACTGAATGAGCTCTCAGACTGTGTTTCAACACACCTACTTCTGGTCTCCTAATTAACACCTGAGTAGTTTCAGGCCTGAGCTGCAAGTGTGCAATGAATGTAAGGTGTAGTGACCTTTCTCTACCACTAGGTTTACAAAGCCCCACACATTTCCCTTATACCTAGGTAAAATGTACACCCCATTCAACACATATTCACTCACTGTCTCACATATCCCCCCCTCTTCTCCAGACCGGAGGGCTGGTCATCCAGACCGGAGGGCTGGTTAACAATCCAACAGAGACAGTGAACTCTGGACCAGTCATGGCCCTCATCAGCTTCATCTTCACCACTGTCATTTGTATCTTCACCTGAGTCATAGCCAACATCAGCTTTCTCTTCATCTGAAGCATCCGCACTACCCTGTACCCTCCCAGGCCTATGCTCTCTGCGGGCCTCGGGTATCCTGCACGGTTTCATCTTGACCTTAGGGCCGGGCTCAGTTTCGATATAGTGCCTGGCCAGAGAAGTACGACCCGGCACATCAGAACACTTCTGCTGACTCTTTCTCAGAAACTCACGTACCTCCTGTCTCCGGTGCACTGACCATGTGTCACCAACTATCACAGAAGGCCTAGGGGTTTTTTCACTTTTCTCCAGTTTCCCTTGAACCTTCTTTACTTCATTGAGCTTCTCCAGAAGATGCTCATGGCTCTCATTACGCTCCTTCATCCCAGTTTGGAGTTTTTTCTGAGAAGTAATCACTTCATCTTGTACCTGTTGGACGTCCTTTATGTCTTCAGCCCCTTCTTCAGGCTCTTCTGGTAGGACATGCTCAGAACCCGCCGGATTCTTCTCTTCCACCACGTTCTGCATCCCATCTGGGCTCCCGTGTGTCTGTAGCGGCAACGGAGTGACACATCGCTTTTCCCATTTGTTGGGACGTGGCTCCGATGTAGCCTCCCTGAAAGTGCGCTTGAGCTCACCAATGCCAGCTACTGATCCGGACCGTAACCCGTCCACGCCGCTGTCTTCGGCAGAAACAGATTCCTGGACAGAGTCAGTCCCCATATCTTCAGTCTTGTTCCTCACAGCTTCACTTGAAACCTCAGCTTCTGATGAGGCATCTGGCTTGGTGACCACCACTTCCATGGCTTTTCCCACCTCTGCAGCATCACCTTCAGAGTCCTTGGCATGATGCAGATCCACACCACACACCGACAACTTCTCATCTTCAACAGCATCCACTTGTCAGTTTCAGAGTCCTGCCTTTAAAGCTCAACTCTCCTCCTTTCACCTTAGTCTTCGCCAGGGAACCGGCCAACTGTAAAACATCTTCAGATGCCATCTTCTGTCTGGCTGTAAGGTCAGCATCAGCTTTCTTCTCAGGACTCTCAACCTCCTCTGCTACCATGCCTTCCTCATTTGCACTGGTTGCTTTATGGTCATCAGATGATTCACTATCACTATCTGACCCCTTTTTCTCAGCCACATCTGGCTCACTGTCAGGGCTATACACTTCATTTTCATTCACATCCTGCTCACTGTCAGGGCTATACACTTCATTTTCATTCACATCCTGCTCACTGTCAGGGCTATACACTTCATTTTCATTCACATCCTGCTCACTGTCAGGGTTATACAATTCATTTTCATTCACATCTTGATCTGGAACCTTAGTTAACATGTCATCCACAACATTAACTTCACCATCTGGTCCCTCAAGTATGTGACTATGTGACAACCCCAGCACTATATTTCTATATAGCTCAGGTACTAGGAGCTGACTCACGACCTCTCCCTGGACTTCAGTGTCCCTATACAATAGGTTATTGTTCATGGCAGCATGAGGAAACCTCTCCTCAGAGCCAGGCTCCTGGGAAACCTCATTTAGATCAATCATATTTTCCTGTGCCGTCCTAAGAGTGGGGTCTCGCCACTGCTCACTCTCAAAATTGTCACAGGACACAGGCAAGTCAGGGACACTCGGTTCCCGAGAACCACCATCCTCATCTCCCAACATCACCTGCAAAGGAACTTCATCTTTATCATGATCATCATCAGTATCATCACTATTATGATTAGCATCATCATCATCAATATCAGTATCATCATCATGGTCATCATCATTATCATGATCATCATTATCATATAATTTTAATGGCCCACTAGCATTGTGTTCCGCCCCTCGGGACTGCGCACCCTCAGTAGGAGCTTCATCACACTGTCCATCAGAAACATTTTTCCCCCAGAGATCCTTAGACTGGGGAAAGTCATTACCCAATATGACGGGTTGCACCAGGTTCTTCACTACCCCGCCTTCATATGAAACCTCCCCAAGTTTGGGGACCAAGTCCACGGCAGTCTCTGGGTAGACTTTGGTGTCTCCATGGATGCACACCATACTCAGGTGCTTATCAGGGATAAAGTCCCTATCAATCAGGCTGTCACATACGGAAGTCACTGGACTCTCTGAGTCCAAGAGGGCCTGTGCTGGGCAGTCATTTACAACCACCGGGGACCCCTGTGGTCCAGTCTCTTCGGCTGAGGTGGACACACACACAGGCTCTGCGCAGGGAGAGAGGGATCTGCCAACATCACAACACATAGGCTCCCCCTCTATTGGACAGTTGGCTGCAATTTCACGCCAGCTCCAACACTGTCCATCACACTCTCCCACCCACATGTCCCCTCGGGCCTGAACCCGCTTATCAGCATACCCCATGTCCCCAACAGCTGGAACGCTCTTACCGCGAGAGTTCAGCGTCCGGGAACTCCGAAGTGACGACCTCTCCGACGGCTGTACCTCAGGAGGACGTGCTTGGGTGTAGCGGTCCACTATCACCTTTTCAACTCCATAATCAAGCCTGCTGACTGCAGACTCCCAACTGTTTCTCCAGTCATGAACTCCCCTGGCACGGGCTGTCACCGTAACACTCAGCCGGGTACGAATCTCCGCTTTCAGCTTGGCATAGTCTTGGCTGTCCTGCTCGCTCAGGTCAGCATAGGCCACCTGGGGCACTCCAATCAGATAGGGTGCGACCATCATGGCCCACTCAGATAGGGGCAGATTCTCCTTCTCTGCCAATCTCTCAAACTTAGTAAGATATTCCTCCACATCATCACGAGGTGTCATCTTTTTCAGGGACCGTCTTACCGCCTTCTTTACAGCGGGCAAGGCAGGTGCCTTCACAACATTACTCTGGGACGAGGTGCTGAGAGCTGCAATCCGCTCCCTCAGCAATCGGTTAAACTCCTGCTGCTGCTGCCAGCTCTGCAGGTGTTTCTTAACAAGCTCCTCCATACTGCTGGACTGATCTGTCTCAACCACGGCAGTCTTATGTTGCACATTAACTTGCGCCATTTGTTCAAACAGCGCCTCCATGCTGTCAGACTTCTCTGTCTTAACAACGGCAGTCTTCACTCAAGACATACACACTCTACAGTCTTTTCCATAGAAAAATTCAGCTCTGCTGTGCAGACACTTTTTTTTTTTTTTTTTTTCTTTGTAAAGTCTATTAGGGCTCCTGTCTCTTTAAGACTTGCTCCAATCAGACATTTCTCTTGACACACTTTTTTTTTCTCTGCTGCTATTTCAACAGACTTCACCTTTCTTGCTGTCTTTAAGCCTCTGTGCTGCATGCACCCTCCAGCACTAACTGTATCAGCCACTGCGCTGCCCCAGCATTCTCCGCCAATTGTAACATTTCAGGGGATATAGCTCTGAGATCGCTGTCTGGGTAGACAGAATGGCCCGGAAACAGTTCATTCAGACAGCAATTCTGGTAAAAACTGGCCGCAACCAGCTTTATTAAAGTCCACAGCAAACAGATAAAACAAAGCATAAACAGAAAACCTGGGCTTGTCTAGCCACTAATTACACATAGATCGATTGCCCTGTCTATCCGGGTCCCGGCTCTACCAGCCTGACCCAAAACAACACATATGATATATGTTACCAGTATGGAGTTTCACAGATACTCCTCCTTGTGTCTGAAGGCACCTTCCATGTCCAGACTTGAGAGAGATCCACTCCTATTCAGCCGCTATTCGCACGGATTCGCACTGCGACTACTCCTGTGTCGGGGTACTTCCTGCACCCAGACTGAGATAGCTCACACTCTTAGAGACTGCTTCTTGTGCCGGGACACCTCCCTGTGTCCGGGCTAAGGCAGCGCCCACACTCTTGGAGACACCTTCTGTGCCTGGACCCCTTGTCCAGACTGAATGAGCTCTCAGACTGTGTTTCAACACACCTACTTCTGGTCTCCTAATTAAGGCTAAGTGCACACGATCAGGAATAATTGCGTTTTTTTCGCGGTTTTTCCGCGGTTTTCCGCGGTAAAAACGCGATAAAAATGCAAGCATTAAGCATCCTATACATGTTAATTGATTCCGCATGTTTTGGCCACATGTTGCGTTTTTTTCCGCGAAAAAAACGCTTTGCGGAAAAAATAGCAACATGTTCATTAATTTTGCGGAATGTAAGCGGTTCATGTGCGGTGGTACCCAGGGTCTGGAGGAGAGGAGACTCTCCTCCAGGCCCTGGGTACCATATCCCTGGTAAAACAATAATTAAAATAAAAAATAATGATATTCTCACCTTCCGGCGGCCCCCGCAGCCTTCCCGCGGCCCCCGCAGCCTTCCCGCCTTCAGCGACGCTCCCGGCAACTTCCGGTCCCAAGAGTCCTTTGCGAGAATCACCCAGATGGCATAGCGGTCTCGCGAGATGCTACGTCATCGGTGTGATTTGTCGCAAAGCATCCTTGGGACCGGAGTTGCCGGGAGCGTCGCTGAAGGCGGGAAGGCTGCGGGGGCCGCGGGAAGGCTGCGGGGGCCGCCGGAAGGTGAGAATATCATTATTTATTATTTTTTTTATTATTTTTACATTAGATCTTTTTACTATTGATGCGACATAGGCGGCATCAATAGTAAAAAGTTGGTCACACTTGTCAAACACTATGTTTGACTCGTGTGACCAACCTGTCAATCAGTTTTCCAAGCGATGCTACAGATCGCTAGGAAAACGCTAGCATTCTGCAAGCTAATTACGCTTGCAAAACGCTATTATTCTGGCGGGAATCAGCATACAAAAAACGTGCGTATTTCCTGCGGGAGAAGTGCGGGATTGCCGCGGAAATTTCCGCGGCAATTCCGCAACGTGTGAACTTAGCCTAACACCTGAGTAGTTTCAGGCCTGAGCTGCAAGTGTGCAATGAATGTAAGGTGTAGTGACCTTTCTCTACCACTAGGTTTACAAAGCCAAACATTTCCCTTATACCTAGGTAAAATGTACACCCCATTCAACACATATTCACTCACTGTCTCACAATATATACAGATATCCTAGCTGTGCATAGCAGGGAGAGAAAATACATAATTGCAGGATTACACTATGTATAATAGTGTAACCATATTATTACAAAATGGTTTCATTTTATTTTCCTCTGTGCAGAAGCAATGGGATGTTTGCAAATGTCCTCATATTCCTATTTAGACCATTTTCATATCAGGTAATAGCTTTTGAGGGGATGGAGAAGGCAGACACATTTCTTTTTTATAACACCAGTAGCTTTATGGTGATATCCAGCAAATGACATTAGCAATAGACTGTCGAACCTGTAGAAAACTGTCAGCTGGCACACCACTATAAGAAATGAATACTCTTTTCATCGTCAGAGATGAAATGTCTTAGAAGTTAGATTCCTTTTCCCTGCCGTGTCATTTTCCTCTTTGGAAAATAGTTGCATTCTCATTACAATCACCCAGAT
Organism: Oophaga sylvatica; assembly: GCA_033576555.1. Taxonomy (NCBI): domain Eukaryota; kingdom Metazoa; phylum Chordata; class Amphibia; order Anura; family Dendrobatidae; genus Oophaga; species Oophaga sylvatica. The sequence goes on along the minus strand of JARQOD010000003.1, from coordinate 231,330,346 downwards.
TTATCTGTCAGGGTTCATTACCTGGTGTTCTATGACACATGTCTTAAGCAAAGATCATTTGCATCACCTAGATTTGTGACGAGGGCGAGCTGCTATCTGAGAGAACGTGAAGGGCTTCTATATGCACGCACAGCTTCAAATAGCCAAAGGAACATTGTTTTTCAATGACAGAGATGACTTATGCAGAATCGGCTCAGTTTACATACACAGCTAGCCTATACCTGTATACAGGCTGCAAGACTACAGTGGCTCAGTGTATGCAAGTCCATTACTTGCCAATATCAAATCTGAAAGGCTAGCTGTTGAGCTTAAAAGTCGTAATTATGGAGAACGTGTGGGAAGCATGAGCTATTTTTTGCTGCTTCTGCTGAAGTTTAAAGGGGCGGCCCAATCAGGCCCTCACACTGCCACCCATAACAACATTTCATTGAAAATAAGCATACTTTGCTACAGTGCTGTTTTTTAACATACAGCCTTATTTTCAGGATTCATAGTAATATCTTATTTTTAAATCCCCAAAACACCTTCAGTTATGGCTTTAGAGTGAAAGTTTTTTTGTTTTGTTTTTTAAATAAGCCTTATGTCAGACATTTTGTTATGTTTTATTTTTCTATTTAACATTTCTATAATTGTTCCAAGTGACACTATTACTAAGAGAAAACATAACGTGCACATGTATTAAATGGGATTCCAAGGCTTAGGATAAAAATTTACAATCACTCAATATGACTGCAGACTGCTGAATCGTGACAGTGTGTGGTGGACACGCTGTCATAATTCCTTGATATTACCGATGCGAGAGGGTGGTCGTTCAACCACACATATGTGATTTACATATCATACTTGTGGTCACATGCCAAATAGGTTCTAGTTTTCTCAATAGAAGGGAATTCAGAGAAGACAGTTGACAGTGCGTGTTCGCAAGTATGCAGTCAGGTAGCGTGACTGCTTGTACATCACACACTGTCATGATTCGGCAGTTTGCAGTTACAGAGACCGACTGCGCATTTTTTTCCCAAGAGTGTAAAACAACTTTAAAAAGGAACCTGTCATGTAAAAAAAAAACTATTAACCTGCCGATATGGGGTTAATCTGCAGGTTAAAAATGTTCTGATCCTGAACGGTGCCCCTCTGTCGAAGGAAAATGAACTTTATTCCTCCTGGCAAGCACGTGCTTGCAGTCACGGGGGTGGGCCAACGCGGTTTCATAGTGAGCAGCAGCTGTAACTGTGTCCCCGGCAGGTTCAGAATGCTATTATCCTGAAGATTAACACCATACCTGCAGATTAATAGCATTTATTACATGACAGGTTCCCTTTAATGACTCATCCAGTTTGGGCCATTTTTTTTTTCGTTTTCTCATCATTACATTCCAGGAGCCATAATATATTTATTTTTTTATCAACATAGCTGTATGAATGTAGAAGTTACTGGCACCAATTTGGGTTTCATATAGATAATTAACTAACTTATATTAACTTTTTTGGGGAGAAACAGAAAATAAACAGCAATTCTGCTGTTGTTTTTTCATATTTTAAATTCTTCAATATTCATACGTTGCACAAATAAAAAAAAATAACTTTAGTCTGTGGGTCAGAACGATTATGGCATTATCAAATTTCTATGGTTTTATTGATCTTTTATTTTTTTTGTTGTACAATAGATATGCTCTTTGAAGGAAACATTTGTTTTTGTATCACCATTAGTGATGAGCGAACGAGCTCGCCACTACTTCTTACTCGCCCGAGTATCACGGTACTCGGTGAGCACTGAGCATTTCCAGGATTACTCGGCGGGAACTCGAGTCTACACCCAGCATTTTTGGCGGTCTTTAGAGACCCATTCACCATGAAGGGATTGTCTGCCAGGCACTGATACACAGTAGCCATCTTTGTTGTGGTTGGCTGCCCGCACTGCATCATCAGGGGTATAAGAGACCGGACGCCGCCCTGCTCGGCGCATTCAACTTCGGAGTTAGATAGTGTAGGAAGAGCTGCTGCCGAGATAGGGTCAGATTTGGGGATTTGTTAGTCTGTGTGGGGTCTACCATCCTAAAGTACTCCATTCCAGCTAAACCAACAGTCCTTCTAAGGACTAATTCCGGAGTATATAGGTTCCAGTGTTAGGTAGGCAGGGGAGTGTACGTCACTCTATACACATCAGTGCAAGGCCTGCAGGCACTGTATGTTTGTATATACATAGCATTGCATACATCAAGAGGGTATATTCCTTTCCTGTCTGCTGCTAACTATAGCATACAGTACAGACCAAAAGTTTGGACACACCTTCTCATTCAAAGATTTTTCTGTATTTTCATGGCTATGAAAATTGTAGAATCACACTGAAGGCATCAAAACTATGAATTAACACATGTGGAATTATATACTTAACAAAAAAGTGTGAAACAACTGAAATTATGTCTTATATTCTAGGTTCTTCAAAGTAGCCACCTTTTGCTATGATTACTGCTTTGCACGCAGAAAAGGTGAAAGGATGGATTCTACATGCCTGGTTCCCACCGTGAAGCATGGAGCAGGTGGTGTGATGGTGTGGGGGTGCTTTGCTGGTGACACTGTTGGGGATTTATTCAAAATTGAAGACATACTGAACCAGCATGGCTACCACAGCATCTTGCAGCAGCATGCTATTCCATCCGGTTTGCGTTTAGTTGGACCATCATTTATTTTTCAACAGGGCAATGACCCCAAACACACCTCCAGACTGTGTAAAGGCTATTTGACCAAGAAGGAGAGTGTTGGGGTGCTACGCCAGATGACCTGGCATCCACAGTCACCAGACCTGAACCCCATCGAGATGGTTTGGGGTGAGCTGGACCGCTCACCACTTCAATTTTGAATAAATCCCCAACAGTGTCACCAGCAAAGCACCCCCACACCATCACACCACCTCCTCCATGCTTCACGGTGGGAACCAGGCATGTAGAGTCGATCCGTTCACCTTTTCTGCGTGCAAAGCAGTAATCAAAGCAAAAGGTGGCAACTTTGAAGAACCTAGAATATAAGACATATTTTCCGTTGTTTCACACTTTTTTGTAAAGTGTAATGTATAATTCCACATGTGTTAATTCATAGTTTTGATGCCTTCAGTGTGAATTTACAATTTTCATAGTCATGAAAATACAGAAAAATCTTTGAATGAGAAGGTGTGTCCAAACTTTTGGTCTGTACTGTATATTGATCGTGTATACCTAGCCCCAGGTCTAGTTTGCTAGGAAAACTTTTTTTTGCCAGGTTAATTGAGCTTATTTTATTGCAAAGCAATCAAGAGCACTTTTTTTCCTCCATTTGCTTTTTCACACTGCACAATACAGCCATATCCTTTTCCAAGCACAGCGTGAAAATCCAGCAATTTTAAAGGGGCCCCAAAAATCACTTTTGAGTGCACAGAGAAATCTTTCATTTTTATATGGTACGGCAGAGTAGAATTTTTTATGAGTGTCTTACACAATTTCTTGACACCATTTTGTTGAAACGAAAAAAAAATTTTCCTACAGGCCACATATTTTACAGTGTGGTATATATGTGACACGTCTCATCCATCCGTCTGCTAAAAATTTTGCCATTATAGGCCTCCATTCCATTTTTTTGCTCTCTGTCACTCGAGTTATATACAGCACTATTTTGCCTTTTTTTAAAAAAAATACAGGCCACATATTTGTCAGTGTGGTATCTCCGTGCCAGCTCATATACCTGCGTTCTCCAAGCTTGGCCATTTTAGGCCGGTATTTCATTTTTTCCTGTGTCACTGTAGTTATATACAGCACTATTTAGCATAAAAAACAAAAAATACAGGCCACATATTTGTCAGTGTGGTATCTCCGTGCCAGCTCACATATCTGCGTGCTCCAAGTTTGGCCATTTTAGGCCCGTAGTCCAGTGTTTTCCTGTGTGTCACTGCAGTTATATACAGCACTATTTAACATAAAAAAGCAAAAAGTACAGGCCACATATTTGTCAGTTTAGCATCTCCGTGCCAGCTCATATATCTGCGTGCTCCAAGTTTGCCCATTTTAGGCCAATATTCCAGTGTTTTCCTGTGTGTCATTGTAGTTATATACAGCACTATTTAGCATAAAAAAAGAAAAAACACATGCCGCATATTTGTCAGTGTGGTATCTCCATGCCAGCTCATATACCTGCATGCTCCAAGCTTAGCCATTTTAGGCCGGTATTACAGTGTTTTCCTGTGTGTCACTGTAGTTGCATACACCACTATTTAGCATAAAAAAGCAAAAAATACAGGCCACATATTTGTCAGTGTTGTATCACCATGCCAGCTCATATACCTGCGTGCTCCAAACTTGGCCATTTTAGGCCGGTATTCCATTTTTTCCTGTGTCACTGTAGTTATATACAGCACTATTTAGCATAAAAAACAAAAAATTCAGGCCACATATTTGTCAGTGTGGTATCACCGTGCCAGCTCATATACCTGCGTGCTCCAGGTAATGCCATTTTAGGCCGGTATTCCATTTTTTCCTGTGTGTCACTGTAGTTATATACAGCACTATTTAGCATAAAAAAGCAAAAAATACAGGCAGCATATTTGTCAGTGTGGTATCTCACTGCCAACTCACATATCTGCGTGCTCCAAGTAAGGCCATTTTAAGACGGTATTCCATTTTTTCCTGTGTGTCACTGTAGTTATATATAGCACTATTTAGCATAAAAAAACAAAAAAATACATGCCACATATTTGTCAGCATGGTATCTCCGTGCCAGCTCATATATCTATGTGCTCCATGTATGGCCATTGTAGGCCGTTATTCCAGTGTTTTCCTGTGTGTCACTGTAGTTATTTACAGCACTTTTTTAGCATAAAAAAGAAAAAAATAAAGGCCACATATTTGTCAGTGTGGTATCTCCGTGCCAGCTCATATATCGGCATGCTCCAAGTTTGGCCTTTTTAGGCCATTATTCCGGTGTTTTGCTGTCTGTCACTCTAGTTATCTCACATATCTGCATGCTCCAAGTTTGGCCATTTTAGGCCCGTAGTCCAGTGTTTTCCTGTGTGTCACTGCAGTTATATACAGCACTATTTAACATAAAAAAGAAAAAAGTACAGGCCACATATTTGTCAGTTTAGTATCTCCGTGCCAGCCCATATATCTGCGTGCTCCAAGTTTGCCCATTTTAGGCCAGTATTCCAGTGTTTTCCTGTGTGTCACTATAGTTATATACAGCACTATTTAGCATAAAAAAGACAAAAATACAGGCCACAGATTTGTCAGTGTGGTATGACCGTGCCAGCTCATATATCTGTGTGCTTCAAGTTTGGCCATTTTAGGCCGGTATTCCATTTTTTTCCTGTGTGTCACTGTTGTTATATATAGCAATATTTAGCATAAAAAAACAAAAAAATACATGCCACATATATATCTGCGTGCTCCAAGTTTGGCCATTGTAGGCCGGTATTCCATTGTTTTCCCATGTGTCACTGTAGTTTTATACAGCACTATTTAGCATAAAAAAGCAAAAAATACAGGCCACATATTTGTCAGTGTGGTATCACCGTGCCAGCTCATATACCTGCGTGCTCCAAGCTTGGCCATTTTAGGCCGGTATTCCATTTTTTCCTGTGTCACTGTAGTTATATACAGCACTATTTAGCATAAAAAAGACAAAAATACAGGCCACAGATTTGTCAGTGTGGTATGACCGTGCCAGCTCATATATCTGTGTGCTCCAAGTTTGGCCATTTTAGGCCGGTATTCCATTTTTTTCCTGTGTGTCACTGTAGTTATATATAGCACTATTTAGCATAAAAAAACAAAAAAATACATGCCACATATATATCTGCGTGCTCCAAGTTTGGCCATTGTAGGCCGGTATTCCATTGTTTTCCCATGTGTCACTGTAGTTTTATACAGCACTATTTAGCATAAAAAAGCAAAAAATACAGGCCACATATTTGTCAGTGTGGTATCACCGTGCCTGCTCATATATCTGCGTGCTCCAGGTAATGCCATTTTAGGTCGGTATTCCATTTTTTCCTGTGTGTCACTGTAGTTATATACAGCAATATTTAGCATAAAAAAGACAAAAATGAAGGCCACATATTTGTCAGTGTGGTTTCTCCGTGCCAGCTCCTATATCTGCATGCTCCAAGTTTGCACATTTCATGCTGGTATTCCAGTGTTTTCATGTGTGTCACTGTAGTTATATACATCACTATTTAGCATGAAAAAGCAAAAAATACAGGCCACATATTTGTCAGTGTGGTATCTCCCTGCCAGCTCATATATCTGCGTGCTCCAAGTAAGGCCATTTTAGGCCGGTATTCCGTTTTTTTCCTGTGTGTCACTGTAGTTATATATAGCACTATTTAGCATAAAAAAAATACATGCCACATATTTGTCAGCGTGGTATCTCAGTAACAGCTTATATATCTGCGTGCTCCAAGTTTTGCTATTTTAGGCCGGTATTCCAGTATTTTCCTGTGTGTCACTGTAGTTATATACAGCACTATTTAGCATAAAAAAGCTAAAAATACAGGCCACATATTTGTCAGTGTGTTATCTCTGTGCCAACTCATATATCTGCGTTCTCCAAGTTTGGCCATTGTAGGCCGTTATTCCAGTGTTTTCCTGTGTGTCACTGTAGTTGTATACAGCACTATTTAGCATAAAAAAAAATACAGGTCACATATTTGTCAGTATGGTATCTCCGTGCCATCTCATATATCTACGTGCTCCAAATTTGGCCATGTTAGGCCAGTATTCAATTTTTTTCCTGTGAGTCACTGTAGTTATATACACCACTATTTAGCATAAAAAAGCCAATAATACAGGCCAAATATTTGTCAGTGTGGTATCTCCGTAACAGGCCTCATTTATCTGTGCAAAAAATTTGGCCATTTTAGACCTACATATTCTAATGTTTTTTGAAGTCTGTTACCGAACTTATTGACACAAATTTGATAAACCAAAAAATATTTTTACCTACAGTCCAGATAGGTAAAAGTGTCGTTTTCCTGCACACGTATCACATACAAGTTCGCTCCCAATTCAACCATTTGTAGTGAACGTGTATAATATTCTAGTCCATTTACAATGGGCAAGGCGCGTGGCAAGGGACGGGGGAGTGGACATGATGGTGATGGTGCATGCCGAGGTCGAGGCCGGGGGCAAGCTGAAATTAGGCCCACCAAAAACACCCACATCTTCTCGCTGGACCTCAGTGTCCAAAGTCCTAGGGGACTGCAGCAAGTCAGCACTATTGAAGCCCGAGCAGTGTGAAAAGGTTGTTGGTTGGTTAGTGGATAATACTTCCAGTTACTTATCCACCACCACCAGCACCTTGTCTTCCACACGGTCAAGTCAGAGTAGCCGTGAATCTGGACCCCATATTCCTCAACCTGGTCCTCCTTCCTCCCACCATGCTGAGTGCCTTGAGACAACTGATCCCATACTTGGACACTCCGAAGAGCTGTTCAATTTTCCATTTGTAGATTAGTGCCTCTCGCCTGGTCCACTTGAAGCGGGGCAAGATGATATTCCATGTAGTGACAAATATTTGAGCAGGCATGGTCACAAGAGATGGACGATGATGAGACACAATTGCCGGAAAGTCAGGAGGAGGACCAGGGTGTGGAAGTGGAAGATGAGGAGGTGGATGATATAGTAACTGACCTAACCTGGCAGGAGGACATGCAGAGGGAGGACAGCAGCACACAGGGGGGTTTAGCACCCCTTCAGGCAGGAAGAAGCAGTGTGGTGGCTGCTGACAGAAGGCGTGCAACCGTTCACTGTAACACTAACATGACGGAGGTTGCCAGTTCAACTGCTAGGTCTGGTTAGTATCGTTATTTTTTAAAGACTCCGCCGATAACCCCAAACAGGCTATTTGCAACACCTATCATGCCAGCAAAACTACCAGCCTTAGCACCACCAGCATGATCAGGCACATAGCAGAAAAGCACCCGACTTTGTGGGCCCAACCCCAGGCTCCAGGAACAGTGTCTGTGGGTGACACCACTGCTTCCTCCACTGTTGTGCATGCAAGCCAATCCCCTGTCCACAGTGCAGGCGAAGATGCCTCCTGCCCTGCACCTGCTGTTGACCACAGTCAAATAGCACCATCATCAAGCATGTCAACGTCCTTGTCCCAGCGCAGCCTCCAGTTGTCCATACCCCAGTCATTGGAACAAAAGCGGAAATACACAGCCAACGCCCCACAGACCTCAGTACTAAATTCTCACATTGTTCGTCTGCTTGTGCTCGAAATGTTGCCTTTTAGGCTCGTGGAAACGGAAGCTTTCCGCACCCTGATGGCGGCGGCCGTCACAAGGTACTCGGTCCCCAGCCACCACTATTTCTCCCGCTGTGCCGTCCTGGCATTACACAAGCATGTGTCCCACAACATTACCCGTGCCTTCAACAATGCAGTTACTGGGAAAGTAAACCTAAACACGGACACGTGGACAAGTGCTTGTGGCCAGGGATGGTACATGTCGCTAATGGCACACTGGGTTAACATAGTGGAAGCTGGGAATCAGTCTGACCTTGAGATGGAACACGTCCTCCAGACGCCAAGGATTGCGGGCCCTACGTCAATCAGGGTTGCCCCCACTGTGTACTGCTCCTGCACCTCCTCCTCCTCATCCTCTTAAGCCTCCATCTCCGAAATGAGCAATTCAGTCACAAGCTGGAAGCTCTGCAGCACTGCCAAAGCCAAGCGGCAACAGGCTGTGCTGAAGCTAATTTGCTTAGGTGACAAACCGCACAATGCTGAAGAGTTGTTGACAGCTCTGAAAAATCAGGGAGATGTGTGTCTGAAACTGCTAAATCTCCAGACAGGTATGGTAGTGTGTAAAAATGGCAGGAACCTGGTGTCGGCTCTGAGGCGAGGCAAACTGACACACGTACCATGCCTGACCCATGTGCTTAACCTCGTTGTTCAACGTTTTCTAAAAAACTAACCGGAGCTTCCGGATCTGCTGGTGAAAGTACGCCGCCTGTGTGCCCATTTTAGAAAGTCAGCTACAGCTTCAGTCGCCCTAGCCGTGCTTCAGCAGTGATTGCAGATTACGGTTCACCGACTGGTGTGTGATCTCCCCACGCGTTGGAACTCTTCACTGCATATGTTGGAAAGGATTTGTGAGCAGAAGAGGGCAGTTGTTGAATACCAGCATCAACAAGGCCATAGTTATACAGTTATACAGGTTTGACTCCGCACATAAGACCTCAGGAGTGGACATGGATGTCAGACATATGTAACATCCTCCAAAACTTTGAGGAGTCCACCAAGATGGTGAGTGTCAATGACACCATAATTAGCGTCACCATCCCGCTCATCTGCATTCTGAAAAGCTCTCTGCTCACAATGAAAGAGGATGTATTGCAGGCAGAGCATGAGGACATGGAGCAAGGAACCATACAGGGTGATTACACACAGCCCAGCCTCATGTCATCCCAATGTGGATTGGTTGACAATGAGGAAAAGGAGGAGGAGGAAGAACAGGAGCTACTTTAATGCACTATAGATGGTACTACAAGCACAACTGTCTTACCGTCTGTTCAGCGTGGATGGCCTAAGGACAGGGAGGAAGAGGAGGAGAAGCAGAAGGAGGACACATTGGTGAGGACATGGATGGCTTGCCTGTTACCAGTCTGGCACGCATGACTGACTTTATGTTGGGCTGCCTTTCTTGTGACCATTGTATTATAAAAATATAGGATAACAGTCATTACTGGGTAGTGATACTTTTACACCCACACTACAAGGAGAACTTTCAATCTCTTGTTCCAGAGGCAGACAGGTGTACTAAAATGGTGCTGTACCAGAGGGCCATTGTTGCAGAATTATTACAAAAATTCCCATCTCAAAGCGCTGGCGGCAGACATAACAGTTCGTTGGACAACCAAGAAGTACAGGCAAGAGAGACACAACTCCAATCCAGCAGAGGCAGAGGAACACTGGCAAAGTTCTGGGACAGTTTTCTCACATGGCATGAACTGTCTCTCTATGCCTTGGAGGTCCTGGCCTGCTCTGCCGCTAGTGTTTTGTCAGAGCAGGCTTTTAGTGCCGCTGGTGGAATTATCACAGATTAGCGCATACGCCTGTCAACGGAAAATGCAGTCAGACTGACTCTTATAAAAATGAACAAGGGATGGATTGGGCCAGACTTCTTGACATCACCAAATGATGACAGCAAAACATAACCACCAATGTAGTGTCTTTTTGGGAGGTGTATTCCCATGCATCTCTTCACACCCACACATGGGTATACGCTTCCTGATTTTGGCAATTTGGTGTCCTCCTCCTCCTTCTCCTCATCCTCACCATCCACCACCACTTGACCACCAGGGTGAACGTATTCCGTCAGGCTTCAGCCACTCTTTTTTTTTGGCAAGGGTGTTATGATGCCCTTCACCAAATTTAAAAAAAAATGTATACTTAGTGTATTGGCTTTACAAGTCTAGGAGACCCGCACCTATACATTGGGCCTTTTATTATTCATGCCTTCCTCCACCTCTCGTGTTCAGTGCTGCTACAGCCAGTGTCTAATTCCTAACAACGGTGGGTGGTTATGCTGGGCATAAAATACTTGTTATGGAAAAGATTGAGGTGTATCCCACAGGGGAAAATGTTTGCCAGCCCATACACTTGGACAAAGATCACTTTTGTGATCGAAACGCGTCGCTTTGTCATCTGTCTTGCTTGCTTATCTGTCCCAGAGCAATGATGTTTTTATGAAGAATATTATTGTCAAATAAAAGATTTCCAAGTTTTAAGGAGCGGGAACATTTCCTCTTTTTTTTCTCATTTTTTCAGGAAGCCCCCCTGTACCTCTCGTGAAAGGGGTATTGGGGAGCGCCGTAATTCTTGGCAGCCTATCCACTCACTGTATTGGCAATAACAGCATAGGAGACGCACTGTTAAATAATGGCCCATTAACCCCTTAACCCCAAGGGTGGTTTGCACGTTAATGACCGGGCCAATTTTTACAATTCTGACCACTGTATCTTTATGAGGTTATAACTCTGGAATGCTTCAACGGATCTTAGCAATTCTGAGAATGCTTTCTCATGGCATATTGTACTTCATGACAGTGGTAAAATTTATTCGATATAACTTACGGTTATTTATGAAAAAAATGGAAATATGGCGAAAATTTAGAAAATTTTGCTATTTTCAAAATTTGCATTTTTATTCCCTTAAAACAGAGAAATATGTCACACAAAATAGTTACTAAATAACATTTCCCACATATCTACTTTACATCAGCACAATTTTGAAACCACATTTTTTTTGTTACGAAGTTATAAGGGTTAAAAGTTGACCAGCGATTTCTCATTTTTACAACAAATTGTACAAAACCATTTTTTTTAGGGAACACCTCTCATTTGAAGTCACTTTGATGGGTCTATATGGCAGAAAATAACCAAAAGTGACACCATTCTAAAAACTGCACCCCTCAAGGTACTCAAAACCACATTCAAGAAGCTTATTAACCCTTCAGGTGCTTCACAGGAGCTGAAGCAACTTGGAAGGAAAAAATGAACATTTAACTTTTTAATCACAAAAATGATCTTTTACAAACAATTTGTTTATTTAACAAGGGTAAAAGGAGAAAATGGACAGAAAAAGTTGTTGTGCAATTTCTCCTGAATATGCATATACCCCATATGTGGGGGAAAACCACAGTCTGGACGCACGGCAGGGCTCGGAAAGGAAGGAGAGCCGTTTGACTTTTTCAAACCAAAATTGGCTGGAATTGAGATTGTACGCCATGTCGCATTTGGAGAGCCCCTGATGTGCCTAAACAGTGGAAACATCCCACAAGTGAAACCATTTTGGAAACTAGACCCCCTAAGGAACTTATCTAGATCTGTAGTGAGAACTTTGAACCCCCAAGTGTTTCACTAAAGGTTATAATACCTGGGTGTGAAAAATAAAATTTCCACAAAAATGATTTTTTAGTCCCCAATTTTTGATGTTTTCCAAGGAAATTGGACCCCAAAAGTTGTTGTCCAATTTGTCCTGAGTACGCTGATACCCCATATGTGGGGGAGAAATAATGTTTGGGTGCACTCCAGGGCTCAGAGAGGAAGTAATGAAGTTTTGGAATGCAGACTTTGATGGGTGTCATGTTCAGTTTGCAGAGTCCCTGATGTGTCTAAACAGTGGAAACCTCCGACAAGTGACCCCATTTTGGAAACTGGACCCCCTAAGGAACTTATCTAGATCTGTGGTGAGCACTTTGAACCCCCAAGTGCTTCACACAAGTTTATAATGCCCGGGCATGAAAATAAAAAATCCTATTTTTTTCCCACAAAAATGATCTTTAGTCACCAATGTTTTATTTTCCCAAGGGTTACATGAGAAATTGGACCATAACAGTTGTTGTCCAATTTGTTCTGAATACGCTTATACCCAATATGTGGGGGGGAACCACTGGAAGGGAAGGAGTGCCATTTGACTTTTTCAAACTGAAATTGGCTGGAATCGAGATTGGACGCCATGTGGCATTTGGATAGCCCCTGATGTGTCTAAACAGTGGTAATCCCCCACAAGTGACCCCATTTTAGAAACCAGACCCCCTAAGGAACTTATCTAGATCTGTGGTGAGCACTTTGAACCCCCAAGAACTTCACACAAGTTTATAATGCCCGGGCATGAAAATAAAAAATCCTATTTTTTTCCCACAAAAATGATCTTTTAGTCACCAATTTTTTATTTTCCCAAGGGTAAGGGTAGAATTTGAACCCCAATATTTGTTGTCCAATTTTACATGAGTACGCTGATACCCTACATTTGGGAGAAAACTACTTTGTGGACACACGTGGGGGCTTGGAATAGAAGTAGTGACGTTTAGTAATGCAGACTTTGATGGAATGATCTGCGGGAGTCATGTTGCGTTTGGAGAGCCCCTGCATGCCTAAAAAGTGGAAACCCCCCACAAGTAACCCCTTTATGGAAACTAGACCCCTAAAAGGAACTTATCTAGATGTGTGGTGAGCACTTTGAACCCCCAAATGCTTCACAGAAGTTTATAACGCCCGGGCGTGTAAATAGAAAAATCATATTTTTTCCACAAACATGATCTTTTAGTCCCCAGTTTTTATGTTCCCAAGGGTATCAGGAGAAATTGGACCCAAAAAGTTGTTGTCCAATTTGTCCTGAGTACGCTGATACCCTATATGTGGGAGAAAACTACTGTATGGGCACACGTCGGGGCTCGGAAGTGAAGTAGTGACGTTTTGCATTGCAGACTTTGATGAAATGGTCTGCGGGTGTCATGTCGCGTTTGGAGAGCCCCTGATGTGCATAAACAGTGGAAACCCCCCACAAGTGACCCTATTTTGGAAACTAGACCCCCAAAATAACTTATCTAGATGTGTGGTGAGAACTTTGAACCCTCAAGTGCTTCACAGAAGTTTATAATATAGAGCCGTAAAAATAAAAAGTCATATTTTTTTTTGCAACAAAAATGATATTTTCGCCCCCAATTTTTTATATTGTCAAGAGTAACAGAAGAAATTGGACCCCAAGTGTTATTGTGCAATTTGTCCTGAGTATGTTGATAACCCATATGTAGGGGTAAACTACTGTTTGGGAGCATGGCAGAGCTCAGAAGGGAAGGAGCACCGTTTGACTTTTTCAACACCGAATTGGCTGGAATTGAGATCAGACGCCATGTCAAGTTTGGAGAGCCCCTGATGTGCCTAAACAGTGGAAATCCCCCAATTCTTACTCCAACCCTAACCCCAACACACCCCTAACCCTAATTCCAACCCTAATCATAACCCTAACCACAAACCTAACCCTAACACACCCGTAACCATAGTCCCAAACTTAACCCTAACCCTAAACTTTAGCCCCAACTCTAACCTGAACTTTAGCCCACACCCTAACCCTAATGGGAAAATGGAAATAAATACATTTTATTAATTTTAATATTTTTCCCTAACCAATGAGGTGATAAAGGGGGGTTTGATTTACTATTTATATCGGGTTTTTATGATTGGCAGCTGTCACATACTAAAAGACGCTTTTTATTGCAAAAAATAATTTTTGCATATTTTGGCCCACAGAGTCATGTGAGGTCTTATTTTTTTGGGACGAGGTGTCATTTTTATTGGTACTATTTTTGGGCACATGACATTTTTTGATCGCTTTTTATTCCGATTTTTGGGAGGCAGAATGAACAAAACCCAGCAATTCATTAATTTCTTTTTGGGGGGGGCGTTTATAACGTTCCGCGTGTGGTAAAATTGATAATGCAGTTTTATTCTTCGGGTCAGTACGATTACAGCGATATATCATTTGTATCATTTTTTTATGTTTTGCCGCTTTTATACAATAAAAACGATTATATATAAAAAATAATTATTTTTGCATCGCTTTATTCTGCGAGCTATAACTTTTTTATTGTTTTGCTGATGATTCTGTATGGTGGCTCATTTTTTGCGGGACAAGATGACGTTTTCAGCGGTACCATGTTTATTTATATCCGTCTTTTTGATCGAGTGTTATTCCACTTTTTGTTCAGCGGTATGATGATAAATCATTGATTTTTAGCCTTGTTTTTTTTTTTAAGGGGTTCACTACAGGGGTTAATTAATGGGACAGTTTTATAGGGCGGGTCATTACGGACGCGGAGATACTAAATATGTGTACTTTTATTTTTATTTTGTTTTATTTATTTACATGAAGAAAGGAATTTATTGGGGAATATTTTTTTTTCTTTATGAATTTTTTTTTACACATGTTAATTTTATTTTTTTTACTTTTTTACTTTGTCCCAGGGTGGGATATCACTGTATTATATCAGATCGCTGGTCTGACAGTGTGCACAGCACTCCGTCAGATCATCGATCTGACTGGCAGTGTTGCAGGCTTTCTCAGCGCCTGCTCTCAGCAGGCACTGAGGAAGCCGCCTCCCTGCAGGACCCGGAAGGACCCCGTGGCCATCTTGGATCCAGGGTCCTGCAGGGAGGAGGGTCCCTCGGAACAGCGCGATGCATCTCGCTGTTCTGAGGGTTTTAGGGGAGCATGCCTGCTTCACTATGCCCCCGGTACACTGCAATCATCTTTGATCGCGGTGTGCCACGGGTTAACCGCTCCTGGCACATAGTGCCAGGTGTCAGCTGTGTGTTGTAAATAATCTGATTATCACAGCTGACATCCGGACGCGATCTGCTGCGCTCCCCCCGGAGAGCGCAGCTGATCGCATATGACGTGCTATTCCGTCCTTGGGAATTAGGTCCAGGGTCACATGGACGGAATAGTACGTCAGATGGGATAAAGGGGTTAAGAAGATTAATGCTGCCTGATGCCACTGTAAAAATAGGCTCTGTGACTTTAAGAGTCTTTCAGTGTTGAAAGAAATTCTGATGGACTATCCATGACAAGTGAAGAAGGATGATCAGAAACCTATAACATCTGGCTAATTAAGAAGGAGCAATGTCACAACACTGCATTTATTCTTAATTATGCCAGACATATTATTCAGTTGGCCCAGAGACATTAGCTATTGTTCATATGTCTGGACATTGACTCTTGTAGTTTGAAATGATGTTTGTTGATTGGTTGCTGACTACCTATTGTATCAGTCCATGCAGCTTGATCTGCAAACATTAGAAGGCAAAATATGCAGGTTAATTGAACAGTTGAATAATGAGAGATGACCTCCTATCACCTCCCCCAATACCTGTGGATAATAGCCTGGAGGACAGTTATCCTTCTACACAGGTACTCTAGAGGATGGCAGCTGAAACACCAAGGCTTTAAACGGAAGAATACAAATTTGATCTACTGCCCATCACTGAACTCATGGAATCATCTGGAAAGCCCAAGTTGAGACCATTAAGTTACTTGGCCACATACCTCAATGGACTCTGTCAGCTTCCTAAGCTTGCCACTACCCCCTCTCTGTGGGTGACCACCAAAAGCATGGTGCTACTGATTGGGGTAGTTGGCACTGGAAACCCCAAAGTAACAGATGTTCTAATTTTCGTTGAGCTAGCAAAAGGTTAATTTGTACCATCTTGTGTGTCTGCTAGGACTGTACTATAGGTTATTGACTGTTGGTGATCCAATAAAGAATCACCAAATTATGTTACCCTCACCATGTGTTGTCTGAGTAGTATTCTACCCATGGAAAAGGAGTTTAGGTATTCAATGGGATGAGCCCTCATCTATGCGGTCTTTCTAAAGACAGCCAAGCAAGTAGACAAGAGCACCCACTAAACCTCTTGTCTTCACAGGCTAATGGAGGGATCTAGGCTTCATATGTCGAGCAGTCCCTGACTAGTAGAACAAGTTGAATAGAGTAACTAAACAAGAGACCAATTAGAAAAATAGAGAATCTGAGTCCACGGTCAATGTCATGGAAAAGTCAGGTTAGAATACGAGGCAGGTGGAACAATAACCCAAAGGGTTAAAAAGTCCGAGATCAAAATCTTATCCTGAGAATGAGAATAAATTCCTCTTGAATAGCAACACTTTTAGTCACACATCTGTACAGAAAACCAAAGCAGGGCCAATTCACTTGAATGAAAGACAGTGAAGTGGACACAGCCTAAAGATTGGAACAACACAGAGGTGAGAGGAATTTTGCACAATAAAAAAAATACCATTAAAAAAATAATAATTATAATAACAATAATAATAAAGGTTGGAATCCCATCAATAAAAAGTGATAGTATATCCTAAAGGTTGGACAACCATCAATCGAAAGTGATAGCATGTCCTAAAAGTTGGACCTTCATCAATCGAATATGATAGCATATCCTAAAGGTTGGACTTCCTCCAATCAAAAGTGATAGCATATCCTAAAGCTTGGACACAGTCAATCAAAAGTGATAGCAAATCCTAGCAATAACAGACATGCAATATTGGAAACATCTGCAAAACTCTATGACAAACTGACATTCTGTATGTAATATAGCATAATAGGGAAATTGACCAAAAGAGAAATAATAAAACATAGAGATAAACTGGAATTATATATATATTTTACGTTATACCCACAATTAGGAAAATGCAGAGTTAACTAAAGAAGATAGAGTCTTTTGGGGTCAATTAGGGCAAAAAATGAATCTCTCTATGAATTGCATCATCTTGGCACTGCTATGATAGCTGCAGACAATCAACACATGGTACAGTACACAACATGTTCCACTAAATTAAAAGTTTAATTAAAAGCAATTAAGTTGGAAAAGAAGTTAAATGAGGTAATATAATTAAACATTTTTGTGTGCAATTTCACAGTCTGGGATAGTTGTTTTCACTTTTGGTATTTATGCTCATTGTTCAAGGACCTGGCTCCACTTTGTACAGTAAAGGCAAAATGTTTATAGCAAGACACTCATGGAATATCAGCAATATATGCTATACTGTAATTGTGCAATCAATGAGCTGTTCAAGGGTTGGGCCCTATAAATAGGAAATTATTACTTATTGATAAGTAGAAATGATAGAATTTCCAAAAATACGCATTTGTTAAAGTGCAAATTTTTTGTAATTCGCTCCCGTGTTGATTCAGCTACATGTCTGGCATACATTTTACTAAACAGTAAAGGGCCATCAAAAGTTTAAAAATAAAAAAATTATATTTATACTTACCTTACTGCTCACCTCACTGTCCCTCGACCTGTCCTCATGGCATCGTCTTACTCTCCAGCTCTAAAGAGGCCCAGGACATTTCTGTTCAAGCATACATAAGTTCACAACTAGAGTTGAGCGAAACAGGTCGGTCAGATTCAAAAGTCGCTGACTTTCGCCAAAGTCGGGTTTCACCGAGAGTAACCCGACCATAGCGTGAGGTCGGCTATGCGGTCGTCGACCCGAGTGCCAAAGTCGGTTTTCCCATAATGCTTGCAGGCGCCTTTTTTCAGCCAATGAGCAAGGACGCACATTGTGGGCAATGAGATGACATGGGCAGCGTCCACCACCATCTTAGAGAAGGGCATTGCAGTGATTGGCTTGCTTTGTGTGGCATCACAGTGGCTATAAAAGCCCTGACCGCCGACCGCCATTTTACTTCTGGCGATCTTAGCGTAGGGAGAGGTTGCTGCCGCTGTTTATCAGTAGGGAGAGAGTTAGGCAGGAAAGAAAAGTTATTCTGTGCTTGTGCTAAGAGCAATTGTGCTGTACAGCTAGTGTGCAGTGACAGGGAGGATTTTGTTGTGTGCAGCAGCGCTGGTTATTAGGCTGCCTGCCAGTGACAGGGGAGGATTTTCTTGTGTGCAGCAGTGGTGGGTAATAGGCTTCCTGCTAGCTGTATTGCTGTGTGTACACTGCGGTGCAGACTGCTTTTTACACAGCACTAATAATTTTATTTTTTTTTTCTACACAGTTACCGAGCATTCATTTTTTCCCACACCGTATAGTGCTGTAAGCTCCTCACACACTACCGTGTACCGGCTGGTATCACGGACAAATACATGCTGACTATCTGTGAGTGACTCTGGAAATATATACGGAGATTTACAATTACCCCTAGACTGTATACAGCTGTACGCTTGTTATACAGTACCCTTTTTCTGCTTTTTATATTCTGGTGTAATCTATACTGAGCCTGTGAGAGTTTGTGTCTGACTCCGGAAATATATACTGAGATTTATAATTACCCTTAGATTGTATACAGCTGTATGCTTGTGATACAGTACCCTTTTTCTGCTTTATATTCTGGTCTAATCCATACTGAGACTGTGAGCGTCTGTGTGTTATTCCGACAATATAGATGGAGATTTAAAATTACCCCAACACTGTATACAGCTGTACGCTTCTGATACAGTACCCTTTTTCTGCTTTTTATATTCTGGTCTAATCCATACTGAGCCTGTGAGCGTCTGTGTGTTACTCCGGAAATATATACGGAGATTTAAAATTTTCCCCTTCACCATATACAGCTGTACGCTTCTGATACAGTACCATATATCTGTTGGTATTTTGGGTACATTTTCACAATCATGAGGAAGTATGGTAGAAGAGGCCGTGGACGTGGGCATGGGGGGCCAGCTGGTACTGATGGTGGTGGTGGTGCATCTGCTGGTAGTGCTAAAATCACAATAGCACCTATGGCAGGAGGTGTTGAGCCTTCATCATCATCTGGCTCCAGAAGGCCTGGAAGGCTATCTTTTCTGGGAGTAGGTAAACCACTTTTAAAGCCGGAGCATCAGGAACAGGTTTTGGCTTACATTGCCGAAACAGCATCCAGCTCTATCGCCTCCTCTTCTGAAGTTTCAAAAAATGCAAGCACTGAGTGGTCAGTGCAGGCTCCTGGTCAGGAACAACACCTTTCCTTGTATCCTTCACCCCCATAAAAAAGTGAAGGATGCGGCAGGCCACACTTCAGATAACTCCATGGATCTCTTTTCACATACCATGCCTGGGTTATCAAGTCAAATCCTGAATTCCCCAGTCCAAGATGAATCTGACATGGAGTGCACTGATGCACAGCCACTGCTAGATGATTTTGCTGGTACATTCACCCAGAGCACTACATTGCCCTCGCAGTCTACTGAGCCAAAATCTGACCCTGATGAAACTCAGGTGTCCCTTCCCGCATGCTATACCACCTTACACGGTGACATAGAGGAAGGTGCAGATGAAATTGAAGAAGAGGTGATGGATGACCCAGTTGTTGACCCGGATTCGCATCCATTGGGGAAAAGGGTGCCGCTGGCAATTACTCAGAAGAGGAGAAGGATCCACAGCAGGCATCGACATCGCAGCAGCGGTTATCTGGCAGGCCCGTAGCTGTCCAAAACCGTGTTAAAAAAACAAAAAGAGTTGCCGGACAGCTTGGCCAGATGGTCAAATTAGCACAGCGTGTAAGCCCTGAAAATTTATACCATAGTAGGAAGAGTGCAGTGTGTCACTTTTTTGACAAAAATCCTATTGATGAGGCAAAGGTTATCTGCAAGAAGTGTGGAAGGACCTTTAGCCGAGGGAAAAATCTCAGAAATTTGAACACCAGTTGCATGCTTAGACATTTAATCACCATGCACTTGCAAGCTTGGACGGACTACAAAACCTCAGGTTGCACAGGTGCACCTGCTCAGACTGAATGTAGCCAGCAACACTCCATAGCTTTCCCCACTGTAAGCCCACCGGTTAGCACACAACCAACAAGAAATATTGAGGTGTCGTTGCAAGGCCAAAGCAGTCAGGGAATGTTTTTGCAACGAAAGACTGACTCTAGGCCATCACCACCACCACCACCACCATCACCATCACCAACCCCCTCTCAGTCCGTCATGTCCACCGCTAGTTCCCCCATATCAAACAAATATTCAAAAGCATTTTGTAGGTAACATGTGGTCAGGAACACCCATAAATATAATAGTTCCCCCACATATCTAGTAAGGACCATATAATATAAAGTGGTGGAATACCCCCAAATAGCATGAAACCGAGGAAATATGGAGTAATAGAAAACCACAAGAGAATAGAGTGTATAATAAAAGTGAAAAACTTTATTTATACAAACAATTTATCAAATAAAAAACATAAATAAATATGTCAATACAAGAGGTGGTCAAGAGAAACATTCATAGAACAAATGACCCTACTGTTGCATTTACACATGCCCTAGAGAGGATCTTATATCATGCGTTTGATTCTGGTCTAATCCCGAAAAAAATTTTGATGGGCTTATGACAAAAAATCCAAGGGTTCCAACTTTCTATTTGTTACCCAAGGTTCACAAGGACACAGTTAATCCTCCAGTTCGTCCTATTATCTCTTGCATAGGGGGGCTGTGTGACATGGTATGTAAGTTTATTGATCACTACTTGAAGCCAATTGTCGGGACGCTGCCCCCCTATGTCAGAGACACTACCGATCTACTTAACAAGATTGAAGGCATTTCATTGGAGGATGACATGATTCTTGTTGCTATTGACATAGAGTTTCTATATATATCCATTGGTCATGATGATGGAATGGCAGCAATACGATTTTACTTGGAGATGACCAGTCGGGGTGGCCACTGGGTTGAGTTCCTGCTGGACCTCTTAGAATTTGTACTACATCACAATTACTTTGTATTTAAGGACAGATTTTTCCTACAAAGACGTGGCACTGCCTTGGGCACGGCGTGTGCCCTGTCCTATGCAAACCTGTTTCTCGGTTATTGGGAGAGGCAGGTTTTCCAGAGGGACGGGGCCCACGCCGTTGACCATGTGCAGTGCTGGTATCGTTATATTGACAACGTCTTTGTCATTTGGCAGGGGTCCGTCTCGGCACTTAATGAATTTATGCTTCATTTCAATTCCAATACAATGAACTTGAGGTTCACATGCAAATGGCATAAGTCCCAGATTGAATATCTGGATGTTTTAATATGTGTTGACCCAAATAGGCTTATTCAGACAGGCCTGTATCGCAAGGAGACAGCTGTTAATTCATTAAAACATGCCTCCTCTGCACATGTCCCACCGGTAATCCGTGCCATCCCGATTGGTCAATTCCTGAGAACCTGCCGTATCTGTTCCACAGATAAGAGATTCGAACAACAATCAAAGGATCTGGAGCAACGCTTCAAATCTAGAAGATACAGTAATCGCTGTATTAAGCAAGGGTACCGTAGAGCTAAGCGAACTCCACGCAGCACCCTACTTATAGATTCTACCCTGTCCACCAACTCTAGAAAGAACAAAGATGAACACACTGTTTGTTTTGTCTCTACATCTAACTGTCAGTGGGACCAAGTCCGAGACATCCTGTTGAAACATTGGCCTATTCTACAGACCAATGCCACCCTGAAGTCATGTTTACCCCAGCAGCCGAAAATAATTCCCAGACGCAGTATGAACTTGAAAGATCATTTAGTTTAAAGCCATTATATAGCAAAACCGACTGGATCATTCTTAAACAAGACCCGTACTGTGGGATGTTTTCCTTGCGGGAGATGTGTAGCATGCCCTAACATTTGTAAGACATCCTCTTTTACCTCCTCCAATGGAACTAAAACCTTCAATATTAGGGATTTTATCACATGCTATAACTCAAACGTAGTATATTATGCTACATGTCCTTGTGACAAAATTTATGTCGGACAGAGGTCTTGGGAACTAAAAATCCGTGTACGTAAACACGTAAGGGATATTATGGCAGCCAAAGATGTACAGGATGTCTCTGTTCTCAAAACCCTCCCCAAGCACTTCAAGTTGTTTCACAATGCTAATCCTAAAGGATTGATGGTCAGCGGGATAGATAGAATTGAGTGTGGTGTTCGGGGGAGGGGGGATATTAAGAAAATCCTGGCACAACGTGATTGCAGATGGATAGTTACATTGGATGCTTTGGTACCTACTGGCCTAAACGAGACTAACAGCTTTGTATCCTTTCTTTGAATGTAGGAAAAAAATGTTTGTCTTGGGGTATTCCACATTTTTTTGCTCTCTTGTTTCTATTGTGTATGTCCTTAAACTGTGTGGTTTTATTATATTATAATTGTGTCTGTGTTGTCCTCTTGTTTTTAGTTATACATTTATACTTCTATGCATTCATACCATTATGAGCGGATGTCCCTCCTTCCAAAAGTGCTAGGTAGATTGTCCACAATGAATATGCAGAGTTCTGGCATTATGAATATGGACTTATGGACCTTGGAACCATATTTTGATGTATATCCAGCTGCATAATGATAGAGTGATAATGATATGGAGATTGAGCATTTGCTGTGGGGGTCCTGTTATAAAGATGTTACACTAAGTTTATCACCTCTTTTATTAGGACTAATATATAAGTGCCATCCATGTATATTCTTCCTTCATGCGTGTCATTGTATGCACAGTGCGGGGGGATTTGCTGCGGATATCTATATATAATTAGTGTCACCCGCATCAAGTGAATGGGTACTTGCTGATATGGATCTGTCCAAGAGATACTTACCTTTATCTTGATTAACTTTTTGCTCCATAGGTCCCTCTTTACCTCCCGCAGGCATAACACATGCCTTCGTTCAATGCTCATCTCTATTTCTCTGATAGGCCACGTCTTATGACTTGATTTGACCTCTCAATTATGGTCCCTTACAGCGGGACTTCAGGAAAATGGCGCCAGCTTTGTGAGCGTGCGCAGTGGGTCTGATACTGGCACACGATGCTCCGGCCATCAATTATGAGACGCGCGCATTTTTCTGACGTCACAGCGTTACATTATACCGCGCATGCGCGCTGTCTGCACACTGGCCATGCGCCACTTTTGTAATTACCGGCACCTGGGACATTTCGTTTATATAGCTGGTGGGTGACGCTCATTAGACAACTCACCTTGAGAAAGCTGAGGGGAAACGCGCGTCGGGGCGCAGCGAGGCATCCCCTCTTTTAGACACTTGGAAATGGGTAAGCACCAGGCTTTATTAGAGTACCCTGAGAACTATTCTACTTTTAGGCCTGTCACTCTATTAGAGACTATTATACACGGGCATGTGCAATATTGGGACTGTTGTGATGTAATCTTCTCTCTATCTGTGCATTGACATGGTTCACACATAGTGCAGTTTGATAGATCTGCCTGTTTGTCCTGTCACATCACGCATGTCTTTACTGGTGCTGCTGTATCCTATCCAACATGTATATGGGCTGTTTCTCGCTTGTTCTATGAATGTTTCTCTTGACCACCTCTTGTATTGATGTATTTATGTATGTTTTATATTTGATACATTTTTTGTATAAAGTTTTTCACTTTTATTATACAGTCATGGCCAAAAGTTTTGAGAATGACACAAATATTAATTTTTACAAAGTCTACTGCTTCACTTTTTCTAATGGCATTTTGCATATACTCCAGAATGTTATAAAGAGTGATCAGCTTAACAGCAATTACTTGCAAAGTCAATATTTGGCTAGAAAATGAACTTTATCCCCCAAAACACATTTCAACATCATTGAGCCGTGCCTTAAAAGGACCAGCTAACCTCTTTTCAGTGATTGCTCCATTAACACAGGTGTGGGTGTTGATGAGGACATGACTGGAGATCAATCTGTCATGATTAAGTAAGAATGACACCACTGGACACTTTAAAAGGAGGCTGGTGCTTGGCATCATTGTTTCTCTTCTGTTAACCATGGTTATCTCTAAAGAAACACCTGCAGTCATCGTTGCAATGCACAAAAATGGCCTAACAGGGAAGAGTATCGCAGCTAGAAAGATTGCACCTCAGTCAACAATCTATCGCATCATCAAGAACTTCAAGGAGAGAGGTTCCATTGTTGCCAAAAAGGCTTCAGGGCGCCCAAGAAAGACCAGCAAGCGCCAGGACCGTCTCTTAAAAGTGTTTCAGCTGCGGGATCGGGCTACCAGCAGTACAGAGCTTGCTCAGGAATGGCAGCAGGCAGGTGTGAGTGCATCTGCACGCACTGTGAGGCGGAGACTCTTGGAGCAAGGCCTGGTCTCAAGGAGGGCAGCAAAGAAGCCACTTCTCTCCAGAAAAAACATCATGGACAGACTGATATTCTGCAAAAGGTACAGGCAGTGGACTGCTGAGGACTGGGGTAAAGTTATTTTCTCTGATGAATCCCCTTTTCGATTGTTTGGGACATCAGGAAAACGCCTCATTCGGAGAAGACAAGGTGAGCGCTACCATCAGTCTTGTCTCATGCCAACTGTTAAGCATACTGAAACCATTCATGTGTGGGGTTGCTTCTCAGCCAAGGGAATCGGCCTCTCACAGTCTTGCCTAAAAACACAGCCATGAATAAATAATGGTACCAGAATGTCCTCCAAGAGCAACTTCTCCCAACCCTCTAAGAGCAGTTTGGCGATCAACAATGCCTTTTCCAGCATGATGGAGCACCTTGCCATAAAGCAAAGGTGATAACTAAATGGCTCAGGGAACAAAACATAGAGATTTTGGGTCCATGGCCTGGAAACTCCCCAGATCTTAATTCCATTGAGAACTTGTGGTCAATCATCAAGAGACGGGTGGACAAACAAAAACCTAAAAATTCTGACAAAATGAAACCATTGATTGTGCAAGAATGGACTGCTATCAGTCAGGATTTGGTCCAGAAGTTGATTGAGAGCATGCAGAGTTCCTGAAGAAGAAGGGTCAACACTGCAAATTGACTTGCTGCATTAACTCATTCTAATGTCAATATAAGCTTTTGTTACTCATATGTTTGCAATTATATATTGTCTGTGATAAAACTCAACTGTCAACACACATAAAACAGAGGGCACAGATCAATTTTGAAATTAATATTTGGGTCATTCTCAACTTTTGCCCTGACTGTAGTGTTTGGAGCATATATGACTCATTATACTGAATGGAGTAATATGTGGGGCTCATTCTACTCTATGGGGACCGTCCTATACTGTATGGCATATTATATGGGGACCTTCATATAGTGTAGCATTATATGGAGCTCATCATATACTGTATGGAACATTATATGGGACCTATTATTCTGTATGGAGCAATATATGGGGCTTATTTTTCTGTATAGCGCACTATGTGGTGGCCATAATACTGTATGGAGGAATATACTGTCCGGTTTTTGAGCTATTATAGAATTTAAAATAGATATCAGTCATGTAATGTAAGAAGTGAAGTATTTGTCATTGTACTATACCTATATTTCTCTGCAATATCGGAGCATCATGAATTGTGGTATGTGTTAAAGGGCCCACTGACACTCTTTCGCCCGGGGCACACGAAAACCTGGAGCCAGCCCTACCACCCCCCACCACTTTAGCCAAATAACCCCAGTTTTCAATGCGTAACTATTATTATAAAGTAAGTTAAGGTTGCCAAGCTTAAGTAATAAGAATTGATGTCGTTGGCATTGAAATGGGCACTGTAGGTGTATTTACTGTCCTCCACTCCCTACCGACATTGCCTCCCATAGACTTGCATTGGGTTTCGTGTTTCAGTCAGACCTCCGACTTTTCCCGATAGTCGGCCGATTTCATTCGACTCGACTTTTAAGAAAGTCGGGTTTCAAGAAACCCGACTCGACCCTCCAAAAGGCAAAGTCGCTCATCTCTAGTCACAACATCATGAAATTATGTCACGGAACTATCCTGGGCCTCATTAGAGCCGTAAGGCTCGGCCTATCATGAAAAGGTTGAGACTCTGGAGAGGTGAGCTGTAAGGTGAGTATACATATTTTATGTGTACAGTCATGGCCAAAAGTTTTGAGAATGACACAAATATTATATTTTCACATGATCTGCTGCCCTCTGGTTTTTATGTGTGTTTGACAGATGTTTTTATCACAGACAGAAATATAATAATTGCAAACATATGAGTAACAAAAGCTTATATTGACAGTTAGAATGAGTTAATGCAGCAAGTCAATATTTGCAGTGTTGACCCTTCTTCAGGACCTCTGCAATTCTCCCTGGCATGCTCTCAATCAACTTCTGGACCAAATCCTGACTAATAGCAGTCCATTCTTGCACAATCAATGCTTTAATTTTGTCAGAATTTTTTAGGTTTTTGTTTGTCCACCCGTCTCTTGATGATTGACTACAAGTTCTCAATGGAGTTAAGATCTGGGGAGTTTCCAGGCCATGGACCCAAAATCTCTATGTTTTGTTCCCTGAGCCATTTAGTTATCACCTTTGCTTTATGGCAAGGTGCTCCATCATGCTGGAAAAGGCATTGTTGATCGCCAAACTGCTCTTGGAGGGTTGGGAGAAGTTGCTCTTGGAGGACATTCTGGTACCATTCTTTATTCATGGCTGTGTTTTTAGGCAAGACTGTGAGAGAGCCAATTCCCTTGGCTGAGAAGCAACCCCACACATGAATGGTTTCAGTATGCTTAAGAGTTGGCATGGGACAAGACTGGTGGTAGCGCTCACCTTGTCTTCTCTGAATGAGGCGTTTTCCTGATGTCCCAAACAATCGAAAAGGGGATTCATCAGAGAAAATAACTTTACCCCAGTCCTCAGCAGTCCACTGCCTGTACCTTTTGCAGAATATCAGTCTGTCCATGATGTTTTTTCTGGAGCGAAGTGGCTTCTTTGCTGCCCTCCTTGAGACCAGGCCTTGCTCCAAGAGTCTCCACCTCACAGTGCGTGCAGATGCACTCACACCTGCCTGCTGCCATTCCTGAGCAAGCTCTGCACTGCTGGTAGCCCGATCCCACAGCTGAAACACTTTTAAGAGACGGTCCTGGCGCTTGCTGGTCTTTCTTGGGCACCCTGAAGCCTTTTTGGCAACAATGGAACCTCTCTCCTTAAAGTTCTTGATGATGCGATAGATTGTTGACTGAGGTGCAATCTTTCTAGCTGCGATACTCTTCCCTGTTAGGCCATTTTGTGCATTGCAATGATGACTGCACGTGTTTCTTTAGAGATAACCATGGTTAACAGAAGAGAAACAATGATGCCAAGCACCAGCCTCCTTTTAACCCCTTAGTGACAGAGCCATTTTGCAGCTTAATGACAGGGCCAATTTTTACAATTCTGACCACTGTCACTTTATGAGGTTATAACTCTGGAACGCTTTAACGAATCCCGCTGATTCTGAGATTGTTTTTTCGTGACATATTGTACTTCACGTTAGTGGTAAAATTTCTTTGATATGACTTGTGTTTATGAAAAAAACGGAAATATGGCGAAAATTTTGAAAATTTAACAATTTTCAAACTTTAAATTTTTATGCCCTTAAATCAGAGAGATATGTCACACAAATTTCTTAATAAATAACATTTCCCACATGTCTACTTTACATCAGCACAATTTTGGGACCAAAATTTTTTTTTGTACGAAGTTATAAGGGTTAAAAGTTGACCAGCGATTTCTCATTTTTACAACACCATTTTTATTTTAGGGACCACCTCACATTTGAAGTCACTTTGAGGGGTCTATATGATAGAAAATAGCCAAAAGTGACACCATACTAAAAACTGCACCCTCAAGGTGCTCAAAACCACATTCAAGAAGTCTATTAACCCTTTACGTGCTTCACAGGAACTGAAGCAATGTGGAAGGAAAAAATTAACATTTAACTTTTTTTGCAAAAACTTTAATTCGGAACCTATTTTTTTTATTTTCACAACTGTTAAAAGAAAAAATGAACCACAAAATTTGTTGTGCAATTTTTCCTGATTAAGCCGATACCCCATATGTGGGAGTAAACCACTTTTTGGGCGCACGGCAGAGGTTGCAAGGGAAGGAGCAACATTTGACTTTTTCAACGCAGAATTGGCTGGACGCCATGTCGCGTTTGTAGAGGCCCTGATGTGTCTAAACAGTGGAAACCCATCACAAGTGACCCCATTTTGGAAACTAGACCCCCTAAGGAACTTATCTAGATGTGTGGTGAGCACTTTGAACCTCCAAGTGCTTCACAGAAGTTTATAACATAGAACAGTGAAAATAAAAAATCATATTTTTTCCACAAAAACAATCTTTTCACCCCAATTTTTATTTTCCCAAGGGTAACAAGACCCCAAAAGTTTTTGTGCAATTTGTCCTGAGCATGCTGATACCCCATATGTGGGGGTAAACCACTGTTTGGGTGCAAGGCAGAGCTTGGAAGGGAAGGAGCGCCGTTTGACTTTTTCAGCGCAGAATTGGCTGGACGTCATGTCGTGTTTGTAGAGGTCCTGATGTGTCTAAACAGTGGAAACCCCCCACAAGTGACCCCATTTTGGAAATTAGACTCCCTAAGGAACTTATCTAGATGTGTGGTGAGCACTTTGAACCTCCAAGTGCTTCACAGAAGTTTATAACATAGAACCGTGAAAATAAAAAATCATATTTTTTCCACAAAAACGATCTGTTCACCCCAATTTTTTTTTTCCCAAGGGTAACAAGACCCAAAAGTTTTTGTGCAACTTGTCCTGAGCATGCCGATACCCCATATGTGGGGGTAAACCACTGTTTGGGCGCACGGCAGGGCTTGGAAGTGAAGGAGCGCCGTTTGACTGTTTCAAACCAAAATTGGCTGGAATTGAAATTGGACGCCATGTCGCGTTTGGAGAGCCCCTGATACGCCTAAACAGTCGAAACCCCCACAAATCACACCATTTTGGAAACTAGACCCCTTAAGGAACTTATCTAGATGTGTGGTGAGCACTTTGAACCCCCAAGTGCTTCACAGAAATTAATAAACGTAGAGCCGTGAAAATAAAAAAATCATTTTTTTCCTCAAAAATGATTCTTTAGCCCGCTATTTTTTTATTTTCCCAAGGGTAACAGGAGAAATTGGACCCAAAAAGTTGTTGTGCAATTTTTCCTGAGTACGCTGATACCCCATATGTGGGGTGAAACCACTGTTTGGGCGCATGGGAGTGATTGGAAGGGAAGGAGCGCCATTTTGTAATGCAGACTTTGATGGAATGTTCTGCGGGCGTCATGTTGTGTTTGCAGAGCCCTTGATGTACCTAAACAGTAGAAACCCCTGCAAGTGACACCATTTTGGAAACTAGACCCCCCAAGGAGCTTATCTAGATGTGTGGTGAGCACTTTGAACTCCTAAGTGCTTCACAGAAATTTATAAACGAAGAGCCGTGAAAATGAAAAATCATTTTTTTTCTCAAAAATGTTTTTTTTAGCCAGCTATTTTTTATTTTCCCAAGGGTACCAGGAGAAATTAGAACCCCAAAATTGGTGTGCAATTTGTCCTGAGTACGCTGATACCCCATATGTTGGGGTAAACCACTGTTTGGGCGCACGGCAGGGCTCGGAAGGGAGGGAGCGCCATTTGACTTTTTGAACGCCACGTCGTGTTTGGAGACCCCCTGATGTAGAATCATAGAATCATAGAATGGTAGAGTTGGAAGGGACCTCCTGGGCCTTCTGGTCCAACCCCCTGCTCAAAGCAGGATTCTCTAAATCATCCCAGACAGATGTCTGTCCAGCCTCTGTTTGAAGACTTCCATTGAAGGAGCACTCACCACCTCTCGTGGCAGCCTGTTCCACTCATTGATCACCCTAACTGTCAAAAAGTTTTTTCTAATATCTAATCTGTGTCTCCTCCCATTCAGTTTCCTAAATAGTGGAAATCCCTCAATTCTAGCTTCAACCCTAACCCCAACACACCCCTAACCCTAATCCCAACCCTAATCCTAACCTAAATCCCAACCCTAATTCCAACCCTAATTGTAACCCTAACCTTAATTGTAACCCTAACTCTAATTGTAACCCTAACCCTAATTTTAACCCTAACCCTAATTGTAACACTAACCCTAATTCTAACCCTATTTCTAACCCTAACCCTAAGGCTAGGTTCATTTTGCGTTTTACCAGCCCGTTCAACACATAGCGTTAACGGGCAGGTAACGGTATAGCATAACACGATCGCGTTATGCTCTACCCACTAGCGCAGAGGAATCAGCAGATGATTCATCTGCCTAGCGGTGACGGAGCCCAGACGCTGCAGCCCACGTCCGAGGCTCCGTCACTGAATGATGGCACGTCGCAAACGCATGCCGCTTTACGGCATGCGTCGCGATGCGCCCTCAAATGGGGGTGAATGGCAGCGTTAACGGACTGCGTTACACCGCGTTATACCGCGGTGTAACGCAGTCCGTCTATCGGACTGCCATAACGCAGTATGAACCCAGCTTAACCCTAACCCTAATTAAAACCCTAACCCTAATGCTAACCCTAACCCTAATGCTAACCCTAACCCTAATTATAACCCTAACCCTAATTATAACCCTAATTATAACCCTAACCCTAACAGAAAAATGAAAATAAATATAATTTCTATTTTTTATTATATGTCCCTAACTAAGGGGGTGATAAATGGGGGGTATGTACTGTTTTTTTTATTTTGATCACTGTGATGGTTTATCACAGTGATCAAAATGCACTTTCTGGAGAATGAATGAAACTTTTTTTGAATCTGCCGCCAAGCAGATCGGCGGGTGCACTGCGCATGCGCCCGCCATTTTTTTTTTGCAGGAAGAAGACGCCGGGATCCTGGGGCCTGCGGGAGGACACCGGTAAGTATACGGGGGGCGATCGGGGGACCGGGGCACCCTCATTTTCTCCCCTCTGATGTGCGATCACATCAGAGGGGAGAGAAATCATTTTTTTTTTTTTTTGCGATTGCATCTATGCTTGCATAGACGCGATCGCAACACCGGGATCGGTGAATACCGACCCGGATCATGTTCTCTGGGGTCTCGGCTACCCCCGGTAGCCGAGACCCCAGAGAATATTTGCCCATCCCCCCACCAGCACAGCGGCACTTAGCGGCGGGCGCACTGAGCATGCGCCCGCCATGTTCTTCATCGCGCCGGCCCCGGGGGACACCGGAGGGCCCTGGGGCCACATGGGGGTCCCGGGGACCCTTTTTCTCTGTCCTCTGATGTCCGATGACATCAGAGGACAGAGAAATTAAATGGCACAACTTTTTTTTTTTGTTGCGGTCGCCGTTATAGGGTTAATAACGGCGATCGCAACATCGGTGTCGGTAAAAACCGACCCGATTCATGTTCTCTGGGGTCTCGGCTACCCCGGTAGCCGAGACCCCGGAGAAAATGCGCCTCTGGGGGGCACTATTCACTTTTTCCACAGCGCCGTTAATTAACGGCGCTGTGGTTTAAGTACCCTTAATGACCGCCGTTAAAAGGCGTATCGGCGGTCATTAAGGGGTTAAAGTGTCCAGTTGTGTCTATCTTACTTAATCATGACAGATTGATCTCCAGCCATGTCCTCATCAACACCCACACCTGTATTAATGGAGCAATCACTGAAAAGAGGTTAGCTGGTCCTTTTAAGGCAGGGCTGCAATGATGTTGAAATGTGTTTTGGGGGATAAAGTTCATTTTCTACCAAATATTGACTTTGCAAGTAATTGCTGTTAAGCTGATCACTCTTTATAACATTCTGGAGTATATGCAAATTGCCATTAGAAAAAGTGAAGCAGTAGACTTTGTAAAAATTAATATTTGTGTCATTCTCAAAACTTTTGGCCATGACTGTATGTATATATATATATATATTATATATATATATACAGCTCTGGCAAAAATTAAGAGACCACTGCACAGTTTTATAAAAATCAGCTTCTCTACATATCTGACAGCTATTTCATTCCAGTGTCAGTTGAATTCCAACCAGAGTACACCTCATTCTACTTAATGTAGAGCAACCAGTAACCCATACCCAAATATGAACAACAACTACTTAGTGCTTACGTGCACTAAAGAAAAAATACTCCGGGTTACATCACAGGGAGCAGCCATCCCTGTGATACATACCTCCTATTTATTATGTGGCCATTAGTCACACCACGTACCTCCTCCCTCTGCCTAAAGCCGTGGGGCTTGGCACTTTCTCTTACCTGACCAGAGACTCTTCTTGGTCGTCCCTGAGAGTTAAGCCATCTGTCTAAGTCAGGCCCTGCTACTGAACCCTTTTCTGGGCATCCGTCATCTGACTCCATCTCATCCTTTGATAGAAATGCCCCCTTGTCAGACCACCCGTATCCCAGTGGTCAGTACGGTGTCGCGATTCCCTTGTACCCATACCTCTTGTCTGGTCTAACTCTTTGTCACCATGTCTGCTAAAGGGTCTCCTGCCTAGGTCACCCAACCCTGAGCTAACTGAGGCATCACTACTTCTTCCTCTTCCATCAGGCCACCTATATGTTAACTCTCTGCTGGCCATGTCTCCTATGGTCTTCATTGCCCGTAGAGCAGTCCTTCCATTTGTCTCTATGTCCTCTGTTAGCTTCAGCTTGAGGACCTCCAGTCTTTAGAGAACCTCTTAGTTTCTCTATACCCGAGTTGAAGGTGGCGGCCATCTTACCATTTCCTGCAGCTCTCTATTGATCTGCCCCCTCTCAAGTCTTAGCTGCTCTATCTCTTTCAAGTACTCCACGTGATACTCCAGGAGCATTCGGATGTTCCCAAGGCTCTCCATGGATCTGACAATGAGGAATGGCACATCCCATCTTCACCCACGACCTGGGCTTCGTCATCAGCCGGAATTCTCACTCTCATCACACCAGATCTATTCACAATCTCCTGCTTCACTTTCCCAAGTCTTTCGATGACTTTCCTCACCAGACCTCTAGGCACTTGAACTATGTCTTCCACCAATCCCAGCCGACTTTGAGCTTTTCTTGCAAGCTCCGGACGTCGAGCAGCTTCCTTATTCCTCAACATGATCATCTGTTTCGTGCGGAGGCATCGTAGATGCATATACCTCAGGACAGCCACCCGCTTCACTGTGACTTCTCTAGTCGACAGTATGAACTGCTGAGTCTCTGGTGCCCAGTACACACTACACGCTTCTATTGCCTTTCTAAAGGCCTCATTCTCATCCTCACTGGCACAAGCTTCTCGCATGACTTCGGGTACCTCTATTACGCACTTGAAAACCAAAGTCTCACCTTCTTGGACATACTGTTGGACCTCTTTGTCCTGAGAGTCAGCGCAGTTTTCTAAGACATCAATCTCCTTTGGGTGGCCGTCTGCGTGGCACTTCTCCTGCTGGTTTTCTTCCTCCGTGGAGGCCCCTTCTCTAGTCAGCCTCTCCAGCTCACTCTCCTTCATTGCGATCAGATCTGGAGCAGGGCATTAGCCTCCTTCTCTATCTTCAACTCTCGGAGAACTTTATCCTGCTCCTTCTCCAGCTCATCCACTCTGTGCTCAATCGCTTGTCTCAGGACCCTTTCTCGCTCGACTGTCTCTTTCACTTTCTCTTTAAGCAGCTCTATCTCGTGGTCCTGCTCTCTTTTTACCAGCACGTGTCACACCATCACTTCTCTAATTAGATTTTCAGATGGGATCTCTTGCCCACCCACACTCTGCCTCTTCAGAGTTCCACCTGTTCCTGCATCCGCAGGTACAACTCGCTCTCGACTCTAGGTAACTTCAGAGAACTTTAGCTCTTCAGCATCAGGTACTCTGGAGCCTTCATCATATTGAGCCATTTCACCCTTTCCGGGCATTGCAGATGTGGGTCTACTACAGGTCTGTTTTAATTCCAGCCCTACCTCTGTGCTGAGATTTGTCAGAGATAAAGTGACCTCCTTATCAAGGACAGTAACCTGATCTGTACCTGACCCTGTCTCTTACTCATCCCTCTTCTCAAAGGGTG
The DNA here is from genome assembly GCA_033576555.1 of Oophaga sylvatica. Taxonomy (NCBI): domain Eukaryota; kingdom Metazoa; phylum Chordata; class Amphibia; order Anura; family Dendrobatidae; genus Oophaga; species Oophaga sylvatica. The sequence goes on along the minus strand of JARQOD010000003.1, from coordinate 231,296,348 downwards.
TAGCCTGTCCCGCCTTTCCGCGGCCCCAGCGTCCCTGGTGACGAGAGGAAGATCTGTCATTTTTACTTGGCTCCACCTTACTGCACTCTCTTTCCCTTGCATTCAAGTCACAGTCTTAATTGGAGTCACCCCCACTCACCCTGTCATCATGGAACAGCAAGCCCCCTCTTAAACAGGTGTTGGACCCCTTTCCTGGAGCTACCCCGTTTCCCACGGTCACACGTTTCGTGTCCCCAACTAAATCCCCGAGTCGGTCAAACCCACACTTTCTTCCGGTCACCCGGAACTCTGGACTATCGACCTTAGGTGGTGCTACCTCTTCATTTTTATACATCCCATTAACACAAATCCCCACAGCCTGCTGCTGTAGTGGGGCTTCCATACAACCCTTCCGTCTCTCCTCTAAGCAACCCCACACTTCATCAACTTCCCATGCATCTTCAAACAACACAAAATCCCAGTCCCTCTCAAAGGGGTACAATAAGTTCTGTGTTATACTGCCATCTTGGCACTCAACATTTTTGGACATATCCATGATCACTCTAACTACTGTATAGTCCACAGTGACCCCATGGATGCAGCAAACCTTGACCTTTTTTTCGGTCAGACAGAGAATAAGAGGAGTTCCCATCAGAGTCACCTGACTTTTTGAGTCCAACCGTCCAGAGACTCCTTCCCGATGTAACATTACGGTACACTGAGGTAACTGGTGCAGCTCCTTTTGAAAGCTCCGCCCCTTTTTGGGCCACCTACCCTGTTTGGATCATCGCCCCCTTTCAGGACTCCACCTCTTTTTTGGCCACCACCCCATTTCGGGACTCCACTTCTTTTTGAGCCACCATCCCTGTTTGGGTCATAGCCCACTTTCAGGACTCCACCTCTTTTTTGGCCACCACCCCATTTCGGGACTCCACTCCTTTTTTGGGCCACCACTCCTATTTGGGTCACTGCCCCTTTTGGGACTCCACCCCTTTTTGGGCAACCATCCCTCCTTGAGGTGTACGCAGTGTACTCCCCATGTCCCTCTACAGGCCCTTCACCACCTGTGCACAGCAAGGCTCCTATGGGTGGTACTGCAGCTCTTGCTGCTGCAGAATCTCTTGCTGCAAGGCTCCACACCGGCTCTGCAAACCTCCAGACGGCTTGGCGGACCACTAGACCCTTTCAGTCTTCGTGGCTCCGCCGAGCCACAGCAAGCTAACTTGATAGAAAAAAAAGAAATTCCGTGGACCCACCCGTACAATGTCTGTAACACCTTCAGCTTTATAGAAAAAAAAATCTCTCACTGACCCCGGTCAGCATAACACGGACTCCTGTCTGTTACCTGTTGGTGTCGCCACACAGGTTCCCGGTTGCCTCTTCTCCTCAAAGCTATCTCACAAACATTTCTCACTAGCATGAATACAGTCTCTCACAGACCCCGGTCAGCATAACACAGACTCCTGTCGGTTACACATTTGGCTCTACATAATAAACACAGTCTCTCACTAACCCCTGTCAGCGTAAAACGCATTCCTGTCCGTTACCTGTTGGTGTCGGCCACACAGGTTCCTGGATGCTTCTTCTCCTCAGAGGTATACCATAAACATTTCTCACTGACCCCGGTCAGTATCACTCACAGTTGTCAGACCATCCACTCCTTTGGCTCAGACTAGCTAGCACTGCAACATGTGCTTCTTGGACCATTGCCCGCAGTCTAGCACCAATTGTAAGGATTGTACTCACTCAGGTGCGTAGGAGGAAACAGGAGGCATATTCTCTTCAATGTCCATGAGGGTTTATTTGCTTCTTAAACCAACAAGTCAGCAGCAAAAAGGTAAAC